>JAECWK010000015.1:22309441-22921383 GCA_018150405.1 Drosophila varians
GCCACACACTCTCGCGAAATCAAAAAAAAAAAGAATAAGGAAACACCTGATTTAATTAAATATGTACTTATTTAATACATATTATATTATTAAACAAAAGCCTTTTAGCCGCAAATGAAAAACACACACGGAGCTCCATTTATTCTTGGACGGAGAAGCGAAAATCTAACGATGTTTACAAACAAGAGATCAGGCAGAAACAGATGCAGATAAACATAAATAGCTTACGAATTGCAAAGGATCTAACTGTAAAGCTTGGTGAGAGCGCGGATTTAAAGAGAGCGAAGCATAGGATCCTGTAAGAGCGAAAGAGAGGGAGGGGTTGCAGAGAGCGCAAGAGAGCGTAGGGGGGAGGACTGAGAGAGCGTGGGAGAGCAAAAATTCGTTTCCTGTTCCTTTTTCTGCTCCTTCGTTAAAAAAACGCTTTTGCGATTTATCAGATACGAATTTGGAGAACTGGCGAATGGCAAGGAAGTAGCGGTAAAAAGAAGAAGAGAATATTAAAAAGATGGAAGCGCCATTGCCAAAATATTTTGTTAACTGATCGGGATCCTGTCAAAGGAGCAGTAGAGATGTGAGAAACATTAAAGCTTAAAGCCACGATAGAGCCATTCTGCATTCCCAAAAAAGAATCTCATTTGACAAAGGCTCCGGTGTGCAGCATCCACACAGATAGCCTGGAATTCTCGTCAATAAAATCGTCAAAGTGCCGAGAGCCCGGAGCCATCCACTTACTGGGGAGTACTGTGCGGGGCTCTTTTTGATGGCGTCGGCTGACAGGCGGCAGGCGATCGCATAGCACTGATAAATAATAAAAATTAAAAATAAATTAACACCTAGTAAAGATGCAGCGGCGGACGGAGCCCAGACCCCAACCTGATATGCCCCTTCTCATTTGTCCCGCTCTGACATTTAGTGGGGACGGGGACCTGGTTTCGGATGTTGCCCGTCCGCAGACCGGCGCAGCTTAAAAATAGCGAAAAAGTAATTAAAAACGAAAATATAGAGACGGGAGACAAACGCACCCTAGAGTCCCTCTAGAGTGGATCGACGACGACGACGACGACGACGACGACGACAGAAAAAATATAAAACGAGAATGTATTGAGTTTAACAAGCGCATCGTCGATGCAGGCGGAGATCAAAGGAGGCAGGACCGGGCTGGAGCCGGGGCCGGGGCCGGGGCAGTCTGGCATCTGCGATGGCGGAAAGTGTTGTCCGGACTCGCAACCGATAATGATGATGCTAATGCAGTTGACATTTTATGTGGCCATAGAATGCCGGGCATGGCCGATAATTAAATGCAATAATAATTCAATTTAATTAGCCGGCAGCAGCAGCTGGCTGGGGCCCCTCGGGAAGTGCTTAAATATTGATGGATCGATTTGGCATAATATTTGGTTTATGATTGCCCATTGTTTGGGGATTTGCTCTGGATGGCAGGGGGTAGGAGGTGGGAGGCAGGATGGGTGGCACAAGGGGTGTTATCTAATTAAAGCCGAGTCGAGTTTCAGGTATTTTCCATTTGGTATCCTTCGTATTAACTTCCGACATTAGATTCAGACAAATCCGATTTGGTGCGAGCTTTTAATAAGCCCACACAAGCATCCTTGTCCAGGAGGTCGGCAAGGACACAATGGCCGGGCTGCAGATATTTCATTGAATCAATTAACGCTGGACATGGCATAATAATTACTGTCTGCTGGTCGCCACACAGCCATCCAGGCTATCCAGGCCATCCACCATCCACCAAGCACCACCCACCGCCCACACACAAGCAAGGTCGCCCGAAGCGACAGAGCAGCAGGACATGCTCGTTCCTGGGAAGCTCATCCTGGCCTCGTTGCTTAACCAACTGAAACAGTCCAGTGGAGCGGCAGGGGGCGGGAGAAGTGGCAGAGTAGCAAAGCAGAGAAAGAGAGTCAAGTGCACTGAAAGAAAGGGGGCCAGCAAAAGCTAAATAAATTTAGTTTATGTCAGTTTATTAAACAAAAGTAATTCGAAATTAAATACACTGTAATTCAAATTTTTAAATTAGTAATTAAGAAACATGCTTAAATCTTTATAAACATATCTAACTGTAACTCAAACACTCAAATATAAGTAAATAAAAAATATTATGCAAGGCAAAGGCTTTTCTCCCAGTGCAGCTGTAAAACAAAATTCGCCCATATTAAAGCAAAATAATGAAGTGAAAATGGCAACAATGTGATTACACACAGTCATAGATAGACCCAAAGCCATAATAAACGGTTCTGTCGCTCGGTGGGGGGAGGGGGGGGAACGAGAGAGCGAGAGGTCACGAAGTGGGTGGCTGGGAGCGTCTGCGTCGGCGCTGCGCGTCGTGTTGCCGGCAACATGTTGCCAGCTGCTAACTTGTTGGATGCAGGGCCCCTGCCCCACGGCCCCCTTCTGACGGGGTGGAGTGGAAGAAAACTTTTGGATTCGGATTTCTGATTTGTGTGGCAAACAATTTCCGAAATGCGATTGCTTCAGCGCAATTTGAAAAGTTATTAATTGAGCGGCCATAATGAGTTCGTTTACAGTTCGTAATGTGCCCCCATTAGGGGCACAGAGCCACCGAGCCACCAAGGCACCGAGGCAGCTGCCGCTCCGTGCCACTTGACGGCAACATTACGCCGAGTTAAATGGCTTGTAATGTCCGGGGAGGGGGTGGCCAGCCAAAACAGGGCTAAATGTGTCCGGGGGGGGGCGGGGTGGGATGGCAGGCAAATGTCCGACAGCGTTTCTCGATTTGCAGCCGGACTTTGGGGAGCCGATATGGATATGCGGATACAACTTTCGGTACAAAGGGCCCCCGCCCCCGGCCCCTCTCCCATTCGATTCGATTTGATCGTAATACATTTGCTCCTCCCCTCCCTCCCAGTCGGCCAGGCGGGGACTTTCTAGTTCAGTTGCCAGAAACACATCACACCGTTCAGCCACACAACTCCACAACTCCACACAGGAGTTGAACACAAGCATCGTATCGTATCTATCAGGCAGGACACCCACAACTGCCGTATTCGCCGTTCTCGTTGGATTCCTCATCATCCCTTTTCACATGGAGGGCAACGACGTCCCCGAGGACAGGATCGATCGCATCGGCGACGCAGGCCGCGACTCCGACTCCCAGGACTCGCAGGAGGAGGACGGCCTGGCGGACGCGGAAGAACACAGTCCACGTCGACGACCACATCCTCTGCGGCGGGACAATCGGCGGGTGGCCATGCTGCTGGACGCGCCGCCCGAGCCGCCCCAAGGCCACTACCAGGCGAGGGGGGGCGTAGTGGCCCAGCCGCGCCCCCCTGCGACGAGCAAGAAACGCAGCCCCTTCACAATGGTGAAGCCGTCGGCGCTCCGGAATCAGCGGCCGGAGCTGTGCTCCCTGTTCCTGAACGCCTCCAGGGCGATCCGCGACGTGCGGGAGGAGCAGCGGGGCGAATTCTTCGCGGAGTACCTCCTCGAAAACATGACCAGTGAGAACTATCCCAACGGTGTCGGACTCCCACATCACTGGGGCCAGTTCTGATTGAGCGTGGCTTCCGGGAAACGAGGCGGGGAAGGCGGTCAGGCTGCGATCCCTTGGCCGGGGGGGAGGATGGTCCTCAGGGAGGGTCCCCTCTCACATCCGGTCCTGATCGCGTCTAGGTAGGAAACGACACTCTTGGTAGCGACGAACATGCTAGCTTCTCTTGGTTACGATTTGAAAGTGCAATCGGGTATTAAAGCCGCAACATCCAACGCAAAGGACTTTTCATTTACAGACTCTGGATTAATAAAACAACGGCAGGCGGACCATGGTGATGGTCAGGGCCAGGTCCAGGGCCAGACATTGCCACCAAACATTCAAACGTTCAAATCAAAGTTTTTGGATTTGATTTGATGGCCAGAGGGCTACCGAAAAATTCATGAAATTGACAATTAATAAACTTCAAATTGGCCGGCCGGCCAGAGAAGGGATTGGCCGGACGAACAACAATGGCCGACCACTGACAATGGCCACAATGCCGAACGCCAGGACTCCAAGGGAGGGGCAGGATGCAGGCTGGGGAGGGCCAGGCCAGAGACAAAGGCCGAAAAACGGACAATTGGCCAAAGTGTAGCAAATAAATACAAAATGCAAAAGATAATTGCAATCAAAGCCGCAAAATGTAGCCAAGAGGCTTATAAATTGTGGGCGGCGGCCCAAGCCGCAGGGCTGTGTGGGCGGGGTCTGTCTGGGGGGCTATCTGGGGGGTGTGGCATGGATGGGTGGCATGCACAGAAGGTAAACGCATTTAATTTCCTAAATGTGCTTCACATACCACAGGCGGCACAAAGCAACACACTGGCATTCATGTACAACGGCACATGCAGGGGGCAGTCAGTTGCAGTTGCAGTTGCAGTTGCTGTTGCAACATAGCCACCCACTAAGGCCACCCTGCCACCGTGCCACCCTACCACCCACCGGCAATATGGCAAAAACAAGAAGCGACGGCAATTTACGACCATTATTGCAACAGACAGCCAGCTTTATTATGTGCCACGCCCGCAACAAAGGCTCACTCAGCGAAAGGGAGTTGCATTCTGCATTCTGGGATTACCGCAGCCCATGGGCCAGCGAGGATTTCTGCCAGTGTAGGCCGGGCCGAGTTTGTTGCTGCCATAACTTTTTGTGGCTGCTTTTAGGCTGAGCTCTCGCATTTGCTTTTTGGTCACTCTGTGATTGCAGTTGCAAATGGCACTGGCCACCGGTCACCGGTCACTGGCCACTGGCCACAGGCCACTGGGCCGCATGCAACAATGTTGCTGCCACGCGCGCCTTCTAATTGATTTGATGTGAATGCAATTGAATTGATTTTCGGTTAGCTTTGTCTGCCTAATTGTTTCCCTTACAAGGAGGGGCACCCCGCCCCCGCCCCCAGCCCACCGCCCCCTTCGCAGGCATTTCGAATAAAATTTTAACTAAACAGATGAAAGGACATGCTCTCGATTATGGGAATTGATTAATTCCCTGAACGTCCCCACAGCAAATGCCATAATCTCCCCTGCCCAGCCTCCCACCAGGCCCTCATTGTTGCGTGGTGTCTTTGATCAATGACCCCTGACCCTGCACCCACCTTTAACGGGGGGGAAACTGCAAGAGCCTCAGTAGTTCTCCTTAATTGTGTGCACACCCAAGTTCGCATTAATTATTGCCATTTATTTCGCTGGAAAGGCCCCGAAAACTCAAGCTGCGGCATTTTGTCAACTAAGCAAAGCTGGAAACTTGCGGAGCCCTCGACAGCCCACTCCAGATGCCATGCCCTTCGAAAGGGTATTCCCGAATCGGCAAAAACCTTGCCATCCTTCAGGTTAGTTGTTGTCCAAAATAATTAAAAACTCTCCAGACTGCAGACTCTAGGGTATCTAAACGTCTCCATGTTTCTTTTTGGATTCCCGGGTATTTATGGGGAAACGTGTGCAGAAAGTTTTCCACTTACAAACAATTCGCAAGTAAATACCTTGACTCTGGCTTCGCCCCCGGAAGACAAGGGAGCTGGGATGGGCTGAGCGGGGGGCCTGGATGTCTGTGACTGCCATTGCCATTGCCACAGCCCCCGCCCCCGCCCCATGTGGAGTGTGGAGTGGGGAGTGGGGAGGACAGAGTGTAGCAAATTGCTGGAAAATAAAGTAAGTACACTAGCAACATAAACAGCAGAGACGGCAACGGCAACGGCAACATCCGCCAGAACGACAAGAGGCATCCCATGGATGCGATGGCTAACTGAGCATCGCCCAAGATACTTTTCGAGGCAAGAAGCGTGGGTGGGCTGCTCCCTCCCTGCTCCCGAGCAAACACGAAGAGCTGTCTAAATACGATTTGCACTGCCAGTTGGCAGTAGCAACAGATACTGGCAGCCATGGCAACATCCAGTTATCCAGCCATCCAGCCATCCAGCCATCCAACTGGCCCGGCTTCCGACAAAACAATAATACGCACCTGCGCCCCCGGACGTCGGCTCACCTGGAGAGGGGTTAAGGGGCAAGAGGCAAGAGGCATGGGGGGGCATGGAGAAGAATTAGGAAAATGCAATAAACCAGCTAATGAAATTACGTTTTGTCTTTCAGTGTAATAACTTAATTCCTCGCTACTATATTATTCATTTCACCGAACACGACCGACAGGAATTTGATGGAATTTCCTGTAAACAGGCAGACATGGCCAGGCCCGACATAAACAGCTTGGGCGGGGGTAGCCCGGGTCTGGTCTGGTCTGGGCCCATTGTTGCCTCGTTGGTTAAGCAAACAGGCCACGCTTGGCACTCGGCCAGAAAAGGTGCTGGCCAGGTTATAGAATTCCAACAAGAAAAAGTTATTAAGAATTTTAGAATAAAATTTAGGCGTTTTCAAAGGCATATCCTGGCGCATCTGGTTAGAGTCTCAAAGGCATAATGACTGCCAAACTGTGGGGATGGAAGCTCTCCGGGTGATTCACTTGGCATTTGCGATCTTAATTGATGGCAATTTGCGATTCGTCCTCGCTCCCTATCCGGGACAGAGACAGAGGCAGAGGCAGAGGCGAAGGAGGAGGAGGAGCAGTGGCCGGGCCATTAACACATTTTAATCTGCCGCTGGGCGTATGGCTTTTGTGCGAGGAGAGTCGGCATCGGCATCGGAATCAGAGTCGGAAGCTCCTCCGGCGAGCTCCCAAAGTCGGCGCTCAGTCGCTCTTAATCATCAGCATAAGCAATAATGGGAAACAATTGCCATCTGCTGGCAGCCAGATCCCCCTGCCACCCCTCAGCCCCTGCTTGCCCTGCCTGGCCTGGCTGGAGCTGAAGCTGGAGCTGGGGCACAAACTTTTATTGCATTGCCATGTCAACAGTCGAGGCAGGAGCAGTGCCGTTGCACTTAAAATGCGAATCCGAATCCGAATCCGAGACCGACTGCGAATGCGAATGCGAATGCGGATTGTGACGCAAAATGAAGCTACTTGTGTGCCAGATACAGATACAGAGACACTGTGGCAAACTGTGGCGGTGGTGCTGCAGCATGCCACATTCAATTAGTGCAACAACATATCCTGCCAGCCAGTCAGCCAGCCAGCCAGCCAGTCAGCCAGCCAGCCAGCCAGCAATTGCTCGGCAGCAATACGAGCAACGTCCTCCGCAGTCCTCCGTCCGGAGTCCTCCGTGCTGCACTTAATTTTATTCATTTGACAGTTGCAGCACAAAGTCCCGACACACACACAGTTATGGATACACAGAACCAAAAACGCCCTGGGAAACGTTTCGGAATGCAGGATGCAGGAAAGTCTCCTCAATTTCTTTCACTGGACTGTGTGGCATGAGGCCCATGGAGGCACATTCGAATCGCTGCCACACGCTCGGCAGCAATTAAGGTCATCGGAGGCGGCAGCATTGGAGGAAATACTTTTTAATTATGACATTTTATTGAGTGAACATTTATGCAGGAATGACAAGTCCTGGAGACTCTCGGCGTGGCGGGTTAACAGGGTTGAAAGGGTCCTTTGTCTCGTGGTCCGGTCCGGTTTGCTGCTCGACTCTCGACTCCAATTAAGTGCGATTGAAATGCATGTCCTGCAAATCAAATTTACACCCTATCTTCAGGATTCCGAATTGTGAAGAGGAATTCAATTTGGCAAAGCGCTCGAGCCGCCATGAATATTTGACACGTTTTAAATGTCGCAGAGCGCATAAAAATTCCATAAATACGCTAATGAAACACATGGCCCTGGCAGACACGGACGGCTCGAAGCGGGAGGAGGAAGGACTTGGCAGAAAAAGCGGCCACCCAGGCCACCCAGGCCACCCAGGCCACCCAGGTCGTCCAGTCGACACATGCAACAAGGCCACGAGGGGGTTTCCCCATCCCATCCCATCCCTTTCCCATCCCTTTCCCATCCCTTTCCCATCCCTTTCCCATCCCTTTCCCGTCCCTTTCCCGTCACGGCAAATGCACTTTCATTTTATTTCCATTTATTTCAATTTCTCTCCCCATTTGTTTTTGCAGTTTTTCCGCAGCAGGAAGGTTGCCACACTCCGAGGCAGATAATATTTCGGCTTTGAACGGAGCTTTGAAGTCCTGGGCTCCGACGGGGATATTTGACTTTTGTGCAACAAACACACACGTCATGAAAATTCAATTCGATTCTCTGCTTACGTCGACTCCAGATGATATTGCTTTTTAATTGCGGACACGAGCGGAAATTGCTTTTACAAACACACACACACACACGGGGTGTCCTGGCCTGGGCTGGGATGGCTTCTAAATGGATACATGGATCTAAGGACACATGGACACATGGAGGAGTGCCCATTGACAGTTCCTGGGCCGGCTCCTGGGCCGCCAGCCCAGTGCGGAAAGTAGCGGAAGTGCGTTGATTGCAGGACCTACTGCAGCTGGCCGCACAAGGAGAGACTCCTTTGCCATTTGGCCGACCTCAAAGCGTTGACCTTTTATTTCTTGTGTTTCTGTTTCGCTTTTAATTGCGCCACATGCGCCATGCAATTTATAATTGGGATCAGCTCCACTCCGCCCCCGACACTGCGAGAAAATGGGAAAACCCTCCAGCCACATAGCAGCAGCAACCACAAATAGGTTTCTCTCAGTGCTGTGGAGCGAGCAGGCGCGCTCTCATTTAATATGAAAGTCACAGAATGTGAGCTAATTGAAAACACTTGCAATATTTATGAGCCGGGCAGCATGTTGCCAGGCCACTTGACTCGGCTCGGCTCCACCGAGAGAGACGGCTGGCCCCCCCGTTGGCAACATGTTGCCAAGCTAATAAAACAACAAAATGATTTTATTATAATGGATTTGTAACGCAGGCCAAGAGCAGAGACAGAGAAGGCGCCATACCGACGACAGAGATAGATGTTCGAAGCTGAAAAGAGAGAGAGCACCAGAGAGCGAGAGGTAGAGAGAGAGGGAGCTACGCAAATGCACTTTTCAATTGAGACGCGAACGCGGCGGCGGCAGTCCATTAAGCACAGGCAGTGTTGTTGTCATCATTTAATGCTTTTGTTGCCTATTTGCCTCATGCGACCTGACAGCACTTCCCCATCCGTCCATCCGACCAGCCCCCCCCCTGACAGTCGGTTGAATGAGAGCAGGCCCTGGTTTGCGTGTGCGCATTTGCAGCAGCAGCGAGCTGATGTTGCCGCCGTTCCGTGCCGCGTCTGCCGCACAAATGGGGCCCCCACAGCGCCGTCCCATCGTGCCATCGTGCCATCATGGCCATCGTCGTTCGCCCTAAGTGGAGATATTTATAATAAGTTTATTTGTTCGTACTTTTGTCTGCTGCCGCCACGCAGCGGCTGCCTCTTCGAACGTGCAACATGTTGCTCGGCAGCGGGGGTGTATGTTGCCCAGCTTGTTTGCCGCAATTGGGCCTTAACATTTACAATCACATTCACATTTCCAGTTCCCAGTTACCAGTTCCCAGTTCCCAGTTCGCAGTTTGACGTTTTTCGGTTAACGAGCGAGGCGTTCGTCGGTGCAAATCGCATCGCCGTTTCGGGAAGCGCGTGTTTCCAGTTCCATAACTTTAATTGCTTGTTTGATTCATGCCCCATCTCGGTATGTACTATCCTCCCTCCATCCCTCCATCCATCCATCCATCCATCCTCCACGATGTTGCAGCTATTTTTAGTTCTGCGCCCCTGCCGTCGCTCGCAGTCCTTGGCGAATCCTCAATCCAATTCAATTGGCAGCCGCTACAATTTAAATGAGCAATCAGGGCGCTCGGGGCATTGTTATTTCGGCTGCCTGTTGCCCCCTTTTGTGGAGCTTCAGCTGTTGCTCCGCCAGCTCTTCCAGAGAATTCCAGAGAAACTGGCGATCCGACCTGGTCAGCGTCAGCAATTGGTTCGGAATTAATCATTTGGCAATACGCTACATAGCAGTCGCGATAGCCCAAAAATAAATGGCAATCAAACATGAGTAATTGGCCTTATCGGAGGCCTAGCATCGGCCCATTAATAATCGCGCCCTTACGGCTAATTGAGCTGTCGCCCCTCTTAAAAACGTATTATTATTCTTATTATTAAAAAAAAAAATGTAAGAGGGGGCTGAGTAACTGGCTGTGGCAACAAATTGAATTACGACATTCGGACAAAAAGACAATGAGTGGCTTTTGTGTGTGCGGTGACCCAAAGCGACGTTCTCAGGAAATGAAATTATACACCAATTATTGCCGACGCTGGCTGGCACCCCGAACGGCGAAACCTTTTAAAGAAATTGCCCGGGAAAGAGCTCGGAAATGGGCACGAAATGTGAGCGGCTGTGGCAGTGGCAGTGGCAGCGGCAGCGGCAGCGAATCTCAATAATTAATCAAATAATAAATCTCGGCGAGCAATTAAGAGGAGAAAGACAAAGTCAGCCAGAGCAGGGAACCGAAAACTTTGCCGAGAGCTTTGAAAAGCCGTTGGCTCAGCATTAATTAGCGCTAAACGCCGTCGCAACACCCAGACTGGCAACATGGGCTCCCCCAAACCGAGCAGCATCCGTCATCCGTCGCTTATTAAAGTATGTACATATAACTCAATTATGGAGAATTAAAAACAAACTCACGGCACAGCCAACCAGCCAGCCAACGTCGGCAATTTGCAATGCAAAAGATACAGAATACAGAGGATAAGCGATGAGTAGGGGGGAGCAGGGGAGCAGAGAAGCTGCGCAGGCAGCACAGCAACAATCAAAGCAATAAAACACATTCAGCATTTAATAATCATGGCAACGGGCAAACGAGGGGGAGCCAGTCCACTCGACTTGAACTCGAAGATACAAAGATACAAAGATACCACGATACAGATACAAATGTGGCGGCAACATGTTGCTGGCGATTTATGAGCTTCCAGCGGTGTATGTGTGTGTGTGTGTGTAGTGGAGGATGGGGAGGGGGACAATTAAGCCGTAATGCATATGAAAATGTCTGTTTTATTGCCGTATCTATGTGCACATCTCTCTCTGTATCTGTGTGTGTGTGTGTGGGGGAGAGTGCGCAACATAATTGTAATTACAGTAATATGCTTTATGACGGACCCCTCGCTTAGCCAGCAACCCCCGCACCAATACGCAGAGCGGCGTTTGGCCAAAATGTATCCAGATACATAATTGCCGCATTCAGTCGTCGTTAAATAGTGGCACGGCGCAGTTCACACACCATCCAGTCCGTCAGTCCGTCAGTCAGCCAGTCAGCCAGCCAGCCAGCCAAGCAACAGAGGCAGCAACATTAGCAGCAGCAACACTGGCAACAGTCGCTTCGTTTGTCGACGACGTCGCTTTCGTGCTTTATAGCGCTCGCATTCACAAGTCGTTCAGAATCGGTGGCGTGTCGTGGTCGTGTTTCTCCGTTGCTGCGCGTATCTGTGTCGGATATATTGCTTTGTTTTCGACTGGAGTGGAGTGGTATGGAGTGGTGCTCCTTGGTGCTTGAGGAGCAGCATTAAACGCCGGTAACAATACCTGACCACCTGACCCGGAGCAGGCCAGGTCCAAGTGCAGGTCCAAAACAATCGCCGCGAGGCCACATCATGCTAGTGGCACCTCCAAACCGAATCGACCCCCTCAAAGTTGCCCCTTGAGTGGACTATTTTAATTAAGCGTGTGTGCAACAGCAGCAACAACAAGTCACGCATCTATCTGTGTATCTGCGAGTGTGTTTGTGTTTGTGATTGTGAATGTGATTGTGATTGTGAGTGTGTTTGTGTTTGTGCCGCTTTTGTGTCCATTAGTCACACATGAAACTAATTAGCATTTCGTCTGTTTGTTATTGTCGCGTTTGCCAGTTGCCAGTTTGCCAGTTTGCTGGTCAAAGGAATTGGCGCGGCAGGGGAGCAGAGGAGCTGTGCGGCGTCAAGCGCCATTATGCGATATCTCATGCATATATGTATCCGCGCGAGTATTTATATCGGAGCTCTGGGATTCTGTTTTGCCCCCCTTTTTATTTCTTTTATGATTTCGCCTGGCATTTCCCCCATTAATTTGTTTATTTTGTGCGTCGTCGCCACCGACGGCAAACGGCAAACGGCAAATGGCAATCAGCAAACGGCAAACGGCAATCGAGTTTTTTAAGACGCCAGACAACGTGGTCAGGCCAATTACTACTCAGCCCATTGACGCTAATTGCTGGCAATGTATCTGCCAGATACAGGGGCCGCTCACACCTCCAGCTTCAGCTCCAGCTCCAGCTCTAGCTCTCCAGTTTTTGCGCTTTGGACGCTTTCGCACGCTCGACCCGGCCCAGAGACGCCAATTGACAAATTTGTGAGACAAGTTGCGCAGCCGCAGCCGCAGCTGCTGCCAATGTGATTTGCCACAAATAATCGGCGCTCTCATAAATAAATGATGAGCCCTGGCGCGGCGTAGAAGGAAGTTTTCGTTTCCACAAAAATACTTCAATTACTCAATTATGTGCAAACGGAATGGAGGTGGCCAAAGGTGTTATAAATAAAGCGTTCTCCCCCTGCCCCCCCAGTCGCAGGCAGTCCACTTTATGGTCGCCTGGCCAGCGACCATTGGCCATAAATAGCGACGTTAGCTGGCCGCTCATATTAATAATAAATAAGTAAGAGTAAACGCATTACTCTCTAATGGCCATAAAGCGCTAAGCGCTGCCATTCCGGGCCGAAAAGTTCAAGTGATTATTGCCGCTTCGGCAGCGGCAGAGGCAGCGGCAGAGGTAGCGGCAGCGGCAGAGGCGATTAAATGAAACAAAACAATTAGGCAGCCCATCAATTACCATAACATACTCCCAAAACGAGGGCTGACTCATCCGGGCTTTAATTCGCTTAAAGCCGTATAAAAACTACAATTAAATATTTGGCAAGAGAGAAATTATTCACGAGCTTTGTTCCACAATTAATAAGCGAATGCAATAAATTTAATTAAATCACAAAGCAATATGGAATATGCAATATGCAGCCGGGAGACAATGGCCTGCCAATTGTGAAACCAGAACACATTTCAAAATAATTAAAAATTAAATAAACGAACGACGTGCGGGCCGCAGAGTAACAAATTGTGCAAAAACCGAAAACAGCGAGCCAGAATGCATTAAAATTAAAATTAATTCGCTAACGCAGCGGCAGAGGCAGAGGCAGAGCCAACGGCAACACAATAATCAATAATTGTCAATTGGCTGGCTAATGAATTAATTACATTTCAACCCCACCCCCCCCCAGCCGTCAACCCCCCCGGCCTTTGTCTCCTTTCTTTCATTTGTCAATTATTTCGTATTTGTTTATTTTTTCAAATGGCTATTGCGCCAGTCTTTTTTTTTTTCCTCCCCCCCACCCTCATGTCGTCGCAAAGGCAATTTAATTAGGGAAAGTGGATTAATTTGCAACTCGTTAGACTAATTAAGGATTATAATCAACAGCCGTCGCAGCAAAAAGTGAGCTTGAAAAGGATAACAAACAAGTGAAAAGCAAGGAGCCCCGAACGAAATTAAACCGCGACGCCCACGCAAGGCGGCCCTTGGAGCCCCTATAAATAGACTCAAGACTATATAGACTAGAAATAGCAACAACAAAAATCGTTTAATTGGATTTCTGGTCGCCTTGGCTCATTCGGATACAATCCGCCCCAGAGGCCCCCCCCCTACAGGTGAGCATTCACAATCTAAGCTTCAGAATCACTCGAAAATGACGCAAATCTGACTCTGGAATTCCCCATCGTTGGGGGCCACAGGGTCACCATCAGATAGGGTGCCCTATCACTTTTTATTGGATGATGAAATCCGCGCATGTAAATCCCTAGTCCACCCATTTTTTCCAATATTTTAACCAGCAAAAACTAAGAAGGTAGAAAGCGTATATGTAAACCAACTATCAGACAGGATAAACCACTCTAAATCGCTATCTTATCACCCGTTTGCCCCCCAAATAAGTCGCCAATATCAAATTAGTTCAATTTCCCTGCAATCACGCTGTTGACATATAATTAATTTCAATTTCGTGATGATGTCGCTCTTGTAATGTTGTTGATTTTTCTGTTGCTGCACTTTGATGACTCTGGCAAAATGAGCTGGAAAACGTAAACCGTATTTACTCTGCCCAGCCCCACTCCATTCCCGTTCCCATTCCCATTCCAATTCCCATTCCCAAGTTCCAGTTGAATCAGCCGCCGACCGTATGGCTGGCCTCAGCACTCTGCCATTTATGGCGGCTTTGCTAATCGCAAATGGCAGAAAACACTGCCTGACAATTGCCGCAACTATTCCAAAAGTAAACAATCGCCGTCGCTACATATGTGCGGAGAAATGGCCAACAGAACTCAACTGTGAATGACTGCTCATTTATTCCTCCTTCTCCTACATTCATCTTTACAATAGTTAGTCATTTTATCTAAGTTTTAGTTGGGGGAGAATCAATCCAGGAATCATTAAAAACAATTCGCTTGAGAATCGAAAGTGTTTTGCGCCTCCCATACATTACACATCCTTTTTCAAGGGAACCCTTCCCAAAAATTTAATAGAAAATCGAAAAAATATTCAGCTCCCATATTTTGATGCAGATCGATGGAGAATTAATCCAGGAATCATTAAAGCCATTCCGCTTGAGAATCGGAAGCATATTGGCCAAATTATGGCCATCGACAGGGCCCCTATTGGGTCTCCCATACATTCCACATCCTTTTTCAAGGGAACCCTTCCCAAAAATTTAATAGAAAATCGAAAAAATATTCAGCTCCCAGATTTTGATGCAGATCGATGGAGAATTAATCCAGGAATCATTAAAGCCATTCCGCTTGAGAATCGGAAGCCAATTGGCCGAAATATGGCCATCGCCAGGGCCCCTATTGGGTCTCCCATAGGTTCCATATCCTTTTTCAAGGGAACCCTTCCCAAAAATTTAATAGAAAATCGAAAAATTATTGGGCTTCCAGATTTTGATGCAGATCGATGGAGAATTAATCCAGGAATCATTAAAGCCATTCCGCTTGAGAATCGGAAGGATATTGGCCGAATTATAGCCATCGCCAGGGCCCCTATTGGGTCTCCCATACATTCCACATCCTTTTTCAAGGAACCCTCCCCAAAAATTTAATAGAAAATCGAAAAATTCTTTGGCTCCAATGTTTTGATGCAGATCGATGGAGAATTAATCCAGGAATCGTTAAAGCCATTCCGCTTGAGAATCGGAAGGATATTGGCCGAATTATGGCCATCGCCAGGGCCCCTATTGGGTCTCCCATAGGTTCCATATCCTTTTTCAAGGGAACCCATCCCAAGAATTTAATAGAAAATCGAAAAAATATTCAGCTCCAATGTTTTGATGCAGATCGATGGGAAATCGATCCAGGAATCATTAAAAACAATCCGCTTGAGAATCTGAAGGATATTAGCCGAAATATGGCCATCGCCAGGACCCCTATCGGGCCTCCCTTACATTCCACATCCTTTTTCAAGGGAACCCATCCCAAAAATTTAATAGAAAATCGAAAAAATATTCAGCTCCCAGATTTTGATGCAGATCGATGGAGAATCAATCCAGGAACCATTAAAGCCATTCCGCTTGAGAGTCGGAAGGATATTGGCCGAATTATGGCCATCGCCAGGGCCCCTATTGGGCCTCCCATACATTCCATATCCTTTTTCAAGGGAACACTTCCCAAGAATTTAATAGAAAATCGAAAAAATATTCAGCTCCAATGTTTTGATGCAGATCGATGGAGAATTAATCCAGGAATCGTTAAAGCCATTCCGCTTGAGAATCGGAAGGATATTGGCCGAATTATGGCCATCGCCAGGGCCCCTATTGGGCCTCCCATACATTCCATATCCTTTTTCAAGGGAACCCATCCCAAAAATTTAATAGAAAATCGAAAAAATATTGAGCTCCAATATTTTGATGCAGATCGATGGAGAATCAATCCAGGAATCATTAAAAACAATCTGCTTGAGAATCGGAAGTGTATTGGCCGAAATATGGCCATCGCAAGGACCTCCACTGGGCTTCCCATACATTCCACATGAATCTTCAGAATCTGAAACGTAAAGTTAATAGAACTAAATGGATCTCTATGTTTATGATTTTCGCGCTATTAACTAATATTAATTGAGTTGCCCCAGTTAATTATGGAGATAAAAAAGGCTAATAAACCCAATAAGCTTTCCCGTGGCGAGGTTCTGCACCCGAATCGTATCTTTTGGGAGCCAAGCGGGCCAATGCGGCCCCTAATTGAGTCCTGTCACAGGGATATTAGGCATAATTAAATGGCAATCTCATTCGGAGCCGCGGAAATGTGTATAGTGCAAGGGAGGGGGTATGGGTGGGGAGTGTGGCATGTGGCATGGGGAGTGTGGAGTGTGCGATGATATCTAATATTGGTGGCATAACAGGCTCGCATTACGAACTGAAATTAATTAAATTGTTACTCAAACTGTTTTCTGATTGACTGACAGACGGCCGACACTTGACGCGTTGAATGAATGGATTGCCATGGCATGGAATATCGTGGAACTGGTCATTCTGGATCGGCTGTACCGCGAATACATGTGTGTATCCACTGCATGGAGGCATGGAGTGTCCCAACTATGCGACTGCACAAACACTCGGATTCGGATTCGGACTCGGACTCGGACTCGGACTCGGAACCCGGCTCAGTCTGGCCCAGCCTGGCCATTTGGCATTTGAATGAAGCGGGCTGGGGGCCGCCGCCGCCGCCGCCGCCGCCGCCGCCCGCGATTACGCAAAAATGTAAATAGGGAAAATTATATGCAAAACCAGAAAAGGCATTTGCAGCTCCCATTACAATCGCACAACCAGAGCAGAGCAGAGCAGAGCGGAGCGGAGCGGGGCGGGCTGCCTGCATTTTTTCACGCTAATAGCAAAGGCAAACAAATAATGAAATAATGCGATTGACCATTCTGGAAACAGAATGCGTAAACAATATGGCATTCTTTGGGAATTGTTTTACCAATCGATTAGTATAGGTCTTTAATGGGGAGTCCAGGATGAGCCACCGCCCCGACAGAGTCACGCAATTAAACGGCGCCCTCATTGGGAGGCCACTTATGGGGCACTAACTAGCTCCATCCATACATCATGGAACAGAGTTGTGGAGTCTTCGGTGCGACAAAAGTCAAGCCATTAGGAACATTCCTAATCAGCGATTCCGGGAAATCGAGCCACAAACAAGCCAACACAGCACACTACTCAATCAAGGCGGCTCTGAGTCGACTCCAGTCGCGTCGAGTCGATCACTCGAGTGACGCAGATCGCCGTCCATTTGAAATATAAAACTAATTAGCGACTGCAGAGACCAGAGCAGTTTGCAATTCAATCAATATCAATTGGCAAACTTGCATTTAGCATTTTGCATTTTGCATTTTCCATTTTGCATTTTGCATTTTCCATTTTGCATTTTGCAAGTCCGGTTAAGTGCTCGCTCAGCGGGCAAATTGGAGCGCGACTTGGTCCCAATCCGGCGGTGGCTCGGAGTCGTGTTTTCTAATTAATAATTATGACCATTATGAGGCGGTCGGTGTTTGTTTGGTTTCTGCCTTTCGGCCTTATCTGCAGCCGGCCGCGTTAGCAGACAGGCCAGACGAGTCCAACGGCTTCCGCACTTTGCCATCGTCCATCGTCTAGCGTCCGAAACACAAAAAAACGCCACTTTTAATTGAAACTCTCGCAGACTGGATATATGTATAGATGTGTATGTAAATACCCCGTATGCTCAATTGCTTTCAAAAAGCCCCAACTGGCGGTAAAAAAGTATAAATAAATTCGCGAAAAATATCCATATTGGTGGCAAGCGGGCCAGACCAGCGCCCGGTCGACATCAAATCAAATTGAATGAACGCGGTCCATTACTCTCGCAGTGATTTTGCCAAATGACTTCATTTCATATCAATTAGGTTTATTGTGCCGGTGTGCATCTGTGCGTCCGTATTCCCACAAACGAAAAAACGCACTCGCGGATACACAGATACGTCGTCGCCCTGCCCTCGAAACCGAACGAACCTGATTCATGCGCTTAATTGCTTTGGAGCGTGTGCCGCCGCACAAAAAGGTATGCCATCCAATCGAATTGTGCACACACGAATGGGAGCAACCGAACTTCTGGCTCAACCAGCGTATCTGTATCTGTATTCTGTGTATCTGTATCTGCGACAGCGACCGCGCTGGCTTTCAATAAAAATGACAACAACGACTTCTGACAGTGGTGCCTGCCGGGGACTCATAAAATATGCCGGCGACCTGGGCCTGGGCCTGAGCCTGGGCCCCTCCATCTTGGACGACATATCGAGAAGGAAATTCAATAAAAAATGCAATAGAGAGAGCAAAGTCGAATAGTTCTTCTTCTAAAATGATCTCGCTTAACCCCTTAGCCCCTAATCAACTTGATTTGTAAACAAATTGTGTTGCATCGTTTGGGATCTTCCCAGGGTCTACTATCTGCATCTGAATGATTCATCTGCCCAGCCCCGGAATCAGCTAATTATGTCATTTAGGAGAGCTGCCATTTTGGGACTTATCAGCGACCAAATACCATTATACCCCTAATTTCGGTGACCCACAAATGCAATTAAGTTCCGATAAAAATAGACACTTTTTATGTGATTTCCCCGTCAAACACACTCTCAATCAGGAGTTTGTCAGTCCGCCAGTTTGTCAGTCACCCCCAAAGAGCGGCCCGGAGCGACGGCAATCAATCTTAGATATCGCCGTTTGTTAACTGGCGATGTTGATAAGAAGCGACAACGCAATTAGATAGCCGGGCCGAGAGATAACGAGGCGAACAAGGCGGGCCCCGTTTATGGATCGCCGCCAGAGCCGAACTCATAAAAGGCGGAAAGCCGCAAATTGCCCGCCGGGCTCAGCTGCCCTCGAGTTCCACAGAACTTTCGTTTATGGCCCGCTAATTGGCTCGGCAAACAAGGCCGATCCGCACCGGCGGAGTGGAGCCTTTTGAATCGTCGCGCCATCTCGGCGTTTTCCAACACGGCCCCCCTGCTTTGGCAACACTTGGCGGCGCAAACAGCTGATCGCGCCCGGCTGTTTGGAACTTTCCTCGCGGCGCGTTGCCCAGGAGGTCGTTTGTTTGTGGAAAATAAACAAAACTCCCTCCTTCCAGCCGGAAACACGGCCACCCGGCAACCCGGCAACCCGGAACCCGGCCCCCTTGGTCGCAGTAGCCGGCGACTGTTTCGTCTGAGTAACGTGTTTCCACATTCTCGTTTTCAGCCCAGAAAGCGCTCTGGAATGTATCTGAGCCCCAAAGTATTTTAAAAACTAATCAAGTAACTACAAAATGAGCTTAGAGATCGACGCCCCCAAGATCTGCGAGCAGCTGGAGGGCACTGACCGGCGCCAGAAGACCCAGGCCCTAACCGATCTCCGCAATCTGTGCCAGAACGCCCCCAAGGATGTGAGCACCGAGGACGTAGCCGAGCTCTTTGACCAGCTGTACCTGCACCTGCTGAAGGCCTACGACGACCGCTTCGAGAGTGTCCGGGACCACGCCGTGCAGGCGGTGGACGCCTTCCTGCAGCTCCTGCCCCCCATGGACTTCCACCTGCTGAACGTGGTCTCCACGCTGGCGGAGCGCATGGGAAAGGCGGAGACGGTGGAGCCCAGCGAGGAGATCCGCCTCCTCTACGTGGCCCAGCTGCACCTGATGGTGCGCAAGTACGCCCAGATGGGCAACGTAGGCGTCTTCCGCGAGTGCTACCCGCAGGTGGTGAAGGTCCTGGTCAAGGCCATCAAAGACGACTACCCGCTGGTGCAGCGCGAGGGCTGCGGCACCCTGGTGGACCTCGCCAAGGTGGCCGACACCCAGGAGCTGCGCCCGTACACCGACTCCCTGGTCGTGGCCCTGTACGGGATGCTCAACCACAAGCACGCTCTGGCGAGGATCGCGGCGGTGGAGGCCATCGGCAGAATGAGCCTTCACATGGACGCCAGCGGCGAGGGCATGCGCCGGCTTTTCAGCGAGATTTCGCCGCTCCTGATGGACTCGATGCCGCTGGTGCGGCGCGAGGTGGGCCAGGTGGGGGTCCTCATGTGTCTGGAGCTGCCCGATCGCTACTCCTTCTTCGAGCGCATCCTACCCATGATCCTGTGCTGCCTCAAGGACGACTCCCCCGAGGTGGTCAAGGACATCTCCGGCAAGTGGCTGCTGTGCGGCAAGCAGTACTACTTCGAGAACGAGGCCGAGCTGAGCCAGCAGGAGATCAGCGACTTGCCGTCCGAGAACTATCCCAAGGACGTGATCCGCCCCACGATCGGGTGCCGGGGCCTTGTGCAGCGCGCCCTGAGGCTGCTCCAACTGATCACCCGCGAGACCGGGGACTGGAAGGACAACGTGCGGCTGCACTCGCTGAAGCTGCTCTACCAGTTCGTCCTGCACGCCGAGGCGGCCATGACGGCCAAGTTCTTCGAGATCTACGGCGAGGTGGCCCACGCCTGCATCGATCCCGTGGCGGAGGTGAGTGCGGAGGCGGCCAAGGCGGCCGATCTCATGGGCCGACTGCTGGCCTACGACGCCTGGATCGAGCACGGCTTCAACGGGCTGGAGCGCAACGCCCGGGAGTCCTACATGCGCTGCTTCTATCACATGTTCTCGGCCGCGCTGGGCGGCAACCACGAGCAGCTGATGCGGCTGGCCAGACTGCTCCGGAGCGTCGACTACTCGCACACCCTGAAGCCGGGGTTCCAGAAGTACATCCTCAAGCTGCTGGACACGGTGCTGGACAAGTCGTTGAAGGTGAACGCGGGACAGGAGGAGCTGCAGGAGCTGTACGAGTGCGTCTACGTGTCCACCATCAAGGTAATGGCTCTCTCGCACTCCCTCACCGGTGGCCGGAATGAGGACGTCAAGTTCGGCCAGTGCCTCGTCGAGAAGATCATGGCCTTCGAGCAGGTGTCGGAAGCCAAGCTCCATGAGCGATGGTTCCATTTGGCCTTAAAGGACGTGGAGAACCTGGACGCCACCCTGGAGGACAACGCGGAGCCTGTGATGCTGCTGGACGGACTGATCAATGTTTGCCGCATCCGGGCCACCTACATCTCGGACCTTGTGGAGAAGGTGAAGGTGGTCTTTGAGCACTGCTGCGACAGCGCCCAGGTGAAGATATTCAGCAGCCTGTCGGTGGCGTCGCTGCTCTGGTCGCAGACCGTGGACATAGAGAGGGAGCAGAGCACCCAGCTGCTGGGCCACTTCGTCTCGGAGGTGGTGGAGCCCTACCTGACCTGGAAGGCAGGGTCGAACGCCGAGGCCATGCGGTCACTGGCCATGGCCACCCTGTGCGCCCTGGCCCAGGGAGCCGAGCAAGAGGCCGCGGAGGTGCTGCCCGGCCTGGCCAAGCACATGCCCAGCCTGCTGGAGGACCGCAACGTGACCACCAGGCACTACGCCATCAAATCGATCATCTACTTCCGCGGCATGTCCGTGGAGGACCTGAAGCCGCTGGCCTACGCCACCATGCAGCGCATGGACGATCCCTCGGCGGGCATCCGCACCCTGGCCGCCCTGGCGGTGGCCAGGCTCCAGCCCAAGTTCAGCAGCGACTCGGAGGAGAAGTCCAAGGCCGAGAGGGAAGTGTGGGAGGCTTTCGTCAAACGCGCCATGGACCTGCTGCTGCTCTACCACGAGAGCCCCGAGAAGGACATGCGAGCGGCGGTGGAGGTGACGCTCAAGGCGCTGGTTCCCTCCCATCCGGGACTGTGGGAGGAGAGCTACCAGCGGGCCCGGGCCATGTGCCAGCAGAAGGACCAGCTTGACGAGCTCTTCAAGAAACTGACCGTTGCAGAGGAGTCCACTCCCTCCACGTCCTAGGCTGCGCTCCTCCGGTTAAATTTTAAATTTGCGTTTAGTTTCTTTCGGTAATTATTTATTTAGCATTAAGCCTTGGATCTAGCCAGGCCAGATATGATCCGTTTGATGATGAATTGGGCGGAGAAATTGCATTTAATTGGGGGCGTGTCCCTGGGAATTCTCCCGGCTATGTTTCCTATTTTTGCAAACGTCAGAAATGAAATTACAATTTTAATAAACGCCAGATCCTGGAAAATGTTGCATAATATTCAGGCGACTGATTGGGGTTTCCACATTGTTGCAAGTCGACCCAGATCCCGGCTGGTGGCCCAACCGGGTGGCAGAAACCCGAAAGTTGCCTCACTGTATTAAAACAATTTGTCAAATTAGGCGAAATGTACAAGTTTCTAATTAAAACGGCGCCGAGCGACTGCGATTACAAGGATGAGTGCACAGGTGCAGTGGCTCCTCGCAGCCTGCTATCGGACATATACAAGTACGAGTGCTTCCCGTTTAGCCTGTGGCCACTGTACTCTCTCTCTCTCTGTCTGCGCTTTTAATTGCTCGCAAATGAGCGGCCGAAGGATTTTTTTGCACGCGAGCTAACGTGGCCGCCATCCCCACTTCGTGGGGGGGGGGGGGGGTGGCATCCTTGGCCGATTCGCCACTCCCTAATTAATATTACTTAACGTTTTCGCGGGGCTAATTATTTATGCATATTTCCGCAATTAGAGCACCTTTCCGGGATGATCTTTGCGGGAGGATGCATTGGTATGGAGTGTGGACCAGTGGACCTCGCCCTCGGCTTCCACTCCAGGACTCCCAACAAGAACATTTAACTAATTATGCCAACTCCGGGCTTCAAAGGCTCGGCAACTGAGGAGCTGTGAGGTCCTTGGCCATGCCATCCCGCACAGCAATGACCGCCCACAGACGTCAGTTGTCAGTTTAATTAATCCCCTTCAGAGGCAGACAGGACGAACTGCAAGAGCACTGGAGGAAATACTGCCACACAGGGATAATAGCTAGTGGCCAGGCTCTCCCAGGCATTTCCCTCAGTGTAGCTGGCTGGACTGGCACACGGCAAATAAACAGTTATAAATAGGAGGCATGGGCAGGAGCTTCCTGGCCCAGCAATCCCACCGCCCCCGCTTGTGGCGCACAAATTAAATGCTACATTCAATGCCATTTCGAAATCATTTCAAGTGCCCATCCTGGCGGGCTGGCCGGGTTGGCAGGATGTCTGAAGGACGCACAAAAGTTGCCGCAGCTCGACTTGTGCCGCAATTGAATTTCGCCGAGGCACAAAAAACGAGAACGAAAACGAAAACGAAAATAAGTTAAGCCGCATGCCTGCCCTCGTCCTGCCCTCGTCCTGCCCCGTCCTGCCTCGTCCTGGCAGGCTTCCCTGTTTTGTGAGAGCTTCCAATTTGAAAATTACTTTCATTACGTTTAAAAGTTCATTAAAATTTCACATCCCTGAACTTCTGGCCCTTCGCTCTCCACCCCCCACTTACCATTCGAATGGCCGCTGTCATTGGGATGGCCCGAAGGACGAGATAAAAATAAACACCTAGCATCTGACCCATTTGGCCAGGATAATGCGGACTGCACGGCATTTGCAGGACTCTCGCTAATTCGGCCTACATTATGCAACCAAATTAAATGAGTTAACGTAACAATTAATGCGCTGGCATGGCAACCTGCTTGTATAATAATATCCTGCCACCGAATCCTGCCCGAGGGCAAGCTGATGTATTCTCCATCAAATGAAACGCACTTGCCAGGGTCTCCCCCGTGAACCATCCTCCGGAAAATGGCCAGCAATGAGCGATGAACGATAATTAAGCTCTGCCCCTGCTCGGGTTTCCTCGTCCACTCCCACTCCTGCTCCTGCTTCTGCTCCCGCTACTGCTCCTGCTCCTGCTTCTTAGCCTGCCGAAACTTTGAGTGGGACTCTTAGCAATTAGGGTGCTGGCCACCGAGGTGGGGTGGCGTCCTGTCATCGCTCCAGCTCCGCTCGTTTCCACTTAAATGCTTAATTATAATTGAGTCTGGGCAGAAAGTAAAACTGTCTCTGGCCCGCAGCCGCCTCCTGGCTTCCTGGCAGCGTGCCTGAAATTAAATACAAATAATCTTTTGACTCCTTCCCAGCCCCACCCACCCCCCCGTCGTCCTGCTCGGCAAAGGGGTACTTTGCTTCCCTCATTTGGCGTTGTTTTAATTACGTCTTAATGCCGGCGCTTAAAGGACCTTCGTCCCAGGCCCAGCCTTCGCCAGGCCGGGTTGGGTTCAATGCCTTGCCACCGAGCTGTGCGTATCAATCCGGCGTTAATTGCTCCTCTCCCCGCCCCCGGACTCTGCTGGAATGGTGCGAGAGCCATTTCGGAAAAGGTCCTTATTGATTTTTGTTCCTCGGGAACAGTGGGCCGAACGCAAGGACACTGTAGTCGATTGTGCTTAATTATGAGAATCGTGCCAGACACAGACGGAAGTCTGAAGGATGCCCATCCGCCAGGACTCCGACATGTATTGGGGGGCTGCACCGAGTGTTTATTTTCGGCAACCAAGTGGAGCAGTCAGCGCCAGCAGTTTTGTCAATGTTCGCATTCATGTTGCCACATTGCTCCTCCGGCTCCACCACTCCACTCGGGGAAGGGGCCCGCCGATGGCGACGTTGCTGGCATTAATTAAGCATGTTTGACTGTGAATGTCAACAGCAGAAAATGCCGCTGCGGGTGCACACTCGGAAAAAGTATTCCGAGTTGATCCTGCTATTGGGCCACTCAACCAGCCACTCTACCAGCCACATGGCCAAGTATTTCCTATCGCAAAACGCAGAAAAAAAAACCCATTTTAATCGAAATACCTTGATTCGAGGCCATTATTTTTCCCAGTTCATCCGACGCCAGCCACCCCCGCTATCAGCTTCCTCCAGTGTCACTCCAGCTACGTAATTAAGTGACGCAAGTCAATTTATTTTGCAATTAATCATTAATTTATGCGTACGGAAGTATAATTGACTCGTGTTTCAAGCGGAGGTCGACACGGAGAGGTGCCAAATATTGTCTGACGGAAGACGGAAGGCGGACGGCGGACGGCGGAAGAGTTCTCGAATTTCCCACTGGCCAGGATAATGTAATCTTCACTCGCGTATTACTACGCATTTTCCGCCTTCTATGTGTATCGGAAGCCATGGCCGGGCTTTCTAAACTGTAGGACTATGCTGGAAGTCCTTTTCATTACCTTATCCTATTAGGATATCCCCGCCGGAGCCGTACGATAAACGGCAGGCAGGGAATGGGTTAAACTTTCAGCATTTTATCAAGTGGCCTGCTAAGAGTTTTTGCATATTTTATGTGCCAGTCGGTTGATTGATTGATTGACTGACTGACTGACTGACTGACTGACAAAATGGGCTGCACTGTAGCATACTAGCAATAAATAATCGATGCCACATGGGCAATGGGCAGCAATGCATTAATTTAAACAAGTCCCTCCGCATGCATTCATTTGACAATTAGCAAACCCAATCCGGGCGGGCGGTTCCAATTGGAGTGTCAATTAGTCGGGCCCAGTGACCTTTGACCCAAATGAGGCAAATGAGGTCCACTCGAGATGGAATCAAGGGGGAATTTAAATAATGGCCATGGAACCACATAGAGGCCACTGTCGCGCACCCATTTAAAGATCATCAATCATAGGCAGTTAGTTAATTGCGTCGAGTTCTCTTTTCCTTTCTTTTTGTGGACAAAGGAGCGGCAGAGGCCAGCAGCAGAGGCCTAATGGCCACAAAAAAAAAAAAAAAAAAAAAAAAACCAAACATAAGGAGGAAAAAGACGAAAACGTTTAGCGAACGAAATGCCGCAGCAAATTAAAAAATAAAACCTGAGCACGCCAACTTTGGCCAACTTTTCTGACCCAAAGTTCAAGTGAAATAAGCCATGACAAGTGCCCCTCCCACTTTTCGGACGGCTCCCCATCTTGAGAGCTCAAGGACTCTTGGAGCTTGAAGCTTTAAAAGCAAATTTTGCCAAAAGTTTTGACTTATTCTTGGCGCACTTACGGCCAAAATCGATGTGAAATCGCAGATGGATGGGGGCCAGGACGAAAAGTGGGGGGGAGGTGGAATTATGGCAGGAAGCATTTGAAACGGAAATGAGCGCAGAAGGCGCTTCCGGCTGAGCGACAGTTCTATATGGTCAGAATATCTAAGTCCTTCCCCTTTAGGGCGACAGGATCCCCCCCCAGATGCCATAATTAGCCGAAATTTTCACTCATTTAGTTCCGATTGCGTTCGTTTTTTCACTTCCTATAAAAACACCACCCAACCACCCAACACCCCCTCCCAGAGCTCAACAGTTGGCTCGACAGAGGCTTCACTGTGCCGTTTAACCTTTCCAGCTACCCCAAAAGCGTCAGGACGCCAGAACGACAGGACGACAGGACGACAGGAGGGGAGAACAACCCTCGCAGCCAGCGACCCATCAAGTAAAAATAGCTCGAGAATTGCGCAGCATTTATAATCTGTCTTTGATTTATATAACGATTTCCGTTCGAACTACGAGTGGCTGCACTGGGAGAAATGCAAAGCTCCAAGTGACTCAGGACTCTCAAGGATCAAATGGAGTTTCTGCCAGTGGCAGTGGACTGGCTCACCCTTGCTCGACTGCTTTATATGCTGACTTGACAATAATGGCACAAACACACATCCCAGACGCTGAGAACGTGCCACCGGCATTGGCCTTCGTCCTGCCCATCCTGTCCCCCCTGGAAACTGGTCGTGGCAGCACAATGACATGAATTCAATATAATAAATAAAATATAATGCTGTCAATAAAAATAAATAAATATAACATCAGCAGCAGTAGCAGCAGCAGCAGTGGCCCTGGGAACACGGCACTGAAAGCCCTGAAAGTCCTGAAAGTGCTGCCAAAGTTTAAGACATCGCCGGGGGAATTGTGGATTGAAGAGCTTAAATGCTCCGCTCCTTAAAATAGCCACGTAATGTTTGTGTGCTCCCAGGATTTGGCTTTGAATGGCAGCCATTTACCTTGGATTGGAGGAGGAGCCGAGCCGGGACAGTGACTGCCAGTAATTTGGTTAGGAAGCATCCTTTTAAATAGTTCTCATGTGTTCAGAAAATAGACATTAGCTTCTGCTTCCGCGAGTCCTGCCCGACTCTGCAGGGACAGCAAACCGAAAAGGACTTGAATAAAACATTCCCTAAATTGCAATCGAAATCGAAATCCAAAAGAAAGTTCACAATTGCCACTTTTCACATCCCGCATCCCACATCCTGCCCCCGACAATCGTTTTCAGCATTTTATGATTTATTTATGCAGCCATGTTGGCTCTCGCTCCGAAGGACTCTGTTTGCTGACGGAAAATAAAGTTATCCGAACCAAGTTGGCTGTTTGGGATTGACGCTTCTGCCAAATCTGGGAGCTGGGAGCTGGGAGCTGGAAAATGATTCGAAATGCCAGAAAGCAATCGTTTAACCCACATGACCCCAATATTAGATATTGTATTTGGATAAACGATGAATTTTTCCAGGCCCTGTCCGCCCCTAGTTGTCAAGTTTGGGGGCAAACTTTTCCCAAATCCGAAGTCGTCCCAAACTTTCGGCTGACTCCATTGTTTTGGACCTGCTTGCTAACCCAATTTGGACTCGGAAAGTAAAAAAGTAAAAGTTATTCCGTTTTAATTTCGTGCTCAGTCTGAGCCAGCCCTTCGTGATTCAACTCGAAACTAGCAAGGACTGCACACGTGTAAGTACACAGTCCCGCAAATTAAACAATTAAAGGGAGCGGCGGGGAGGAGGAGCCGGCGCAGGAGCAGGAGCAGGAGCAGAAGCAGGAGCAACTTTCCGAGGCTTGCCAGTCTCTGCGGCAACGGTTAATGTAAATTCATTTAAAATTGCTTAGCTAGGAGGTCCTGCCCTCCCCTCCTCTCTCGCCCAAGCCAAGGCTGCCGATAGTGAAATGTTTGCCGCCGTATCCTCGCCAAGGATACACCCCGTGTCTGCGTGTGTGTCAATGCAATTTAATTAGCGAGCACATAACTTTTTGAAATATTCAGGGACTCCCAGCCATGCCGTGTCGCTCGGCCGCAAGTGTGTGTACATTCCGGCCCGGGCAATTACGAGCCGCCCAGGACATTCATTAGAACACACCTCATAAAAATCAATTAGCGGCCTGTTCGCCATCCATCCCTCCATCCCCCCCTCCCTCGGCAGATTCCCCTGGGCCACAAGCGCTGGGCCACAAGCGCTGGAAGCGACTGCATTTTTGCCAAAACGAGCAGGATCCCGTTATTAAATCGTGTATTTCCAAAGCTACCTTCCAGGCAGGAGAGGTACATGGCGTGTGGGCGGCGGGAGGGGGAGAGCAAAGGCAAATATGTATGACGAATTACGCACTTTGGCTGCCAGGTTGACAGCGCTCTCCCGCTCTCGCATTAAATTATGCTGACAGGGCAGAACGGACGGAGGGACAGACGGACGGACGGACTGAGGAGGAGGAGGAGGACGAAGTCAGCCGCAGTTAACGTCAAAACTAACACACGAAGAAAGCCAGAAAGAAAAAGCTGAAAAGCAGAGACCTGGAGGTCGGAAATGGAAAAGGAAAATGACGAGTCCAAGTCCGAAGTTTCAATGCCCTTCAATCTCTTAGAAAGCCACAAAACCAGGGGGAGAGTAGAGACAGTTGGAAATTCCGCAATACTCCCTTACAAAGTGCAGAAGAGACTCTGACGAAAGCTGCCGGGGGCGGAATGAAGCAAAGACCCCGATGACGATGATCCGAGAGTGGCTTGTTAAAATTCCAGCAAAACGTCAGACAAGCAGTCGCCCCCATCTCCTGGCCACATTCCGCCCCCACCTCCATTGTGAGGCTCCGGAATGTGTGTGAGTTGCCATGTTGTTGTCAATGCAATAAAATGAAAATAAAATAAAATAGACAAAATGCTGGCTAGCAGGACGGGCAGGGCAGGGCAGGACAGCCAGACAGCAGGACCAGAAGCCATCTCGCAAGCCTCGAGGCCAAACAGGACTGACAGAAAGTTGCCAAAAACGGCCAAAAGGAAGGAGACAAAGCGTTTATGGGCGGAACAGGGGCGCACTTGCGAGTCAACGGGGAGTTTCTCAGGGAAACGCAGCTATTTGGAGTTTTTATTATAAACTCCCACTCCAAGGTCGTTTGAATCAAAATGGCGCCTGGCTCTAATATATTGGATGCCACCCGTTCCCACCCAGCGCTCGTGAGGTGACACATGTGCCGGGGCCGGCTAACAAAACTTAAATGCCATTAGCCCTCGTCCTGGCACTCGACACTTGGGTCCTGCCACAGAGCACGGAAAACAGGATGTCACGGGGGATGGGGGTCGGGGAAGGCACTGCCAGAAGCGTGCCAGGTAACTAATACACACACTTGCCGGCATCCAAGCTACTGTACGTGCCCACAGGGCAGGCCCCAGTTTTCGGGCACTCGTCCTTTCCCCTCTGCACTGGAAGAAATAACGCTTAGGCGATATAATCTCTGTAGACTGGGACTGGGATATGCAAGGCCCTGACGCCCTTGCTTTTCCACTGTGCACCCTCCCTCCTTCGTCCTCGACACCGTCCCTTTCCGCACCGCTTGCTGCTGGCAAGGCAATTGAAATAACTTCTTCCGCTTGCCTGCCTCGCTTCCGCTCCTTGAATATGTCCCCCAAATCAGGCCCCACCCACTCCTGCCCCACCTCGCCCCCTCGAATTGGCTTTTGCCATTTATTTTATTTCGCTTTCGCTGATTTCGCCACCAGCTGGCAACATGTTGCGGAAACATTCGGCGCTCTCTTCCTCTCTCTTGACTGCTAAGAGCCGAGTGCCGTTCGTATATCTTCGGGTCTGCGTTGTGGAACGGTAATAAAAAAGCATTTAAGCTCGAATCACGTTCTGAGAGGGCGGCGGTGGGTGGCAGGCACTCAATAATGACTCTAATTGCTTCCACGAATACATCTTCCACAGACTTTCCATTCGTGTTAATGGAAAGCAAGTGTGGGGCAGCCAAGGATCAAGCAATATCCTTCAAGGATCCATAATTCCTCAACAAACGTCTCTCACGACACGCTGCTCGAATTTACGGCCACAATTTAAAAAGTAATAATTCTCCCCGCACATTTCACACGCTTCTGACTCGACGAATTAAGCCAAATTGTGTCACCCCCAAACGCTGTGCCATAAATTTCGCCCCGGCACTCGCAGTCCTTGCGAAAAAGCGTACAAGGCTGTTCAACACCTCCTCCCGCTCACCTCCCCCTCCCGTTGCCCCTCCCAGCCAGGATTGTGCAACATTTTGTTATGCAAATCACAACGCAGTGCGCCAGGAGCCCAGTCCGACCCGAAGGTCTGCCGGAGGGTTGAACACTTAAAGAAATCAGGCATTCGAAGCTACAAACTATTAACTTACTTTTAATAAATTTTTTCCATTTCTCCCTGTGTATATGGCAGCAAGTGGCGCCGTTTTTTATTGCATTACTTTTGGGTCCGGCATCCGGACAAGGAGTTGGCCCCTTTGGCCTTCAGGTCCTGGGGCGCAAATTGCATTACCAGCCATCCCAACTAACCCTTCTTTTCTGGCTTTCTTCGCAGGCAGCGTTGGCCTAAATGATGCCCGAAACTGAACGCGACTCGCAGTTGGTGGCAGCGGAAATGGTGAGCGGAGCCCTGGGGCACGGGTACGGCATTGCGAAGGATCCGCAGCAGCAGCTCCACCAGCTTCAGCTTCAGCTCCAGCCTCACCACCTGCCCCACCACCAGCCGCACCAGCACCAGCACCAGCCCACGCCTACACCCACGCCCACGCCCACGCCGACGCCCGATCCCTACAAGATGTCGGCCACGACGTACGTGTACAGCAGCCCCCTGACCATCCCGTCCATGGTCAGTCCCAGCAGCAAGGAGAAGCTGGTGAACCTGCTGCGCGTGCGCGACAACCACGCGAGCCTGGCCAGCCCGATCTCCGACAGTCCGCCCGCCACCACCTTCCTCCAGAAGCAGCTGGAGGCCGTGAGCCCCCGGCCAAGCTCAGTGCACCCCCAGATGCACCATCCTCACCAGCATCAGCTCCACCAGCAGCGACGACTCACTAGCTCGACGCCCCCGGGAGCCGCCACTAACTGGCACGCCCACGTGTACGCCCGGCCCCCCAACCGGCCCACCCCGCACTCCATCACCGACATCCTGGGCATCGCCGTGGGCGAAAAGGAGGCGGCGGCCGAGGGGGCCTTCGACGCCGCCGTACCGGCCAAGTCCCCCAACACCATCGTGAAGCAGTACGAGCAGGATCAGCAGCTGACGATGAGCGACGCCAGCGAGGAGGACGGAGGAGTGGGCGGAGGCGCGGGCGTGGCCCTGCCAGCGGTGGCATCTGCTGTTCCGCTCGACCAGCCTCTCAATCTGTGTGTGGCCAAGAAGTCACGCGACAGCAACAGCTCACCCATGCCGGCCAGCAAGCAGATCCTGGGCAAAAGCGCCGCCAAGAAGGGTAAGTACTGGGTAGCCGGCAATGGCGCCGCGCCAGGCCTGGGGCCTGGGGCCTGGGACCTGGGACCTGAGGCAAGGCAACGCTCGACGAGCCTGCCAATTGAGCGGAGCGCGGAGCTCTCAACACGCTTCAGCGGAGCGTGCGGCGGGCAACACGGCGTATGCGTGTTCTGCCAACTGAAATGGTGCCCATCGGGCACCCGATTTTGTCCTCTAATGACTCTTGGCCACTAGAGCCCTATGCACTCCAGTTGGAATAAGCGATCCTCTCCGATAGGAGGTTTGTGCTGCTAAAATAATTAACAAACCATTGAAGTGGCGATTGGCAAACAAAGTGGCCGAAATCTAATTAGATGCACTTTTGGCTCACTGCTTTGTTGTTGTTTTTATTCAACGAAATGGCTGCCAAATCGAATTTGCATTCGCTTTCGGCTCTGAATGGAAATGATTTAATTCGCCGGGCAGAGGCCGGGCCACTGGTTTCAAAATAAACGAAATGCAATTAGCCAAATGCAAATAAACAATAAGCCATCAACAAAATATGGTACATAGTACGTTCAAGTATATAAAGCGAGTGCAAAACGACCAGGAGATTCGAATATTTTTGCGTTAATTGCTCAATGTTGCGTTCGATTTTTATTGTTTATTATAATCACGTACTACACAGTGGCTAGGCACTCTTACAAGCGATTGAATGACGAACCTCCAGACTTCCAGACATCCGACTGCTCGACACAGTCATCGCCTAATTACTTGTTTCCAGCTGCCATAAATGGAGCTGCCGCGAACTCGTCGTCGTCGTTGCTGGAAACGACATTTAAATGCCCGCCGGCCGACTGGGACCCATGAGGCAGGCGACATGCCAATTGCCAATTGGCGTTAAGAGCCAACAGCGGCAGCAACAACAGCACCGAGCATGGCTAATATAAACAAACATTTGTTCAAAGTTTTATTGTTGTTGGCCTAATTGCACAAGTTGGCGTCAATGTTTTTTTGTTTTTGTTCCGCTGCTGGGCTTTTAGCCGCTGCTTGTTTGTTGTTTTGTTTCTGTGGCACCGCCTTTGTTTTTCCATTTAGTTTTATTGATTTCGCGCCACTGGGACGCCCTTTGCACTTCATTGAAAATTGCCAATTGCCAATCGCCAATCGCCAATCGCCGATGGCCAGCCTGGACAGAACGGGCAGCCCACCCATCCACCTCCCGCCTAATTAATCACAATGCCAGGCCAGTTGCCAGTTGCCAGTTGCCAGTTGCCAGAACGTTTTGCATTCAACTGTCAATTTGATTTCAATTATGCATTTGGTAATGGATGTTGTCCAGACACGTTTTCGGCCCCGACATGTCCAAAAAAACTAACACTTGCTCTTTCTCCGATTTTACAGAAAACTGCGGCAAGCCGGCGGCCAAGAGGAAGAAACTGTCGAACGCGGCCTCCGCGGCGGTGGCTGTGGCCCAGCCCCCGGACATCAGTCCCACCGGCAGCAGCGACAGCCTGATGCGGGACAGGCTGCTGGCCACCAACAGCTCACCCGGCCATCCCAATCCCAATCCGAATCCAAATCCAAATCCGAATCCGAGCAGCGCCAACAGCGCCCTGGAGACCACCGAGGACGACTCCGACTCGGGCTCCACCGACGCCAGGAGGAAGAAGAAGGCCCGGACCACGTTCACCGGCCGCCAGATCTTCGAGCTGGAGAAGCAGTTCGAGCTGAAGAAGTATCTCAGCTCCAGCGAGCGCACGGAGATGGCCAAGCTGCTGATGGTCACGGAAACGCAGGTGAGTCCACCACCACCGAGCCATTGTCCAAAGCCCATGTTGATTTTTCCTCTGTGTACTTAGCATTGCAAATTGAACAGCAAACACATTATGTTTTCCGGGATTATTGGGCTTATTTAGTTTGAAAATATTTTGCTGGCCAAAAGCGCAGTTCCAGGCTGCGTCCGGCCGCAGCTCGTTTAATTTAATTAAATTGTTTTTATTTTATTATTCGTGCCGCACTCTCTAATCCCTGACTAATGCTTTATCGGCCGGGGCGGGAGTGCTTTTGGCATTATTTTTGCTAATTTGCCATTAAAATTGAACAATCCTGCGTCCTTTTATCGTGGCAACAAAGGGTTAAATGGCCGTAATCCGCCAATTATTTACCTGGCTCCAAGGCAGGACCGAATTTATCGTCATTTAATTGTGGCAACCAACATGGATGGGGGTAATTATAATGCCCCAATGTATACAGGTGCAGTTGCAGCAGCTGTCGTCCTTGTAGAGGGGGGGGCACTATTTGCATATTAGCCAGCCCAGGCTCCTTAAGGCTCCAGGCTCCAGGCTCACACTCGCATTGCCTGATTGTGAAATAAATTGAGATTTATTGACTTCCGACTGGGGCAGAGCTAAGCGAAGATTGCAATACCCTTCCTAAGGTCGTGGCACATCGGAAACATAGAAGCCATCCACCTCGTCGCATAGGGTACATAATTAGAATAAATTAACTCGGCCAGGACATGCCCAGGCCCAACTGCTGTCAGCCAATTAGGAGCAACAACAAATTTATGTACACAAGACCCAACCCCCAACCCCCCTTCGATTGTGGTCTTTAAGAAAAGCCAAATTAGGGAAGGCGGGATTTAAGAGCATGTCCTTTTGCGGTTTGTGTCTCGGACAGGATGCTGGGCAACCGCCAAAGTCGTTTCTTATCTGCGCTTGCAGTTGACATCTCAGCCAGTTGGGTCCTGGACTTAAAAATACGATCAGTAACGAGGATATAACAATGCAGTTAATTAAATAGAGTTCATCCGCTCCTTCTGTATCCTTCCATCAATCCCCTCAAAGCTGTCAAAATTTGGGGCTGGCAGTGCAAACCCGATTTGCATTAATAATCGCACGTTACGCATACGCCGTGTGGGAGCTCAGATGCCATAAGACTAATTGGCTGCCATGGCAATGGCAAAGACTGTGCGAAGGAGGAGGAGTCCTGGGAGGTGGAAGCCGAGCCAATTGGCCATGGCAACAACAAGGATAGCGACGGAGTCACATCGAAATGCTTGCTTAATTAAATTACATTCTCCATCAAGTCAATTAATTACAAGTTGATATCTACACACACATGAACACTAAGTCCTCTGCTCAATGTGCGTGTCTGCACTGGGAGAAATTTCCCATCAAAGCTGATGCCCCAGAGAACTCCCCCAGAAAGATTTCCTCTCCGTGCAGGGCCTCGTTGATGTCCTGTCCGTCTGTGTGAGCCAAGATGCTATGCATGTCGACATGTTCAAGTGTTTTGTCTGTGTTATTAATATTATAAGCTCGGCCCGGCCATTTATCATCCTGGCAGAGGACATGGGTGGCCTGTCGGTGTGTGCGTGTGCGAATTAAAGTGCAACGCACAGATTTCTGGCCATTTACAAACCTCCTTCCCCTGCACCTCCACGCCCACCCCCACCCCATAAGCTGCCCTCCAGCTTGTTTCTGTTTATATATAAAACATGGTCCTGCCACACACACAAACATGTATGTGTTAATCACAGCAATAATATCAGCAAATTAACTGCAGGACAAGGCCCTCCTGTGTGCGGATCCTGCTGTGGCCGGCATTAAGCCTCTTGGTCATTTGCATTGCCACTTGCCACTTGCCACTTGCCAATTTTCCCATCGACTGCCCCCGAATGCGGCCCGAAAACAAGGCCTGTTCGGGCTAGTCCCACTGCCGGATAAGCCCATAACGAAAGGGTCCTGAAAGTTTTGCGATATACAGTAATGCTTTCCTGTTGGTAAAAACCAGCTACAATCTTTTCAAGGCGATCGAAAGGACATCAGGGACTTCCACCCTATACCTCCCTTAATCCTTAAAGGAATCCATATATTAGCTGTTCATTGTATTACCTGTATTCATATTGTTGATTATCGAGGGTCTACTGTATTAGAAAGTGAGCAAAAAGAAAAAGATGCATTCGAATTGGAGGAGAGACAAAGCAAAAGTCATAAAAGTCGCTTTAAATAGACTGCACAGCGCCCATTAGGAGGCACGCCTGCACTCCTCCATGGGGGCTACCGCCTCCTCATCCATGTCCATCCTCATCCTCGCGTGTCTGCATCGTCTGTCATCAACAAACTGTAAAATAGCCTTAAGCCAGATAAAAATCAATTAATTACGCGTAGATGCGGCTGTCCGGACTGCACTCCCCCACTCCTGCCACTCCTGCCGCTGCTGCCGCTGCTGCCCCTCCTGCCCCCGGCTGGGGCACACCCGGGCTGACAACATTGTAATTGTGTTGCGATTACCGAACGAACGTCACGCGCCAAACGCAGCAAATTACATTTGCATATTAGTGCCAGCGGCGTGGGGGAGTGGGTGGCATGGGGCATGGGGCATGTGGCAGGGGCAGGTGCGCAGGACGAAATATGTATAGAGATAGAGGGGCCTGTGCTGGCAATCGCTGGTTTGCGGTCAGCTCTGTAACTGCCTCGAAAATTTGCATTAGGCATTTCATTTTAAATGCTTTCCCCTGGTCCTGGTCCTGGTCCTGGCAGGACTCCACCCGGGGGGTAGTTGTAATTGCCACTCCAGTGCTAGGGCTTCGATCGATCCGGGAAGGGAGCATAGCTCTGAGAATCCTGGTCTAGCCAAAGGCCCATTTGCCAAGGTTTGGCCAACAACCGGGCCAATGACAAATGCGATAATTAAATTAAAGGATGCAGGACGCTGCACATCCTAGTAAAAATTATGAAATATTTGCCACATGCCTGGGACACTGTCTTGTGCCGTTGGTAGTCCGGCCAGGATATCAATCAGCTGCAGGCCAAGGACTTGCGAGCCACAAACAACGCTGTCACACGCAAATATTGCAATTAAAAAGCCCGCCTAATGGGCGGCCATAAAACAAACATGAATGCGTCCTCAAAAGGCTATCTGAAAAATGGCTCTATTAATAAAGTGGATATTTATGGGTAGACGGAACAATATTAATTGCCATTGGATAGTTAATATTTAAACGGCATCCCAGTTGTGCGAAGTGAACGTGAAAAACTGACCAAACAGCTTCCGGGCCATAGTTCTAATCCAATTACAAATGCAATCATTCGAGATGGAGCTGAGCTGTGGAGGGGCTCTCGACACCCGGGCATGGATGCCTTTGGCAAATTAATTAACTAATTAGGGCTAATTTGCATTTTATTAGCAGGCAATTATATAATCAATTCATGAATAATTCGCAGTCCAGCGGCCTGGTACAATAGCACAAATACTGTTTTGCATTGAAATCCAAATATTGGCATAGTTTACCATTCACACATGGAGGCGACGGACACACCCAGTTGGAGGCCTCATCACCGCAAAGGGCTTCGATAATTAAGCCCATCAAGTGCTATTTTGGCCTGTGGCCCAGCTGAGGCGCTGGCAAAGGACATTTTGAGGAAGAAAACCCAAAAATATTCACACCCTGCCCCTCGATTGGCGACAAAATGGCCGGGGGCGGGGCCTGTCGGCTGATCTCTGGCGCTGTCTCGCTCGCTCCGGCGCTCTCGCGCGGCGATCGCCTCGACAGTGACAGTGGCAGTGTGGGCGGGGCCCGGCGCCTCCCACCAAACACACTCGGCAATTAGCAAGTCGACGGGGGCTGACAGCTTTCCTTTGATAAAATATGAACAATTATGTGGCAGTCGCTCTGGGACAATTAGCTTTTTGGGCCTTGGCCTTTGAGGGGCCGGCCAGAAAGTAATTAATGGGCACTCGCTGGCCGAAAATTTGGTAAACAAACTCAACAGCAGCCACCTCCGACGTCACAGGGTCCATCACAATGGGCCAATTAAAGGCGAAGCGGGCCGAGTGAAAGGCATTTGCTACCATAAACCCGTCTCCCCGCCTCCGTCCGGCTAATAGGAATAATTTATGCTCGCTGCTCCGGAGTCCGAGCCCGAAATAAAATGCCCCAAACCGCCAGCAAATCATACGAAACTATAAATACCAGCGAAAATAAACGAAACATCTCTATGAAGACTCATCAACTAAATGGCTGGCTCGGCCTTTCCGCTGCATTTTGCTGATTAATTCGTGCTCTTTGGTTTTCGTTTATTTGTGTTCCGAGGAAATCGCAATCGCAATCGCATTCGCAATCGCAGTTGCCAAATTACACATTTTGATCCCTTGACGATGAGCCAGACCGCTTTCGCAATGCCAATTTTCATCGCTGACTTTTTTAATTTCACACATCGCTTCGAACGAGCTCTCCGACTGGTGCTGTGCGCCCCGTCTCCGAGATGGAATGCATCCTGCAGATGCTTTCTATGCAGATCCATCCACCTCCTATCCGGACCTCAGGAAACAATATATCTGGCCAGGATGGACGTCCGGAGATAATGGCTTTGTTTCACTCCCACTCCCACCTCCTTAATTAATAAACAACAATCTGGAGTCTACATTTCGGAGGCATAAATAACCATTACCCAGGAGCGCCGGCCTAGGGGGAAGAGTTGCCAAAAAGAGTTCAGCCTGTCACTGGGAGCAATAATTAATTGACTTGCATTCTCCACAAAGACAACATAACCAGTTATGTTTCTTAATTAAATCGTTTTTGGGACGCCATTCGGCTTCCGTTTCCGTCGATGCCAGGACTGGACTCCCCCTGAAGCCCGTAATCCGACATGACAGGCAATGCAGTGATTATGTTATTAATTAGTAATGGCATTGCAATGCGTATATTTGCACGGAGCCGAGTGTTTCGTTACACAGCCAGGGCTGAGGGGATCCTGGGATATGTACTTTGCTGCATTTGCCAGTTATCCAGCCTGTTTATATAATATTTGATTTGGCTGGAGGCTGGAGGATGCATAATTTCAGGCAGTTGGGGGTGGCTCTCGAACGGCTTAGCAGTCCCTGTGAGCTTTGGCCCTCCCCTCAATACATTATAGAAATCCATCCACAAGATTGTTTAATCATAATCCATTATAATACTTTATAGCACTAGTCTTCAAATAACGGCTCTTAGCCATTTTGTCCAGGCCAACTGATACACACACACACGCATACAGGCAAAAAAATGGCCGCTAGGTTCAGGGGTTGCCGAAGCTTTGATACTCTTCCGCCTTTCTTAAGCAACAAATGTAAACTTCTAGATACATAACTTAAATATACATAATATATAATGTAAATAAATATTTTATTACAGAAAATAAGGTAATGTTAGTGAATATTCAATAAAGTAGAAACAACTATAGAAGAGCAAAGGGGATCAAGACTGGTCTATAGCAAAACTATGCCCAAAGATATTACTATTATATTATATTATATTATTAAAACAAAGTATACTCACGTAACTTAATAAATTACTTTCGATTACGTCTTGTACGCTTTTCGCACGCACACAACCAAACGCGAATTCTAACGGAAAACACTCGCCTCTTGGCTCACACACTTAAGAAAAACACAAAAAAAAACGTAAATCCTAGAAAATATCTGGATTTATACCTTTAATATAGGCTATCCCTGTTGGAATAATAAGGTTTTAAACCTTTCTCCTAAGGACAATAGCCGAAAACCTTGAAAAATTGGGTTTTCTTCTTGAACTTCACTCACAAAACAAAAACATAAAAAAAGGGTTAATGCGGCACTTGTTCCGATCGGAATCCTTTTATTAAAAGCGGATTTCCTTGAGAAAGAAGAGGATCTATTATATATCCTGGTACCACTTACTAAATTAATTTAAATCTCGCTTTACAAAATAGTTTAAGCTTCGACCGGCGAGGAAAAGGAGAGAGAGAAGAGTAAGAAAAGATCCTCCGATATCGATTGCCAAGGATCACAGTGTTGGACAGAGGGGGACGAGTTTAGTTTATCGGTTGGTATATAATTTAAATATCCGTCAGGATCAAGGATCTATATGCTCCTTATTAAAAGAAAGAGCTTGGCAAGCGGCCCTACAGAAGAAGTTTTTTTCAAGGATTAAATCCCATTTGTTCCAGCCCTGAAAAACGGTTTTTCAAATTTGAATTTGTCCGTTACTTTGATTCGGATTGAAGAAACAGTTAATAAACCGACCTATGCATCTGGAAATGTATTCCTTTCAGGGGTCGAATGGGAAGCTGGTATACCTAGATGGATCCAAGAATGTATGCAGAATGGGATCGGAAACGATTTCTTCCCCCCCAACAAAGAGTGTGGGGAAGAGAAGAATGCCCTGCAGAGTATAAGAATCAACAAACAAGAAGGAAAATGCTAAATTGCACATTAAAACATTATTTGTAAAGACGCAGAACATAAACGGCGCGGCGCAATGGATTTGTTGGATTTTTCTTGGCACGAAGGAGAATTATGTGCGGCAGCCGCCATTACTAAGTAGCAGTTTGTCCGGATTCCGGACCCCCTGGTCCCCAGCACCGCCCCCCCCGGCACTTGGGAATCCTAATTTGGCCGCCCATTGTTGGGCCAGACATAATTTCTTTCGTTTATTTTCGAAGAGTGCGCGCAAAATGGGAAAGAAAATTAATTATAGTTAGCACAGGCATTGTAGGGGAAGCTGAAGAAATTGCGAATGCGACTAGACTGACAACAGACTATTTGGGGATCCTGGGGCCTCTGATCTTGCGGCGTTGATTGACATACATGTGTCATAAAATTCTGGCTGCAGTGCATCTGCAGTGCAAGAAAAAGTGCCTCTTAAAGTCATGCCAGTGTCCCGGAGAATCTACTCACCATTCGAATCGATTTCCGTGGGGCTTTCGAGGGCTTTTCGGTTATTAATGCGCCCTGTTCCTGTCATCTTGGCCACACACGCCACGCAGCCACTCTTAAAGGCCAATAAATCATAAGCGGGTCGGAAGCGAAAGTGGGGCGGGGGGCATTGCTTGGATCGCTTGACAAGTTCGGGGTACATATTTTTAGAAACATTTCCACATTTCGCCTTAATGAGGTATAGTGCTGGGATCAAAACACAACAAACAAGGCAGTCTATTTGGGGTGCGACGCGATTTATCCGAGCCAACAACGCAACGCCTAGAAGGCTAGAAGGCTAGAAGGGGAGGAAGGGTAGAGGCGTAGAGGCGTAGAGGGCTAGAAGAAATTATTAATGGAGATTTATGCAATATTTACCGAATCGCAGCGCACCCCAACATTAATAATTCGAAATTCAAGAATCAATTAGATCATCGCACACCCACAAAACACTCGTAATCAACAATTAAATACGACGATGATGAGGCCCGCATCCCGCCATAAAAATAAAGCCATTAGGTGAAAGGAAGGCGGCCCCTCCACTTGGCCCATTAAGAGTGTGCCAAAGGTAAACACGGGAAATGCCTTATTGTTTATGAACGCATCTAATGAGCAGTCCGGGGGTGGCAGCGGGATGAGTAATTGCACCCGGCCAGGCCAGGCCGGTCCGGATCGGCCGTCTCTCATAATCCATCTTCATCCATAAAATAAACAATTTGCATGAGCATCAATCCGTCGGCGAGTATATAACCATTCCATCCAGCCCGGTCTGGTCCGGTCCGGTCCGAGTAAATCGAAGCTATTTGGCAATCAATTAATTGATTTTCAATATGAAAATTTATGGCGTTGGTGTGGTGTGCGATGGTGTGTTTGTTCAGTTGTACTTGAGCGTTTCCTCTTTCGAATCTTCTGTCCTGGTTGGGGGAGAAGATGGGTGGCAGGGGAGCTGGGTAGGCACACCTCCGAGCCGTTTTCATGTTAATTTCATAATTTTTCCGCCACTCCGGCAAAACGAGCATGTCATATAGCGCATCTATCTTTGGCATCTTTGGCTTGTATCTGTATCTGAATCCTAGCGTGCCGATCTGTATCTGTATCTGTATCTGTGTGTGCCGACAGGCCGCTGAAATACTAATTATGTGCGCGATTTAAATAGATTTTTCATTTATTTAGCTGGCCCATCATTTCTGGATGAAATGGAAATGAAAACGAAAACCAAAGACCGAAAACCGAATACCGAAACGAGAGGCAAATGTTTTATGTTGGTTGCGCCATTGGCCACTTGAGTGGAAAGGGGGTGCTGGAGCAGCAGGGGACGGATGGATGGCCTGCGCCTTTTGACGTGCGCCTGTCATTTCATCATTGCTCCGGTTTTTAGCCAGAAGAATGACGGGGCGGAAGTTCGCATTCCCATTCATATTTGGGATACACGGAGCTCTACAAATATTTGGTTGGCCTCCCACTAATATGGCCTTTTATTTCATTATGTTCTTCCCTCTGACTTACAAACTCCATTTCCAACTCCCTTTGCAGGTGAAGATCTGGTTCCAAAACCGCCGCACCAAATGGAAAAAGCAGGACAACGTGACGAACAACGAGGCGACGGAGCACAAGTCCTCGAACGTCAACAAGACGGCTGCCGGAGCTGGCTCCGAAAATGATAAGAGGGCCCCACACGGCAGCAACTCCACTGCAGGATCCGCCTCCGCCTCGCCGACTGTTGGCAACGGAGCTCCTGTGTCCGAGACCAAGAAGACCCCGAAGTCGCCTGGGCGGGGAAACAACAACAACAATAGTGTGAATAATTTGAACAATAATGTCAGCAACGGCGAAGGCAAGGTTCCGGGCAAACAGAACAACACAAAGACTAAAAAGCAGCTTAACGCCCTGCTCGAGAAGACGGTCAAGGCGGCAGGACACCCCACCCCCACAGGCAACCAGAGCAGGACTGAGGCGGACACCGCAGAGTCCAAGGCCACTGTGGAGAAGCGCCACAACAACAACAATTGCGATCTGTTGCACCAGCGCCTACACCAGCACGCTATTCCCCTGACTGTGGAGCCGGCAGCTCCTTTGGAGCAAACGGAGAAGCTCGACATCAAGCTGGAGGAGTCCCCTCAGCACCGCGAGCTCCAACTAAGCCTGCAACGGGCGGCGGCAGCAGCGGCGGCTGTGGAAGCCCAGAACGGCGGCTGCAACCCCAGCCAGCTCACGGAGATGGACTTCGAGAGCAAGCTGGCTGCCAGCAAGATATCCATAGCCCTGGCCATGGCCAACAACCAGCTGAAGCGGGAGGACTCGGTGGAGGCGGCGGAGAAGCCGAAGGTGGAAAGCGCGTCCTCCGAGGACGGCGAGGAGGAGGAGCTGGAAGAGGAGGACACTTCCAGCGAAAACGGGGGTTCCATAGAAGCGCCTGAGTCGCAGGATCGGGACGCAGACATGCGAGAGGTCTAGGCTGTGTCCTGGAAGAAAAGAGCTAGCGCTAGAGAGATGAATCTTGAGAACCCAGACAGTCAAATTACATAACTTGTGCCAAAAAGTCGAATATTGCTCACCCACAAAATCGGAAAACACATCCTTCTTGTAGGACAGGAGGAGGAACCTACACGTAATTTTAAAACCTAATTGTAATTTAATGATCGCGTAATCCGTTCACCTTTAGGCTTGTATTTAATTTATTTAATATAAAATACTTATGCTAAGTCTAGGCTTCTGTAAATGTCGCATTTAATGGAAAAATATGGAAATTGAACATTAAAAATGCTAAATGAAGAATTGTAATCGAAACTTTTGAGAATTTCATGTGATAATGTATACGAGGCGATTGCAAAGAATTGATTTTAATCCCCGGACTCTGAACCCATGTACGTAGATCGTAAGCTGTGCTACCTTGTAAATTTCAATTGACCTAAATATTTGGGAAGGCAAAGCGAACATAACTATGGTATGCTTTCTTCTAAGGATACGAAATCTAATTCGCATTTTATGTTTTGTAATAGAAATTCGGGCTAAAACACGGCTGACGTTACACATTTTAAATTCGACAACAAATGTAAAGAGAACAAAATAAACTAATTGAGTTCAAGCTACTGCCGGATGCACCTTATTTTGGGGGGAGCGCGTGGTGGAGTTGGTGGGGGCACATCGACTATTCCCTCCGAGGTGATCAAAAACTGACCGAAATCATTCGGACTCTCCGGCGAGTACATCACCTCCAGTCGGCGTACGGGAAGCAACTCGTCGCCAAGCTTGTGCTGTTTCGGCTCCTTGGTTATCCGAAGACGAGTGCGACCAAGATGAGTCCAATTAATGCCCAGTCTCGGCAGGCGCGCCTCACCCTCCGGGGTTTCTGCTATTTGGTTAACGCACACCACAGCGCAGTTGTACTTTGCGGAATAGGTCAGAAGTGCATTTGCCAGGCACCGGAGCTCTCGGTTCCGCTTCCCGTAGTCCTTGCGATCCTGGAAGACGCCGGCCACGGAATCGATGACGATTAGACCTATCCCATGCTGCTGGATCTGCTGAGGCATCCTGTTTTTTACGCAGTCCATAAGGGACTCCTATGGGCAATAGCTATTGTTTATTTTTATTTGTAGATCCCATTTAATTTTACTCACCGATGACGTTTGGTATTCCACGAACACGTTGGCCAGGAAGTTGATCTTTGCATTGGGATATCGCTGCTCCCAGACTTTGCTTAGATGCAGCATACGCCTTGTCGGAAAGGAACCCTCCGTGCAAATATAGGCCACACCCTTCCCCAAGCCCCCCAGCTCCAGTGGCAGCTGGACACCCAAGGCCAATTGGAGCAGCAAATGGGTCTTTCCCACACCGGAGGCCCCGCATAGCTCCGTTATTCCGCGCGTCACAACGCCGCCTCCCGTGCAGCGGTCCAAGCCCGAGCAACCGAGTGTCGCTCTTGACCAGCGGACATTGGCTAGGGGCTTGAACAGAGAGTCTGACGTCTGGGGCATCTCAGCGAGCCACTTGGCCGCCGCATCCTTGAGCACGCGCACGTCCTCGGGCGAGCATGTGGTGTATATGGTCGGCAAACTCTTGTACGCTTCGTCCATGAACTTGATCGTCGGAGTAGATAGAATATCTTCTGGACTGGTGACATTAACTGAAGACCCCACATTAGAAGCTGCTTAAATAAAGTGAAACCCATTTACCTGACTCCGCGATTTCCCTGATGTGCGGTGGAAACTGCTTCAAAAAAGACGTCATCGCAGCGAAAGGAAGCAAGGACTTCAGAGATGGCGTAATGTGGGAATAGATAGAATATCTTCTGGACTGGTGACATTAACTGAAGACCCCACATTAGAAGCTGCTTAAATAAAGTGAAACCCATTTACCTGACTCCGCGATTTCCCTGATGTGCGGTGGAAACTGCTTCAAAAAAGACGTCATCGCAGCGAAAGGAAGCAAGGACTTCAGAGATGGCGTAATGTGGGGCCCACTTAAGAGGTGTTTCAACACCTTTCCGGCCGAGCAGGCAGGGGGATTATCGACCAAACAGAATCGAGTAATTCGAGGCGATTTGTGCGGCAGCTCAATTCAATAACAAAAAAGAGCAACAGCTGATCGTTGTCGCCAATGACAGAAAAACCTATCGGGCAGAACAGCACTCTTAATCTTAATTAATCTTAAGTTTTTAAAATGACTGAACTGATTGCTGGATAATGACTATTTACACAACATGGTTTGGATTCAATCATTTAATGACAAACATTATTCTGCATAAACATCAGAGCAATAAACACAGAAACGATTGAAAGTTTTACAGTCCAGTGGTTGCACCTCTGCCTCCTTCCCATCTCAGACAAATTTAGCATGATTTAGAGTAGACATTAAGCTAAAGGATCTTATTGCTTGGGTGTGGGCTTGGAGAGCTCGGCAAGGGCACGGGCCTCCGCCTCGGCACTTCGCTTCTTCTCCTCGGCCAACTTGGCATCGCGGATAACCTTCTGCTGGGCCTCGATCTCACGCACCTTCTCCTCCTTCTTGGACAGGCGGCTCTGATGAGCGGCACCGTAGGCAATGCCAACCAGGAGCAGGGACCATCTGCCGAACTTAATCAGTGGAGAAACGCGAACTGGAGCTTGGGACATCTTTGCGCCGGAGTTATGTAATGTCGACCGTGAACTAGAAGGAATAGAAATATGTCAATTACATTTGTTCGACCAGGACTTCCCTTGATGCTGCACCCAAACGAAGGCTTTAATCAATTCTTTACCACAAATTACAAAATTAGCAAATTTACCAGAAATCAGAAACGGCAGCGCAGGTATAACCTTAAAGAAGATATCAAATTGACAATCGCTGTTATCGATAGTCGTTCTGCAAGAGTGGCGTTGCCAGATGAGCAGCACAAATTCTCACAAAATAAAAGTATTGAGACAGTCGTATTTAATGTATTTTAAAGAAATCTTGTTACGAAAGACTTTGAGAATGAAATAAATAAGGCAAAGTATATGTATGACTTCTAAAAAAGGGATATTGCGATTGGAAAATGTTAACAAATCATCGAGCAGTTGCCATCTCTAGGCACTATTTTTTGGAAAAGAAACTTGGCAAAAACAATACTTTTAGCTAAACAATACTATGGAAAGGGATTTTCCAACTTGCGTGTTGCCATAGCGGATTTACAAACCTGAGCTTCACCGACGAATTGAAAAATCAACGCCTTCCTAAATTGACGCGTGTAAATGCAAACAAGAAAATTCCAACACAGACCTTGAGAGCCAACACACACACTCAGGCACACCTGCCTCGAACACACATACATACCTACTGAGCTTCAAAGGGTCGAAAGAGAGGGGTGCAGCAAACCGATCCCTGTTTTTGCACCGGAAGTGAATTAATAGGTCTTGGCAGAAGGATCTAAGGCTTCAACCAAGTGCAAGATGGTCAACGTCCCCCCTCTGATGTGCAGCACGCCCCCGCCAATCGACTTTGGGGAGGAGGATGACGATTCCGGTTTGCAGTCCACCATGCCACTCGAAGAAGGTGACGAATTTCCAGAGTTTGGCTTAGTCAGTCTCCCGAAAGGTGAGCTAAGCTTCTGGTATATTTATGTATTCGTTTAAATCGTTTCCCTTTTCTTATAGAACCACCTGCCCCGCTGGACTCTGCGGTTGAGTTTCTCGAGAAGCCACCTGATCTCCTCCAGGAAGCGAAAGCGGATAGCACGGTGGAGGCGTTCAATTTCCAAGTTAAACAGTCGGTCGTAGACTTCGATGTTTACAGAGAGGCAGCGCCATCCACGCCTCCACCTTTGAATAGTGAATCAGAGGAAGAAGAGGATCCGAACAGAGAGGGTGAAGCCGAGCCGGAGTTGGAACTCGAAGAGGAGGTTCCCTCCTTAAAACTAGATAGCCTAAGTCTATATTCGATGGAAAGCGTTTCCGCCGCCTCCACTCTATCACCTGTCCAAGCTGAGTCCGAGGCAGTAGATCCAGTGATGCCAATAACCAAAGCAAATTTTCTTAGCCACCAAGTCACGGTGGAGGATGTAACTGATGACAGCGACGAGGAGTGCTCGCCAAAGAAGCCCAAAGAATTATTTATACGTGAGGGGGCGGAAGATTTCTTTGCCATTGAAGTAGTGACTACAAGTAAGCTATCTAACGGGCAGCGTACAGAGCCACTAAAAAGTTCCAAAGAAACCAGGGAAAGCAGCATTGTGAATAGTGCGACGCAATCTGAAGAACTGGAGGATATTAGCAAAAAAATGCTGAGACAGACGGATATACCAGCGGACACTACTCCTACTCAGTTTTCTGACTTTCCAGTAGTTTCAGAACAATCCCTGTTTCCAAAGAGTACTTCAGAAGCGGATGATAATGCTGAGAACTTAGACGCGGACAATGACTTCGATGACTTTGGCGAATTCGCAGACTTTTCGGTTACCGTAACTGAGGACGGATTGAAGAAGGCAGTACCACTGGCATCTCCACCAAGTCGACCAGAGCCAGCCGATGATGGCTTTGACGACTTTCAGGAGTTCGATACGTCGGTGTCGGCAACTCCACCTGCTCAAGCTAGTCAGAATCGGACCGAGGATAACCCTGAAGACAGTGACGACGACTTCGGCGACTTTTCTGAACCCGTTGTGGGTGCAATTGTAGTACCTCCGCCACCGCCGCCAGCAGCAATCCACCTTAGTATCAATGAGCGAGTGAAGCCCGTGCTGGATTTGATGTTTCCCCAGGCCAATTCTTCTCAAGTTCCAGAGGATACCAGTACGAAGCACCAAAGACCCCTGTCACAGAGCCAGAGATTTAACTTCGGTGCCATTGAACAGGCTAGGGCTCTTGACTACCAATGGAGCTGCTCGGAAATGAGGCATGCTCTTGTGAGATCCCTGGGCATCGATTCCAGAAATATAGTGAGTGGTTTTTGATTATATGTAATGTGATTCTTATCAATATGGTTTTACTTTTTGTAGCTCTTTGGCGACAAATGGAATTCGGCGATGCCACGTTTTGCGGCCAATCTGAGCTTTGATCCCCTGAAGCCGCTGAAACCCTTGACGCCCTCCAACGCCACCTCTCTGCAACAGGATCCTGGCTTCAGTTCTATCAACAGCTTTTCAGGTAGGTGTCCCCGATCTTCGCGGGATTTTGGTCCACTAAATTGCCGCAAATTAACAGCCACACAAGTTCCGCCACTTTGAAAAATTGCCACCTATCGCTCGCTTTTCGTTCCGTACTCCCCAGAAACTCTTTATACCCTTCTTTGAAACTCGCTTTCCAGATTGGCCTGCGTTTGATTGGCTGCTTCTTTGGTTATCCTTTTGTTAACCCTTGTTTGGCCACATATTCTATTTTTTCCACTCTATTCTACTTCACTATGTCTATCTATCAAAAAACAATCAAAGTTTATCCTTACGATAAATTGTATTTAGAATCACATGTACAGACTTTACAATTGGAACAACTAGACCAACTAATGGTGGTGGCTAATGCTGATAAAATAAATCTTGTTACCTCTAACTCCCACCACAATAACAAAAACAACAATATCAACGATGACAACGTGGCTGCCACTTCATGTGCTCAACTGGAACCCGCTGTGATGGATTTGACGCCTGAAAACAATGAAATGAAACTAAAACAATTGACAATCGATTTGCACCACTCTGCCACAACCACCACCACCACACATTTTGCAACCACCTGCAAAAACAACAATAATAATCAACATAATAATCGTACTAACAATCATTTAAATACTGCAACTATATCAATTGACACTAATTTCACTGCTCACGACGCCTCCTTGCTGGAATTTAGTAAGTTTCGTTGGCTCTGTGCGTGTGTGTAGTGTTTCCTCCTTTTTCGGTTCGCTTCCGTTTAGTTTCGTTCTCTCCTATATCCTTCTATTCATTGCCTGACTCTCTACCCAACCACCCAACCGATCTCACATAAGCCCTATTTCTTTAGCACTTTGCATCCGACTCGCCAGGCACCACTTAGTTTCAGCACAAGTAGTTGAATACCCCGCTACTAACCACCAGTATTCCCGCCTTTACATACATTGACAAGCTTAAATACGTTAAGCTTATTGATAATTTCCATAAAGTTCAAGGATACCTAGACTGTCTCTATTTTTCAAGAATATCTAATCATTTTCGAGCCTTTCCAAATTCAAGAATAAATCAGTAATCTAAAACCTGCAAAAACCAGAAAACGAATTCCCTAATATTGGCTCCGAATCCAAACAATAAAAGTATAACCTGAAGATTTAAGTTCTTTTAACTTGCATCTAAGATTCCGTACTAAATAATGTTAAGGAAATATCCAAATCTTTCCGAATGAAAGGTGTGATACAATATCTAGTCTCCTGTTTCATCCACGTTTTTCCAACTCTTTGTAACAATTGTGATTCCCCTTTGTCCGTACAGGCCTGGAAGCAACAGCAACCGCACCCCAAGCGGGCCAAGCTGAAACGCGGACTGGCCCGTCTCATGGGGAAGGCTTCCCCGCCGGCGCCGCCTTCACCCTCAACAGCTCCAGCTCCAGCTCAACCGGCTCTGATGAACGGCCGAGTCCTGCCACTGGATACGAACCAGACCATCCTATTGAACCCCCAGCAACAACACCAGCAGCAGCTACTGTTGCAGCAACAGAGGCGCTACCGGTTGCTCTACCAGCAGACAGCCCTGCCCACCAGCTCAACGGTGGTGAGCAGCTGCATCAGCAGCAGTCAGAGTCGGAGCAGCTTAATTTGAGGGCCACTAGCACCCCCCTGCCGTCGGAGGAGATCATGGGCGGCTCAATGGCCAGCTACGCAGTGCCGCTGAAGGAGACCCACATCTATACGCCCTCAAAATCGGATACTGCAGTGGCCAAGACGACCATTGCGCCCATTGACTTTGACTACGAGATGGCAGCCACGGGCATCAAAATCGACGAGACAGTGGTTAAGAAAGAGTATCGTGATGTGGAGTACAAGCCTCCGTTCAGTTTAGATTCACCCAGCAAAGTGTCTGCGAGCTTCGACTTGCCTCCTCCAGAGGACGATGACTTCAGTGACTTTCAATCAATGCCGGCTCCCAGGTCTAAGATTGAAGCCCCCACTTTTGGGGAGCAAATGATTCTCAGTCCGGCTATTCTGCTGCCCCAAGCCATTCCGCTGGCAAAAAAATCAACAACAGCTACCTCCATAGAGTGGGGCGACAATGCCATGGGCAGCATTAATGCGGAGGAGATGGCCCGGATAGAGGAACTATTTTCCAACCATTCTAAGACCCCGACGATAAGCGCATCGGTTGCCAAGAAGCCTCCGGCTCCAGCTTCTCAACATTCAACTGTAAGTCAGGAGCCAGTACCGGCGCCCCCTCCCCCACAGGAGGAGGATGAGTGGTCGGAGTTTGTGTCCGTTCCAGTTTCCATAGCTGCTGCTCCAGCTTCTGCTCCTGCTCCTACACTGAGCAATAACAACAATTACAGCAGCGTGATCTCATCAAAAAAAGCCTCACCCAAGGACGACGATTGGTCTGATTTTGTGAGCAGCAGCTTACCAGCTCCTCCGGCTCCTCAGTTCAACTCTGGGGCTTGGCAGAGCGCAAACTTCTACAACAATCCCCTAAGCCTCTACCAGCAGAAGCAGCAGCAGAACCACATTAACCTGGTACCCGAAAGGAACAACAACAACAACAACAATTGTACGCCCACTGTGCCACAACAGATCCACATAATGCATGACTTCTCCACGGCGCCCGTTTCCGGTGGCCTGATGAACGTGGGCGGTGGCATCACCTATCAGCAGCACCACCAGCGCCAGCAGTTCCAGATTGGCAATGCCAAGGTGGCCCCTCGGATCTCGCTGATACCCGATCTCAGCTTCGTGGCGCCGGCCCTGCCCACAAATGCAGGCGCATTCATGGGTGTGCTGCCGAAGCCGAGCTTTGGAGGAGGCGGCGGCAAGAAATGACCCAAGAAGAAACAGCAGCATGCCAGTGGAACGCCTGGGCCCCGCCTGGTCCGTGGAGGAGGGGGCAGCGAGGCCACTATCCTCACATAAGAAGTAGTTGGGGACATTAGGTCATGGGACGCGACTGTCAGTATTATGAATCCGTCTGATATTTACCATAAAACCGTCACATAGAAACACTCGTAGTTTGCTGCAAGCTGTGTTGCAAGTTGTTGTTGTTGTTCAATTTTATGGCATTGTTGTTGTTGTGTGTGCATGTTGTTGTTTCAGACATTGGCTTAAACAAAAGGAAGGCAGAAAGACTTGGTGCAATAATCTAATCGCGATGTATTCTATAATTGTTAAAACGAAACTATCAGAATCAGAATTGGAATCCCCAGCTAAACATTGAATTTGATTTCATTAACAAGGTCGTACGTCTAAGGATTCTTTCCCCAGAGAGTGTTATCCTTTAAGAAGCTTTTAGGCCCTTTCTTACCAATCGTGTATATAACTTAAAACTTTCCAAGAGCTATAAACATTGCTTTGAAGCATTCAACTTATGTCAATAGTATTCCAAAACAGATTTAAAAACAATCTATGGGTCATATCCTCTCCTTCAAAGGTTACCGCGCATACGTGTATGTTTCTTAACTCTATTCGTCTTTATTTTTCTTTTTTAAGTATATTGTAACGTCCATGTTAATCGGTAGACAGTTTTGGTCCAAAGGCACCCAACCAACATCACCAGCATCAGGTTAAGCGTCAAGTAGTTCAGCCAAAAGTAGAATACCTCCTCGAAGAATTAGTCCCCAAAACAAAAAGAAAGATACTCCCAAGCGAAAGTGGGCCACCACCTGGTTGAAGGAAACACTAGCCCGCCTGATGCGAACTTTTCTAAACTGTGTACTTAACAAAGATGGAAGCAGAACTAACCCAGCAAATATAGTTAACTATGTAAATGTATTTGATTTCGTCATAGTCCTAGAGGTAGAGGTAAAGGTAGAGTCAGGTGCATTCCAGGTGTGCGAGTGTGAATGTGTAAAGGTGATCTCCAGAGAAACGCTGCGAAAGCGAACCCAATCCGCTCCAGTTCTTAATAGAGTTTCCTTTTTCGTGTTAATGTGTTTGATTTATTTATTTTACTTTATGTTGAATGTCTCGTCGTGTTTGCGTGCGTGTCAGTGTGAATACGGAAGTGTAAACAATTATTAACTAAAGCTAAGTGTTTTGATGTAATCATATGATTTAGACTAACTGTAAATTACAAATAGATTTCCACTTGTTTTTGTTTTATTCTCGTTTCGATGAAAAAAGGACCTTCTAAATGGGTGCTTGAATGAACTTTTAATAAACAAATTGACTATGTAATAGAAAATAAAGTATGTATGTATTTAGCATAACGTATAACTAAAGATATGCGCAGATTAAAAATAAACCTATTTGAAAAAGAATTTCTCATTATTGGAGCATTAATTGAAATACATATTTAGCGTGGGGTGGTGGTCACAAATGCTTAATGGCCATAATCGTGTCTGGGATGGGGCATCTGTTATTGAAACCTGCGTGCTGCCTAGGGAGATTATTCTGCACTATTATTGAAGCACTAATCTGCGTGAATTTGTGGGCCTTTCAAGTTGCCAATTACGATTTTGAGTCAACGATCAGTGCCAGTTGCTAGGAGCATGGTAGCCGGGTCAGTGCGAGGGGCTTGGGGGAAGGGGACTGGGGAGTATAGCTCTATGGCAGTAATAGTAATAGTTAGAAATTACACATGTATCTAATATAAATATCTTTATAAATAGGGTACGATCGAACTTTGTCAATGTGAATGCAATGTGAAATGTGTGTCTTCATCAACATTCAATATCCAATATCCAATATCCTCTCTCTAAGTGGTCAACAGTTTCTCTTATAATTTCGATCTTAATGCGTAGGCGCGTTGTTTTAGTTATAATTGTTATCCTCCTTAAGTTTAGCCTTGCTCTAAAATAATGAAACGCTAACAAATCCAGAAATGATGCTCATGTGTCAGGGCGATCATCTACAGCATGTGGAAAATCTCGGATGCACATTCCTTCAGGCAACTAATTTCAAGTTCGCAAATAGAAATCGATTTTGTTGGTTAATTAGTGACTTCCGCTTTCGAGATTTTGACACTTTAGAAATTCACCCTGGTGTTCTGTGGGTTTTATGTGGTGTTGTCGCTATCCGTTATGATATTTTGAACTAACAGTTTTCATAATTTGTCCTCAAAGACGAACGAACCTCGGGGATGGCAGGTAACAGGTCTCATGTTTGAACTTTACTGAACATCTTTGGGGGAAGTATCGAGTTTAACCATTAACTATTTTTAACCTTGAACAATTTTATGATTTTTTTAGAACTGTTATTCTTCCAGTAGAATTCCATTCCCTTCCTCCAAGATTGTTCAATAAAGACCGACGGGAGCCTGACATCTAATTTGCATACATATAAGACTAATATCCAGGAAACTATTATAACCAAAACCAGTTTGGCTCTAAGCGTTCCCGAAGACAGTCTTCCATATTGCAATATGGTATGTTTTCATCTTAATCCTGTACCACATCCCCTCCAGCCTGAGCTCTTCCTCAGAAGGCGAGCCAAGGATGATGCAGAAGCGACTCCTTGGAACGATCTCCGTAGTCGTACGTCAACTCCTCGCCGGGCTCGATATCGTCCTTGGCCAAGAGCACCAGATGAGGCCGTTGCTTGATCACTACCACTTTGGTCATAAGGTTGCCGGCACGCGAGTGGTTGATGAGGCGTCCCAGCTTTCCAGTGTCGATGGTGGCATCTATGCAGTACTGCTGGCTCTTGTGCTTGAAGTAGTACATGTAGCAGCCGGCGTTCTCGTCCAGCGCATAGCGCTTCTCCCGCTCCGAGGCCTCTGTGATGGAGATGAGATCACCCACATACTCCACCACAAACTCGTTCCGCTTGAAGGGGCGATCGGCCACAACGCCCCGCCCCTTACCCATGAAGTTCCGCACCTGCAGACCTTCACAGCGCTCTTCTAGCACTGCCTGTTCCAGACCGCGCATCCACTCCTCCTTGACGACGGTCTTGGTTTTACGTACAGACCGGCGCACCGGAAAGAAGTCGGTCATCTCGCGGTTGCCATTTGTGGCGGCTAAAGGCAGTGGCAGTTGGTTCTTGGATAGCACCTTACTCTTCGCTTTGGGCTTTACAGGGGCCGCCGGTTTGAGCATGACTTTGGTGCCTGGTTTGGCTGTGTCCACTTTGTTCTGGTTCTCCCGCTCTTCGGCGGCTTTCAACAAGGCAGTTACATCGTCTTCGTCCTCGTCGTCATCGTCTAGGACGACCACAATGTCATCTCCTGCGTCCGCCTGCTTTTGAAGCTCAAGTGACGGTGGTTTCTGCAACAACTGTGCTTTTGGCTGGTAAGGCGCTTGCGGCTTTGGCGGGTTCAGTCTTCTGCGCGACTTGCAGGCGGCAACTGCCGCCGTTGTGACGGGCAGTTTTCGAGGCGATTTCCGGGGCGAGAGCAAACCATCAGAAGTCCCCGCCTTGCTTAAACCTCCAGTGATTTTCAAGCCCGTTTTTATTGGCGAGGGACAAAGTATGCGGTGCGGGGTAGCTGGCTTTCTGCGACGAATACCACCCGCCGCTGGGGATTCTGTAGCCGCTGAGAGACTGCAGGCCACTCCACTGTCGCACGAGCTACTGTCGTGCTGGTCAAGCTCTGGCAACAGGGGCTCCCTCTGCCCATTCAGACTCACTACCTGGTTGAAGCGCCCATTAAGAACGCAGGAATTTAAAACAGACGGCGGGGAGGAGAAGACAGCTGCTCCTGCCAACTCGAAGCTCCGGTTGATCTTAATGCTAGAGGCTTTGGTGGGCGTGCGATCGATGTCGAGAGTCAGAACAGGCTCCTGCAAGAATATGTTATCCGTGCTGCTGCTGTGCGTGGAGCTATGGCTGTCACGCAGGGTAGAGCGATGAGTCTGAAAGTCACCAATGGCACCCAGGACCTCCTGAATCTCGTGTATCTGAGGGATGTCTTTAATTCCCGGCATTTGATCTGTATCTTCGTTCTGATAACAAGGCGAATTCGACGAATTGGAGGAGCCCCCGTCGAAGAGCAGTTCTTCCACAACCTGCTGCAACTCCTCGTCTGCCAATTTTAATTCCTCGTCCGCTTCCGCCAATCGGTGTTCTTCTTGGAATCCTGCATGTGGTATTGTCTTTTGCTCTTCGCTTAATGGCGTTGGAGGTGACTTCTTTGTAGAGTTCTTAGCGGCAGCATTGGCTTTAAAAAAGTTCTCAATAGTGCGAGTTTGGGAGCGAGTGGCCAGCGGCACCCCTGAAACAAAAACAGTCGAATAAGAAGCTTTAGAGCTAACCTCAAAATTGGGCAGGGAAACATTCACTGCCGCCACTCACCTATGGGTTTGCTGTTGTCTTTGTGGTGATGCGGCTGGCCTTTGTTATCTTCCGGCAGGCCGAGATTTTCACTGGCCTTCATCAGGCGGCAGTCTTTCCGTTTTGGACTGGCAAAATACTGATCCTCTAGCAGACTCCCGGCCACGACTGTGGCCGCATTGAGGGGTATAGCGTCTGGCACTGCTGCTCCGCTAACGCCCCCGCCGGAGCCGACAGTGGGAGTCTCCTTGGCGGGACGAGCGCGTCTGCGCACCATTATCATTCCTATGGAGGCTGTGGAAGGGGGCGCGTGATCGCGTCGTAGGGTGGTTGGTGGCACTAGGGATGCGCTGCGCTGCTGTCTTCGTTGGCGCGTTTTTCCTGGACACGCGTTTTCCCACACACACACACACTTTCAATAACAAACTGCAATTATCTGACAAATACGGCAGAAAGAATACATAAAAAATTGGCACTGCATATTACATGCGAGTGTTTTTCTGCACTTTTCCTCCTTCTGTTTTCCCCTCGCGTACAGTTTTCGCCACAGAAAAACGTCTCCGTTCTTATTGTTGTTGCTACTTTTGCTGCGAAGCGAGCGAAAGAGGAAGACCAGAAAATAAGAGCATGAGCTCGCTTTACCTCGTCGCTCTATTCCCGTCGTCGTTGTCCTTGTCAAAAACAGCAGCATTGCATTTTCCGTCTCCTGCGATCACCTATGTCCTCGGGACATAGCGGAGCAATTAGTTCCTTCCTGGCTGCACTGTTCCGCAAACTTTTTGGTTGTTTCTTTCTCTTGCTTTGCGTCGGTAGCAAACGTGCAGTGTGACCAGCCTTACAATATGTGGTAGGCCCGATATGGGCAATAGTCCCTGCTCACATAAACTTAGGATAAAGGTTCTTGAAATATATATTTTAAATTTCTAATTTCATACAGACCTTTCCCATCACAAAAGTTGGGTAAGACTATTTTTCCAAGATCATTATTCAAGATTGTCAAACGCCTTAGCTGCTTTAAATGAGACCTACAAACGGTGTCGTACTCATCTGTTACTCTCCAAAAGTCCCGTAGATCTATATTCTGGAATACATTTTCAAAAAATATATCCATTATCTTAGCCGATAAATCGATTTTTTGAATCCATTCATCGAATTGCATATCGCATTTTGGCCACACGTGGTGCGGCCACACTGTTTGCATCTGCCAAAGCATAAAAATTCGCGAGGCGCGCGTGAAAATATTTCGCGCGCTGTAAAAACATAATAATCGGGACTAAATGCTGTTGAATCCAAGCAAATATTATTCGGAAAGTGCTGGGAAACTGTCGTCGTTCAATTGCGTGTGAATATGTGCTGGACCGCAACGCGCCAATCGTAGAGAAAACCGTTTGTCTCGAAAGCCTTGCTAAGAGGCGAGAATATTTTGGGCGCCTTTTGCGATTGTCGCGCTTGGCGTTGTGAAAATTATCTTTACTTTTGTCGGGAAGCGTGCCAACGTCTACCAAAAGGTTCCCACAAAACTACAACAGTAGTAAACCCCAAGTTAAAACGGTAATATACATCAGGAGCAGAAAAAGATCAGAAACATGCCGATTTGCAAACGAGAGGGATTCGACCTGAATCAAAAGGAGGGCAAAAACGAAACATTCCATGACAACGACCAGGTTTTCTGCTGCTACATAACGAAACGGATTTTCCGGGACTACGAGTAAGTGCATCCTATTGGCGTCCTCTGTCCTTCAAGTCCCTTTGCATTTTTCTGTGGTTTCGGCGACGCCGAAGAAAAGAATATAACAAACCGAAGCATCAATCTGATGTACCGATGTAAGTGTGGTCACCTGGATGTACATATGTATATACCTCGGGCACGAGAGCCCGAACCCAACAACAAACAACGCTAGGCAAAGCGCGCGAACAGTTCCCAGCTGCCGCCGGGCCAGCTGTTTGCGACGTTGCCACCTGGAGACCAATGGAACGGGCCATTGGAAGTAGGGCGCGTAAAGTATAATTTCAAATTCAAACATGCATTTAAAAAACTTCAAAAAGTCCGCTTAAAACACCTCTAACTGTACCTATACCTTACGTTTACTAATAACGCGTCTCTTTTGCCCAGGGAGTACTTCCGTCATGTTATGGTGATCAACTCAACGGTTTGGCAATGCGAGGCCACTGGAAAGGATAACCTGACCTATGAGGAGGCAATCAAGAGCGAACGTGCAGCCCGTAAAAAGATGGAGCAGTTTAAGCAGAGTCTCAGGGCTCCAGTGCTCTTGGTGGTCGAGCAAGCTCGCCAATCGGCCAAACAGACACTAAATTTGCTGGTGGCCAAGTTTTTGCGAAAGCGGTACTTCGTCGGCGAGCAGGTGTCTGTAGTTGGAAAGAAGAGCCCTCAGTACATTGTGCTTGGCATTGAGCCGGGCAAGAATATGCCGGAGCCGAGCAACGGTGTCTACGAGGACACCGATAACCTGGAGTACCGCCTGCGCTCTGTCAAAGAGGGTGCCGACTCCAGTGCGGAAATCACAGTTCCATTTGGACAACTGCGGCGCCAGCGACTGGAATTCAATATGGAGAACCTAAACATGTTCATCAAGAGCAACGTGACCCGAGTAGATGGGATCCTGCGACCTAAGCCAGAGTCGTTTAAACAGTATGTTACGGATCCTGCGGTCAGCTTCTCCAGCATTTTTATTGGAAAAATGCCACGCTACTCGCCCTCGAAAATCAAAAAGCCCGACTCCAAAGATGTCAAAAAGCAATCCACACTCAACAAATTCATTGTTAGCGATGAGGTTTCGGCTGCCAAGTCCAAGGCAAAAGCCAAGGCTGACGCCAAATCCCTGGCGGAGGAAATGGAACGCGTACGGATAGAGAAACAGGCCAGGTTGGCCGAGTTGGAGCGCAAAAAGGCCGAGAAAAAGGCTCAGTTAATAGAACGCGTAGAAACCGAATGCAACTCTTTACTCCAAAAGACGGATGACCTGGAGAGATCTGATCAGATAGTTTTGCCGCAGTACAAACCTGTGGTTACTTTTCTGCCAAAGCGCCTTTTGGGTGATGCCTTCATGATGCGCGAATTCATGCATACCTACACGGGACTCTTGTCTGGAATCGAGGTGTTTCGTCAAAATCTCAGCTTCTACGAAATGTCCCGGGCGTTGAGTGCTCGCGAAATAGCCGGTCCGCTTTCGGATATACTTTTGGTACTGCTCGGTACTGTTTTTGACTTACAGAAGGAGGAGGAGGAAGAATCTGCTGTATCGTACAGAACAGGCAGAGTGGCGCCTAATAAGATGACGGAGCCTCAACGAAGCATGTCCCTGGCTAGCCATGCGCACTTCTACTCCAAGAGACATTTTTCATTTAAGGTAAGAACTCATTTATTATTATTTTATTATTACAAATTGTTATGACACATAATATATTCATACACATCTAATTTTCACGATAGGACTTTGAATAACAAAGTTTTATTTATTATTGATGATTAATTTCATAATATTTAATATTTTATTATTGTCACAATATTTTGAACACTATATTTTTTTATAGCAATTAAAAAGCTAAGCAAACGCTGTCGTAAAGCCCAATAACATAATTTTTCCCCACATTATCAAATAGTCAGACTAGTTATCTAATTTTTCTAACTGGGTAAATCAATTTCACTTGAGTATTGGCCAGTGCCAGGACCCATGGGTATCACATAGAGGTCATATCCATTTTGAAGGAAACGTGTCCCGAAAATTTAATAGAAAATCTAAAAATTATAAGGCTTCAATATTTTGATGCAGATCGATGGGGAATTGATCCACGAAACTTTAAAGCCATTCCGCTTGTGAATCGGAAGTATATTGGCCAAAATATGGCCATCGCCAGGACCCATAGTGGGTATCCTACAGAGGTCATATCCATTTTCAAGGGAACGTGTCCCGAAATTTTAATAGAAAATCTAAAAATTATAAGGCTCCAATATTTTGATGCACATCGATGGGGAATCGATCCACGAAACTTTAAAGCCATTCCGCTTGTGAATCGGAACTATATTGGCCAAAATATGGCCATCGCCAGGACCCATAGTGGGTATCCTACAGAGGTCATATCCATTTTCAAGGGAACCTATCCCAAAAATTTAATAGAAAATCTAAAAATTATAAGGCTCCAATATTTTGATGCACATCGATGGGGAATCAATCCACAAAACTTTAAAGCCATTCCGCTTGTGAATCGGAAGTATATTGGCCAAAATATGGCCATCGCCAGGACCCATAGTGGGTATCCTACAAAGGTCATATCCATTTTCAAGGGAACCTATCCCAAAAATTTAATAGAAAATCTAAAAATTATAAGGCTCCAATATTTTGATGCACATCGATGGGGAATCGATCCACGAAACTTTAAAGCCATTCCGCTTGTGAATCGGAAGAATATTGGCCAAAATATGGCCATCGCCAGGACCCATAGTGGGTATCCCATACAGTCATCTCCAATTTAAAATGGGAAACTTTCTCAAACATTTTAAAGCAAGGCGTAACTTATGGAGAAACTCTGGTTTCTTTATATTCTGCTGAGTATGTGAAATATTAGTTTAATTAATGTAAATGTAATATTGGAAAAGGTTTACATATAAGTTCATATATATGATAGTAGAAATAAATGCATAAATGTTTTTAAAGATAAACGAACTGCCCCTTGACGCCTTGACCCTGAGCGAAGTGCTGCGACTTCATTTGCTGTCGTCTGGAGCCCTGGTCAACGAAAAGGCGGAGCGCTGGCGGATCATGTACCGCAATGGCTACTCTTCGAAGGAGGATCCGGGCCTGGAGCTGCGTCTGAAGCATGCGCGCATTCTTCGCATCCTGAAGAACCACCCTATATACAAGTTGAAGTTCGAGGATATAATGCAGCTGATCCGTTGCCTGATGAGCCAGATCTTGACGTATTCAGGCACAATCAATCTAATCGAAGAGCGTATGGAGCAGACGGCAAAGGCGAGACAGGAGCTGCGTAATTTGGTGTCCGGGGAAAACAAACGGCTGGCGGCCGTTGAAATGAGCCGGAAGAAGCTAACCCAGACACACCAGCAATCAATTACCGCAGCTGAGCCGCTCCAAAAGGAGTCACTTATTGAGAAAATGAACAAGAGCATAGCGGAGCTGCACGCCCAATCCGATCACCAGCACCGTAAGCACCTGCAGCAGCTGAATCAGTTGCACTCCCAGCTCTTCAACTACCAGGTCTATCTTGGCATGGACAGATGCTACCGGAGGTACTACGTGATGGAATCGATGCCAGGCATTTTTGTGGAGCATTCGTCGGACAGCTTGGACATCTGTTTGGAACACCCGCCCCTAAACAAATCGCCTGCCGAGATTCGCCAACAGGCTCAACTGCCGAGGAACCGCAGAGATTTGAGGATGTATCTGCTTAAATTGTACGGAGATGATGAAAAGAAATCGAAAAAGAGTGCGAAGCAGTCGCTGGAGAATAAAGAAAACCAGGAGCACCGCTTAAATGGCACTGTCGAGTCGATGGAAGTGGAGCCAGAGTCCCTAGAGACGCCCTCCCAATTCGAGCTAATGATGTGCAGCGGAGACAAGAGGAACTGCATTGTCCACAATCCCGGAAACGGGCAGCGGCAACACTGGTCCTACATCTACAAACCGGAAGAGATCGACGAGTTGATCAAGTCGTTGAATCCCCAAGGTAATCGGGAGTCCGAGTTGCTTCAAGAGCTCTCCAGCTACCGCTCCCTGATTGAACAGCACGCCAAGTCCTGCCCCGTGGAGGTCCTGAACCTTGATAGTGAGATTAGCCGAAAGAAGTTCGTCAGCTCGATGTACTCGGAAACACAACGAAAGTACGGCGATGCCAACTTCGGATCCGCAGAGGAAAGGGACCTCAACGAGGTGATGCGCTCCCACCTGGTGGATCGAATAATCCAATTCGAAACGGATATCTACACCGGCGACCTGGGACGCCTCAAGTTGAAGGATATGGAAAAGTGGCGAAATGACTTTATTTCTGGGGCGTACGATCCGCAGGGTAAGCTACAGTGGGGATTGGGCGGCGTGCTGGAAGATGAGGCGACTAACGGCTCAGAAGATCAGGAGTCCCATGGGGATCCTGACGAGGACGACGAAGAAGTGGCGTCCGGTGCCAAATATGCCATGAAACCGTATCGCGACCCAAGCCAGTATTTGGTGGGACAGGAGGAAGATGGCTCTGTTAACGGTGAAGACGAAACTAATGATGGCTTGGATGGTCAGGAAGCGGAAACAGACCCAGTGGACATCGAAAAGGCACCAAGTGAGGTGCGTAACATGGCGGCGGCTTTGTTGCAAGTGGAACAGGCTATTGGCAAGAGATTCTTCAAGGAACCCTACGGCATGAAGAAATGGGATCCGAAGAACGAGGCCCAAAAGCAGATGTGCGAGGCGCGACTTCAGCAGTGGGAGGTGTCTCTGATGGAGAGCACTAGCTACGCCCAAGTTTTTCTTCATTTAAATCTCCTGTACGACTGCATCCAGTGGAAGAGCTCCACAAATAAATCCCAGTGCAAGGTCTGTCGACGTGGTAGTGATCCCGAGAAGATGCTTCTCTGCGATGAGTGCAACGGTGGCACTCACATGTTCTGCATGAAACCAAAGATGCGGACGGTCCCAGAAGGTAACTGGTACTGCAAAGACTGTGTCAAGAACCTGGGCCTTACGAACGCCAGCCACGAAAAGGAAAAGAAGCGACCGGCCAAAAACAAGCGCAAGTTCATTGTTGAGGAGGAGGAGGACGAGGACGATATGCAGGAGGAGGAGGACCTGGAGGAAGAAGAGCTCGATGTGAGCGATGAAGCAGAAGAACAAGAGGAGGAAGAGGACGAGGAGGAGGAAGAGGAGTCCCGGGACGACCGGAGCGAGGCCTCGACTCGATCAACTCGCTCTGTTGTGAAGGTCAGTGGTAGAGCGACCCGATGGACCACCCGCCCCAGAGGCAGGCCCCTGGTTCGCAAGGAAATCGAGGAAACTGTCCTAGACGATTCTGCAAGCGAGCTCGAGGAAAGCGAGGCTGAATCCCTGGCGGAGGATGACGTTGATGGGGATGAGGAAGAGTAAGAACAAATCTAAATACGAATGCTGAATACTTAATTGTTATTTTTGCCCCTTTACAGGAACGATGAGAAGGTGTGTCAAAAGTGTTTCTACGACGGCAGCGAGATCCGGTGTGCCCGGTGCAGTCAGTACTACCATCTGGAATGCGTCTATCTCAAGCGTCCCCCGCGCTCCGAGTTTGTTTGTAAGCAGTGCAGAGCCTTCACGCAGCGTCCCAGAAGAAGACATAGTCACAGTAAGTGCCCCCCTATTTGGGTACCTTGCGAGTCCCTTAAGCTGATTCGAATTCTTTCTGTCCAGTGAATGGTGATAGGGACGACGACGATGACCAAGATGAGCCGCAGGCCAAACGCCCGCGATCCTCCCGTAACTCGCTGCGCCTGTCCCTGGACAAGTCCGGCTCCCGTCAGAGTAACGACACCAGGAACAACAACAACAACAGCACCAACAACAACAACCACCGCCGAAGCGGCCGCCGCACAAACGAGAATCTGCCGCTGAACAGCGCCGCCCTGTACGATCTCCTGGAGCAGGTGATGAAGCACAATGCCGCCTGGCCGTTCCTTCGGCCTGTCCTGACGTCGGAGGTGCCGGACTACCATCAGATCATCAAGACCCCGATGGACCTGGCCAAGATCAAGTCTAAGCTAAACATGGGCCAGTACCAGCTCAACGAGGAGCTGCTGAACGACATTCAGTTGGTGTTCCGGAACTGCGACCTGTACAATGTCGAGGGAAACGAAATATACGAGTAAGTAGTTCGTAACTTAATCCCTATTTATTATTAATCCCTTGCTTTTAACAGTGCCGGCTGTCAATTGGAGCGCTTTGTAATTGATCGTTGTCGGGACATGCAGCTGCCGTTTAGGCCCAGCGACATGAATGCAGTCTGCTGATCCCCGCCAGCGACTAACGCTCCGTGCATCCTTTAGGCTTAGGTACTCAATCAAGCATTCGCAGAGCTAGAACTATGTAAATTGTTTTTTGATTTTGTGTAACTTTTCGCATTTATGTTAGTTTCAAAATGTTCTAAGTTCCCGCCCACGTAACGCACAAGTTCGCACTAGTGTTTAAAGGCGTTTATTTAATATATCCATAAATTATTGTAGAAGTACGCGTCAATCAATAAATGAATAGTAACAAAAAAAAGCTAAAAATATGTATGTAACCTTAAGTAAAGTAACTTTTTACTTAGTACTTTAGTCCGACTGTGGATCTTGCCGCCAAGTTTAATTTAAGATTACATTCGATTTGAGATTTGTTTGTAAAACTCCGTCCTGCACTCTTGAAGTGTGGCTTCCATAGCTCTTTGTAAATGCAATTCTAAATCACTCACAATTATTTCGATATATGTATCAAGACTTTACAAAACGCCGCTCCTGCAGGGAATTGGTAGGTTGTAAGGGATCCGCTACTTTAGTTCGAGTTAGGATTCGAGGTTTGCTGAGAAGTCGAATCTACAGGGACGAAGATGTAGACGCGGTGGATTCCGTATTGCAAACATCCGGGATCAACCCGTTCGCGGTCTTGTGGTTGTGGTTGGAAGTCAGGTGGCTGTTGTTGTTCGCCTCCGTATCTGTTCCCGGCGGTATGGGGTACGAACTGGAAGTGCTGGGCGCCTGGGATAGCTGCGCCTCCATTGAGGTCATTGAATTGGTGCTGGAGGTGTCATCAGCGTCTATATTGTTCCTTTCCAAGTCCTCTTCCTCTGATTCATCGGTCTGTTGCTCTTGGTCCTGCTCCTCCTCCTCCCTCTCGGGATCCGAAAGACACGGATTTTTTCTGCATTTAGTATGCCTCTGTTTTATTGCTCTAAAACTCCGGGGTCTCAGCCTTCGCTTGCGTCCGTTGTGCTCCAGAGGATTCACTAAAAAAATAAAAACACTTTTAAATACTTATAGTAGCGATATAGGGTTTATACTATTTCGAGGAAGTATGATTTTTTAACATATTGAAGAGCCTTTAGGGATCATTGGGTAATTTCGTTTAAAACCTAAAAAGAAAAAAACAAAAAGTATCCGATGCGACTAAGGATATCTGGTCTGTGAAAGCACAAATAGCCACAGGAGCCAGGTCGCTTTCCGCTTTTGTAAATAAAGCCCGGCACTTGCCAATAATTGGGGGTAGCAGTGGGCGCACCCCGCCCCAAGGTGTCAAGCGTTTTGACACTGGGCAAACACCAGGACATAGGATGTCAACTGGCCTACCACGTCCCATAGTTAGCCAAACAATCTCGGTCGAACGAGGGTTCAGTAACTCCAGTTATGTCGGCGGCTTCGCAGTTAATTATGTTGGCCCTTTTGGGCGGATCCTGGTGTCAGGCCAATAACACGGATTACGAGCAGGTGCTCTCGGCGATTCTGGGCCGTCTGGATGGCGGCTTGGAGATTCATCTGAGAAATTCCCGAGACGGAGACCATGAAGTAACCCAGTTTTTGCTGGAACAGGGATGGAGCTCCCTTACTGTCAGCCTAAACCAGGAGCAGAACGACCAAACTCCGACCGAAACGACAAGGCATCACTTCTACCTTTTCGAAGAACTGGAGCAGGTGCCGGAAGTCCTTAAGAGCTTGCGCAACACAGGTGGTTTCTACATTATCGCCTTGGAACGCCATTCTTCTGATGGCCTGCTGCTTAACTTAATGAAGGAGATTTGGCTTAGACATGGGCATAGTCGAGTCTACTACCTCCAGCTGGAGTTGGATCTCATAGTCCTCTACGATCCCTTCCAGCAAGCTGCCGTGAAGGTGGAAGGCCCCGGTACCTTCAATCGCATTTACCAGAACCTCCAAGGCTATCCCCTCAGAATTTACATCTTCGACTCCGTGTACTCCAGCGTGGTGGGTGAAGGGGCCAGCCAGAAAGTTCTGAGTGTAAAAGGGGCAGACTCCAAACTGGCCAAAACAGTGGCCAAGCACCTGAACTTTACGCCGGATTTTCTATGGCCAGACGATGAGTTTTTTGGGTAAGCTCTCCATCTAGCTTTTCGAGTCCATCTTTGTCTAACTTAACCCACCTAATTCAAGTGGGCGCAGTGCGAATGGGACCTACAGCGGTGGCGTTGGGCGCGCCCACAGGGGCGAGGTGGACATAATCTTCGCCGGATTCTTCATCAAGGACTACCTCACCACCCAGATCCAGTTCAGCGCCGCCGTCTACATGGACGACTTGTGCCTGTATGTGCAGAAAGCCCAGAGAATACCCCAGTCCATACTGCCCTTCTTCGCCGTGCACACGGATGTCTGGCTGTGCTTCGTGCTAGTGGGGACGCTGGGATCTCTGGTGTGGCTCCTGTTGCGGATGCTCAATCTGGGCCTGTCCATCCAAGAGATAAAAGGTGGCACCTACAGGATCAGGAACACCGAAAAGCTGGCCATAGTCCACCGTATATTGGTCGACACCTGGGTGGTGTGGGTGCGAGTCAATGTTGGTCGTTTTCCGCCCTTCCACTCAGAGCGCATCTTTGTGGCCTCCCTGTGCCTGGTCAGTGTGATATTCGGGGCGCTGCTGGAGTCTAGTTTGGCCACGGTCTACATTCGGCCTTTGTACTACCGCGATCCCAACTCTCTCAGGGAGTTAGACGACTCTGGAATACCCATTTACATTAAGCATCCCGCCTTCAAGGACGATCTCTTCTACGGCAGCGACTCGGAGGTTTACCGCCGCCTCGACGCCAAGATGCTGCTGGTGGCCGAAGGCGAGGAGCGCCTCATCCAAATGGTGTCCAAGCGGGGACGCTTCGCTGGGGTCACTCGATCAGCCAGCCTGGAGCTGAGCGACATCCGCTACATTATGACGAAAAAGATCCACAAGATTCCAGAGTGCCCAAAGAACTACCACATTGCCTATGTCTTGCCTCGTCCCTCGCCTTATCTGGAAAACGTCAATCGCATAATCATGCGCCTGTTGGCCGCCGGAATCGTGAACCTCTGGACTGGCGAGACGAAGGAGCGTGCCAAGTGGAGTATTCAGCGGTTTCCGGAGTACCTGGCCGAGCTGGGAGTGGGTCGTTGGAAAGTCCTGACCCTCTCCGATGTCCAGCTGGCCTTCTACGCTTTGGCCATAGGCTGTATTGCGGCCGGGCTGGTGTGTCTGGTGGAGACCAATTGGTCCACGCTTCTACGCTGCACGCAGGGTCGTCTTAAGGTTTTTAACAATTAATGGAACTACACAGAAACGGATCTCCGTTTTCATAGTAAACAATCCTTAAAAAAGTTCGCTTGGTTCGATTGATAGTTTACCTAATTTCGGATCGGAAGTCCTGCGCTCGCTGTAGCGTCGTCTCTCCTCGCGAGCAGCCGCCTCCGCGGATGTGGTGGGCATCTCGTCGTCTCCGAAGAGGCGGTGGGTCTCCTCCAGCCACTCGCTGATCCTCGCCTGGGTGACCGCCTGCTTCTGCTCGCCCAGTAGGCGCTGGAGCAGTTGGTCCATCCGCCGCGGCTGTCCGGTAGTGCTACTGACCGCCAACTGGAGCAGAGCCTTTCGCTTTTTGGCAATTAGGTAGAAGATGCGGTTTGGATGTGTCTGCCAACTCATCTCGCTGACATTGGGAGTGTCCCTGCCATTGCCCTGCGCGTTCTGCACCGGACTGTGGCCATTTTCTTCAGCGCCTTGGTCCACATGCTCCTCTTCTTCGGTGGCTGAGCTGACGACCTCACTGTGCTCCATAGAGTTGTCGTCCGTCGTGGTTGCGCTGCTGCTGCTGGTGGCGGAAGAACTTTGGTTGTCCATAGTGCTCCACGATTCCAGCTCGCGTTGTACCAGAGTGTCAAAGAAAGCCAGCATCACCTGGTCCTCCTCGGTGTTGCGAGCGCTAAAGTCCTGCGAGACATGGTCCGAAGAGTTGCGGTGCAAGGTGCGGGTGCAATAGGGTGCGGTGTCGCCTTGTGCCAGGGATCCCTCCCAGCCGGCTTGCGCAAACGGGCTCCAGAGCTGGATTACAATATTATTAGTAGAGTTTATTACAAATTCATATGTTGGGCACCTTGATGATCTTCTCCACTCCGGATGAAGCCAGTAAGCATCGCTGGCGATTGTATCGAACCTGGTTGACGATGGAGCGGTGTCCGGCAAGGATTACTGGGGGCGTGTCCACCCACTGGTTTTTCTCAGACACTGCGAAAAATGTAATACGATTAGCCCTTGGTATATAGGATTTTCAAGGATATTGAGACTTACATTCCACGCCGTCCAGACGCCAGACAAACATATTGAAATTATCCGACCCAGATACCACCAACTCATCCTGTGGTCCGGCAAAGGTGCAGCTCTTCATGGTGCAGGAGTTGAAGTACTCGTCGTGGTAGAAAGTGGCCACCGGTTCTGGCGACCCCGGACTGTAGAGAATGGGGGGCAGTCTCCTGTGCAAGGTCAGGAGCAGCGATCCATTGCAGTTGAAGCGCACGCTCATGCAGCTGGGCGACTCCGGGATGTAGTTAAACTGGCAGAGGGCTCTGCGGGAGGAAATGGTAAATCGGTTTGGATTAGGAACAACTTCAGCAGGTCGCCCACTCACTGCTGGTAGTGCCTCAAGTCCCACAACATGGCTCCCCTCTTGGCATTCGCGGTGGCAAGGAAGTTTCCATTCAGAGGATGGAACTCCACCGCGTTGAAAGGCGTCCTGAACTTGGCTATCGTCTGGGGGTCGGATTTTCCGGCTCTTTGGTCATACACCAGGATTTCCCCATGCTCCGTGGCCACGCTGAAGAGGTTGGAGCTGGTTCTGTCCACGCTGAGGCCGTAGACGGGTCCATCGTGGGAGAAGAAGTTCAGGATTTTCCCCCTTCAAGTAGAGATCGGCTTGTGAAACAGGTAACGGATTCAAATGGACCGGAAATGGTACATACGTGGAAAGGTCGTGCTGGATGACCAAGTCGTCGTTGCCTCCGGAGAAGATGTGAGAGTTTTCGGTGTTGAATCCCAGGCAGAAAATGTTGCTGGCATGCTTTTCGTTCATGGAACGCGGCTTGCCCAACGTAGCCACCACCTCCTGGTCAATGTTCCATAGGAGAACGCGCTTGTCGTCGCCTCCTGGAATACCGACGCGGATTAATTGGAGAACCCATTTCCACTCGTCCACCCGTCACTCCTTACCCGAAGCCAGGAACTGGCCGCTCTCACTAAACTCCAGGGCGTTGACGCATCCATAGTGGCCGATGAGGTTGCGCTGGTAGAGATTCTCCGCCGAGCTCAGGCGCTGCCGGAAGATGGCCGAGGGCAGGTGGCCAGCCACCAGCTGGTGCTCTCGCTGGCACACGGCCACTGACAGGTTCCGGCTCTCCAAATGACGCAGGTGGCTCCACAGGCTCATGGTGACTCTTTTGAGAAGACGACTGCGGGGAAGGCTAGGGCCAGCTACGGAAGAGCAACAACTGGGATGGGGCACAGACTTGTGTTGTTTGCAGGACCCTTCCGGACACTCATATTGTTGACGCACTTTCGGTTGGGTTCGGTTTTCTTCGCGTGAAGAGGAACAAATTCCTGAACAGGTTGGGTTTCGTCACACCGAAAATTATCTCTACTTGCTTTGGCACTTTCCGCTTTCCACCAGTAAGGATGCAGCCTGCGGGTAGGAAAGCTAGCTCCAGGGGCGATATATTTTCCAGAGAGCTGCGACGTTTCTCGCGACTGCTTTTTAGTCCCAAACGAAACGAAAACAGACCAGAATCGTATATACAAACCGAGAAAGCAGCAAACAGCTGTTTGCGGGCCGCATACAGTGGGGCACGGGTTGACGAAAAGGGCTCGTATTACTTCCCATTCCCAGTAAACACTGTACTCTTGCGATCCGGGAAAATTAAGCAGAGCTGGAGGCGTAGGGTTCTGATCAATAAATACACTTTTTTTTTTTTAGAAAAGGTGTTACTTTTAAAGATCTGCTCTTTTTATAAAGAAGTTTTTAGTCTTACTCTCCAATATCCGAAACCCATATAGGGTTTATACAAATTTAAGGAGAGCTGGAGGGGATATCTTTAATAAATATATTACTATGATGTTAGTCTAGTAGTAATTAGACCAAACAATGTTTTTTTTATAAAGTAGCTTTTGGTTTTAGACTCCGATGTCCGATGTATTTGATGGTATAGGGCCTTGCCTTTCTGAATCGATTCCAGTGCCCAGTTGGCGATGAGTTTTCAATACACAACTTTACGTAAACCCAGAAACGTCTCGATTTCCATTCGGTTTTAAAAATTTATAGTCTTTCCGTGCAAGAAAATGTCCGAGGATAATAATACCCAATCGGAGGTCCTGCAAGGTGCTCTACCTGGTAAGGCTCTTTTTCGGGACTAATAAATCCTTTTTATTCATGGGGACACCATATTTCAGTCTTCCTGGACGATGTCGACGACGGGGAGCAGTTGAAGCGGATCCGCACCTACCTGAATGGTTTGCGGGATCGCCTAAGAAACAGCATCGAGCAGAACCAGGAGGTGGTTGAGACGTCGCTGCAGCTGCTCAAGGACTTGGGCGACGTCACCAACATAATGCAGATAGCAAAGACGCCCAAAGGAATCCAGGTCCAGGCTCAGGCCACAAAGATCCGGCGCCTAATAATGGGCTTCGAAACAGTCAATGCGACGCAGCAAGCCTCCATGGGGGTTATCAGCTCGCCCACGGACATATCCGCAACCCGGGGTCTCATAGAGGAGTTCGAGCGCCTCAATGAAAGCCAATTGCTCGGGGAGAGCCTGATGAGCTTCAAGCACGCCCGGGAGTCGCTGTGTAAGGTTTCGGCCTTCCTGGAGAGGATAGGCAGCGAGTCGCCGCGGGCCTCGCCGCAACCCAGCCAGCTGATGGGATGTCCAAGTGCTAGTCGCAGTCTGAGGGAAAAGATAGAGGCCTTTAACAAGGTCCTGGAGAAGGGTTCTGCAAAGCAGGGCGACGCCTGTCGCCATTTCACCAACTGCTTCAGCAGCCGATGCAGTCTGGACGATTCTGGCGCTGCTTCCGGCCAAGAGAAACCGAAACCAATAGCTTCCAAAACCAACTCTGGTTACGAGGGGGACGTCGACAGCGAAGTGGAGGTGACAGAGTTGGTGGCTCTGCCGGAGCAGGATATACCGGAAGGGATTTCGCACCAGTCGGCATAATAAGATGCACGGACTCAAAACCTCCAACTATAACATTTTCCACGATTCAATCCTGTGCACATCCCCAAGATGAGTCTATTTGGTATATGAATGGTGTGGTTGAATCGACTCTCGGCGTAGATCCTTTACTCTAATCCTTTGGAAAGAAATTGAAGGTGTCCCCCTACTAATAATGGACTAAAGAACAGGTTTTCAAAATTTAATTGTTTTAAATATATTTCTCCTAAATTCTAGTTAAAATTCACTTTTTTTTTGCATTTGCTTACATTTTATTTCGAAAATAGTTATTTGTCAGTGACCCTAAAATCCTAAAATCATGGGGAGCTAAATGCTTCGACCTGGGCGCTCCAACTGCGGTAGGTGTAACCATAGAGCTAGAAAGATATCACACAAGACTGGCCCAGGGTCAACAACCAGTTGCCGCATCCTGGAACAGATCTGAGTAGTTGATGGCGAAGAAGATGGACACCGCTCCTATGGCCGAGCCCAGCTGCGTGATGGCCCCTACCCAGACCAGGGACTGGCCGCCCTGGGCCCTCATCACCGTGGTAATCCCGAGCTTGGTGTAGCTCACGATCCCGACGAGGAGGGTCCAGGCGGCAACCACTAGAACCGCGCCTATGGTCTGGTCATGGAGGGGTGGGACAGGGCTCAGGGCGGCCGTTGTGAAGACGTAGCTGGTGAGGAGACCCGCGAGGATGGAAAGCACGGTTATCAGTCGCAGCGACGTGAAGTGCAGGAACATGGCCATGAAACATGCCACTGGGTTAGCGATCACACTGAGTGTGGCTGCCAAGTGGTAGGCCTTGGCTCCGTAGGGAGCACTGGAGTAGGACTGGATGCTGCCGAACATTCCGTTGCTGAACAAGGAAATGGCGCCAATTAGGAGCAGCATGTACGTGTACTGCCCCCTGGTGAGTTTTGGCACTTGGGCGGGCTGGTTGGCTTCCCGGTCCGCCTCCCCGTAGACGTATTTGTTACCCTCGCTGACTGTCACCTGCGCGTACTCCCGCCGTGCCACTGGAAGGGCGTTCAGGAGGGTGTAGCCCACATAGCTGAGCACCATGAGCCCGAAGAGGATCAGGAAGAAGACGCGGGTGTCGAAACGCGGCGGTGTCTTCGTAAGCTCGTAGATCTCCTCTCCAACCTCCGTCACATTCACCAAAATGCACTCTCCACTTTCGCCGATTCCCTGGACCAGGGCAGTCACGCTTGGCAGTAGGCCACTCAGTCCCTCGCCGATGAAGTAGGTGACCATGTACTGCTCCTTAAAGCGGCCCATGTAGGGCATGAAGAGCACCGAGCTGGTGCAGGCGTTTAGGGCCGTAAAGCAGGTGAGCACGAAAAGGGCCAGGCTGTGATCCGTGCCCGCCACCGAAGCAGTGCGGTTGTAAAAGAAGGCAGTGAGCAGGCACGAGGTGGCCCCCACCAGAAGCACCCCGTGAATGGTCCAGCCATCATTGAGCTTCTTCGGGGAGTACTTCTGGATTGCCGTGTAGAGGAGCGGTCCCAGGTTGCCGATCTGCACCATCAGACTTAGGTAGGAGGGTAGGCTCCAGCCCTCAGGGGCCTCGTCCACCAACAGAGGCAATTGGATGAAAGTGCCATTCACGCCCAGCCAAGTGCCGATTCCAAAGAAAATGGCCAGGAGGTCCACCACCCAGCTGCGGCTCCGCCCTGCAAAACCCATGATGTCCTTGTGCTTTTTTCGAGGACGTCTCCAGTTAAGAAACAGGCTCAGTTCGCTCTCCTTCGCGTCAAGGGAGGGGCATCTGTGGAGGAAAGAAAGTTGTTTCAGGTAGGAGCATCGTGATAAGCTTATGGCCCCCATAAGCTAATGGGTTCTACTTTGATTCAGCCCACTTGGAAAGGCCCTAAATCTGGGTCTCGTTTGCGACATTGTAGTCTGCCATTTGAAAGGTATTTACTCCCAAATCAGAAATGTTTATTGGCCTTAAATTTCGCTCAATGTTTCAGATAAGCCTTAAAACCCATTATCAGGCTGCGATGGCATTTACAGTTCATTATGTTTGTCTTTTGGACAGATAACCGGGGAAGGCGATTACGGAGGTTCTGCGGTTACCCATTACAATTCAGTTCCACTCAAACATATCCCATATACCATTCTCAAAATAATTAATGTTAGTATCATTTTCGCACAGTAATTGTTTAGTTCAAGTGGATTATCTCATCTCCAACGATGAAACGCAACGCCAACTAATTGATTGGATATATCCTAGCAGGCTAATCTAACATATTAGAGATATGGGAGGTGTACCGACAGTCACATACTATCCCGATCTAATCTCCTAATTCAATTAATTTGCGACCACCGCGAGCCAAGTGTTGATTTGTCTGCACGTATCTGGCTGAAGACGATAAGAATCGTAATCGGAAACGGAATCCTCTAGGAGCCCACTTGGGGGAATCCGTGCCTACGTATATTCGGGGCAGAGGGATAACCAAATATTGAAAGGAGCTACATGTCTGCGCCCTTTAACAACGATCTCAGAGCTACTACGTTGGGAGAAGCGTGTGATTCGAAGACCCCTTTATTGGGGCCTCCAGAGGGGGGAGCTTTAAGCCAAACTGGAAACTGGTTTTCTCTGTGGCCCGGGGGCATTGAAGAAAGCGTCAGAAATATATTAACCTCACCTGGCGAACTCAGCGGGATTTGGAGTGGCGTCGTTCAACGTGGAGATCACCCCGTAGACTGGCCCCGCCGGAGAACTACCAGCTCCTCCTAGGCCGGCATTGTGGCTCCTGCTCATGCTCGCAGCTCGCAGAAGGGTACTCTTCGAATGAATTTATGATCTTCGCCAGCGATTAGATTCGAGAGATTCGGACCTCTGTGGGAAGTACGATGGGCCTCGTGGGTTAAAACTGGGCTACACCTCGGTTGGGTTCCTCAAGTCGGTGGGGTTGATCAAGTCAATTCATCAGAGCGCGGCTCAATTGGCGCACTGGCGAATATCTACGGGAATTGGAAACCAAAGGCCTTCCAATCAATTGCGGTGCCTCGGTGGCCGTTAATCAATTTTCGTGGGATCCTGAGAGTGTAAATACAAAGTCGAACTTCCAGTTCTCGGTTTTAGTTTCGATTTGTGATGAAAAATTGAAAGCCTCTTATGCAATGTCTTTGCTTTCGACTTTGAAGGAGTCACAGCCTGTTGCAGGATGCGAAATGCAAGTCTCTGGGGCGGCTGGTGGGCAAAAGCGCGTCCGGTTTTGGCGAATTTCTTTGGCCATTTGAACACGACTCAGAACAAACGAATTCCAACGTAAGCACAGAAGTATCAAAATAAAATAACACAGAAATTGACGGAACAGCTGTTTCGCTGTTGCTCAAAAAAAATACCAAGGCAGCGCACGTGCGGCAAGCACGGAGAGAGTCGGAGAGCAAGTGCTTGAGAGGAACGTTGGAGCTATTTGTTGTGGTCATAAAAATACCCAGTAGCCCCCAGAGTTCGGGGTATATCTTCTATGAATGTGGCGAATATGGCCAACGTTGGCCCTGAATGAACGTAACAAAAATGAAGACAATGGGAATCCACAAAGGGTATCCTATCGTAAATGTCTTATCACAATGACTGTCCACTTTGACGTCACCTTCTGATATCAAAGTTTTGTGGAGCGGTTCATCTATTTCCTAGGTACTTCGGGGGAAAAGTCGAGAAAAAGAATGATTTCTTTAAAGACCACAAATGGTTGCGCGGTCTCTGCATTTCCTTTATTAGCAGTGAAAACAAAATCGTAGGAAGTGTTAAAAGCCATACCCATTAACCTAAAACCAAAGCTGGAGCACACAAATCCCTTTCCGTCGATTGAATCGCTGGGTCGGTGGCTCTAGTGGGAGCAGAGTTGCTGGTACCATTTTTTACTCTCCCGGCACTTGGGATTGGTGCACATGGGACAGCGCATCAGGAATTTCGGATTGACCAACTGCTGCGACTTTAGGTGATCAGCCACAATGTCGCTCAGGGCGTTAATGAAGAGTGGGTGGTCATTGGGGGCTGCCGCCCGTCGAATCTCCTCAACGCCCACTTCTTTAGCCAGCTCGTCGCAGTATTCGATGTCCAATTCGTGCAGAGTTTCAATGTGTTCGTTCACAAAGGCAATGGGTACCAGGATGAAGTTCTTCTGGCCCTGCTTAACGTAACCCTAAGAAAGAATTGCGTTAAATAAATTTTTACGTCTAGATTGGGCGAAATTCGCACCTTAATAGCGTCGTCAGTAGCTGGGGCTAGCCAAGGCAAAGGTCCGACTTTGGACTGCCAGGCCAGACTGTAGGGATTCGTTTGGCCCAGCTCCTGCATAACCATGTGGACACTGGCCCCAATCTCTGAAGGATAGGCATCACCTCGGCTAACGGCTTTCAGGGGCAGGGAGTGCGCCGTAAATAGAATGACCACATCGTTGCGCTTCGTCTCTACGAACTTGGCCAACTCATCTCGAATTCGCTGGGCGAAGGTTTTGATCAAAAGCGGGTGGGTGCCCCAGCGGTCGATAACGCTCCACTTGATGTTCGACGGTGTGTTGCTTGGTATTTAGGAGGTGGCCATAATTATTTTGAAATTATTTAGAGCTCTTCGGTATTTACTTTTTCTTGTAATGGGTAAAGATGGAGTTAAAGCTGGACCCGGAAGTGGCACAGCTGTATTGTGGGTATTGCGAGAAGAGCACAACGCGTTCTGGTTTGTCTCTGGAAAGATAATAAATTAATATACATGACCATAAAGATGTTGAAGGAGCGGCTTTCATGCCTAGCATTTCAATCGCGCTTTCAAGTTTACATCACCCACTTTTCGATTTCCGCCAGCGTATTTTCCGTGAGAGGATTGACGTAGCGAAAGCCAACATAGTGCTTGTGTGGCGCTGTTTCCGGGGAAATCTTGTCGAGGCGCTCGCACATTAGCTGTCCCTGCAGCTCGGTCCACTTGAGGATCGGCGAGCCGCCTCCGATCTCTTTGTACTTCTTCTGCACCTCTGGAGTTCGCCGCTGGGCGATCCAAGGGCCCAAGCGGCTCTGCACTGGCAGCTGGATCATATCCCGGTCGGTCATGATGCGGAGGAGATAGTCATGCACCTGGTCGGTGGTTTGGGGGCCGCCCATGTTCAGCATTAGAATGGCAGTCTTCGGTTGCTGACCGCTCAAGAAACGCACATTGCCAGCCAAGTTACCTAAGGGAAGAAGGCGGTAATAAAGTGATATTCATTATTCCATCTACTTACTAGCCAACCGGCATAACTTCGTGTTATTATGAAACATTGTTGACTACTTTCTGGAATAAATATTGCACTTGCAACTAAATGACAGCCGGAAAGTGGTCAGTGCTGGGTAACATCTAAACTGAGTTCATTGATCTTTGCGGGCTGATCATGTTGGTTTGAATCTACATTTAGATAGAAAAATATGCAGAAATTAAGTTTAGGAAGTGTTTTTTACTTACTTTAGGTAGAATAATAGTGGAATTTCAAAAATATATTCATGCTTAAGCAGTGTTGCATAATACCATCGGACCGCGCAATTCAAAATAAATCGCACCATTGTTGCCAACTGTTTCAATTAACGACTGTAATTAATTTATTTTGAGTGTTTATTAATATTATTTATAAAATGTTTACGTATATTGTATTTATACAATCCACTTTCAGTAGTTTTTAAACTTCGAAGCCGATGGTCTGTCAACTTTAAAGATTAAACGATTTCCAACTTTAAACTTTTATTTTTTTACCAAACGAATAAAGTTATAATTGTTTTACAACTTAATTTTAAATTAAAAAAAAGGATATTACATAAAAAATTATTCGAATATATTCTACGTTCGTTTGCAACACTGTTTACTCGTAACTTTGAGTACACTTGTGCCAGTAAAAGCCCAAACGACGGCCATTTTTTGCTCGTCGTTGTTGTTGCTCGGCTAGGATTCCATTTTTTGATGAATTAAAGCTTATAAAGTGGGAGTTTTAGCACAAAAGCAAGCACATAATTCGCGGAAGGTGCAAAGTACAGTTTAGAGACTCGAAATTATAAAGGAAGTGCAGTGAAAATTCCAAAAAAAACGCATTTTTACCATCGCTGCGAAAAAGTGAAGAAAAAGCCTGCCCGCAAGTGGTGGGTGGTTTGCAGTAGTGTGAGTGAGTTGCTCCAAATTCGCGGCGTCGGCGCACGAACTCTGGAGAGCTCTTCTCTTCTTGCAAACGGAACAGGATATTTTATTATACTGAAATTCGTACGCAGGAAATTCGCATAGTTGTGAAAGCTTCGTGCTGCCACACGGACGCAGATCGCATTCCGTTGCTGGCTTCCCCGCACCGACACCCGCGCGCACCCGCACTCTCGTTCCCCATTCGGCCAAAAATCAATTTGACGCGAGATAAACGGTATATAGTGGCAGCTTTTCCGTCGAAACATGCTGAAATTAACTCATAAATTGCGCAAAAAAAGCCGCAGCAATGGCAGCAAAATGGCTGCTGCGGTCGACACAAATTTGTGAAACGGGCAACGAAACGCAACGAAAGGAGAGAGGCAGCGCAGCAAAGGATGCAGGAATGTCTTTTCAAGTCATTGACCACCGAACCAGCAATTTACCAGCTTCAACAACATCAACAACAACGTAGCCACCAACCTCGCATTTTGGTGCATTTACAGTTTTCCCATTGCCGCAGCATCAGCGGAAAGTAAAACAAAATCGAAGTCATAATTATTAAGTATACGACCAGGACAGTGTGCTACTGCAGAAGAGAGGAGAGGATAACAGCAAAGCGAGAGAGCGAGAGTACGAAGTGCATCCTCAAGATTACAACGGCACACTTTTACAACTTCTTCTCCTCCACGTAATCGACTCCAGCTCCTGGTCCTGCTCCTTCTCCTTCGCATCGTCATCCCGTTGTTGTCATTCGCAGTTTGTGATCTTATACTTTTATAACACGGGCCGCTGCCGCTGGCAAGGACTAGACGAAGAACGTCAAGCGTCGGGCGTCCTGTTCCAGCTCCGAACTGCAGGTATGTTAAACTTTGGAAAACTATGGCTTTGGGTTTTTTTTAAATATTCATAGTTTATAGGTTATTTCCTTCTATTTGGCTTGTTTATAGTTTCTCCCCTTTGTTCCGTACTATCTATAGTCAGATCCTTAGCCACATTGTTGCCCCTATTTTTAATTAAGCCGGAATGCCTGTTTCGCAAATCTTAGCACAGCGTTCCATCAAACCCATAAGCAGACGTCGAGAAATGAAATGTCTTGTGGTGACTGCTTTCTATCATCAAAGAACTTGAAAATCTTCAGCCCCAAACCCTATGCTGTATAAAAAGGTAACGTTATAGGGGACGAATAGGGATAGCTGGGGGGAAAAGACACAAAAAACAAAACATAACCACGACATTAACAATCAGAAATGTTTTCGTTTCCCTTCGTCACTGCCACTGTTCCATTCTCCCTTCGCCAGGTTCCCCAGAGAGGGTCCACCTACCCCCACCCTCGAAGCTAAGAGCTTTGCTCCAATTTTCAGGCAAACAGTGGTGGAGGCTTGGTGTGGGGCAGAGCCTGTGGCCAATCTAAGTCTGTTTCATATAAAAATAGTACAAACACTTTAATTTTAAGCCATGTAGCCAATGATCCTTTATCCTATTGTAAAATAGTTGAACATGAATGCGCATTCGAGTATCTAATAGATTCATGTTTCTGAACTTGATACTCTTAAATCAATGTTTGTGCGGTTGCCTGTAAATTCCAGGGCCCATGGCAACCGCAATTTGGTCCTTTTAGAATCCGCTAAAAGCAACCCACTAATTAGACAAAATCCCTACTGGTGCATCTCCTCTCAGCTTTTCCGGTTTTATTGTCCGAGTGGCTAGTTAAGAGTGGCCGTTGCAACATTGCACTGTCGTTTGGTGACAACTTCGCGCTCAGGAGCAACAAAAAGGCCACATTTGAGCATTAGCGATACACTGAGAGCTTATGTGTGGTTTTTATTAGTAGTCCAAAACGGCGCTGGAGGCAGGAGGTAGCCCTTGTTTTCCCCGGTGCATATGAAATGGGTTTGTGCCACCCTCTGAGACACTTACCGGTGGTGGGTCTGCAGGGCAGTCAATGTGTGAACCAAAATAAAAACGGGAGGGGGCCTTGGAGCTCACCAGGCCTGGATACACTTCAACGCAGCAATAAAAACCAAATAGCGAGGTGGGGGTTGGAAATGAGCCCAAACCCAGAAATCGATAACCCTCAACATTGCATTGACTCATTAATTTAGTTAAGCTCTTAGGACTACGTCCATGTTTCTCTTTGAATGCCAGTATTTTGCACAGAAGTGTCGCTACTTTGCCTGGAGTCTCCTAGTTTTTGTCCAAAAACAAATTTTGCCAAGTGCTGCCAATTTGGTGCGGGGAGGGGCTGTTTTTTATATTTCCTGATAAATGGTTCGCCGCTCAAATGGTTGGGGGCGGGGCTGCGTCACTTGCTGCCTCGCAAAAACACACACAGAGGCTTGTCCAGAATTATGTACATGGGAAATCATAGCCGGCTGAATTTATGATGTCATTATAATAAATTTTATGCGTGCCTAGACAACATTCCCGGCAAGTGGAGACTGGTGGACTGCAATGTCGTCCCCGATGTTGTAAAGGCTGTTGCTGTTCTGTTGTTACATCAACTCCCGACTACAATTCGTCTGTGCGGATTGCTGTACTTTGTCGTAGGGCTGCTGTGACAGAAAGCATCTTGTATCTGCTTGTTGCAAGTGGTGCCAACATCCAATTCTCACATTGCAAGTTGCAGAGACAGTCTTGTTGGTTCTCTTGCAATAAATGCGCTCTAAACTAATAATTTCAAGCTACGTTAATGCCTTAAACTAAGCATATTCCGAAACACTTGCCGCTCAAAGGAAGTTAGTTGCCAGTGGCGCAGATGTACCCCCATTACTTCACTAAAATGCATATGCATAGGGACATGTCTCTGCATTCTTTCTCAGTTTCTTTTGAATGTTCTGAGCACGATTGTACAATTTTTCATTTTAGTTCCCGAGCGAAGGAGGGGTTCCTTCTCTAGGCAGGCCAAACAAAAGTTTTTTTTTATACCTAACATCTCAGTCGGAGCTTCCCGTACTAATTCATCCTTCCATACGATAAAAAATGGGGATTTTCAGTGTTTACAAAAGGATAATTTTGATCAGAATACTGGCAGCTCATTCAAAAATTTTGTATCTTGTACATTAATCGCTGTTGATATATAGAAGCTAAAAATTATATTATTTAATAACTATGCTTTCAAATTACAAACTCTTTTTGTAAATAATACTCGCCGCTCCATTTCTGTATCTAAAGAGGTGGGTTTTTATCTAAACGTCCTCGGCAGATGCATTTCAAGTAAACAATCCTTTGTCTCCCTCGTCCCCATCCGCTTGTAAAGCCAAGCAAAGTGTTTTTTAATTAAATATCATATGGAGCCTTCACCAGGATAGCAGGCCGTCGCTTTGTTCGCCGGCTGGGAGATAAAACTAGGGCCATTCGCAGGGATTTCAAAGTGGTAACTTTTGTATTGTTAATAATGTTGAGCGGAAAGCGGAAGTGAAGGAGGTTAGATTATTTTTCTATTCTTGATTGTCTGTGGCGTTAAAGGATTTATTAAAATTGTTTATATAAGATCAATACGGTCGGGTGCTTTTCTCCTGTGACGTTTTGTTTTCAATATCTGCTATAATTTGCACCCAACTTCCACTTAATACACCTGTGTCTTGTTTTTCAGGAACTCAAAACGAGCAACGAATAAATCGAACTTGCATTTTTATATCGTATTTTTGTAAGAAACCAAATCGGAAAGTGTTCAGCATACAACCAAATGCCATCGAATCCAACTCGGTTTGGAAGACTAGTCTAGACCGAGCCGGCAATTAAACGAGTTGCCTTCGAACGAGCCCCCACCACCCTAAAACCGAAAAGGCGGAACGTAGAAGGATATTCCCCAACCGGATCCCCACTAATAAATGCAGTGGAAGAAGAAGTTTACTCGATTAAAAGCAGCTACTGGAAATTCGCGTGTGCGAAGAATGCTTTGTTGTGGACGTAGAAAGGTGAGTTTTTATTTGATGTTGATATTCTGCCTTGGCAATGGTAATCTAAGTATGATAAGTATCCTGTACCCTTTAAAATGCTTTGTGACTAGGATACCACTCCCTCCCTTGTGTGGTTGCCATTTTAAATTTGAATTTTACACCCAAAATTAAATGATGTTCTCGGTTGTTGCTTCTGTTGGAGTAAAAGGAGGAGGGCACCTTGGGGGCGGCACATCCATGTGCTGCCAAATTGAATTACCTGCCACTCCTGGTGCACTCCATCCCACTTTAATCAAAGTCACCGCACAAGTTAATGCAATTTTAAAAATAAACTTTCAATTGAATGTGTAGTAATTGGGCCGAACAAGGGGTTTAATCGGATGTCGCCCCACGTAATGTGATTGAGTCCCGCCGCCGGACCCACCGGAATGGATAAGAGCATTTGCTCGACTGCTCCCAACCTGTCTGGCACCTTTTTCCATCGTGGCCATGCTCCTTCATTAGGCACTCAGCCGAGCAAGACGCTCCTGCTCTTTTCCGTCACATTGGGGAACAAATTCTTATTGATTGAAATCACTTCAAGTTGTTGATTCCCGTGTGCATAGGCGAATAAACCATTCAAAGTTCTTGGCCATACTATAAATCTGCAAAAATGTTCTTAGAAAAGTATTGTCGAAGATTACTTAAGAAAAATTTCATAATTAAAGTTCCTTAGCATTTGTTTTGCTTGGTGCAGTCATAGGATAAACTTTATGATAAAGTCCTTGCAGATGAGTTCTGGAGGCTTGGTTTCCTTGGTCCTATTTAGACCGCAGCCAGGCCCTGCGCTCCGTTGTTCGTTTTAGTTATAGTGAATTGTTTTTCTCTTCGCCGCGGCGCAAAACTTTGGCTTTGGTTGCCTGACATCGGAAAGTTTAACAAATAAATTAACTTACGGCGCTGGAGAGGCTGGCTGGCGCCTTGATCGTCCCACGGGCCCCGGTTTTGCCGAGAACTCAATTTTCCCTTATGTTCCAGGATCAGAATAAGCTGGCTGGATCCTAGCTCCGACCCTTTAATTGCATTTCTGCGCTCCGACCGCTTGTTGGCTTTAATCAGTTTTGCGTCAGGCTGAGTAAATTGATTTGTTAAACAATTTTTAATTGAAATAAGAGAACGCTGCTACCAGGTGCCGGGGTGCCGGGTGAAGAGAAAGTTGAAAGTTTTGATGCCAATACCTGCCAGGGTTTTCCGGCCTCCTACTCTCCCGGCTTTCACTTCCTACTTGCGAAGTGAATCGTGTTGGCATTTCTATTGGCACACACACGAGTGTTGAGTGGCAGCCAAGCAACCAAATTAAGGGGGACTTGCCATCGAATTGCACTGAATTGCCTGAAATCAGCATATTGAATTACAAATTTTAGGGGCTGCCCTTCTGCCTCGAATGAATCCCTTTCGCTGTCGTGGTGCAGCATCCAGGGCACTGCAGACGGTATATGGGATTTTTTCAATAAATTCCGCTTTCCGGCGAGGCAGTAAATTATTTTGATTTATGTGCAACTGCGGCGCGTGAGTGATGTGAAGTGGCAACCGTAAATGTGCATTGCCTGCATTTGAAATGTAATTGAAAGCTCCACCGATGAAAGCGCGGAAAATCGCACACATTCCGAAGCCCTCATACAGATATGCAGATGCAGATCGATGAAATATCGATGAGGCTGGGGCCGATCTTCAGATCGTTTAAAGTTAGATCCTCTAGAAATTAAACCACGTAAGTTTTAAAAAATAATAATAGTTTGCGATTTTCCTTCTAAGAGATGTTAGAGTCGTAATAAATTTCCAAAGTACTTGCTTTCAGGGCCTCAAATGTTTGCCTGATTACTTGCGAAACTGAATGAAAGTTTATGAAAATAGTTTGCGGCTATGGTCGCTAGTTGTGGTGGAGCTTCTTGGAGGCTTTGTGGAAAAGTTTTTCAACTTGCTTGCCATGCAGCGGCACGTTTAGTGCCCTGAAATGGCGCAGGATGATGGCATCCCATTCCTATGCGTTTTCGCCTTCTCCGCCCGGAATCTGGCGAGTGCCATTCACAAATAAATGGCGGGCATTTAAGGCAGCCGCAGTCTGGAGTCTTGCGCCTGTTGTTTGAGTTTCTCAGCTTCCAGCTGCCAGCTGCCTAGGAACAACAATTGGAAGGCGTCGCCAGGAAACGAACTGAGGACTCCTAGCACAGAACTTTCGACTCAATGCAGATAAGGATATTGCCTCAGTTTTGGCTGCAGATGAAGAAGTTTATATCTGTTCATAGGCACGGCGAGTTTTTTTTAAGGGAGCTTAAAACAATTTCAATGCGGTTTAAAAGAATTATACCATGATTCGGGATTGAGTCTACTTCAATATACAATTTTTTCTTAGTGTGTTTTGTTGTAAAGGATACGACTCAAGGGTGGAAAGTTTCGCCGGGACAAACACTGGCACAGCACTTCTTCTTCATTGCCTTTCCTTGCAATTTTCCTAACAGCAAAGGCGTTTCTGCTCTGCTGCACTTTGCGGGGTTCCCATCCCCCTTTCCTTGCTTTTATCTTACTTTTTGTAAGTCATTGGTTACAAAAAATTAAAAAAAAAAAAAAAAAAAAACGCTGAGACTATTAATTGGCAGCAGCAGGTGTAGCGGTTTTTAATTGCTGCCAACGCAGCGCAAAGTTTTTCCCCCTTTGGCGGCTAATAAGCTTAACTTTAGGAGCACTGACTTGGAAAGCGATGTGATAGCTCCAAGGACTCCGAGAAGCTCTGATTAATTTCTTTGTGGTGTTTGTGAGTGCCATTTTGCTTTCCAATTCAATATTTGGTACGTACATCATCGATCTATTGGCCTTGCCATTAGCACACTAATTTAAGAGTGGCTGATTCCAAATGGAATCTACTAGAGCAACTATATGAGGACTGATACGGATGCTTACGTGCCCCGGAGTCCAGTATTGAGGACTCCAGTATTGAGGACTCCAGGACGTGCTCTTCATTCGGGCAACTAATTGCAAAAGTCTGACGCAACTACACAAGACGCACTCGCACTCTACAATCATCGAAGAGTTTTTGCGTGCACGTAAAATATTTGCCTGTCATTGGGTCGCACTCTCCCATCGGGAAACTGTCGAACGTGTTTGTAGATATTTTCCAGCCGGGCGGGGGAGGGGTGCTGTACCAACGGCAGGTGTCCTAAATTTTTGACAGCTAGCTAATGGCGCCAGCAACTGAAACTGGGGTGTTCTCTTTTAATTATTTCCTTCGAAAGGGCAGCAAGCCATTAAAATGATGAGCGGGAATCGGTCCGGCCTTGTGGTTAAGATAATGGGCTGCTTTTGGCCTTCTGTGGTTTCTATGCTTTCCATTTTAAGTGGCATTCCTGCGTGTGACACATTTTATTTTCGGACCATAAAAACATGGTAGTGGAATCTGTGCCCAGACTCGCGTTGTGGCCACTCCACTGCACAGTTGCCGAAAGGAAGGGCTGTACACTGAAAGATTTGTCACTGAAAGTCTTAATTTTCCGTAAATTGTATCCTCCTGAAACCGAAGTGTGGGTAACCAACCTTTTTGGTTTTAAGTTTAATTTGTTTACCATGCTTTTGTGCCAAGTGCGGCGGAGGCGGTGGAGGCGGTGGAGGAGGAGGACATTGCATTTTCGCAAAACAAAATTAACCTCACAACCTACTATGTACAGAAAGCAGCATCCACGATGGATCTGTGCCATGTGCACTAAAAGCGGTTTATGCCACTCACAAGTAAGCCCGCTCCTCGTGTTTGACTGCGTCCAACACCACCCACACCCGATTGCTGTGTGGATAGGTCGTGGCTTGCGTGTTCCAGCCCTCCATGCGAACCACCCCCGCCACGACCCACCCTGTGCACCACCCAACCTTTTCACCTTGGGCTGCTGAAATTTTTGGTTTGCTTTGCAGTGGATTTTCGCTACGTTTCGCAGGAACCCCCCTACCTCATCCTTTTCCACGCCGTTTGTACCTTTGGCGTGTTTTGCATTTTGCGGGGCACTATAGGGACAGGGGACGCGGACTGTGGGCGTTTTGGAACACCTACTCTCAGGACTTGCTCTCTGCCTTTACTCTTCTCTAGTACTTGAAAAGCTTTTGTAGTAGAGAAAAAGGAACCGCTTTCGATGTTTTCGAGTTTGGTTTGGGCTTCAGTATGCCCAGAGCTGGGAAAAGTTGGCGGAAGTATTTTGAACCCAAATAATATTATGGGGAACCCTCTTGTTCGGAAATAAGTGTATTTGTTTTGAGTGGGTTTATGGGAATATTTGTGCAACAACTTGTACTACCGCCCTCATAAGTAGGCTACGGTGCCAATGATGCTGAAAAGCTACCAGCAATGCCACTATTCAGAAGTTTTGGGGCCCGTGCAAATTACCGGAGACCAGGATTAAGCCTAATGGACAGCCAAAGGCCTTGGGCCATGACTTGTTAACAGGAAAGCAATCGTGCCAAGGCTTCCTTCAGGTTTTCTGTGAGTTCCACTTTCAGTGTGATTGATGGGTCGAGTGTGCGGGTGTAACATGCATAGATGATGCAGCGTTTTCACGCCAATTGCGATTAGCAGTTACCGATGGCTGCAATTATCCAAGTGCGAAGGAGAACGGCGGCGGCATTAATTGCTGGCGAAGGTAGTTAAATTAAAGGCAATTTAGCCGCATGTTAGTGCTGACGGCCAGGGCTTTTCCAACCCGTAAACCAAGCAAACTGGCTTCACCTTTAAACCAAAATCGGCCCGCACACTAGTTACAGACTTCATTATAATGTCATTAAAATTGTGGGTAACAGAAACTCATAAACCTCCTCTAAAACAAACCAACTTATAGTTTTTATACCTTTTTACAATAAAAACTGCAGCTTGTTCGCATTTTCGAATTCAATTCCGATTCGTGCTGCGCGTAGAGCTGCGAACTCAATTTGCTGCGCTTGACAAATTCCAATGACAAAGAATTTTTCCTCTCCGGAAGTTTGTTATTAGCCACTCGCATCCGGCAGGCACGTAGTATAGTCCCCGTGGGAGTCGCATTCGCACTCGAACGGATAAATTCGGTGTCCTGACCCGGCCAGCAGCAGGGGAGTGACCCCTAACCCCGCTCCAGTGATGAGTCCATTATGGAGCGCAACTTATCCGCGCAGGCGCCTACGCTGCGTATACGTAACGTTTCCCATTCCTACTAGTAGCTGGGGTTCCTTTCGCCGCCTTCCTTTCTTGGAGAACACTCTGCGAAGTGCATACATTTTGCATGTCACCGGGCCTGACAGTTTGCTTGCCTGTCAGCGGTCGGTTGGATCAGCTTGGAACGACTTGCCGAACTGGCGAACTGGCGGGTCGGCCAACGAATTGCCAAACTGACCCAAATTCGATTGGTGTTTGCCGTGGTGTGGCGCAGCTTTTGTGAATGATGTGGCCCACTCGGGCGCACTCGTATCCTTTAGCCTCAGTCTTTGCACTCTCGGCGGCTTCTCTATCAATTGTAATGCGTTTTTAATGGCCACATGTGTTATCTGTTTGTGACATCGCCACCGGTTTGAGTCTATTTAAATGGTTCACAGTGCTTCGCCAGCCCTGTTTTGCCATTGTTTCGTTTTGAAAAAAACATTTGCCTGCGATTGTTGGACCGTTATCAGTCATAATGTCTGTCTGACATGCCAGCCAAGTTCCCTGCCTCCGGTAACTCCTTTAACCGGTCCACAAAACGACCATGAGTTGGGTCTTCTGACCTGCGAATCTTTGTGATTGGCATTTTTTCCTGGCATTTCATTTCATTGGGCACTTGTGTATTGTATTTCCCTACATAACCCTGGCTCTTGACGAGTACAGTGTGCGTGGGCGTCACAAGAAGGCTTGGATGATCCAAAATGATTTGAGTGGCTGCTCTAAGCCAGAAGTCCAGTTCTGCCCAAGGATGAATGGCCAGTCAAATAGTAAGGGAGCTAATCGGGGAAAGCTCTTGTTTGAGTATCGATGACAAATCAAGCTTTCCAGTTCGATTTGGTCCCCAATTAAGTTCTGAATTAGTCAAGAGGGTTACATAACGCCAGAGAATTGCTTTGTCCTTTTTTAATCTAATAGTTGTAAATTGATTAAAGCATATCTGATAATAGTTCAACTGACTTGTGCCATTAATTATGCACTCGGAATGGCCTGGGAATGATTGAACAAGTTCAAGACTGCTCGCACCTCTCCGGGAAAATACATCTGGCAATGCCGGCTGACGTCTGGTCCCGCATCCTGGCGCGAATCAAACAGAATCCCAAAATCCCGACTGCCAATTTGCTCGTGTTAAATAATTCAAATACATACACACTGAGCGAAAGGAGGGCCATTCAGCACGCAAACGCACAAAACGGGCTAAAACCAGCCTATGGCAGCTCGTGAGTGGGCCGAAGTTTTCGGATCGAAGCTTTTGCTCCAGAAAGTTTTCCTTCAGCGAAAGGGATTGTGTGGGAGACCTGCTCTGTTTGCTCTAATTTGGACAATGTGTGGGGCTCGGCTCGTAGCTTTGCCCGACTCTCCGGCTCTCAGCATCGGAGTTTTTCCGCCGGGCTCCACTACGCAAGTTTCAGTTGAGCGCGTCGGACGTCCGTCGCTGTTTCGAGTCCTTCCACCGCTGTAGGTCGTGCGTGGCCTCCTGTGTGGCGCGTTGTAGTATTTGCATCGGCTCTGGCGTATATACTATATATACACACATCCATACCTGCAGCGCTCGTGGCGTGTAGTAAAACTCATTAAAAAGCAACTTATTCAATACTATTTCACGCAAGCGGGTCCAAACGCGCGCGCTCCACGAAGGACCTGAAACCGAAACTGAATCATCGGGCGGGCTCTAAAAAATATCGCATAATGCTAATGGAACAACGGCGATAAAGTCGTGATTCAATGCCTCGTTAAAATGTCAAGCTCGATCAATAAAAACGGATAATTCGGTACAACGACAGTCAATTCAAGCTCTCTTAGGGATATGTATAGAATTTGTTAAGGATAAAGTATAATATTGTATAAATAGTAAGTGCATGTGGATCTGGGTAATCCTACGCCGAAAGCCATTCTTAATGTTTACGTGTTCTTAGGTAGCATAGGTAATGCAAATTATATAGAAAGTTAAGAAGAAAGTGCCCACGTGTGTGTGTGTGTGTGTGTGTGAGGAACGTAATTTATTTCGGCCAGACTACGTTGCGTATACGCCGTGTCTTCCAACTACTTATTCATTTATTTTTTTCTTGAAAGGCGGGGGCGGTGGGCAGCTCCTGCGGACTGTCCCATATACAGACAAAATTTTGTTGCCAAATGCGCGCGCTCACGACCCCTCGCACCCACACACCCATGGGGTGAGTCCTCCGGCCCACCACCCACCACCCACCACCATCACCACACACACCACTGCTGAGACAAAAGGGCACATGGCGGTGGGACAGACGCACATACTTAAGGTTCAACAGCCCGACTGCCTTGCAAGGCAAGGGACCGGGAGCACGACGAAGGGGAGGAGCAGCCATTATCTTCGACAAGGCTAACCCACGTAGCTGGGGCCATATTGCGTATACGACGCGTGGTACGGCCAAACTCTCGGCCATTTTCGGAGGGCTTCATCTTTCGTCTGCCAAGCGGCGAAATGTAATTTTCGGCCTTTGCTCTGGTTTTAGCACGTATACCATTCCGCCCCCAGCTCCGCCCTGTGCTACTGGAGCCGGAGGCTTGTTTATAGGAACACTGGAAAAAAAAGTTTAAGCTTACGAGGAATCTCCATGAATGAATCTCTAATGTTGTGCCAAAGACTTTTTGTTTAAAGCTACTTTTTATATTTTAAAACTAGTATGTCATTTGGGGGGCTTTGGCCAACTTTAATTGAAATTTTTGCAGGCCAGATGCAATTATTATCGCCGGCTATGAGGGCGTAAAAAACTAGTTGCCGAGGCCAGTGGCTTCGCGTATCCTGTCTTGGCTTTCTGCCCATCGACACACAGACAGGTGGTAAGGGGGCACCGGAGCAGGCCGAGACCGCACTTAAAGAGCCATTTAAATCAATTGTGTAGAAATTTTTGAAACGATTTGGCAAACGGCGGACTGGAAAGATTGAGAGCCGCCGCTGGCAGTGAAGCGTGAAAGGCAAACATAAATATTTTCAGTTGGCAACAAAAGGCAGTCAAAAGGAAATCACACCCACATGCTCACACAAAACACGAAGGATATCCAGCAGTTGCACACACCCACACCTACAGATACAGTTGTTATAACTTTTACGGATAAAACCCTAAGCCCAAAACGAAACAAAACCAAAATGAAGCGATACAATTGAATCTAACCCGCAGGACGTGCGCGGAACCAACAAAATACGTATCAAGCTATTACTTAAGACTACGAATCCAAACCACCGATCGACTAAAGCAAATTAAGTTTACAAAAGGAGGAACAAAGAACATTTATTTGAATTAGGAACGAATACATATCGGCCCATATCGATATATAGATTGATATTTCGGTATTTAACCTTTCGAAGCAGAAAAAAGCAAGTTGGCGGCCACAAAGTTAATGTGCGACAACGCCACAACAGGATGTTTCCTGACCAGAAGCAGCCATCGAAAGGTGAGTCCAGTATGGTGGAGAGGGTGGGTCGGTTTTTCTATTAATAGCACCCAATGAGAGCTACGATTTCCTTGATTGTAAATCCTGTGGAGCGAATCCATTGTTACTGCAATATTGAACTTAAGTTTTATTGTTCTTTTGCATTTGGAAAAGGATATATTCAATGGCCGTGGACACTAAATCTTTATAGCATAGTTTGACTCCCTCCCATTAATTGTCAGAAGCTCAGACAGCTTATTACTCCCACAGTCGATAACAAACACCGCCCCCGTTGTTGGGACCACTTTGCGACTATTGCGTCCACTTGCGGGAGGATGACGGGAGGAGGACCAGCAGCTACAGAGTAGAAAAAGGCGAATTTGCATGACATTTTCGAATATATTTTTGTGAGTTTCGCTTTATTATTTATGTGAATGCTTTGTGAATGTATGCAAATATTTTCGCGCACGCCGTCCGGCTACTGGGCTCTCAAGCTGCGAGTCCTCCTGCTACTCGCCATAATCCTTGTTCGCTTAGGGCCCTTGTGCGTCTTTCGTCGTTGAAACAATAAAACTCCCGCATATACACATTTGCATGAGAAAATTAATAAAAAAACATCAACACTATATTATGGGATCAAAAGCTTTTTTAAAAATCTGCAACATCCACAAACGGAAAAGAAAATAACAGATCAAAATTCAACTTTGAATCAAACTCAGACGCTCAATCGCTTTATTGTTTATATATTAAAGTTTATTCGGTTGAACGTAAGGACGGCTAAAGTTTGCAACTTTCAAATATGTACTTCTCGTCGACGGACGAGACAAGGGCGCTTGAAATATTGAAATAAAATTCCATCAGCCATGAAATCCTGTGGGGGAGCCGGGAAGGCGATGAAATATTTGCATAGATAATGGCGGACATAAAAGTGTTTGCGCAGTTCTTCTATTTGGCTGGGTAATTACATTTTTTAGGCGAGCTAAAGGTCCTTAAAGGGGACAGTAAATTTTATTTTTAGTTGGCGCGAAACCTTTAGTTAGACGCAGGAAAAACTGTCTAATCGGTCGCTGTCATCACCTTGTGTCTTCCCTTACTTGGCGTATTCTTACTATATTGGGGAAACCTTCAAGAATCCAATGAAAAGAAATGGTTGCGTTTTCATTATTGTCAATTTATTTATTCTACGGCATTATCATTCATATTAATAACTTAAAACTGCCACATTTTTCCATTTTGGATTTAAGAAGGGTTGTGTTCTAAAAGGTTTTCTCCACTTGGCTTAGGGAGACTCTGGGCTGGCGTCCCTGCCACTCGATACTGTTGATTGGATGGGGTCTTAAGGCTTTTGATGCCCGGGCCCTCTGGCATTTTGGCATCCTAATATCCGGACCTGCGGAGATGCCTTTGTGGGAGTGTTCAAGGATCAAACTGCTTAATGCGTTTGACGCCATCTTGGCAAGCCGCTCCATTGTCTTCCAGCAAAGTGTAATTTAATCAATAAATCATCAACACTAATGTGCCTATAAGAGTGTGTGTCTCATTGCAGATCCTGGCATTCAGGCTGTCAGGCCTGTACTGTCGATACAGTTTTTCCAGAGACACGGCCGCGTGAAGAGTATTTGACTTGGTAGAAGCCACACCGGGAATTCCATCGAACCAGGGACCCCAAATTATCGAAATTTATAATTGTGTAGCCTTTGTCAGGTCAGCCGTCAGGTGGAACTCGGTCTGGCTTCGATTTGAGTTGTTTCCTGGAATAATTAGGCCCTAAGGAAATGTTTTGTGACATGGGAAAAATCGTTATTTATGCAAAATGGGTGGCTCCATGTTGAATCCTGACCACGTACCTGTCAGCCCATAACGAAGCAAATGTAACAAAACAAATTATATGCATTCTGTAGTGAATTTTTTTGAAACGATTTCCCGAAATTCTCGAATCAAAATTAAAGTGGCCAAAAGTCGGGGACAAAGCTAGTGGCTCGGCCCCGGAGCGCTTTCAGTGACTTGGGTGGTGTTCGTAATTTAATCAGTTCGAGCACCATTAGACAAATAACATGACTAGCTTCTGGGCTTGGAATTATTAATTATACGGCCATAGCCGAGCCAAATCAATTTCGTCAAACTAATAGCAACAAAGCGAAGGCAATTATTCTCGTTTTCGATTGGCCAATCTGAGCCCGAATTTGAGAAAAACAAAGGAGTGGATCGAATGGGGCCCAGCTCAGCACATCTAGCTAAATCACACGCTCCTGCAATCAATCAATGCGTCGGACAATCAATCAACCGGCGTGCCGGGTAGGAGAAAGGCCGATAGGTCGCTAGGTCGGGCTTTTGGCTAACTGACAGGCTGGAGAACAGAACTTGGTCATTACAATTATGGCTAGTCAATTATTAAACTGGCCGAGTCAGGCAAATGACGCATTTTTCCACTGGCCAAAAAGTTAGTAGAGGATAATGCGTCTCACATTTGCATCGTAATAACTCTTATTTTTAGCTCAGTGTATCAGTGGAATGGGGAAAAACTACTGACTGCTTTAGCTGCTGGCTAATGGCGTTTGTTCTGACATAATTACAATTTTAGTCAATTTCCGTTTTTGGGTGTTTATATTTTATTTGGCTCTAGAGGCAGTAAAAACGATTTTATTGATTTGTGTTGTCACGCAACTTCCTCGAACGGACAACCCACCATTCCATTTTTTTTTTCGTACTTCTGCGTATTCAGAACCTTTTTCCCAAATTACTTTCCTCCTTTTAAACAAATTTACAGATTCTGGCTTCTTAAAGGCCAAAGACCCCAATATGTGATTTGAGGTGGTGACGATTTTCAATTAGTCGCAGTCGCCCGTGGGGCGTGGGGGAGGTCTGCCTGGGGTTGATTTTTATAGGCTCCCTGCTCACTCGGCAGTTGGGGGCCGAGCCAGAGGCTTAGTCTGCAGCCCGGATTGTGAGTCACATGTGCGCCTGGCATTCCTCTGCCTCCGTCTTCGACTAAAGACGTCTAACCAGCCTAGGCAATTTGTATTGGCTCAATCCCGGGTAACGTCTTTGCCCCCACAACTTTCCGCATCTCCCTGTCTTATTGAATTTGCCGGTAATCAGCTACTCACTAATTAAGAGCGCGACGCGTGGTATGCTATCCAGTTGGAACCTGCCACAAAATTTGGTATTATCGATTCAAAAAATAAAGAGTTTTGAAAGTTAATCTCTTCGTCGAATAAAGGTGGGCTTAAAAGCTGGAAATCCAGGATATGGAGGATTTTAGGTCCTTGCGAAGGCTATATTTCGGCCAATATCCATCCCATCCTTTGGCCAAGACAAGATTCTGAATCGTGGAACTATTCTCCATTAATCTGCGTTTAAATCTCAAAGTCGAATATTTTTTGGCTGCTGCCAAACTTTTCTGATGGACCCCCTATGGGAATTGGGAAAATCCACGATTTGGATGATTTTAGGTCCTTGCGAAGGCTATGTTTCGGCCAATATCCATCCGATCCTTTGGCCAAGACAAGATTCTGAATCGTGGACCTATTCTCCTTTACTCTGCGTTTAAATCTCAAAGTCGAATATTTTTTGGCTGCTGCCAAACTTTTCTGATGGACCCCCTATGGGAATTGGGAAAATCCACGATTTGGATGATTTTAGGTCCTTGCGAAGGCTATGTTTCGGCCAATATCCATCCGATCCTTTGGCCAAGACAAGATTCTGAATCGTGGAACTATTCTCCTTTACTCTGCGTTTAAATCTCAAAGTCGAATATTTTTTGGCTGCTGCCAAACTTTTCTGATGGACCCCCTAGCAAAATTGGGAAAATCCAGGATATGGGGGATTTTAGGTCCTTGCGAAGGCTATATTTTGGTGAATATCCATCCGATCCTTTGGCCAAGACAAGATTCTGAATCGTGGAACTATTCTCCATTAATCTGCGTTTAAATCTCAAAGTCGAATATTTTTTGGCTGCTGCCAAACTTTTCTGATGGACCCCCTATGGGAATTGGGAAAATCCACGATTTGGATGATTTTAGGTCCTTGCGAAGGCTATGTTTCGGCCAATATCCATCCGATCCTTTGGCCAAGACAAGATTCTGAATCGTGGAACTATTCTCCTTTACTCTGCGTTTAAATCTCAAAGTCGAATATTTTTTTGCTGCTGCCAAACTTTTCTGATGGACCCCCTAGCAAAATTGGGGAAATCCAGGATATGGAGGATTTTCGCTCCTTGCGAAGGCTATATTTTGGTCAATATCCTTCCGATCCTTTGGCCAAGACAAGATTCTGAATCGTGGAACTATTCTCCTTTACTCTGCGTTTAAATCTCAAAGTCGAATATTTTTTGGCTGCTGCCAAACTTTTCTGATGGACCCCCTAGCAAAATTGGGGAAATCCAGGATATTGAGGTTTTTAGGTCCTTGCGAAGGCTATATTTCGGCCAATATCCATCCGATCCTTTGGCCAAGACAAGATTCTGAATCGTGGAACTATTCTCCATTAATCTGCGTTTAAATCTCAAAGTCGAATATTTTTTGGCTGCTGCCAAACTTTTCTGATGGACCCCCTAGCAAAATTGGGGAAATCCAGGATATTGAGGTTTTTAGGTCCTTGCGAAGGCTATATTTCGGCCAATATCCATCCGATCCTTTGGCCAAGACAAGATTCTGAATCGTGGAACTATTCTCCATTAATCTGCGTTTAAATCTCAAAGTCGAATATTTTTTGGCTGCTGCCAAACTTTTCTGATGGACCCCCTAGCAAAATTGGGGAAATCCAGGATATGGAGGATTTTCGCTCCTTGCGAAGGCTATATTTTGGTCAATATCCTTCCGATCCTTTGGCCAAGACAAGATTCTGAATCGTGGAACTATTCTCCTTTACTCTGCGTTTAAATCTCAAAGTCGAATATTTTTTGGCTGCTGCCAAACTTTTCTGATGGACCCCCTAGCAAAATTGGGGAAATCCAGGATATTGAGGTTTTTAGGTCCTTGCGAAGGCTATATTTCGGCCAATATCCATCCGATCCTTTGGCCAAGACAAGATTCTGAATCGTGGAACTATTCTCCATTAATCTGCGTTTAAATCTCAAAGTCGAATATTTTTTGGCTGCTGCCAAACTTTTCTGATGGACCCCCTAGCAAAATTGGGGAAATCCAGGATATTGAGGTTTTTAGGTCCTTGCGAAGGCTATATTTCGGCCAATATCCATCCGATCCTTTGGCCAAGACAAGATTCTGAATCGTGGAACTATTCTCCATTAATCTGCGTTTAAATCTCAAAGTCGAATATTTTTTGGCTGCTGCCAAACTTTTCTGATGGACCGCCTATGGGAATTGGGGAAATCCAGGATATGGGGGATTTTAGGTCCTTGCGAAGGCTATATTTTGGTCAATATCCATCCGATCCTTTGGCCAAGACAAGATTCTGAATCGTGGAACTATTCTCCATTAATCTGCGTTTAAATCTCAAAGTCGAATATTTTTTGGCTGCTGCCAAACTTTTCTGATGGACCGCCTATGGGAATTGGGGAAATCCAGGATATGGAGGATTTTCGCTCCTTGCGAAGGCTATATTTTGGTCAATATCCTTCCGATCCTTTGGCCAAGACAAGATTCTGAATCGTGGAACTATTCTCCTTTACTCTGCGTTTAAATCTCAAAGTCGAATATTTTTTGGCTGCTGCCAAACTTTTCTGATGGACCCCCTAGCAAAATTGGGGAAATCCAGGATATGGAGGATTTTCGCTCCTTGCGAAGGCTATATTTTGGTCAATATCCTTCCGATCCTTTGGCCAAGACAAGATTCTGAATCGTGGAACTATTCTCCATTAATCTGCGTTTAAATCTCAAAGTCGAATATTTTTTGGCTGCTGCCAAACTTTTCTGATGGACCGCCTATGGGAATTGGGGAAATCCAGGATATGGGGGATTTTAGGTCCTTGCGAAGGCTATATTTTGGTCAATATCCATCCGATCCTTTGGCCAAGACAAGATTCTGAATCGTGGAACTATTCTCCATTAATCTGCGTTTAAATCTCAAAGTCGAATATTTTTTGGCTGCTGCCAAACTTTTCTGATGGACCCCCTAGCAAAATTGGGGAAATCCAGGATATTGAGGTTTTTAGGTCCTTGCGAAGGCTATATTTCGGCCAATATCCATCCGATCCTTTGGCCAAGACAAGATTCTGAATCGTGGAACTATTCTCCATTAATCTGCGTTTAAATCTCAAAGTCGAATATTTTTTGGCTGCTGCCAAACTTTTCTGATGGACCCCCTAGCAAAATTGGGGAAATCCAGGATATGGAGGATTTTCGCTCCTTGCGAAGGCTATATTTTGGTCAATATCCTTCCGATCCTTTGGCCAAGACAAGATTCTGAATCGTGGAACTATTCTCCATTAATCTGCGTTTAAATCTCAAAGTCGAATATTTTTTTGGCTGCTGCCAAACTTTTCTGATGGACCGCCTATGGGAATTGGGGAAATCCAGGATATGGAGGATTTTCGCTCCTTGCGAAGGCTATATTTCGGCCAATATCCATCCGATCCTTTGGCCAAGACAAGATTCTGAATCGTGGAACTATTCTCCATTAATCTGCGTTTAAATCTCAAAGTCGAATATTTTTTGGCTGCTGCCAAACTTTTCTGATGGACCCCCTAGCAAAATTGGGGAAATCCAGGATATTGAGGTTTTTAGGTCCTTGCGAAGGCTATATTTCGGCCAATATCCATCCGATCCTTTGGCCAAGACAAGATTCTGAATCGTGGAACTATTCTCCATTAATCTGCGTTTAAATCTCAAAGTCGAATATTTTTTGGCTGCTGCCAAACTTTTCTGATGGACCCCCTAGCAAAATTGGGGAAATCCAGGATATGGAGGATTTTCGCTCCTTGCGAAGGCTATATTTTGGTCAATATCCTTCCGATCCTTTGGCCAAGACAAGATTCTGAATCGTGGAACTATTCTCCATTAATCTGCGTTTAAATCTCAAAGTCGAATATTTTTTGGCTGCTGCCAAACTTTTCTGATGGACCGCCTATGGGAATTGGGGAAATCCAGGATATGGGGGATTTTAGGTCCTTGCGAAGGCTATATTTTGGTCAATATCCATCCGATCCTTTGGCCAAGACAAGATTCTGAATCGTGGAACTATTCTCCATTAATCTGCGTTTAAATCTCAAAGTCGAATATTTTTTGGCTGCTGCCAAACTTTTCTGATGGACCCCCTAGCAAAATTGGGGAAATCCAGGATATTGAGGTTTTTAGGTCCTTGCGAAGGCTATATTTCGGCCAATATCCATCCGATCCTTTGGCCAAGACAAGATTCTGAATCGTGGAACTATTCTCCATTAATCTGCGTTTAAATCTCAAAGTCGAATATTTTTTGGCTGCTGCCAAACTTTTCTGATGGACCCCCTATGGGAATTGGGGAAATCCAGGATATGGAGGATTTTCGCTCCTTGCGAAGGCTATATTTTGGTCAATATCCTTCCGATCCTTTGGCCAAGACAAGATTCTGAATCGTGGAACTATTCTCCATTAATCTGCGTTTAAATCTCAAAGTCGAATATTTTTTGGCTGCTGCCAAACTTTTCTGATGGACCGCCTATGGGAATTGGGGAAATCCAGGATATGGAGGATTTTCGCTCCTTGCGAAGGCTATATTTCGGCCAATATCCATCCGATCCTTTGGCCAAGACAAGATTCTGAATCGTGGAACTATTCTCCATTAATCTGCGTTTAAATCTCAAAGTCGAATATTTTTTGGCTGCTGCCAAACTTTTCTGATGGACCGCCTATGGGAATTGGGGAAATCCAGGATATGGGGGATTTTAGGTCCTTGCGAAGGCTATATTTTGGTCAATATCCATCCGATCCTTTGGCCAAGACAAGATTCTGAATCGTGGAACTATTCTCCTTTACTCTGCGTTTAAATCTCAAAGTCGAATATTTTTTGGCTGCTGCCAAACTTTTCTGATGGACCGCCTATGGGAATTGGGGAAATCCAGGATATGGGGGATTTTAGGTCCTTGCGAAGGCTATATTTTGGTCAATATCCATCCGATCCTTTGGCCAAGACAAGATTCTGAATCGTGGAACTATTCTCCATTAATCTGCGTTTAAATCTCAAAGTCGAATATTTTTTGGCTGCTGCCAAACTTTTCTGATGGACCCCCTAGCAAAATTGGGGAAATCCAGGATATTGAGGTTTTTAGGTCCTTGCGAAGGCTATATTTCGGCCAATATCCATCCGATCCTTTGGCCAAGACAAGATTCTGAATCGTGGAACTATTCTCCTTTACTCTGCGTTTAAATCTCAAAGTCGAATATTTTTTGGCTGCTGCCAAACTTTTCTGATGGACCGCCTATGGGAATTGGGGAAATCCAGGATATGGGGGATTTTAGGTCCTTGCGAAGGCTATATTTTGGTCAATATCCATCCGATCCTTTGGCCAAGACAAGATTCTGAATCGTGGAACTATTCTCCATTAATCTGCGTTTAAATCTCAAAGTCGAATATTTTTTGGCTGCTGCCAAACTTTTCTGATGGACCGCCTATGGGAATTGGGGAAATCCAGGATATGGGGGATTTTAGGTCCTTGCGAAGGCTATATTTTGGTCAATATCCATCCGATCCTTTGGCCAAGACAAGATTCTGAATCGTGGAACTATTCTCCATTAATCTGCGTTTAAATCTCAAAGTCGAATATTTTTTGGCTGCTGCCAAACTTTTCTGATGGACCGCCTATGGGAATTGGGGAAATCCAGGATATGGGGGATTTTAGGTCCTTGCGAAGGCTATATTTTGGTGAATATCCATCCGATCCTTTGGCCAAGACAAGATTCTGAATCGCGGAACTATTCTCCATTAATCTGCGTTTAAATCTCAAAGTCGAATATTTTTTGGCTGCTGTCAAACTTTTCTGATGGACCGCCTATGGGAATTGGGGAAATCCAGGATATGGAGGATTTTCGCTCCTTGCGAAGGCTATATTTTGGTCAATATCCTTCCGATCCTTTGGCCAAGACAAGATTCTGAATCGTGGAACTATTCTCCTTTACTCTGCGTTTAAATCTCAAAGTCGAATATTTTTTGGCTGCTGCCAAACTTTTCTGATGGACCCCCTAGCAAAATTGGGGAAATCCAGGATAATGAGGTTTTTAGGTCCTTGCGAAGGCTATATTTCGGCCAATATCCATCCGATCCTTTGGTCAAGACAAGATTCTGAATCGTGGAACTATTCTCCATTAATCTGCGTTTAAATCTCAAAGTCGAATATTTTTTGGCTGCTGCCAAACTTTTCTGATGGACCGCCTATGGGAATTGGGGAAATCCAGGATATGGAGGATTTTCGCTCCTTGCGAAGGATATATTTTGGTCAATATCCTTCCGATCCTTTGGCCAAGACAAGATTCTGAATCGTGGAACTATTCTCCTTTACTCTGCGTTTAAATCTCAAAGTCGAATATTTTTTGGCTGCTGCCAAACTTTTCTGATGGACCCCCTAGCAAAATTGGGGAAATCCAGGATATTGAGGTTTTTAGGTCCTTGCGAAGGCTATATTTCGGCCAATATCCATCCGATCCTTTGGCCAAGACAAGATTCTGAATCGTGGAACTATTCTCCATTAATCTGCGTTTAAATCTCAAAGTCGAATATTTTTTGGCTGCTGCCAAACTTTTCTGATGGACCGCCTATGGGAATTGGGGAAATCCAGGATATGGAGGATTTTCGCTCCTTGCGAAGGCTATATTTTGGTGAATATCCATCCGATCCTTTGGCCAAGACAAGATTCTGAATCGCGGAACTATTCTCCATTAATCTGCGTTTAAATCTCAAAGTCGAATATTTTTTGGCTGCTGTCAAACTTTTCTGATGGACCGCCTATGGGAATTGGGGAAATCCAGGATATGGAGGATTTTCGCTCCTTGCGAAGGCTATATTTTGGTCAATATCCTTCCGATCCTTTGGCCAAGACAAGATTCTGAATCGTGGAACTATTCTCCTTTACTCTGCGTTTAAATCTCAAAGTCGAATATTTTTTGGCTGCTGCCAAACTTTTCTGATGGACCCCCTAGCAAAATTGGGGAAATCCAGGATAATGAGGTTTTTAGGTCCTTGCGAAGGCTATATTTCGGCCAATATCCATCCGATCCTTTGGCCAAGACAAGATTCTGAATCGTGGAACTATTCTCCATTAATCTGCGTTTAAATCTCAAAGTCGAATATTTTTTGGCTGCTGCCAAACTTTTCTGATGGACCGCCTATGGGAATTGGGGAAATCCAGGATATGGAGGATTTTCGCTCCTTGCGAAGGATATATTTTGGTCAATATCCTTCCGATCCTTTGGCCAAGACAAGATTCTGAATCGTGGAACTATTCTCCTTTACTCTGCGTTTAAATCTCAAAGTCGAATATTTTTTGGCTGCTGCCAAACTTTTCTGATGGACCCCCTAGCAAAATTGGGGAAATCCAGGATATTGAGGTTTTTAGGTCCTTGCGAAGGCTATATTTCGGCCAATATCCATCCGATCCTTTGGCCAAGACAAGATTCTGAATCGTGGAACTATTCTCCATTAATCTGCGTTTAAATCTCAAAGTCGAATATTTTTTGGCTGCTGCCAAACTTTTCTGATGGACCGCCTATGGGAATTGGGGAAATCCAGGATATGGAGGATTTTATGTCCTTGCGAAGGCTATATTTTGGTCAATATCCTTCCGATCCTTTGGCCAAGACAAGATTCTGAATCGTGGAACTATTCTCTATTAATCTGCGTTTAAATCTCAAAGTAGAATATTTTTTGGCTGCTGCCAAACTTTTCTGATGGACCCTCTAGCAAAATTGGGGAAATCCAGGATATGGAGGATTTTAGGTCCTTGCGAAGGCTATATTTCGGCCAATATCCATCCGATCCTTTGGCCAAGACAAGATTCTGAATCGTGGAACTATTCTCCATTAATCTGCGATTAAATCTCAAAGTCGAATATTTTTTGGCTGCTATCAAACTTTTCTGATGGACCCCCTAGCAAAATTGGGGAAATCCAGGATATGGAGGATTTTAGGTCCTTGCGAAGGCTATATTTCGGCCAATATCCATCCGATCCTTTGGCCAAGACAAGATTCTGAATCGTGGAACTGTTCTCCATTAATCTGCGTTTAAATCTCAAAGTCGAATATTTTTTGGCTGCTGCCAAACTTTTCTGATGGACCCCCTATGGGAATTGGGGAAATCCAGGATATGGAGGATTTTCGCTCCTTGCGAAGGCTATATTTTGGTCAATATCCTTCCGATCCTTTGGCCAAGACAAGATTCTGAATCGTGAAACTATTCTCCTTTACTCTGCGTTTAAATCTCAAAGTCGAATATTTTTTGGCTGCTGCCAAACTTTTCTGATGGACCCCCTAGCAAAATTGGGGAAATCCAGGATATTGAGGTTTTTAGGTCCTTGCGAAGGCTATATTTCGGCCAATATCCATCCGATCCTTTGGCCAAGACAAGATTCTGAATCGTGGAACTATTCTCCATTAATCTGCGTTTAAATCTCAAAGTCGAATATTTTTTGGCTGCTGCCAAACTTTTCTGATGGACCCTCTAGCAAAATTGGGGAAATCCAGGATATGGAGGATTTTAGGTCCTTGCGAAGGCTATATTTCGGCCAATATCCATCCGATCCTTTGGCCAAGACAAGATTCTGAATCGTGGAACTATTCTCCATTAATCTGCGTTTAAATCTCAAAGTCGAATATTTTTTGGCTGCTGCCAAACTTTTCTGATGGACCGCCTATGGGAATTGGGGAAATCCAGGATATGGAGGATTTCAGGTCCTTGCGAAGGCTTGTTTCGGTCAATATTCACCCGATCCTTTGGCCAAAACCCACTGCACGCGATGCACAACATCTATTTATATTGTTTTCGTTTTTCTTCTCCTCTTATTCAAGCTATAAATGTTTTGAGTTTGTGTTGTTGTGGGTGAATACTCGTTAGCAAACACCACCTTGAGGGGGGCATTCAATGCCTTCGTCCAGACACGCCCTGATTTTACCCACACACACGCAGGTGGGCGGTCCCACAAAAAAACAACTTGAACTGGCCATTTTTTGTGCCTCGGTGCTTATGGCCATAATTCGCCTGAAACATAAAATTCTATCACAGTAAACCCTCTTTCATAGGTTAAGGCGTTTCGGCCACCTAGTACAAGTTTTCCAGCAATCCTAGCTAAGGACTCCTGCAAGAGATTTTACATATGACAAAGTTTTTGGACGTTTTGGGGCTATATGGTCCCTACCATGCTCTCCAGAAAATGTACCAAAAATATACGAGGCCCCGGAAAACCAATTTTTTGTTTGACATTCAGTCAAACTGGTTTGAATAGTTCCCACTAGGAACAGCGCAGGGTACTACTAACGTTGTGACATCATTGAACCTGCATGTCATGTGGAGGGAACAGTCGCCAATTGTTCCGCTTCCTATCCCTCCAGCGTCCTGCAACTGGAGCTTTCATGACGCTGCGCCGCGTGATGTGGCACTGACAGAAATTACAGTTGGCGTGCGTCCCCAAGAAAACGACATTCGAAGTGGAACAAGCACAGACCCTGACGAAATAATTGCCGCTTAGTTTCTGGGGCACAGCTAAATAAAACCATTAACAGTGACTACTAAATTGAGTTTCTATGTACAACTCCACCTCGGAGTTGGATAAGCGATTAATACATAAATACATAAAGTATAAGTTTAAAACTTTTTCATTATATATTCTTGCAGGAAAATGGAAGATCAGTTCCTGATGTCACTGCCAGTCCGGGGAGAGCACCACCCGGCCCGCTGCCAGCCAATCAGCTGTCCTCGCTGGGCAACCAACAGCCGCACCATGGTAACCAGCAGCATCAGCAGCACCACGGGAACCATGCCAACCAGCAGCATCACGGCAACCACCGTGGCCATAGCGGTAGTCTGTCGAACGCCGCGGGTGCCAAGGATCCAGTGCTGTTGCAGGGAGACTTTCGCAAGGTTAGCGGCATCAGCTCCGAGATTTTTCGGCAGATAGAGGCCGTCGAGAATGACCACGATCCCAATACGGCGGCGGCCCTGGAAGCGGTGGAGCGGCGCGGGGAGATGATAGTGCGCATTCTGGAGCCCCGGTGCATGGGCAGCAAGCAGGCGGTGGACGCCGCTCACAAGCTAATGAACAAGGCCGATGGACGACACACCGTGCAACTGGTGGAGATCGTGAAGCGTCCGGGCCAGACACTGGGCCTGTACATCCGCGAAGGCAACGGTGCCGATCGCACCGATGGGGTCTTCATCTCCCGCATCGCATTGGAGTCGGCGGTTTACAACAGTGGCTGCTTGAGGGTAAGATTAGGATCAAAAAGGATTAAATCTGCCCGATTCCTCTCTCGCTAATTCGAACTCTTCATTTTCTTTACAGGTGGGCGATGAAATCCTGGCCGTTAACCTGGTGGACGTCACCCATATGTCGTTGGACGATGTCGTCATCATCATGTCAATTCCACGTCGCCTGGTCTTGGCCATACGCCAGCGACGCGGTAACCGAGGCACTGCCTCGCCGGGACCCTCAACGCTTTCTAGGCCAGAGCAGAAGCCACCACCGGTGGTGGTAATCAAGCGGGATCTTCGCGACGAGGACCTGGACGAGACGGACCGGATGCCAAGGCCGCGTTCATCACGTGATAGACGTACAGGTAGTTTGAAATTGACGCTTTGTTTGTCATGCTAATCGGATGCCTCTCTCTGCTTCTATTTCAGGTGACGGGCGCGAAATGACGGAGTCCCGATCCCGGCTAGGTCTAGGCCTCAACAACTACAGCCCGCAGTCGGAGCAGCTGGACATGTACTACAATACCCGAGGTGGCGGCGGCGGAGGAGTGCCAATGGGAGAGCCGCCGAACTGGGGCTACAAGCCACCACCTCCTCCATCTTCCGTGATTACGGAGCAACCGACAAAGGGACACGCGTTTGCTCCGTCGCATGCCTATTACCAAAATGCTGGCACTCTGGAGAGCCTGGCGGAAAAAGTGCACGCCTTCTATCCGGGGGCGCCCGGTGGGCAACCAGTGGGACCTTCTCGCCGCATGTCTACTGGCACTGGGAACGTGGGCCTGGCCCAACAGCACGCCAGGTTCCCTCGATCCGGCTCAGATCAGCACCTACCCCGTGTGGAGTATGCTGACTACTCGAACTCCCTTGGACGCCACTCGCTGCTGCGTTCCAGCTTGAAGCCAGGAACCGCTGGAGGCGCCCCATTACCAGTGGGTGTAGGTGGGACTCTTGGGCGATATGGGCGCTATGATCAACAGCGGGGCGGAGTATCCAAATACGGTCCTCCGTCTGCTGGAGCTCAGTCTCTGACCCGCCGCTCCAGACCGAATCTGGACTACTCCAGTGACACAGAGGCCACGATTGGGCCGCGACCAAGCTACTATTACTACAACCGCCCCGCCATCGGAAGCATGCCAAGAGGATCGGGCGGCGGCGGAGGTGGAGCAGCTGCCGCCGCAGCCATGTTGGCAGCGGATCATCTCAACAAGTTCAACTCGTTGCCCCGAGAACGCCCGGGAGTTCGGTTGCAGGGAATGCGAGCGAGAATCGGTGATCGACTGGGGGACGATAACGATGGAAACACCTCCGCCCCGGAGTTCGACGCGCGGCGCGGCAGGGATCTGCGGCAAAGAATCACCGCCAGCCCGTCAATATTCACGGCCGATGAGTATCGCGCTTGGCTGAGAAGGGCGCCGAGCAGTTCAGCCATTGCGGAGCAAATGCGGATGACGCGGGACATGTTTGCCCAGCCAAGAGCTCAGAGGTTTTCGTGCAGCGCCGAAAACATCCACGACGTGTTAAGAAATGTAAGTAGGATTGGGAAAAGTATCGGCGCTTTATAGAGAAATTAAATATATATACCATTTCAGACGGAGAGCATCTACTCGAGCAGGAACCACATCCTCGGCACAGGCACCCTTGATCGCAATATTGGTCTTACCCGCCCCATATCGGCGCTGCCCGTAAGATCAATGTCCTCGCAGCATATAGGCGGTGCAGGATCTATCCGCTCGCCCAGCATCCGCCGCATGCGTCAGTTACTAGAGCTCTCTGCCGGACCGGCCAGTCCCAGTGGCAGCATAATGAGCACTGGAGGCCACCAGAGTCCCGCACCAACGCCAAGCGCCACGCTGCCGCGTCCCCAACGCCAGATAGACATCAATCCGGCGGAGTTTGCGAAGTACAAACTGGACAAGCCCATTGTAGACATTGGAGGTGTCTCCGGCATGCTATGGATTCACCTTCTTGCTGGCCGTGGCTTAAGAACAGCTCCAGAGGGAGCAGTTCCTGGCGGAACAGCTCCACCGGGTCAAACGCGAGATCTATACTGTGTAATTGAGTGCGATCGCGTGCACAAAGCTCGCACTGTTGTGCGATCCGGTGACCTACAGTTCGACTGGGACGAGTCCTTCGAGCTGGACCTGGTAGGCAACAAGCAGTTGGACGTTCTGGTTTACTCCTGGGACCCGCAGCATAGACATAAGTTGTGTTACCGAGGCGCCGTATCGTTATCCGCCATCCTGAGGCAATCGCCTTTGCATCAGCTGGCTCTCAAGGTGGAGCCCAGGGGCACCATCTACATCCGGATGCGCCACACGGATCCCCTTGCCCTTTACAAGCGGCGTGGACTACCCAGCTTACGCGCCGGCTACCCGACCCTGTTCGGAGCCGACCTGGAGACGGTGGTCAACCGAGAGTCCAAGGGTGCGCCCGGCTGTGCCCCAGTGCCCATAGTTCTACGACGTTGCGTCGAGGAGGTCGAGCGTCGGGGCCTGGACATAATCGGCCTGTACCGCTTGTGTGGGTCCGCCACCAAAAAGCGACTGCTGCGCGAGGCCTTTGAGCGCAACAGCCGAGCCGTGGAATTGAGCCCAGAACATGTTCCTGACATCAACGTGATCACCGGGGTGCTCAAGGACTACCTGAGGGAGCTTCCAGAGCCACTGTTCACTCGATGTCTCTTCCAAATGACGGTGGATGCTTTGGGTGAGCATTTTTTTTTTTAATTATCGCGGATTAAAACTTATTTGTCTTTTGATTATTAGCGGTCTGCCTGCCTGATGACCCAGAGGGCAATGCGAAACTGATGCTGAGCATCCTCGATTGTCTGCCACGGGCGAACAGGGTATGTATGGGAGTAGCCAAGTATTTCCATGACGCCTCCTGATCGACGCCTCTTTTTGTCTTTCCAGGCCACGCTGGTGTTCCTGCTTGATCATTTGTCGCTGGTGGTGTCCAACTCGGAGCGAAACAAGATGTCCGCCCAGGCGCTCGCCACAGTGATGGGCCCCCCGCTGATGCTGCATTCGGCGAGTGCGCAACCGGGCGCTGACATTGATCACGCCCAGCCGATTGCGGTGCTGAAGTATCTGCTCCAGATTTGGCCGCAGCCGCAGGCGCAGCATCAGCAGCTGGCGCAGCACATGGGCAGTGCCGCAGGGGCGATGCTGTCCGGTCTGGCCACCGCCGGCAGCATGAGTAACATGGCTGGCGTTGCTTCAGGTAACGTACTCCCAGTGTCCAACATATACATAACTCGACTGTGGAAGACCCAAAACAGAGTCTAGCCCAGACCCGAACCCCGACACACTCACAGACACAGCTACAAAATACCGACACCCCCACAATCGAACTCTAGTTACACACTTGCAAGAGTTTCTTCTTTGGATGCATCGCAGCATCAGCAGCCGTTCCAAGTCAATTATTCTCTCCACCCTTTCGACTCCTTTTAACCTCCTTGGTTCATCTCACTTTTAAGAGTTTTAAGCAGCACAGACACGGAAGCGCATAGCAACACAGTGCCACAGACACAATGCGATTCCAAAATAAGTTTTGTATTCCTTTGACCTTTTTTGTTTGAGCTTTAAAGACTCTGGCGCATTTCCAAACGAAGAATTATTGCCTCCTATTGCCATCGATTTTTTTCGTTAAGGGTTTCACTTTTATCTTCTTTATTATTTTGTTTTTTTTTTTGCGACAAGAACACTCCATGACTCACCCACCATTACTCGGGCCCCGAGACTCCTCCATCCGACTCGCGTCCATATTAATATTGATTAATACAGAGTCCTATGTAGACAGGTCGGCGCGGCGAGTCAACAGGGCAGCGTGGAAGCAAAGTCAGTGCGTTGCCAGCGGACAGACAGGCACTCCTTCTGCAGCAGCAGGCGCAGCTCATGGCGGCGGGCAACCTACTGCGCTCGTCCACTTCGGTAACCAACATACTCTCCCAAGGCCATCCTCAGCTCTCAGCCACAGCCAACAGTCATCTGTATCAATCAGTAGTGGGTCAGTTAGCTCAATCGCATCGAGCCTTGCAACAAGCGGTGCAACAGGTAAACAAACACAGTGGGACACCACGACGCACTTGATACAACATAACCAACAAGGCCACAGGCAGAACACAGTAAAACCAAACACTATCAGACGATGCCCTTTGCACACAAGAAGTTTCTAACATTCTAAGTTTTCTTGGGTTCCGAAAAGGGATTAGTTTTTTAAGATTTGTATTTGGGCCGCAGTATCATGAGTAATTCCTAGTTGGTTCCCCTGTTAACTTGCGATAAAGGAAATGTAAAGAGAAGCTTAATCCGTTGATGTACTTAACTTTACTTGGAGAATAATTCAATTATTTATGGCCCCAACAAGATTGTTAAATTTCAATTATTTGTTACGTCTATGTCTCCAAATCTGAGCCTGCTAGGGAGCAGCGACAAACACACAAACAAGCAAACCAAAACAGATTCAAACTTTACATCAAAAACAAACACTAAACAATTTCTTAACTTCAAACTATCCTGTTGACCGTTTTGCAAAAGAAACGATGGCGAAATATATTCAGGAACATACATTTACATACCAAACTATCAACTGATCTCTTCAAGCATTATTTGTTGTCAATTTAATTTGAGCTTTTTACAAGAAACTACATATACGAAATATGAATAATATTCAGTAAAGTAATCCTAATTTGCCAATAAGTTGTAATTGTGACCCACACCTATCAAACCAAGTGGCAATGTGATATTCAATGTAACGATGGTATTGATGATGATTTGAGCGATGTGATTAATGTTAAACGGCGTGTAAAGCATGATTGGCCCACTACTGGTAACAAATAACTATACATTCTTGTATCGACTCCTTCTACCACATATACTCCTCGTATCCAAGTCCAATAGTTAATCATACATGCCAAGAAAGACACACGATCATGTAATTGCTTTGTTTCACTCGCTTACTGACATTGTACAAAATTCATCAAACATTAGCCCCAGAGCTTGAGACCCCGAAGAATTAACTTTCATTTAGTCGCACTTGTGGCTAAGCTTTTGGAAGTGCCCACCACCATAGATCCCTGTATTTTCCTGGGAACTGTCGACACTTTAAATGCTAATTTGTTTAAGACTCCCATGTTGCAATTTGTACATTTATAGAAGGGGCTTACCTTTAGATAATGTTGCACATTAACCTTTGTTCTAAGACTTGCGCACTCCTCCTAAAATAAATATAACTAGTGCCACTGAAGATTCCCAGAGATATCCTAAGAATATAAGGAATATAATTAATATATATATTCAATTTTAATATATAAATGTATACGTATACACATGTCACAATAGTTCATCAAAAATAGTTAATATCCCTAGGAGATCTTTCGGTGGCACCCTTATTTAATTTTTTGGTAGTTCCTTTTGCATGTCTAAGCATCACTGTCCACCACCTGTTGTCCACATTTTCATATTCCCAAAACCCCCAAATCCGTCATCAATATCTGATTGGTTTACAAATTGGCCGCCCTCCGCACGAAGTGGTTTGTCCTTTGTCGTTGATGACTGAATGTGTTCGTCGTGCTTTATATTTGTCACTAATACGTTACACCGACTCACCAGAAACACTCACTGACACTGCAAACCAGTCCAATTCAAAATTTAAAATTCTCTGCACCCGAACTAACACCAAGCACTATTGCGCCCCAACCCTGAACCAATATGAAGAAGCCCCGAAATTCGTACATGACTAAAGATTATAATTTGACCAACTGGTGCGGGTTCCTCCTGCCCTTCTTTTTCTTCTCTTGCTCTCGGCTTATCCCTTGCAGCCCTATCAATTGGGGGCCTCAGTGGGCTCAGCAATTCCCGACCCATCGCCACTGCCACTTCCCGGCACACCCTCCCCAGGCAGTAGTTCGGCCTCGACAGGATCGGGTTCCGGATCAGGATCAGGAAAGAGTAAGTGAACTTGACGAGCAACTTGTTCCACTACCTAATGCCCTAACTATTTATCTCTTTGAAGGCACGGACACCATCAAGCGCGGCGCTTCGCCCGTCTCTGTGAAGCAAGTCAAGATCATCGACCAGCCGGCCAGCCCCTACTCCATCGTGCAGAAAAAGCCACCGCTACAGAAAGACGCACCTGTGGATATCACCACGCCGACCACTCAATCGGATACGACCTCCGGCTTGGCCAGTAGGGAAAACGGAGGGACAACAGCCCGTAAGTCGAATCTGGACAGCTATGATTCGCACAAGACGCTGTCTTCGGAGGTAAGCAGTTACAGCTCCAAGTACTCTACTCTCGACGCCAAGAAGAGCAGCTACGGCAGCAGCAGCTACACCCCGAGTAAGTCCAGCGGCAGTGGCCTCTCCGTTGCCGAGGACTACAAGGCCATGCGAAACAAGTCGAGCGCTACTTCGAGCTCCAGCTCCTCTCAGGCCACGGTGCTTAGTGCGGGGTCCACAGCCACGTCAGCTCCAACAACCTCGTCCGATGACTCTGATGATTTAGTGTCCTACAAGTCCTCGGCCTCCACCAATGCTCTGCTTGCTCAGTCGCAGGCTATGACCACCAGTCAGCTGATGTCCAAGTATCTAAAGCGGGAACCGCGGGTGCAGTTTACTCCCATCAAGTCCCCGGACTCGCCGTCGCCGCCAGGAGGGGGCGATGGGCTGCCCAAAGGCACCTACCAGCTGGTGACACCCACTTCACGGGAACCATCCATCAAGCCGGGAGCCACCACGGGAGCAATTAGCAAGTACAGCAGCTCCAGCGCCACGGACTCGAGTCAAAAGTTGTCTTCGCCCTCCCGAATGTCCAGTGCGAAGGACACCAAGACTACCACAGGCAGCTCTATTACCACCACCTCTTCATCACTAGTGTCCACGGGGAGGAGGCTGTTTGACAGCCTAGCTTCCTCATCGTCCTCGGAGACGGAGACGAAGACCTACATTGGCGGTACCGCAAACGACATTCGGAACGCCGGCGGAAGTAGTAGTAAGTCGGGATTGGGGACGGCTGAGCAACGAAGCTACGGAAGCACGCTCTTCGGGAGTAGCGGCTCAGGAAACGGAAACCATTCCAGCACCACCACCAACGGGAACGGAAACCACAATGCCATGCACCTGTATGGAACTCTTCCCAAGAATGGAATTTCCACTGGGGCTGCTTTGTTCGGGAGCTCGGCCAGCAGCTCCTCGTACCACTCGGGGGGAGGCAGTGGGGCCAACAGTGGAGCAGGCACAGCTAGCAGCAGTGGCGTTAGCTCCATGACGGGCTCCACCAATAGTTACGACTTCTATACTAGTAGCTCCAACGGCAGTAGCACCCGGCCCTACGCCAACGGGGGTAACAACTACCACACCCTGGGAACCTACCGGGCGCAGTACGCAGCCACTAACCCCTTCCTGGACGCCTTCGAGGAGAAGCCGGGTTGCGGCAGCAGCAACGGAGAGGAAAAGATAGCGGGGGAAAAGGTGGGCGTGGGTGGTGCCCATCAGAGAGGCCCAGCGCTATCGTCCTTCGGGTCCTCGTCGGGTGACTCGAAGAACGGAAGCGATGAGTACGACGACATTAAGTGAGCCAAGGCGAGCCATCAGGCGCAGGCTGGTTAGGAGGCATTCTTAGGACGCAAGTTTCCAATTCACAGGCAGACGGGTCAGTTTAGAACAGATGAACCTAAATACGGAAAAAAGATGGGAGAAACTTTCGATAGTATTTGTATATAAATAGACAAAAGTCGAGCGTATAGGCGTGGAAAGTATACGAGGGAAAGGCGTCGAAGAAAATAGTAATTCAATGCTGATTGCGGAATTTTCGAGTATTTACAGTTTACAAATTTACATAATCGAATATATTAACACAACCGTTCACAATAATCTGTTCAACTGTAAAAGGATATATAATTCCTATTATAAAAAACCGAATCCCCATTGAAGCTTCACGGTCAGCTAACTTAAATCCGAATTCAGTAACATTAACGAACAGTATTTTTGAATGAACTAAGCATACCTATTAATATGCCTAATGAAATTTGAATCGAAGCATGCAAAGAATATTTATTACGAAAATTACTATTACGATACATACATACATATATGAATGAAGGTAAAACTCTACCAGAAGGTTGAACGCGCATTTAATTTTTGGAAGCAACCCAACAGACAATTTCTATAAACTTACATATTTACTTAATCGCCTCTATAAGGGGGTCAAGCTATGCTGGTGACAGTATTTTGGTATTTTTGCAACTCCCCAACACCCAAAACACCCACGTGGACTGATCTGATGTACATAGAAAGAAAGAGCACATATGTATGTACTTCTAGCCTTTGTTTCATCGTGACCAACCCGCAAACCTACTAATCGATGTACGTGTATACTTACTTCATAATATGGGGCAATGTGTTTGCCTAAAGTGTAAAGTTTCCCTACGCCTCCTAGACACACTCACACGCCTCCTTACGAGCATTACAAGGGTATGTCAGCCACCTGACATAGAGATACTCAACTCTACCCCAACGGTTTGAGCCGAGGGGCAGGTGCTTCGCCCCGGAGCATCCATACGCGGATGCATACATGCTAATACAAATACATGAATTTAATGACGAATCGATGTGCTTAGTTTTTGTATGAAACAAAGTCTGATATACACACTAATATACAAACAGTACAGTATAATATTTATAGGCATTTAAATACGATTATACAAACAATTAAAGAGGCAAAGGAAAATCGATTAAAAGTTTATAACGCATATATAAAGTAAAAACATTATAAAACTGTATTAAGCATTAATACATTAACATAAACATTAAGCTTTGCGACTAAGATATGGATTTTAGGCAATTCTGTTTCCAAAGCTTCGTGAGACACAACACTAGTGCTCTGGCAACTGTTCTTAATCCCAAATCGTATAACTAATCGAATAATTAATATCGCTAATCATCATATTGGATAGACCTGTTAACAAATGCTTTGGAAGTGTACATACGCCAACTGTTTGTGCTTTGGCTGAAGAGTATCTAACAGTCGAGGAGATCGAATTCGTAGCGAAAGGCAAGTTTGGCATACAGAGCCGGCATTTTATTTGAATTCGGTGAATAAAAGTTTCCATTTAGCCTCAGAAACGGATAAATATGTATGTAACAAAGTAAGGGATTTGAGACGGCGGCTATCCGTGAAAAGTAAGCATAATCATTTGTCTTCAAACACATACTTCCTGGACAAGAATCACAACCGAGGATAGTTAAGGACAAGGACCCAAGTGCAAGTTTAAGCTCAGATTAAAGTCAGCATCAATTATAATAAGGCTCGAGCCAAACAGACACATCATACATAGCCAAGATCGCGCCTTATTTGATTTTAAAATAGATTGAGATTTCCTAAAAGCGTTGAGATTTTAAATAGCAAATTGATCGGTTAACTATTGTCTACATACGTTTATTTGATGCGAATCAGGAGTGTTTAACATGTCCCTCGAAACCAAAGATTTATTAGACACACAAACATAACGTAGTGGGGGCAATTGATTTTTATATAGTGAATTGTTAATTATTGCATATAGAGAGTAGCGTTTTAAACATTAAAAGTCAACATCAACAAATGGGAATATAGAAGCAAGCAAGCATCCAGTGTTTTATTTGTAGAGTTCTAGGTATCGCCTTAGCTGCCCAACCAGGTTATTGATTTTAGGAATTAAATGTCGTACTTACACCAAAGAAACGTCAATGTTACTATAGCTGTCGCCTTCTTTTAAACATAATACGTATAAATACTCCGTATAGAAACACCTCCCGGTCCCAGTCCAATCACATGATTTGTTCTCCCCCAAAAGCTTTAATCGTTGAACGACCCGAAGGTAACAAATTCGATGCATATACTACTTAGTAATGGAGCACGTCGTGGACTTCGACTTGTTTGCAAATTGTTGTGGCTTCTTAGTCGTAGTTAGCTTAGCCGTAAGATGTCAATAGAGCAGCAGAGCATGTGGTGGCTGGGAATCAGAGTGGTCAGTTGCTGGTCAGTTGGTGGTGGTGGTGATGGTGATGGTGGTGGCGGTGGCGGTGGCGGTGGCGATGGCGTTGGTCATGACGGTGATGGAACATGGAATGACGGAAGAGACGAGGCTTTGCCGCTCGAAGCTGCTTGTACGGGGTGTGGCTCAAGGCCCGACTGACCCTGCTCGATATGTATTTGTCCTTGTACTTAGATATCGTAAGAATACGCTATGGAATATACATATATCACTGTGTCATATCGTACATTTAAACCGCAGCAGAAAGTAACTTGTTATACAAAAAGTATTCACTTATAGGAAACGTATGTAAACAGCCCAAGTAATAGCGGCAGAGCAGCAACTAATTAGTAATATACACACATAGTTAATTAAACTAAACTAACTCGATTGGCATGCAACCAAGTACTACAAATTGTATATGCATTTAATTTAGAGAAAAACTATCGAATACAAAATATTGTCACACAAAAATATCTGACACGCAGCCAAATCCAACTTTTGGCTGCTAAATATAAATTGAAAACTAAGCTAACGCTATGCTATGCTATGCTGGTTAGTTGGCAGTAGATGGACGGCAGAAGTAACTAATTTACCGAAATGTATTGCACAATATCGAAACACTTATTAATATTAGAGAACCTAACTAAAAACCTACAGCAAATTGTACGCATACGAACGGTACCAAAACGAATTGACTCCAACCGGCAGACAGGAGAGATCATTACACATTCAGGATGCTCTAGGCAGTCCGCTGCCTCCTAAGATGTCCTTCTCTCAGTTTTCAGGCAAATTTTGGAAATTGCACCTTTCTACGATGCATCTCTCAAGTCGGAAAGTCTGCAGTCGAATCGTGGATCATTGGTTTGGTTAGCCTGGAGAGTGCATACTGAATATGTAAAATGATACAAATATTTATTAAATGTGCCTAAACTATAAATTATTTGTCCATAAACCCAAACCTCTGCTACCCTGTACTTTCCTAATTTGAGAATACTTGACGCTTAATGGGGACTTTGTTATTAATGTTCTTTTCGAGGCAAGATAACTTCTGTCGAACTTAACAAGTAAATGGAGACCAAATGCTCAGGGCTTTAGCGAGTTATAGTAGTATTAACAATATACAAAACCAAAACCACAAGGGGAAACCCACTTAAGGACTAAGGGAAGAAACATCATGAGCATGCTCCATCAAACGTTAGGCAATCGCATTTTTGTTGAATCTTTAGCTTTTGTCACAACAACAACAACAACAACAACAACAACAAGAACAATCCAAACAAACAAAAACAAACTTACAAAATCCAAGCAATCAATTTGTTGAAAAAGACTGAAAACGTAATAAAACAAAAAGATACTGTAAAGAAAATCCCTTTTGCAGACAGAATCGATGTCATTGATCTCGACAAAGTGGCATCAGATGCATTCCATATCTATACATACATATGTATGTATATTTCCAGGACCCCGGTCATGAATAGTCTCAGAGTTTCCTGTTACTTTCAAATCAATCAGTTGGAATTGTTTAGTTCTCGACCTTTTAGCGCGTCATTCAACTTTACCAAGTATGTTATAACAAATCTTAAAGTAATAGTGAAATATTAGCGGAAAATAAAACATATTACCACCAGCAATTTGCTACCTACTTAATATGCATGTTAAATATTCAATGCAATGAGCAATAGTCTAACAAATAGTTCAAATCGTATCGAGGATCAAGGAGATACGAGGCTAGTTTTCATGTAGGAAAACCTAACGAATACCCAAGGAACTATCCCAAAAATTAGACCCGATTGTATTTTAACATTTGAAGTCACTTTCTAAGCCCACCATTAACGAATGAACAAGTAATAATAATTAAACTAACGTGAATCTATAACTTCGCTTTACTAAAACGCAATATTTGTTTAGTCTACACTCTCACAATATAAATTCGATCAAAGCCCATAACATACCAATTTAATATTAAATAAGATCGTATATGTACATAATAGGTATATCTGATAAATGCGCAGCGGCGAGCCGAAAGAACAATTTAAGAACAAACCCAACCAACTGACACGGTCTAATAATATAATCGGAGCCGAAATTAGAAGCCATAATACTCTGATTTACCACTGCCACAAAAAGAAACAAGTAAGTGTAACGTTTATATAGACATAACGATGACGCAGCCTAAAATAGTATATTGCAAAGTGACTAGGGCTAATGGAAAAACAAAAAAAAATATATGAAATGCAATTATACAAAATGTGTGATTGTGTGATTGAGGAACAGTAAACTTAACATTATTATTTAATAAATGAAATCACAATAATAATTATCTCATAATTATAAAAAAAACCAAAGAAAACAAATACAAACTAAAACCGAATCGTTCTTTACGTGAAAATAAAGCGATGTTAAATTATTTAATGAAAATATATATACAAATAAATAATAAAGGTCCTTGTTTCATTAAAAATAAACCGCATTGCTTTTAAAGCTGCATATTTTATTATCCATTTAGTTTATATGAATAGATAGGACCAATATTTTTTAAATAGGTTGCGTTGAGTAAAGCTTACTTATTAGACATAAATCCCTGACACATTCTATTTCAAAGTCGGAATACAAACTAACGCAGCTTTAGTGTTAACAGTTTACTAGCAAAAATTTGAATTAAGCCTCTCGTGCTTAATGCCTAAGAGTGATTTAATAGTTGAAAATCGCATCCTAGAATAGCTTTTATTGGAACATTCTTCATTGGAAACAAAAGCTTCTTGATAAGACAGATAATTTTTCACAAAGGTTTGATAAAGGATTCAAGACCTTGAACGTTTGGATGTAAGCCAAAAATTATGGCGTTAGTCTTAAAATTACTTTTTAAGATTGTAAAATCAATAATTCTGGAATTACAGAGATTGTGGTGAGTAAAATAGTGTCACATGTGTCTCCATTTTCTTTTGTCTTTCCTATTCAATTTTTGCATTTCTTCTTTTCCATTTCCGGAATCCCATCCGAATAACTGGGACAGCAACTTAGCATTTCTTGCCTACGCTTGAGAAAGCATGAATTAAAAAGACATTTTTTTCACATATTAATAAGGTTTTATTTTCGAATTTTTAATTCCAGCAAAAAACAAGCTTTCCCAGGAACTATGTACATATTATGTACATATTATGTACAAAATACCAAATATAGTAACATGCATGATGGCTAAATTAGTATTACAATGTTGAAAATCAAAAATTTTGAAAGAGAATATCTCGGCCATTTACCCACCGATTTTGGAAATGAATACCATGCCAGAATGGGAGTTTTAAGCTGCATCGATCTGTAAAAAATAATGGGGAAAGCGACCAAAATAGCGACCGATTTTCGCAAAAAATCATGGTGGTACCCCTTTCCTAAATTGCGAAAATCGAGATTTGACTTTTTGTTCGGCTTTCGAAAACTGTATACGCAGTTCGAAGGATAATTCAATGCTGATTCCGAAATGGTATTCCGTTCCCGAATCGGCTGCGAAATGGCCATAATATTCGATTTTGAAATCCCTACTCACGTGGTGGCCAGCAGCCTTTGTTTACATTTGGACGACGACTTTGAAAGCTCATAATTTGGCTATTCTTGAACCGATTTTGAATCTGCACCTACCAAAAGACTCGGAAGGACATTCCCCGTCGATCTGCATCCTTAGTTTAAAAAAAGTTGGGGACTCCATTTTTGCAAAATTTTGTGATGTTACCCCTTTCCTAAATTGTGAAAATCGAGATTTGACTTTTTGTTCGGCTTTCGAAAACTGTATACGCAGTTCGAAGGATAATTCAATGCTGATTCCGAAATGGTATTACGTTCCCGAATTGGCTGCGAAATGGCCATAATATTCGATTTTGAAATCCCAACTCACGTGGTGGCCAGCAGCCTTTGTTTACATTTGGCCGGCGACTTTGGAAGCCCATAATTTGGCTATTACTGAACCGATATTGGATCTGCACCTACCAAACGACTCGGAAGGACATTATCCTTCGATCTGCGTCCACAGTTAAAAAAGTTAAAAAGGCCAGCAACCTTTGTTTACATTTTCCCAGCCTTTGTTTACATTTGGCAACGAATTTGGAAGCTCATAATTTGGCTATTACTGAACCGATTTTGGATCTGCACCTACCAAACGACTCGGAAGGACATTCCCCGTCGATCTGCATCCTTAGTTTAAAAAAAGTTGGGGACTCCATTTTTGCAAAATTTTGTGATGTTACCCCTTTCCTAAATTGTGAAAATCGAGATTTGACTTTTTGTTCGGCTTTCGAAAACTGTATACGCAGTTCGAAGGATAATTCAATGCTGATTCCGAAATGGTATTCCGTTCCCGAATCGGCTGCGAAATGGCCATAATATTCGATTTTGAAATCCCTACTCACGTGGTGGCCAGCAGCCTTTGTTTACATTTGGACGATGACTTTGAAAGCTCATAATTTGGCTATTTCTGAACCGATTTTGGATCTGCACCTACCAAACGACTCGGAAGGACATTATCCTTCGATCTGCGTCCTTAGTTAAAAAAAAGTTGGGGACTCGATCACAAAATCATCACAAAAATTTGCAAAAATCGAGGTAAAACTTTTTTTTTGGCTTTTGCAAATTTTAGATGCAGATTTAAGCAGAGAAATGTCCTGATTCCAAAGAGGTATTCCGTTCCCAAATCGGCCGCGAAATGGCCGGGACACATCAAAAAGAGTTTCGGAAATTACAGATTTCGGCAAAAGGCCAATACCAATTTTGGTAACTTCGATCAATGAGGTTTAAACGGGTTAAGCGCATATCTTGGCCTTTTCGCAACCGATGTAGGCCAAGTTAGACCCCCGTGGCACCTAAAAATGTTTCCCCTTAAATAAAACACACAGTTTAAATATTTGTATTTATTCTTTCAAACAGTTTACAAAGTTTTAGTAATTGTTTTTGCATCTGCTTGAAACACCTGCAGGATCCTCAAGCATCCAGCAGCATCCTCCAGCATCCAGCAGCATCCTCCAGCATCCACCAGCATCCTCCTCCATCCAGCAGCATCCTCCAGCATCCACCAGCATCCAGCAGCATCCTCCAGCATCCACCAGCATCCTCCTGCATTCACCAGCATCCTCCAGCATCCTCCAGCATTCTCCAGCATCCACCAGCTTACAGGACCAGCATCCTCCAGCATCCACCAGCCGCAAGACTCCAGGATGAGCGTCCTTTGATGATGCGAACACAAATTAAGTCCTGGAAGAGAAGTTCATGGGAAGGTAAGTAACATTTTAAAGAAAATAAAATATTGTTTCAAGCTCACCATAGTTTCTAATTCACAGGTGACTGGGATTGAACCAAATGCAGCACATCGACTCAAGAGGATCGCCGCAGGATAATCTTTTACAACCAAGAGAGGATTTTTAGCTTCCCGTTGTCGACATTGCCCTGGAACTGGGACCATCGGGTCAGCAGCCGTGCATTCTACCGAGTATCCTTTGCTGCTTTTTCCGATTAGTTGAAGTTGTTGTAGTCCAGTTTTTCATTTGTGATACCTGAAAGATAATATAAAATAAATATGTGAAAGCATAAACATTGTGTTTTGATTGGGAAGGTGGGAGTAATTGGCGGCGACGCAGATGCTCCACATGTCGCAGCGAAGGAGGCCCATAGCTCGCAGGCATTCGTCCACATCCAAGAGATCAATGGCTGGAACCTGTCCTCCCCCAGTAGTTACGGTCGCTCCTTCTCTGGGGTCTCTAATCCCCTCCATTATATTCCCCAGGACACGAGGCTCGCTGTTTTATAAAGCCCTGGCCGACGGAAACACGTTCAACCAGCAACATCCTGCTCGGGATGCTTGTCCAGGTGATCTTCCAGATGCTGCAGGTACTGTTCCTGATCCTGACCTTTATAAGTGTCCTTAAATCAAGTAAAACATCCATCGAAATCCAACCTGGCAGGACGGCAAAAGTAGCGCCCCACGAAATGCCACACGAAAACGCAAACCCGTTGCGGCCAAATTGCTTGAATTTCGCTTGTGCCAGAAACTGAAGTACTAAGCGAACAGGAACGATCAGCAGGCGGCGCAGTGACGTCACAGGAGCCAAAGTCAGAAATTTTAAAAGTACCATCTCTAGTATAAGAGTGGGGAGCAGGCGGTAGAGCAAGGGGGACAAATATGCTAATTTAAATGATGGCCGCCGCCTCCCCTCCTTTTCTTACTTACAGGAAGGGCTTCCCCATTTACACTCCATGGGGGAGAGGGAGTTATCGATATATCCCACTCATATCGCATAACTGGGATTACTGGGAAAGGCAACAACAACCACATGGGGATCGGGCTGATCCCAACCAATGGGACGAAATCCAGAATTCGATAGGCCGATTTTAAAAAGCGAATTTCTCGGCTATTCCTGAACCGATTTTGGATCTGCACCTACCAAACTACTCGGAAGGACATTCCCTATAGGACATTCCAGCATTAAATGCTGATTCCGAAATGGTTGTGGCTGCGAAATGGCCACAATATTCGATTTTGAAATCCCACCCACGTGGTGGCCAGCAGCCTTTGTTTACATTTGGCCGACGACTTTAAACGATCATATCTTTGTCATTTCTGAACCGATCTTGTAATGGATTGCCTTTTCGGAATCAGGACTCCAATATCCTTCGATCTACAGCAAAGGATTTTGAAATCCGAATAAATGTGCCAAAGTATTCGGTCGGCCAGCAACCTTTGTTTACATTTTCCCAGCCTTGGCTATTACTGAACCGATTTTGGATCTGCACCTACCAAACGACTCGGAAGGACATTATCCTTCGATCTGCGTCCACAGTTAAAAAAGTTAAAAAGGCCAGCAACCTTTGTTTACATTTTCCCAGCCTTTGTTTACATTTGGCAACGAATTTGGAAGCTCATAATTTGGCTATTACTGAACCGATTTTGGATCTGCACCTACCAAACGACTCGGAAGGACATTCCCCGTCGATCCGAATCCTTAGTTAAAAAAACGACTGCGAAATGGCCATAATATTCGATTTTGAAATCCCAACATACGTGGTGGCCAGCAGCCTTTGTTTACATTTGGACGACGACTTTGGAAGCTCATAATTTGGCTATTACTGAACCGATTTTGGATCTGCACCTACCAAACGACTCGGAAGGACATTATCCTTCGATCTGCGTCCACAGTTAAAAAAGTTAAAAAGGCCAGCAACCTTTGTTTACATTTTCCCAGCCTTTGTTTACATTTGGCAACGAATTTGGAAGCTCATAATTTGGCTATTACTGAACCGATTTTGGATCTGCACCTACCAAACGACTCGGAAGGACATTCCCCGTCGATCTGCATCCTTAGTTAAAAAAACGACTGCGAAATGGCCATAATATTCGATTTTGAAATCCCAACATACGTGGTGGCCAGCAGCCTTTGTTTACATTTGGACGACGACTTTGGAAGCCCATAATTTGGCTATTACTGAACCGATATTGGATCTGCACCTACCAAACGACTCGGAAGGACATTATCCTTCGATCTGCGTCCACAGTTAAAAAAGTTAAAAAGGCCAGCAACCTTTGTTTACATTTTCCCAGCCTTTGTTTACATTTGGCAACGAATTTGGAAGCTCATAATTTGGCTATTACTGAACCGATTTTGGATCTGCACCTACCAAACGACTCGGAAGGACATTCCCCGTCGATCCGAATCCTTAGTTAAAAAAACGACTGCGAAATGGCCATAATATTCGATTTTGAAATCCCAACATACGTGGTGGCCAGCAGCCTTTGTTTACATTTGGACGACGACTTTGGAAGCTCATAATTTGGCTATTACTGAACCGATTTTGGATCTGCACCTACCAAACGACTCGGAAGGACATTATCCTTCGATCTGCGTCCACAGTTAAAAAAGTTAAAAAGGCCAGCAACCTTTGTTTACATTTTCCCAGCCTTTGTTTACATTTGGCAACGAATTTGGAAGCTCATAATTTGGCTATTACTGAACCGATTTTGGATCTGCACCTACCAAACGACTCGGAAGGACATTCCCCGTCGATCTGCATCCTTAGTTAAAAAAACGACTGCGAAATGGCCATAATATTCGATTTTGAAATCCCAACATACGTGGTGGCCAGCAGCCTTTGTTTACATTTGGACGACGACTTTGGAAGCCCATAATTTGGCTATTACTGAACCGATATTGGATCTGCACCTACCAAACGACTCGGAAGGACATTATCCTTCGATCTGCGTCCACAGTTAAAAAAGTTAAAAAGGCCAGCAACCTTTGTTTACATTTTCCCAGCCTTTGTTTACATTTGGCAACGAATTTGGAAGCTCATAATTTGGCTATTACTGAACCGATTTTGGATCTGCACCTACCAAACGACTCGGAAGGACATTCCCCGTCGATCTGCATCCTTAGTTAAAAAAAAGTTGGGGACTCCAATTTTGCAAAATTTTGTGATGTTACCCCTTTCCTAAATTGCGAAAATCGAGATTTGACTTTTTGTTCGGCTTACGAAAACTGTAGACGCAGTTCGAAGGATAATTCAATGCTGATTCCGAAATGGTATTCCGTTCCCGAATCGGCTGCGAAATGGCCATAATATTCGATTTTGAAATCCCAACATACGTGGTGGCCAGCAGCCTTTGTTTACATTTGGACGACGACTTTGGAAGCTCATAATTTGGCTATTACTGAACCGATTTTGAATCTGCACCTACCAAAAGACTCGGAAGGACATTCCCCGTCGATCTGCATCCTTAGTTAAAAAAAAGTTGGGGACTCGATTTTTGCAAAATTTTGTGATGTTACCCCTTTCCTAAATTGCGAAAATCGAGATTTGACTTTTTGTTCGGCTTACGAAAACTGTAGACGCAGTTCGAAGGATAATTCAATGCTGATTCCGAAATGGTATTCCGTTCCCGAATCGGCTGCGAAATGGCCATAATATTCGATTTTGAAATCCCAACATACGTGGTGGCCAGCAGCCTTTGTTTACATTTGGACGACGACTTTGGAAGCTCATAATTTGGCTATTACTGAACCGATTTTGGATCTGCACCTACCAAACGACTCGGAAGGACATTATCCTTCGATCTGCGTCCACAGTTAAAAAAGTTAAAAAGGCCAGCAACCTTTGTTTACATTTTCCCAGCCTTTGTTTACATTTGGCAACGAATTTGGAAGCTCATAATTTGGCAAATTATGGAAGCTCATAATTTGGATCCGATTTTGGATCTGCACCTACCAAACGAATCGGAAGGACATTCCCCGTCGATCTGGATCCTTAGTTAAAAAAACGACTGCGAAATGGCCATAATATTCGATTTTGAAATCCCAACATACGTGGTGGCCAGCAGCCTTTGTTTACATTTGGACGACGACTTTGGAAGCCCATAATTTGGCTATTACTGAACCGATTTTAAATCTGCACCTTCCAAACGACTCGGAAGGACATTATTCTTCGATCTGCGTTCACAGTTAAAAAAGTTAAAAAGGCCAGCAACCTTTGTTTACATTTTCCCAGCCTTTGTTTACATTTGGCAACGAATTTGGAAGCTCATAATTTGGCTATTACTGAACCGATTTTGGATCTGCACCTACCAAACGACTCGGAAGGACATTATCCTTCGATCTGCGTCCACAGTTAAAAAAGTTAAAAAGGCCAGCAACCTTTGTTTACATTTTCCCAGCCTTTGTTTACATTGGGCAACAAATTTGGAAGCTCATAATTTGGCTATTACTGAACCGATTTTGGATCTGCACCTACCAAACGACTCGGAAGGACATTCCCCGTCGATCTGCATCCTTAGTTAAAAAAACGACTGCGAAATGGCCATAATATTCGATTTTGAAATCCCAACATACGTGGTGGCCAGCAGCCTTTGTTTACATTTGGACGACGACTTTGGAAGCTCATAATTTGGCTATTACTGAACCGATTTTGGATCTGCACCTACCAAACGACTCGGAAGGACATTATCCTTCGATCTGCGTCCACAGTTAAAAAAGTTAAAAAGGCCAGCAACCTTTGTTTACATTTTCCCAGCCTTTGTTTACATTTGGCAACGAATTTGGAAGCTCATAATTTGGCTATTACTGAACCGATTTTGGATCTGCACCTACCAAACGACTCGGAAGGACATTCCCCGTCGATCTGCATCCTTAGTTAAAAAAAAGTTGGGGACTCGATTTTTGCAAAATTTTGTGATGTTACCCCTTTCCTAAATTGCGAAAAATCGAGATTTGACTTTTTGTTCGACTTTTGAAAACTGTATACGCAGTTCGAAGGATAATTCAATGCTGATTCCGAAATGGTATTCCGTTCCCGAATTGGCTGCGAAATGGCCATAATATTCGATTTTGAAATCCCAACTCACGTGGTGGCCAGCAGCCTTTGTTTACATTTGGACGTCGACTTTGAAAGCTCATAATTTGGCTATTTCTGAACCGATTTTGGATCTGCACCTACCAAACGACTCGGAAGGACATTATCCTTCGATCTGCGTCCTTAGTTAAAAAAAGTTGGGGACTCGATCACAAAATCATCACAAAAATTTGCAAAAATCGAGGTCAAACTTTTTTTTTGGCTTTTGCAAATTTTAGATTCAGATTTAGGCAGAGAAATGTCCTGATTCTAAAGAGGTATTCCGTTCCCAAATCGGCCGCGAAATGGCCGGGACACATCAAAAAGAGTTACGGAAATTACAGATTCCGGCAAAAGGCCAATACCAATTTTGGTAACTTCGATCAATGAGGTTTAAACGGGTTAAGCGCATATCTTGGCCTTTTCGCAACCGATGTAGGCCAAGTTAGACCCCCGTGGCACCTAAAAATGTTTCCCCTTAAATAAAACACACAGTTTAAATATTTGTATTTATTCTTTCAAACAGTTTACAAAGTTTTAGTAATTGTTTTTGCATCTGCTTGAAACACCTGCAGCATCCTCCAGCATCCAGCATCATCCTCCAGCATCCAGCAGCATCCTCCTGCATCCAGCAGCATCCTCCAGCATCCACCAGTATCCAGCAGCATCCTCCAGCATCCTCCAGCATCCACCAGCATCCTCCAGCATCCACCAGCATCCTCCTGCATTCACCAGCATCCTCCAGCATCCAGCAGCATCCTCCAGCATCCACTAGCATCCTCCAGCATCCACCAGCATCCTCCTGCATCCTCCAGCATCCACCAGCATCCTCCTGCATTCACCAGCATCCTCCAGCATCCACTAGCATCCTCCAGTATCCACCAACATCCTCCAGCATCCACCAGCCGCAAGACTCCAGGATGAGCGTCCGTTGATGATGCGAACACAAATTAAGTCCTGGAAGAGAAGTTCATGGGAAGGTAAGTAACATTTTAAAGAAAATAAAATATTGTTTCAAGCTCACCATAGTTTCTAATTCACAGGTGACTGGGATTGAACCAAATGCAGCACATCGACTCAAGAGGATCGCCGCAGGATAATCTTTTACAACCAAGAGAGGATCTTTAGCTTCCCGTTGTCGACATTGCCCTGGAACTGGGACCATCGGGTCAGCAGCCGTGCATTCTACCGAGTATCCTTTGCTGCTTTTTCCGATTAGTTGAAGTTGTTGTAGTCCAGTTTTTCATTTGTGATACCTGAAAGATAATATAAAATAAATATGTGAAAGCATAAACATTGTGTTTTGATTGGGAAGGTGGGAGTAATTGGCGGCGACGCAGATGCTCCACATGTCGCAGCGAAGGAGGCCCATAGCTCGCAGGCATTCGTCCACATCCAAGAGATCAATGGCTGGAACCTGTCCTCCCCCAGTAGTTACGGTCGCTCCTTCTCTGGGGTCTCTAATCCCCTCCATTATATTCCCCAGGACACGAGGCTCGCTGTTTTATAAAGCCCTGGCCGACGGAAACACGTTCAACCAGCAACATCCTGCTCGGGATGCTTGTCCAGGTGATCTTCCAGATGCTGCAGGTACTGTTCCTGATCCTGACCTTTATAAGTGTCCTTAAATCAAGTAAAACATCCATCGAAATCCAACCTGGCAGGACGGCAAAAGTAGCGCCCCACGAAATGCCACACGAAAACGCAAACCCGTTGCGGCCAAATTGCTTGAATTTCGCTTGTGCCAGAAACTGAAGTACTAAGCGAACAGGAACGATCAGCAGGCGGCGCAGTGACGTCACAGGAGCCAAAGTCAGAAATTTTAAAAGTACCATCTCTAGTATAAGAGTGGGGAGCAGGCGGTAGAGCAAGGGGGACAAATATGCTAATTTAAATGATGGCCGCCGCCTCCCCTCCTTTTCTTACTTACAGGAAGGGCTTCCCCATTTACACTCCATGGGGGAGAGGGAGTTATCGATATATCCCACTCATATCGCATAACTGGGATTACTGGGAAAGGCAACAACAACCACATGGGGATCGGGCTGATCCCAACCAATGGGACGAAATCCAGAATTCGATTGGCCGATTTTAAAAAGCGAATTTCTCGGCTATTCCTGAACCGATTTTGGGTCTGCACCTACCAAACTACTCGGAAGGACATTCCCTATAGGACATTCCAGCATTAAATGCTGATTCCGAAATGGTTGTGGCTGCGAAATGGCCACAATATTCGATTTTGAAATCCCACCCACGTGGTGGCCAGCAGCCTTTGTTTACATTTGGCCGACGACTTTAAACGCTCATATCTTTGTCATTTCTGAACCGATCTTGTAATGGATTGCCTTTTCGGAATCAGGACTCCAATATCCTTCGATCTACAGCAAAGGATTTTGAAATCCGAATAAATGTGCCAAAGTATTCGGTCGGCCAGCAACCTTTGTTTACATTTTCCCAGCCTTTGTTTACATTTGGACGACGACTTTGAAAGCTCATAATTTGGCTATTCTTGAACCGATTTTGGATCTGCACCTACCAAACGACTCGGAAGGACATTCCCCGCCCATCTGCGTCCACAGTTAAAAAAAGTTAAAAAGGCCAGCAACCTTTGTTTACATTTTTCCAGCCTTTGCTTACATTTGGACGACGACTTTGAACGCTCATAATTTGGCCAATTCTTCACCGATTTTGGATCTGCACCCACCAAAAGACTCGGAAGGACATTATCCTTCGATCTGCGTCCACAGTTAAAAAAGTTAAAAAGGCCAGCAACCTTTGTTTACATTTTCCCAGCCTTTGTTACATTTGGCAACGAATTTGGAAGCTCATAATTTGGCTATTACTGAACCGATTTTGGATCTGCACCTACCAAACGACTCGGAAGGACATTATCCTTTGATCTGCGTCCACAGTTAAAAAAGTTAAAAAGGCCAGCAACCTTTGTTTACATTTTCCCAGCCTTTGATTACATTTGGCAACGAATTTGGAAGCTCATAATTTGGCTATTACTGAACCGATTTTGGATCTGCACCTACCAAACGACTCGGAAGGACATTATCCTTCGATCTGCGTCCACAGTTAAAAAAGTTAAAAAGGCCAGCAACCTTTGTTTACATTTTCCCAGCCTTTGTTTACATTTGGCAACGAATTTGGAAGCTCATAATTTGGCTATTACTGAACCGATTTTGGATCTGCACCTACCAAACGACTCGGAAGGACATTCCCCGTCGATCTGCATCCTAAGTTAAAAAAACGACTGCGAAATGGCCATAATATTCGATTTTGAAATCCCAACATACGTGGTGGCCAGCAGCCTTTGTTTACATTTGGACGACGACTTTGGAAGCTCATAATTTGGCTATTACTGAACCGATTTTGGATCTGCACCTACCAAACGACTCGGAAGGACATTATCCTTCGATCTGCGTCCACAGTTAAAAAAGTTAAAAAGGCCAGCAGCAACCTTTGTTTACATTTTCCCAGCCTTTGTTTACATTTGGCAACGAATTTGGAAGCTCATAATTTGGCTATTACTGAACCGATTTTGGATCTGCACCTACCAAACGACTCGGAAGGACATTCCCCGTCGATCTGCATCCTTAGTTAAAAAAAAGTTGGGGACTCGATTTTTGCAAAATTTTGTGATGTTACCCCTTTCCTAAATTGCGAAAATCGAGATTTAACTTTTTGTTCGGCTTTCGAAAACTGTAGACGCAGTTCGAAGGATAATTCAATGCTGATTCTGAAATGGTATTCCGTTCTTAAATCGACTGCGAAATGGCCATAATATTCGATTTTGAAATCCCAACATACGTGGTGGCCAGCAGCCTTTGTTTACATTTGGACGTCGACTTTGGAAGCTCATAATTTGGCTATTACTGAACCGATTTTGGATCTGCACCTACTAAACGACTCGGAAAGACATTCCCCGTCGATCTGCATCCTTAGTTAAAAAACGACTGCGAAATGGCCATAATATTCGATTTTGAAATCCCAACATACGTGGTGGCCAGCAGCCTTTGTTTACATTTGGACGTCGACTTTGGAAGCTCATAATTTGGCTATTACTGAACCGATTTTGGATCTGCACCTACCAAAAGACTCGGAAGGACATTCCCCGTCGATCTGCATCCTTAGTTAAAAAAAAGTTGGGGACTCGATTTTTGCAAAATTTTGTGATGTTACCCCTTTCCTAAATTGCGAAAATCGAGATTTGACTTTTTGTTCGGCTTTCGAAAACTGTAGACGCAGTTCGAAGGATAATTCAATGCTGATTCCGAAATGGTATTCCGTTCCCGAATCGGCTGCGAAATGGCCATAATATTCGATTTTGAAATCCCTACTCACGTGGTGGCCAGCAGCCTTTGTTTACATTTGGACGATGACTTTGAAAGCTCATAATTTGGCTATTTCTGAACCGATTTTGGATCTGCACCTACTAAACGACTCGGAAGGACATTCCCCGTCGATCTGCATCCTTAGTTAAAAAAACGACTGCGAAATGGCCATAATATTCGATTTTGAAATCCCAACATACGTGGTGGCCAGCAGCCTTTGTTTACATTTGGACGTCGACTTTGGAAGCTCATAATTTGGCTATTACTGAACCGATTTTGGATCTGCACCTACCAAAAGACTCGGAAGGACATTCCCCGTCGATCTGCATCCTTAGTTAAAAAAAAATTGGGGACTCGATTTTTGCAAAATTTTGTGATGTTACCCCTTTCCTAAATTGCGAAAATCGAGATTTGACTTTTTGTTCGGCTTTCGAAAACTGTAGACGCAGTTCGAAGGATAATTCAATGCTGATTCTGAAATGGTATTCCGTTCTTAAATCGACTGCGAAATGGCCATAATATTCGATTTTGAAATCCCAACATACGTGGTGGCCAGCAGCCTTTGTTTACATTTGGACGTCGACTTTGGAAGCTCATAATTTGGCTATTACTGAACCGATTTTGGATCTGCACCTACTAAACGACTCGGAAGGACATTCCCCGTCGATCTGCATCCTTAGTTAAAAAAACGACTGCGAAATGGCCATAATATTCGATTTTGAAATCCCAACATACGTGGTGGCCAGCAGCCTTTGTTTACATTTGGACGTCGACTTTGGAAGCTCATAATTTGGCTATTACTGAACCGATTTTGGATCTGCACCTACCAAAAGACTCGGAAGGACATTCCCCGTCGATCTGCATCCTTAGTTAAAAAAAAGTTGGGGACTCGATTTTTGCAAAATTTTGTGATGTTACCCCTTTCCTAAATTGCGAAAATCGAGATTTGACTTTTTGTTCGGCTTTCGAAAACTGTAGACGCAGTTCGAAGGATAATTGGATGCTGATTCCGAAATGGTATTCCGTTCTTAAATCGACTGCGAAATGGCCATAATCTTCGATTTTGAAATCCCAACATACGTGGTGGCCAGCAGCCTTTGTTTACATTTGGACGTCGACTTTGGAAGCTCATAATTTGGCTATTACTGAACCGATTTTGGATCTGCACCTACCAAAAGACTCGGAAGGACATTCCCCGTCGATCTGCATCCTTAGTTAAAAAAAAGTTGGGGACTCGATTTTTGCAAAATTTTGTGATGTTACCCCTTTCCTAAATTGCGAAAATCGAGATTTGACTTTTTGTTCGGCTTTCGAAAACTGTATACGCAGTTCGAAGGATAATTCAATGCTGATTCCGAAATGGTATTCCGTTCCCGAATCGGCTGCGAAATGGCCATAATATTCAATTTTGAAATCCCTACTCACGTGGTGGCCAGCAGCCTTTGTTTACATTTGGACGATGACTTTGAAAGCTCATAATTTGGCTATTTCTGAACCGATTTTGGATCTGCACCTACCAAACGACTCGGAAGGACATTATCCTTCGATCTGCGTCCTTAGTTAAAAAAAAGTTGGGGACTCGATCACAAAATCATCACAAAAATTTGCAAAAATCGAGGTAAAACTTTTTTTTGGCTTTTGCAAATTTTAGATGCAGATTTAAGCAGAGAAATGTCCTGATTCTAAAGAGGTATTCCGTTCCCAAATCGGCCGCGAAGTGGCCGGGACACATCAAAAAGAGTTACGGAAATTACAGATTCCGGCAAAAGGCCAATACCAATTTTGGTAACTTCGATCAATGAGGTTTAAACGGGTTAAGCGCATATCTTGGCCTTTTCGCAACCGATATAGGCCAAGTTAGACCCCCGTGGCACCTAAAAATGTTTCCCCTTAAATAAAACACACAGTTTAAATATTTGTATTTATTCTTTCAAACAGTTTACAAAGTTTTAGTAATTGTTTTTGCATCTGCTTGAAACACCTGCAGCATCCTCCAGCATCCAGCATCATCCTCCAGCATCCAGCAGCATCCTCCTGCATCCAGCAGCATCCTCCAGCATCCACCAGCATCCAGCAGCATCCTCCAGCATCCACCAGCATCCTCCTGCATTCACCAGCATCCTCCAGCATCCTCCAGCATCCACTAGCATCCTCCAGTATCCACCAACATCCTCCAGCATACTCCAGCATCCACCAGCCGCAAGACTCCAGGATGAGCGTCCTTTGATGATGCGGACACAAATTAAGTCCAGGAAGAGAAGTTCATGGGAAGGTAAGTAACATTTTAAAGAAAATAAAATATTGTTTCAAGCTCACCATAGTTTCTAATTCACAGGTGACTGGGATTGAACCAAATGCAGCACATCGACTCAAGAGGATCGCCGCAGGATAATCTTTTACAACCAAGAGAGGATTTTTAGCTTCCCGTTGTCGACATTGCCCTGGAACTGGGACCATCGGGTCAGCAGCCGTGTATTCTACCGAGTATCCTTTGCTGCTTTTTCCGATTAGTTGAAGTTGTTGTAGTCCAGTTTTTCATTTGTGATACCTGAAAGATAATATAAAATAAATATGTGAAAGCATAAACATTGTGTTTTGATTGGGAAGGTGGGAGTAATTGGCGGCGACGCAGATGCTCCACATGTCGCAGCGAAGGAGGCCCATAGCTCGCAGGCATTCGTCCACATCCAAGAGATCAATGGCTGGAACCTGTCCTCCCCCAGTAGTTACGGTCGCTCCTTCTCTGGGGTCTCTAATCCCCTCCATTATATTCCCCAGGACACGAGGCTCGCTGTTTTATAAAGCCCTGGCCGACGGAAACACGTTCAACCAGCAACATCCTGCTCGGGATGCTTGTCCAGGTGATCTTCCAGATGCTGCAGGTACTGTTCCTGATCCTGACCTTTATAAGTGTCCTTAAATCAAGTAAAACATCCATCGAAATCCAACCTGGCAGGACGGCAAAAGTAGCGCCCCACGAAATGCCACACGAAAACGCAAACCCGTTGCGGCCAAATTGCTTGAATTTCGCTTGTGCCAGAAACTGAAGTACTAAGCGAACAGGAACGATCAGCAGGCGGCGCAGTGACGTCACAGGAGCCAAAGTCAGAAATTTTAAAAGTACCATCTCTAGTATAAGAGTGGGGAGCAGGCGGTAGAGCAAGGGGGACAAATATGCTAATTTAAATGATGGCCGCCGCCTCCCCTCCTTTTCTTACTTACAGGAAGGGCTTCCCCATTTACACTCCATGGGGGAGAGGGAGTTATCGATATATCCCACTCATATCGCATAACTGGGATTACTGGGAAAGGCAACAACAACCACATGGGAATCGGGCTGATCCCAACCAATGGGACGAAATCCAGAATTCGATTGGCCGATTTTAAAAAGCGAATTTCTCGGCTATTCCTGAACCGATTTTGGGTCTGCACCTACCAAACTACTCGGAAGGACATTCCCTATAGGACATTCCAGCATTAAATGCTGATTCCGAAATGGTTGTGGCTGCGAAATGGCCACAATATTCGATTTTGAAATCCCACCCACGTGGTGGCCAGCAGCCTTTGTTTACATTTGGCCGACGACTTTAAACGCTTATATCTTTGTCATTTCTGAACCGATCTTGTAATGGATTGCCTTTTCGGAATCAGGACTCCAATATCCTTCGATCTACAGCAAAGGATTTTGAAATCCGAATAAATGTGCCAAAGTATTCGGTCGGCCAGCAACCTTTGTTTACATTTTCCCAGCCTTTGTTTACATTTGGACGACGACTTTGAAAGCTCATAATTTGGCTATTCTTGAACCGATTTTGAATCTGCACCTACCAAAAGACTCGGAAGGACATTCCCCGTCGATCTGCATCCTTAGTAAAAAAAAACGACTGCGAAATGGCCATAATATTCGATTTTGAAATCCCAACATACGTGGTGGCCAGCAGCCTTTGTTTACATTTGGACGTCGACTTTGGAAGCTCATAATTTGGCTATTCTTGAACCGATTTTGGATCTGCACCTACCAAACGACTCGGAAGGACATTCCCCGCCCATCTGCGTCCACAGTTAAAAAAGTTAAAAAGGCCAGCAACCTTTGTTTACATTTTTCCAGCCTTTGCTTACATTTGGACGACGACTTTGAACGCTCATAATTTGGCCAATTCTTCACCGATTTTGGATCTGCACCCACCAAAAGACTCGGAAGGACATTATCCTTCGATCTGCGTCCACAGTTAAAAAAGTTAAAAAGGCCAGCAACCTTTGTTTACATTTTTCCAGCCTTTGTTTACATTTGGACGACGACTTTGAAAGCTCATAATTTGGCTATTCTTGAACCGATTTTGAATCTGCACCTACCAAAAGACTCGGAAGGACATTCCCCGTCGATCTGCATCCTTAGTTAAAAAAACGACTGCGAAATGGCCATAATATTCGATTTTGAAATCCCAACATACGTGGTGGCCAGCAGCCTTTGTTTACATTTGGACGTCGACTTTGGAAGCTCATAATTTGGCTATTACTGAACCGATTTTGGATCTGCACCTACCAAACGACTCGGAAGGACATTATCCTTCGATCTGCGTCCACAGTTAAAAAAGTTAAAAAGGCCAGCAACCTTTGTTTACATTTTCCCAGCCTTTGTTTACATTTGGCAACGAATTTGGAAGCTCATAATTTGGCTATTACTGAACCGATTTTGGATCTGCTCCTACCAAACGACTCGGAAGGACATTCCCCGTCGATCTGCATCCTTAGTTAAAAAACGACTGCGAAATGGCCATAATATTCGATTTTGAAATCCCAACATACGTGGTGGCCAGCAGCCTTTGTTTACATTTGGACGTCGACTTTGGAAGCTCATAATTTGGCTATTACTGAACCGATTTTGGATCTGCACCTACCAAACGACTCGGAAGGACATTCCCCGTCGATCTGCATCCTTAGTTAAAAAAAAGTTGGGGACTCGATTTTTGCAAAATTTTGTGATGTTACCCCTTTCCTAAATTGCGAAAAATCGAGATTTGACTTTTTGTTCGACTTTTGAAAACTGTATACGCAGTTCGAAGGATAATTCAATGCTGATTCCGAAATGGTATTCCGTTCCCGAATCGGCTGCGAAATGGCCATAATATTCAATTTTGAAATCCCTACCCACGTGGTGGCCAGCAGCCTTTGTTTACATTTGGACGATGACTTTGAAAGCTCATAATTTGGCTATTTCTGAACCGATTTTGGATCTGCACCTACCAAACGACTCGGAAGGACATTATCCTTCGATCTGCGTCCTTAGTTAAAAAAAAGTTGGGGACTCGATCACAAAATCATCACAAAAATTTGCAAAAATCGAGGTAAAACTTTTTTTTGGCTTTTGCAAATTTTAGATGCAGATTTAAGCAGAGAAATGTCCTGATTCTAAAGAGGTATTCCGTTCCCAAATCGGCCGCGAAGTGGCCGGGACACATCAAAAAGAGTTACGGAAATTACAGATTCCGGCAAAAGGCCAATACCAATTTTGGTAACTTCGATCAATGAGGTTTAAACGGGTTAAGCGCATATCTTGGCCTTTTCGCAACCGATATAGGCCAAGTTAGACCCCCGTGGCACCTAAAAATGTTTCCCCTTAAATAAAACACACAGTTTAAATATTTGTATTTATTCTTTCAAACAGTTTACAAAGTTTTAGTAATTGTTTTTGCATCTGCTTGAAACACCTGCAGCATCCTCCAGCATCCAGCATCATCCTCCAGCATCCAGCAGCATCCTCCTGCATCCAGCAGCATCCTCCAGCATCCACCAGCATCCAGCAGCATCCTCCAGCATCCACCAGCATCCTCCTGCATTCACCAGCATCCTCCAGCATCCTCCAGCATCCACTAGCATCCTCCAGTATCCACCAACATCCTCCAGCATACTCCAGCATCCACCAGCCGCAAGACTCCAGGATGAGCGTCCTTTGATGATGCGGACACAAATTAAGTCCAGGAAGAGAAGTTCATGGGAAGGTAAGTAACATTTTAAAGAAAATAAAATATTGTTTCAAGCTCACCATAGTTTCTAATTCACAGGTGACTGGGATTGAACCAAATGCAGCACATCGACTCAAGAGGATCGCCGCAGGATAATCTTTTACAACCAAGAGAGGATTTTTAGCTTCCCGTTGTCGACATTGCCCTGGAACTGGGACCATCGGGTCAGCAGCCGTGTATTCTACCGAGTATCCTTTGCTGCTTTTTCCGATTAGTTGAAGTTGTTGTAGTCCAGTTTTTCATTTGTGATACCTGAAAGATAATATAAAATAAATATGTGAAAGCATAAACATTGTGTTTTGATTGGGAAGGTGGGAGTAATTGGCGGCGACGCAGATGCTCCACATGTCGCAGCGAAGGAGGCCCATAGCTCGCAGGCATTCGTCCACATCCAAGAGATCAATGGCTGGAACCTGTCCTCCCCCAGTAGTTACGGTCGCTCCTTCTCTGGGGTCTCTAATCCCCTCCATTATATTCCCCAGGACACGAGGCTCGCTGTTTTATAAAGCCCTGGCCGACGGAAACACGTTCAACCAGCAACATCCTGCTCGGGATGCTTGTCCAGGTGATCTTCCAGATGCTGCAGGTACTGTTCCTGATCCTGACCTTTATAAGTGTCCTTAAATCAAGTAAAACATCCATCGAAATCCAACCTGGCAGGACGGCAAAAGTAGCGCCCCACGAAATGCCACACGAAAACGCAAACCCGTTGCGGCCAAATTGCTTGAATTTCGCTTGTGCCAGAAACTGAAGTACTAAGCGAACAGGAACGATCAGCAGGCGGCGCAGTGACGTCACAGGAGCCAAAGTCAGAAATTTTAAAAGTACCATCTCTAGTATAAGAGTGGGGAGCAGGCGGTAGAGCAAGGGGGACAAATATGCTAATTTAAATGATGGCCGCCGCCTCCCCTCCTTTTCTTACTTACAGGAAGGGCTTCCCCATTTACACTCCATGGGGAGAGGGAGTTATCGATATATCCCACTCATATCGCATAACTGGGATTACTGGGAAAGGCAACAACAACCACATGGGAATCGGGCTGATCCCAACCAATGGGACGAAATCCAGAATTCGATTGGCCGATTTTAAAAAGCGAATTTCTCGGCTATTCCTGAACCGATTTTGGGTCTGCACCTACCAAACTACTCGGAAGGACATTCCCTATAGGACATTCCAGCATTAAATGCTGATTCCGAAATGGTTGTGGCTGCGAAATGGCCACAATATTCGATTTTGAAATCCCACCCACGTGGTGGCCAGCAGCCTTTGTTTACATTTGGCCGACGACTTTAAACGCTCATATCTTTGTCATTTCTGAACCGATCTTGTAATGGATTGCCTTTTCGGAATCAGGACTCCAATATCCTTCGATCTACAGCAAAGGATTTTGAAATCCGAATAAATGTGCCAAAGTATTCGGTCGGCCAGCAACCTTTGTTTACATTTTCCCAGCCTTTGTTTACATTTGGACGACGACTTTGAAAGCTCATAATTTGGCTATTCTTGAACCGATTTTGAATCTGCACCTACCAAAAGACTCGGAAGGACATTCCCCGTCGATCTGCATCCTTAGTAAAAAAAAACGACTGCGAAATGGCCATAATATTCGATTTTGAAATCCCAACATACGTGGTGGCCAGCAGCCTTTGTTTACATTTGGACGTCGACTTTGGAAGCTCATAATTTGGCTATTCTTGAACCGATTTTGGATCTGCACCTACCAAACGACTCGGAAGGACATTCCCCGCCCATCTGCGTCCACAGTTAAAAAAAGTTAAAAAGGCCAGCAACCTTTGTTTACATTTTTCCAGCCTTTGCTTACATTTGGACGACGACTTTGAACGCTCATAATTTGGCCAATTCTTCACCGATTTTGGATCTGCACCCACCAAAAGACTCGGAAGGACATTATCCTTCGATCTGCGTCCACAGTTAAAAAAGTTAAAAAGGCCAGCAACCTTTGTTTACATTTTTCCAGCCTTTGTTTACATTTGGACGACGACTTTGAAAGCTCATAATTTGGCTATTCTTGAACCGATTTTGAATCTGCACCTACCAAAAGACTCGGAAGGACATTCCCCGTCGATCTGCATCCTTAGTTAAAAAAACGACTGCGAAATGGCCATAATATTCGATTTTGAAATCCCAACATACGTGGTGGCCAGCAGCCTTTGTTTACATTTGGACGTCGACTTTGGAAGCTCATAATTTGGCTATTACTGAACCGATTTTGGATCTGCACCTACCAAACGACTCGGAAGGACATTATCCTTCGATCTGCGTCCACAGTTAAAAAAGTTAAAAAGGCCAGCAACCTTTGTTTACATTTTCCCAGCCTTTGTTTACATTTGGCAACGAATTTGGAAGCTCATAATTTGGCTATTACTGAACCGATTTTGGATCTGCTCCTACCAAACGACTCGGAAGGACATTCCCCGTCGATCTGCATCCTTAGTTAAAAAAACGACTGCGAAATGGCCATAATATTCGATTTTGAAATCCCAACATACGTGGTGGCCAGCAGCCTTTGTTTACATTTGGACGTCGACTTTGGAAGCTCATAATTTGGCTATTTTGAACCGATTTTGGATCTGCACCTACCAAACGACTCGGAAGGACATTATCCTTCGATCTGCGTCCACAGTTAAAAAAGTTAAAAAGGCCAGCAATGTTTGTTTACATTTTTCCATCCTTTGCTTACATTTGGACGACGACTTTGAACGCTCATAATTTGGCCAATTCTTCACCGATTTTGGATCTGCACCCACCAAAAGACTCGGAAGGACATTATCCTTCGATCTGCGTCCACAGTTAAAAAAGTTAAAAAGGCCAGCAACCTTTGTTTACATTTTCCCAGCCTTTGTTTACATTTGGCAACGAATTTGGAAGCTCATAATTTGGCTATTACTGAACCAATTTTGGATCTGCACCTACCAAACGACTCGGAAGGACATTCCCCGTCGATCTGCATCCTTAGTTAAAAAAAAGTTGGGGACTCCATTTTTGCAAAATTTTGTGATGTTACCCCTTTCCTAAATTGCGAAAAATCGAGATTTGACTTTTTGTTCGACTTTTGAAAACTGTAGACGCAGTTCGAAGGATAATTGGATGCTGATTCCGAAATGGTATTCCGTTCCCGAATCGGCTGCGAAATGGCCATAATATTCGATTTTGAAATCCCAACATACGTGGTGGCCAGCAGCCTTTGTTTACATTTAGACGACGACTTTGGAAGCTCATAATTTGGCTATTACTGAACCGATTTTGGATCTGCACCTACCAAACGACTCGGAAGGACATTCCCCGTCGATCTGCATCCTTAGTTAAAAAAAAGTTGGGGACTCCATTTTTGCAAAATTTTGTGATGTTACCCCTTTCCTAAATTGCGAAAATCGCGATTTGACTTTTTGTTCGGCTTTCGAAAACTGTAGACGCAGTTCGAAGGATAATTGGATGCTGATTCTGAATGGTATTCCGTTCCCGAATCGGCTGCGAAATGGCCATAATATTCGATTTTGAAATCCCAACTCACGGGGTGGCCAGCAGCCTTTGTTTACATTTGGACGACGACTTTGGAAGCTCATAATTTGGCTATTACTGAACCGATTTTGGATCTGCACCTGCCAAACGACTCGGAAGGACATTATCCTTCGATCTGCGTCCACAGTTAAAAAAGTTAAAAAGGCCAGCAACCTTTGTTTACATTTTCCCAGCCTTTGTTTACATTTGGCAACGAATTTGGAAGCTCATAATTTGGCTATTACTGAACCGATTTTGGATCTGCACTTACCAAACGACTCGGAAGGACATTCCCCGTCGATCTGCATCCTTAGTTAAAAAAGCGACTGCGAAATGGCTATAATATTCGATTTTGAAATCCCAACATACATGGTGGCCAGCAGCCTTTGTTTACATTTGGACGACGACTTTGGAAGCTCATAATTTGGCTATTACTGAACCGATTTTGGATCTGCACCTACTAAACGACTCGGAAGGACATTATCCTTCGATCTGCGTCCACAGTTAAAAAAGTTAAAAAGGCCAGCAATGTTTGTTTACATTTTTCCATCCTTTGCTTACATTTGGACGACGACTTTGAACGCTCATAATTTGGCCAATTCTCCACCGATTTTGGATCTGCACCCACCAAAAGACTCGGAAGGACATTATCCTTCGATCTGCGTCCACAGTTAAAAAAGTTAAAAAGGCCAGCAACCTTTGTTTACATTTTCCCAGCCTTTGTTTACATTTGGCAACGAATTTGGAAGCTCATAATTTGGCTATTACTGAACCGATTTTGGATCTGCACCTACCAAACGACTCGGAAGGACATTATCCTTCGATCTGCGTCCTTAGTTAAAAAAAAGTTGGGGACTCCATTTTTGCAAAATTTTGTGATGTTACCCCTTTCCTAAATTGCGAAAAATCGAGATTTGACTTTTTGTTCGGCTTTCGAAAACTGTAGACGCAGTTCGAAGGATAATTGGATGCTGATTCTGAAATGGTATTCCGTTCCCGAATCGGCTGCGAAATGGCCATAATATTCGATTTTGAAATCCCAACTCACGGGGTGGCCAGCAGCCTTTGTTTACATTTGGACGACGACTTTGGAAGCTCATAATTTGGCTATTACTGAACCGATTTTGGATCTGCACCTGCCAAACGACTCGGAAGGACATTATCCTTCGATCTGCGTCCACAGTTAAAAAAGTTAAAAAGGCCAGCAACCTTTGTTTACATTTTCCCAGCCTTTGTTTACATTTGGCAACGAATTTGGAAGCTCATAATTTGGCTATTACTGAACCGATTTTGGATCTGCACTTACCAAACGACTCGGAAGGACATTCCCCGTCGATCTGCATCCTTAGTTAAAAAAGCGACTGCGAAATGGCTATAATATTCGATTTTCAAATCCCAACATACGTGGTGGCCAGCAGCCTTTGTTTACATTTGGACGACGACTTTGGAAGCTCATAATTTGGCTATTACTGAACCGATTTTGGATCTGCACCTACCAAACGACTCGGAAGGACATTATCCTTCGATCTGCGTCCACAGTTAAAAAAGTTAAAAAGGCCAGCAACTTTTGTTTACATTTTCCCAGCCTTTGTTTACATTTGGACGACGACTTTGGAAGCTCATAATTTGGCTATTCTTGAACCGATTTTGAATCTGCACCTACCAAAAGACTCGGAAGGACATTCCCCGTCGATCTGCATCCTTAGTTAAAAAAAAGTTGGGGACTCGATTTTTGCAAAATTTTGTGATGTTACCCCTTTCCTAAATTGCGAAAATCGAGATTTGACTTTTTGTTCGGCTTTCGAAAACTGTATACGCAGTTCGAAGGATAATTCAATGCTGATTCCGAAATGGTATTCCGTTCCCGAATCGGCTGCGAAATGGCCATAATATTCAATTTTGAAATCCCTACTCACGTGGTGGCCAGCAGCCTTTGTTTACATTTGGACGATGACTTTGAAAGCTCATAATTTGGCTATTTCTGAACCGATTTTGGATCTGCACCTACCAAACGACTCGGAAGGACATTATCCTTCGATCTGCGTCCTTAGTTAAAAAAAAGTTGGGGACTCGATCACAAAATCATCACAAAAATTTGCAAAAATCGAGGTAAAACTGTTTTTTTGGCTTTTGCAAATTTTAGATGCAGATTTAAGCAGAGAAATGTCCTGATTCTAAAGAGGTATTCCGTTCCCAAATCGGCCGCGAAGTGGCCGGGACACATCAAAAAGAGTTACGGAAATTACAGATTCCGGCAAAAGGCCAATACCAATTTTGGTAACTTCGATCAATGAGGTTTAAACGGGTTAAGCGCATATCTTGGCCTTTTCGCAACCGATATAGGCCAAGTTAGACCCCCGTGGCACCTAAAAATGTTTCCCCTTAAATAAAACACACAGTTTAAATATTTGTATTTATTCTTTCAAACAGTTTACAAAGTTTTAGTAATTGTTTTTGCATCTGCTTGAAACACCTGCAGCATCCTCCAGCATCCAGCATCATCCTCCAGCATCCAGCAGCATCCTCCTGCATCCAGCAGCATCCTCCAGCATCCACCAGCATCCAGCAGCATCCTCCAGCATCCACCAGCATCCTCCTGCATTCACCAGCATCCTCCAGCATCCAGCAGCATCCTCCAGCATCCACTAGCATCCTCCAGTATCCACCAACATCCTCCAGCATACTCCAGCATCCACCAGCCGCAAGACTCCAGGATGAGCGTCCTTTGATGATGCGGACACAAATTAAGTCCAGGAAGAGAAGTTCATGGGAAGGTAAGTAACATTTTAAAGAAAATAAAATATTGTTTCAAGCTCACCATAGTTTCTAATTCACAGGTGACTGGGATTGAACCAAATGCAGCACATCGACTCAAGAGGATCGCCGCAGGATAATCTTTTACAACCAAGAGAGGATTTTTAGCTTCCCGTTGTCGACATTGCCCTGGAACTGGGACCATCGGGTCAGCAGCCGTGCATTCTACCGAGTATCCTTTGCTGCTTTTTCCGATTAGTTGAAGTTGTTGTAGTCCAGTTTTTCATTTGTGATACCTGAAAGATAATATAAAATAAATATGTGAAAGCATAAACATTGTGTTTTGATTGGGAAGGTGGGAGTAATTGGCGGCGACGCAGATGCTCCACATGTCGCAGCGAAGGAGGCCCATAGCTCGCAGGCATTCGTCCACATCCAAGAGATCAATGGCTGGAACCTGTCCTCCCCCAGTAGTTACGGTCGCTCCTTCTCTGGGGTCTCTAATCCCCTCCATTATATTCCCCAGGACACGAGGCTCGCTGTTTTATAAAGCCCTGGCCGACGGAAACACGTTCAACCAGCAACATCCTGCTCGGGATGCTTGTCCAGGTGATCTTCCAGATGCTGCAGGTACTGTTCCTGATCCTGACCTTTATAAGTGTCCTTAAATCAAGTAAAACATCAATCGAAATCCAACCTGGCAGGACGGCAAAAGTAGCGCCCCACGAAATGCCACACGAAAACGCAAACCCGTTGCGGCCAAATTGCTTGAATTTCGCTTGTGCCAGAAACTGAAGTACTAAGCGAACAGGAACGATCAGCAGGCGGCGCAGTGACGTCACAGGAGCCAAAGTCAGAAATTTTAAAAGTACCATCTCTAGTATAAGAGTGGGGAGCAGGCGGTAGAGCAAGGGGGACAAATATGCTAATTTAAATGATGGCCGCCGCCTCCCCTCCTTTTCTTACTTACAGGAAGGGCTTCCCCATTTACACTCCATGGGGGAGAGGGAGTTATCGATATATCCCACTCATATCGCATAACTGGGATTACTGGGAAAGGCAACAACAACCACATGGGGATCGGGCTGATCCCAACCAATGGGACGAAATCCAGAATTCGATAGGCCGATTTTAAAAAGCGAATTTCTCGGCTATTCCTGAACCGATTTTGGATCTGCACCTACCAAACTACTCGGAAGGACATTCCCTATAGGACTTTCCAGCATTAAATGCTGATTCCGAAATGGTTGCGGCTGCGAAATGGCCACAATATTCGATTTTGAAATCCCACCCACGTGGTGGCCAGCAGCCTTTGTTTACATTTGGCCGACGACTTTAAACGATCATATCTTTGTCATTTCTGAACCGATCTTGTAATGGATTGCCTTTTCGGAATCAGGACTCCAATATCCTTCGATCTACAGCAAAGGATTTTGAAATCCGAATAAATGTGCCAAAGTATTCGGTCGGCCAGCAACCTTTGTTTACATTTTCCCAGCCTTTGTTTACATTTGGACGACGACTTTGAAAGCTCATAATTTGGCTATTCTTGAACCGATTTTGGATCTGCACCTACCAAACGACTCGGAAGGACATTCCCCGCCCATCTGCGTCCACAGTTAAAAAAGTTAAAAAGGCCAGCAACCTTTGTTTACATTTTTCCATCCTTTGCTTACATTTGGACGACGACTTTGAACGCTCATAATTTGGCCAATTCTTCACCGATTTTGGATCTGCACCCACCAAAAGACTCGGAAGGACATTATCCTTCGATCTGCGTCCACAGTTAAAAAAGTTAAAAAGGCCAGCAACCTTTGTTTACATTTTCCCAGCCTTTGTTTACATTTGGCAACGAATTTGGAAGCTCATAATTTGGCTATTACTGAACCGATTTTGGATCTGCACCTACCAAACGACTCGGAAGGACATTCCCCGTCGATCTGCATCCTTAGTTAATAAAAAGTTGGGGACTCCATTTTTGCAAAATTTTGTGATGATTTTACCCCTTTCCTAAATTGCGAAAATCGAGACTTGACTTTTTGTTCGGCTTACGAAAACTGTAGACGCAGTTCGAAGGATAATTGGATGCTGATTCTGAAATGGTATTCCGTTCCCGAATCGGCTGCGAAATGGCCATAATATTCGATTTTGAAATCCCAACTCACGGGGTGGCCAGCAGCCTTTGTTTACATTTGGACGTCGACTTTGGAAGCTCATTACTGAACCGATTTTGGATCTGCACCTACCAAACGACTCGGAAGGACATTATCCTTCGATCTGCGTCCACAGTTAAAAAAGTTAAAAAGGCCAGCAACCTTTGTTTACATTTTCCCAGCCTTTGTTTACATTGGGCAACGAATTTGAAAGCTCATAATTTGGCTATTACTGAACCGATTTTGGATCTGCACCTACCAAACGACTCGGAAGGACATTCCCCGTCGATCTGCGTCCATAGTTAAAAAAGTTAAAAAGGCCAGCAACCTTTGTTTACATTTTTCCATCCTTTGCTTACATTTGGACGACGACTTTGAACTCTCATAATTTGGCCAATTCTTCACCGATTTTGGATCTGCACCCACCAAAAGACTCGGAAGGACATTATCCTTCGATCTGCGTCCACAGTTAAAAAAGTTAAAAAGGCCAGCAACCTTTGTTTACATTTTCCCAGCCTTTGTTTACATTTGGCAACGAATTTGGAAGCTCATAATTTGGCTATTACTGAACCGATTTTGGATCTGCACCTACCAAACGACTCGGAAGGACATTATCCTTCGATCTGCGTCCACAGTTAAAAAAAGTTAAAAAGGCCAGCAACCTTTGTTTACATTTTCCCAGCCTTTGTTTACATTGGGCAACGAATTTGGAAGCTCATAATTTGGCTATTACTGAACCGATTTTGGATCTGCACCTACCAAACGACTCGGAAGGACATTCCCCGTCGATCTGCATCCTTAGTTAAAAAAAAGTTGGGGACTCCATTTTTGCAAAATTTTGTGATGTTACCCCTTTCCTAAATTGCGAAAATCGAGACTTGACTTTTTGTTCGGCTTACGAAAACTGTAGACGCAGTTCGAAGGATAATTCAATGCTGATTCCGAAATGGTATTCCGTTCTTAAATCGACTGCGAAATGGCCATAATATTCGATTTTGAAATCCCAACATACGTGGTGGCCAGCAGCCTTTGTTTACATTTGGACGACGACTTTGGAAGCTCATAATTTGGCTATTACTGAACCGATTTTGGATCTGCACCTACCAAACGACTCGGAAGGACATTCCCCGTCGATCTGCATCCTTAGTTAAAAAAACGACTGCGAAATGGCCATAATATTCGATTTTGAAATCCCAACATACGTGGTGGCCAGCAGCCTTTGTTTACATTTGGACGTCGACTTTGGAAGCTCATAATTTGGCTATTACTGAACCGATTTTGGATCTGCACCTACCAAACGACTCGGAAGGACATTATCCTTCGATCTGCGTCCACAGTTAAAAAAGTTAAAAAGGCCAGCAACCTTTGTTTACATTTTCCCAGCCTTTGTTTACATTGGGCAACGAATTTGAAAGCTCATAATTTGGCTATTACTGAACCGATTTTGGATCTGCACCTACCAAACGACTCGGAAGGACATTCCCCGTCGATCTGCGTCCATAGTTAAAAAAGTTAAAAAGGCCAGCAACCTTTGTTTACATTTTTCCATCCTTTGCTTACATTTGGACGACGACTTTGAACTCTCATAATTTGGCCAATTCTTCACCGATTTTGGATCTGCACCCACCAAAAGACTCGGAAGGACATTATCCTTCGATCTGCGTCCACAGTTAAAAAAGTTAAAAAGGCCAGCAACCTTTGTTTACATTTTCCCAGCCTTTGTTTACATTTGGCAACGACTTTGAAAGCTCATAATTTGGCTATTCTTGAACCGATTTTGGATCTGCACCTACCAAACGACTCGGAAGGACATTCCCCGCCCATCTGCGTCCACAGTTAAAAAAGTTAAAAAGGCCAGCAACCTTTGTTTACATTTTTCCATCCTTTGCTTACATTTGGACGACGACTTTGAACGCTCATAATTTGGCCAATTCTTCACCGATTTTGGATCTGCACCCACCAAAAGACTCGGAAGGACATTATCCTTCGATCTGCGTCCACAGTTAAAAAAGTTAAAAAGGCCAGCAACCTTTGTTTACATTTTCCCAGCCTTTGTTTACATTTGGCAACGAATTTGGAAGCTCATAATTTGGCTATTACTGAACCGATTTTGGATCTGCACCTACCAAACGACTCGGAAGGACATTCCCCGTCGATCTGCATTCTTAGTTAAAAAAAAGTTGGGGACTCCATTTTTGCAAAATTTTGTGATGTTACCCCTTTCCTAAATTGCGAAAATCGAGACTTGACTTTTTGTTCGGCTTACGAAAACTGTAGACGCAGTTCGAAGGATAATTCAATGCTGATTCCGAAATGGTATTCCGTTCTTAAATCGACTGCGAAATGGCCATAATATTCGATTTTGAAATCCCAACATACGTGGTGGCCAGCAGTCTTTGTTTACATTTGGACGACGACTTTGGAAGCTCATAATTTGGCTATTACTGAACCGATTTTGGATCTGCACCTACCAAACGACTCGGAAGGACATTATCCTTCGATCTGCGTCCACAGTTAAAAAAGTTAAAAAGGCCAGCAACCTTTGTTTACATTTTCCCAGCCTTTGTTTACATTTGGCAACGAATTTGGAAGCTCATAATTTGGCTATTACTGAACCGATTTTGGATCTGCACCTACCAAACGACTCGGAAGGACATTCCCCGTCGATCTGCATTCTTAGTTAAAAAAAAGTTGGGGACTCCATTTTTGCAAAATTTTGTGATGTTACCCCTTTCCTAAATTGCGAAAATCGAGACTTGACTTTTTGTTCGGCTTACGAAAACTGTAGACGCAGTTCGAAGGATAATTCAATGCTGATTCCGAAATGGTATTCCGTTCTTAAATCGACTGCGAAATGGCCATAATATTCGATTTTGAAATCCCAACATACGTGGTGGCCAGCAGCCTTTGTTTACATTTGGACGACGACTTTGGAAGCTCATAATTTGGCTATTACTGAACCGATTTTGGTTCTGCACCTACCAAACGACTCGGAAGGACATTATCCTTCGATCTGCGTCCACAGTTAAAAAAAGTTAAAAAGGCCAGCAACCTTTGTTTACATTTTCCCAGCCTTTGTTTACATTTGGCAACGAATTTGGAAGCTCATAATTTGGCTATTACTGAACCGATTTTGGATCTGCACCTACCAAACGACTCGGAAGGACATTCCCCGTCGATCTGCATCCTTAGTTAAAAAAAAGTTGGGGACTCCATTTTTGCAAAATTTTGTGATGTTACCCCTTTCCTAAATTGCGAAAATCGAGACTTGACTTTTTGTTCGGCTTACGAAAACTGTAGACGCAGTTCGAAGGATAATTCAATGCTGATTCCGAAATGGTATTCCGTTCTTAAATCGACTGCGAAATGGCCATAATATTCGATTTTGAAATCCCAACATACGTGGTGGCCAGCAGCCTTTGTTTACATTTGGACGACGACTTTGGAAGCTCATAATTTGGCTATTACTGAACCGATTTTGGATCTGCACCTACCAAACGACTCGGAAGGACATTCCCCGTCGATCTGCATCCTTAGTTAAAAAAACGACTGCGAAATGGCCATAATATTCGATTTTGAAATCCCAACATACGTGGTGGCCAGCAGCCTTTGTTTACATTTGGACGACGACTTTGGAAGCTCATAATTTGGCTATTACTGAACCGATTTTGGATCTGCACCTACCAAACGACTCGGAAGGACATTATCCTTCGATCTGCGTCCACAGTTAAAAAAGTTAAAAAGGCCAGCAACCTTTGTTTACATTTTCCCAGCCTTTGTTTACATTTGGCAACGAATTTGGAAGCTCATAATTTGGCTATTACTGAACCGATTTTGGATCTGCACCTACCAAACGACTCGGAAGGACATTCCCCGTCGATCTGCATCCTTAGTTAAAAAAAGTTGGGGACTCCATTTTTGCAAAATTTTGTGATGTTACCCCTTTCCTAAATTGCGAAAAATCGAGATTTGACTTTTTGTTCGGCTTTCGAAAACTGTAGACGCAGATCAACGGGGAATGTCCTTCCGAGTCGTTTGGTAGGTGCGGATCCAAAATCGGTTCAGTAATAGCCAAATTATGAGCTTCCAAAGTCGACGTCCAAATGTAAACAAAGGCTGCTGGCCACCACGTATGTTGGGATTTCAAAATCGAATATTATGGCCATTTCGCAGTCGTTTTTTTAACTAAGGATGCAGATCGACGGGGAATGTCCTTCCGAGTCGTTTGGTAGGTGCAGATCCAAAATCGGTTCAGTAATAGCCAAATTATGAGCTTCCAAATTCGTTGCCAAATGTAAACAAAGGCTGGGAAAATGTAAACAAAGGTTGCTGGCCTTTTTAACTTTTTTTAACTGTGGAAGCAGATCGAAGGATAATGTCCTTCCGAGTCGTTTGGTAGGTGCAGATCCAAAATCGGTTCAGTAATAGCCAAATTATGAGCTTCCAAAGTCGTCGTCCAAATGTGAACAAAGGCTGCTGGCCACCACGTATGTTGGGATTTCAAAATCGAATATTATGGCCATTTCGCAGTCGATTTAAGAACGGAATACCATTTCGGAATCAGCATTGAATTATCCTTCGAACTGCGTCTACAGTTTTCGTAAGCCGAACAAAAAGTCAAGTCTCGATTTTCGCAATTTAGGAAAGGGGTGTAACATCACAAAATTTTGCAAAAATGGAGTCCCCAACTTTTTTTTAACTAAGGATGCAGATCGACGGGGAATGTCCTTCCGAGTCGTTTGGTAGGTGCAGATCCAAAATCGGTTCAGTAATAGCCAAATTATGAGCTTCCAAAGTCGTCGTCCAAATGTAAACAAAGGCTGCTGGCCACCACGTATGTTGGGATTTCAAAATCGAATATTATGGCCATTTCGCAGTCGATTTAAGAACGGAATACCATTTCGGAATCAGCATTGAATTATCCTTCGAACTGCGTCTACAGTTTTCGTAAGCCGAACAAAAAGTCAAGTCTCGATTTTCGCAATTTAGGAAAGGGGTAACATCACAAAATTTTGCAAAAATCGAGTCCCCAACTTTTTTTTAACTAAGGACGCAGATCGACGGGGAATGTCCTTCCGAGTCGTTTGGTAGGTGCAGATCCAAAATCGGTTCAGTAATAGCCAAATTATGAGCTTCCAAATTCGTTGCCAAATGTAAACAAAGGCTGGGAAAATGTAAACAAAGGTTGCTGGCCTTTTTAACTTTTTTAACTGTGGACGCAGATCGAAGGATAATGTCCTTCCGAGTCGTTTGGTAGGTGCAGATCCAAAATCGGTTCAGTAATAGCCAAATTATGAGCTTCCAAAGTCGTCGTCCAAATGTAAACAAAGGCTGCTGGCCACCACGTATGTTGGGATTTCAAAATCGAATATTATGGCCATTTCGTAGCCGATTCGGGAACGGAATACCATTTCAGAATCAGCATCCAATTATCCTTCGAACTGCGTCTACAGTTTTCAAAAGTCGAACAAAAAGTCTTATCCCGATTTTTCGCAATTTAGGAAAGGGGTAACATCACAAAATTTTGCAAAAATGGAGTCCCCAACTTTTTTTTAACTAAGGATGCAGATCGACGGGGAATGTCCTTCCGAGTCGTTTGGTAGGTGCAGATCCAAAATCGGTTCAGTAATAGCCAAATTATGAGCTTCCAAATTCGTTGCCCAATGTAAACAAAGGCTGGGAAAATGTAAACAAAGGTTGCTGGCCTTTTTAACTTTTTTAACTGTGGACGCAGATCGAAGGATAATGTCCTTCCGAGTCGTTTGGTGGGTGCAGATCCAAAATCTGTGAAGAATTGGCCAAATTATGAGCTTTCAAAGTCGTCGTCCAAATGTAAGCAAAGGCTGGAAAAATGTAAACAAAGGTTGCTGGGCTTTTAAACGTTTTTAACTGTGGACGCAGATGGGCGGGGAATGTTCTTCCGAGTCGTTTGGTAGGTGCAGATCCAAAATCGGTTCAAGAATAGCCAAATTATGAGCTTTCAAAGTAGTCGTCCAAATGTAAACAAAGGCTGGGAAAATATAAACAAAGGTTGCTGGCCGACCGAATACTTTGGCACATTTATTCGGATTTCAAAATCCTTTGCTGTAGATCGAAGGATATTGGAGTCCTGATTCCGAAAAGGCAATCCATTACAAGATCGGTTCAGAAATGACAAAGATATGAGCGTTTAAAGTCGACGTCCAAATGTAAACAAAGGCTGCTGGCCACCACGTATGTTGGGATTTCAAAATCGAATATTATGGCCATTTCGCAGTCGTTTTTTTTTACTAAGGATGCAGATCGACGGGGAATGTCCTTCCGAGTCTTTTGGTAGGTGCAGATTCAAAATCGGTTCAAGAATAGCCAAATTATGAGCTTTCAAAGTCGTCGTCCAAATGTAAACAAAGGCTGGGAAAATGTAAACAAAGGTTGCTGGCCGACCGAATACTTTGGCACATTTATTCGGATTTCAAAATCCTTTGCTGTAGATCGAAGGATATTGGAGTCCTGATTCCGAAAAGGCAATCCATTACAAGATCGGTTCAGAAATGACAAAGATATGAGCGTTTAAAGTCGTCGGCCAAATGTAAACAAAGGCTGCTGGCCACCACGTGGGTGGGATTTCAAAATCGAATATTGTGGCCATTTCGCAGCCACAACCATTTCGGAATCAGCATTTAATGCTGGAATGTCCTATAGGGAATGTCCTTCCGAGTAGTTTGGTAGGTGCAGACCCAAAATCGGTTCAGGAATAGCCGAGAAATTCGCTTTTTAAAATCGGCCAATCGAATTCTGGATTTCGTCCCATTGGTTGGGATCAGCCCGATTCCCATGTGGTTGTTGTTGCCTTTCCCAGTAATCCCAGTTATGCGATATGAGTGGGATATATCGATAACTCCCTCTCCCCCATGGAGTGTAAATGGGGAAGCCCTTCCTGTAAGTAAGAAAAGGAGGGGAGGCGGCGGCCATCATTTAAATTAGCATATTTGTCCCCCTTGCTCTACCGCCTGCTCCCCACTCTTATACTAGAGATGGTACTTTTAAAATTTCTGACTTTGGCTCCTGTGACGTCACTGCGCCGCCTGCTGATCGTTCCTGTTCGCTTAGTACTTCAGTTTCTGGCACAAGCGAAATTCAAGCAATTTGGCCGCAACGGGTTTGCGTTTTCGTGTGGCATTTCGTGGGGCGCTACTTTTGCCGTCCTGCCAGGTTGGATTTCGATGGATGTTTTACTTGATTTAAGGACACTTTTAAAGGTCAGGATCAGGAACAGTACCTGCAGCATCTGGAAGATCACCTGGACAAGCATCCCGAGCAGGATGTTGCTGGTTGAACGTGTTTCCGTCGGCCAGGGCTTTATAAAACAGCGAGCCTCGTGTCCTGGGGAATATAATGGAGGGGATTAGAGACCCCAGAGAAGGAGCGACCGTAACTACTGGGGGAGGACAGGTTCCAGCCATTGATCTTTTGGATGTGGACGAATGCCTGCGAGCTATGGGCCTCCTTCGCTGCGACATGTGGAGCATCTGCGTCGCCGCCAATTACTCCCACCTTCCCAATCAAAACACAATGTTTATGCTTTCACATATTTATTTTATATTATCTTTCAGGTATCACAAATGAAAAACTGGACTACAACAACTTCAACTAATCGGAAAAAGCAGCAAAGGATACTCGGTAGAATGCACGGCTGCTGACCCGATGGTCCCAGTTCCAGGGCAATGTCGACAACGGGAAGCTAAAGATCTTCTCTTGGTTGTAAAAGATTATCCTGCGGCGATCCTCTTGAGTCGATGTGCTGCATTTGGTTCAATCCCAGTCACCTGTGAATTAGAAACTATGGTGAGCTTGAAACAATATTTTATTTTCTTTAAAATGTTACTTACCTTCCCATGAACTTCTCTTCCAGGACTTAATTTGTGTTCGCATCATCAACGGACGCTCATCCTGGAGTCTTGCGGCTGGTGGATGCTGGAGGATGTTGGTGGATACTGGAGGATGCTAGTGGATGCTGGAGGATGCTGGTGAATGCAGGAGGATGCTGGTGGATGCTGGAGGATGCTGCTGGATGCTGGTGGATGGTGGAGGATGCTGGAGGATGTTGGTGAATGCAGGAGGATGCTGGTGGATGCTGGAGGATGCTGCTGGATGCTGGTGGATGCTGGAGGATGCTGCTGGATGCAGGAGGATGCTGCTGGATGCTGGAGGATGCTGCTGGATGCTGGAGGATGCTGCTGGATGCTTGAGGATGCTGCAGGTGTTTCAAGCAGATGCAAAAACAATTACTAAAACTTTGTAAACTGTTTGAAAGAATAAATACAAATATTTAAACTGTGTGTTTTATTTAAGGGGAAACATTTTTAGGTGCCACGGGGGTCTAACTTGGCCTACATCGGTTGCGAAAAGGCCAAGATATGCGCTTAACCCGTTTAAACCTCATTGATCGAAGTTACCAAAATTGGTATTGGCCTTTTGCCGGAATCTGTAATTTCCGTAACTCTTTTTGATATGTCCCGGCCATTTCGCGGCCGATTTGGGAACGGAATACCTCTTTAGAATCAGGACATTTCTCTGCCTAAATCTGAATCTAAAATTTGCAAAAGCCAAAAAAAAAGTTTGACCTCGATTTTTGCAAATTTTTGTGATGATTTTGTGATCGAGTCCCCAACTTTTTTTTAACTAAGGACGCAGATCGAAGGATAATGTCCTTCCGAGTCGTTTGGTAGGTGCAGATCCAAAATCGGTTCAGAAATAGCCAAATTATGAGCTTTCAAAGTCATCGTCCAAATGTAAACAAAGGCTGCTGGCCACCACGTGAGTAGGGATTTCAAAATCGAATATTATGGCCATTTCGCAGCCGATTCGGGAACGGAATACCATTTCGGAATCAGCATTGAATTATCCTTCGAACTGCGTATACAGTTTTCGAAAGCCGAACAAAAAGTCAAATCTCGATTTTCGCAATTTAGGAAAGGGGTAACATCACAAAATTTTGCAAAAATCGAGTCCCCAACTTTTTTTTAACTAAGGATGCAGATCGACGGGGAATGTCCTTCCGAGTCGTTTGAAAGGTGCAGATCCAAAATCGGTTTAGTAATAGCCAAATTATGAGCTTTCAAAGTCGTCGTCCAAATGTAAACAAAGGCTTGAAAAATGTAAACAAAGGTTGCTGGCCTTTTTAACTTTTTTAACTGTGGACGCAGATCGAAGGATAATGTCCTTCCGAGTCGTTTGGTAGGTGCAGATCCAAAATCGGTTCAGTAATAGCCAAATTATGAGCTTCCAAATTCGTTGCCAAATGTAAACAAAGGCTGGGAAAATGTAAACAAAGGTTGCTGGCCTTTTTAACTTTTTTTAACTGTGGACGCAGATCGAAGGATAATGTCCTTCCGAGTCGTTTGGTAGGTGCAGATCCAAAATCGGTTCAGTAATAGCCAAATTATGAGCTTTCAAAGTCGTCGTCCAAATGTAAACAAAGGCTGCTGGCCACCACGTATATTGGGATTTCAAAATCGAATATTATGGCCATTTCGCAGCCGATTCGGGAACGGAATACCATTTCGGAATCAGCATCCAATTATAGGTTGAACTGCGTCTACAGTTTTCGAAAGCCGAACAAAAAGTCAAATCTCGATTTTTCGCAATTTAGGAAAGGGGTAACATCACAAAATTTTGCAAAAATCGAGTCCCCAACTTTTTTTTAACTAAGGATGCAGATCGACGGGGAATGTCCTTCCGAGTCGTTTGGTAGGTGCAGATCCAAAATCGGTTCAGTAATAGCCAAATTATGAGCTTCCAATATCGTTGCCAAATGTAAACAAAGGCTGGGAAAATGTAAACAAAGGTTGCTGGCCTTTTTAACTTTTTTTAACTGTGGACGCAGATCGAAGGATAATGTCCTTCCGAGTCGTTTGGTAGGTGCAGATCCAAAATCGGTTCAGTAATAGCCAAATTATGAGCTTCCAAAGTCGTCGTCCAAATGTAAACAAAGGCTGCTGGCCACCCCGTGAGTTGGGATTTCAAAATCGAATATTATGGCCATTTCGCAGCCGATTCGGGAACGGAATACCATTTCGGAATCAGCATCCAATTATCCTTCGAACTGCGTCTACAGTTTTCAAAAGTCGAACAAAAAGTCAAATCTCGATTTTTCGCAATTTAGGAAAGGGGTAACATCACAAAATTTTGCAAAAATGGAGTCCCCAACTTTTTTTTAACTAAGGATGCAGATCGACGGGGAATGTCCTTCCGAGTCTTTTGGTAGGTGCAGATCCAAAATCGGTTCAAGAATAGCCAAATTATGAGCTTCCAAAGTCGTCGTCCAAATGTAAACAAAGGCTGGGAAAATGTAAACAAAAGTTGCTGGCCTTTTTAACTTTTTTAACTGTGGACGCAGATCGAAGGATAATGTCCTTCCGAGTCGTTTGGTAGGTGCAGATCCAAAATCGGTTCAGTAATAGCCAAATTATGAGCTTCCAAAGTCGTCGTCCAAATGTAAACAAAGGCTGCTGGCCACCATGTATGTTGGGATTTCAAAATCGAATATTATAGCCATTTCGCAGTCGCTTTTTTAACTAAGGATGCAGATCGACGGGGAATGTCCTTCCGAGTCGTTTGGTAGGTGCAGATCCAAAATCGGTTCAGTAATAGCCAAATTATGAGCTTCCAAATTCGTTGCCAAATGTAAACAAAGGCTGGGAAAATGTTAACAAAGGTTGCTGGCCTTTTTAACTTTTTTAACTGTGGACGCAGATCGAAGGATAATGTCCTTCCGAGTCGTTTGGTAGGTGCAGATCCAAAATCGGTTCAGTAATAGCCAAATTATGAGCTTTCAAAGTCGTCGTCCAAATGTAAACAAAGGCTGCTGGCCACCACGTATATTGGGATTTCAAAATCGAATATTATGGCCATTTCGCAGCCGATTCGGGAACGGAATACCATATCGGAATCAGCATCCAATTATAGTTCGAACTGCGTCTACAGTTTTCGAAAGCCGAACAAAAAGTCAAATCTCGATTTTTCGCAATTTAGGAAAGGGGTAACATCACAAAATTTTGCAAAAATGGAGTCCCCAACTTTTTTTTAACTAAGGATGCAGATCGACGGGGAATGTCCTTCCGAGTCATTTGGTAGGTGCAGATCCAAAATCGGTTCAGTAATAGCCAAATTATGAGCTTCCAAATTCGTTGCCAAATGTAAACAAAGGCTGGGAAAATGTAAACAAAGGTTGCTGGCCTTTTTAACTTTTTTAACTGTGGACGCAGATCGAAGGATAATGTCCTTCCGAGTCGTTTGGTAGGTGCAGATCCAAAATCGGTTCAGTAATAGCCAAATTATGAGCTTCCAAAGTCGTCGTCCAAATGTAAACAAAGGCTGCTGGCCACCCCGTGAGTTGGGATTTCAAAATCGAATATTATGGCCATTTCGCAGCCGATTCGGGAACGGAATACCATTTCGGAATCAGCATCCAATTATCCTTCGAACTGCGTCTACAGTTTTCAAAAGTCGAACAAAAAGTCAAATCTCGATTTTTCGCAATTTAGGAAAGGGGTAACATCACAAAATTTTGCAAAAATGGAGTCCCCAACTTTTTTTTAACTAAGGATGCAGATCGACGGGGAATGTCCTTCCGAGTCGTTTGGTAGGTGCAGATCCAAAATCGGTTCAGTAATAGCCAAATTATGAGCTTCCAAATTCGTTGCCAAATGTAAACAAAGGCTGGGAAAATGTAAACAAAGGTTGCTGGCCTTTTTAACTTTTTTTAACTGTGGACGCAGATCGAAGGATAATGTCCTTCCGAGTCGTTTGGTAGGTGCAGATCCAAAATCGGTTCAGTAATAGCCAAATTATGAGCTTCCAAAGTCGTCGTCCAAATGTAAACAAAGGCTGCTGGCCACCCCATGAGTTGGGATTTCAAAATCGAATATTATGGCCATTTCGTAGCCGATTCGGGAACGGAATACCATTTCAGAATCAGCATCCAATTATCCTTCGAACTGCGTCTACAGTTTTCAAAAGTCGAACAAAAAGTCAAATCTCGATTTTTCGCAATTTAGGAAAGGGGTAACATCACAAAATTTTGCAAAAATGGAGTCCCCAACTTTTTTTTAACTAAGGATGCAGATCGACGGGGAATGTCCTTCCGAGTCGTTTGGTAGGTGCAGATCCAAAATCGGTTCAGTAATAGCCAAATTATGAGCTTCCAAATTCGTTGCCAAATGTAAACAAAGGCTGGGAAAATGTTAACAAAGGTTGCTGGCCTTTTTAACTTTTTTAACTGTGGACGCAGATCGAAGGATAATGTCCTTCCGAGTCGTTTGGTAGGTGCAGATCCAAAATCGGTTCAGTAATAGCCAAATTATGAGCTTTCAAAGTCGTCGTCCAAATGTAAACAAAGGCTGCTGGCCACCACGTATATTGGGATTTCAAAATCGAATATTATGGCCATTTCGCAGCCGATTCGGGAACGGAATACCATTTCGGAATCAGCATCCAATTATAGTTCGAACTGCGTCTACAGTTTTCGAAAGCCGAACAAAAAGTCAAATCTCGATTTTTCGCAATTTAGGAAAGGGGTAACATCACAAAATTTTGCAAAAATCGAGTCCCCAACTTTTTTTTAACTAAGGATGCAGATCGACGGGGAATGTCCTTCCGAGTCGTTTGGTAGGTGCAGATCCAAAATCGGTTCAGTAATAGCCAAATTATGAGCTTCCAATATCGTTGCCAAATGTAAACAAAGGCTGGGAAAATGTAAACAAAGGTTGCTGGCCTTTTTAACTTTTTTAACTGTGGACGCAGATCGAAGGATAATGTCCTTCCGAGTCGTTTGGTAGGTGCAGATCCAAAATCGGTTCAGTAATAGCCAAATTATGAGCTTCCAAAGTCGTCGTCCAAATGTAAACAAAGGCTGCTGGCCACCCCGTGAGTTGGGATTTCAAAATCGAATATTATGGCCATTTCGCAGCCGATTCGGGAACGGAATACCATTTCGGAATCAGCATCCAATTATCCTTCGAACTGCGTCTACAGTTTTCAAAAGTCGAACAAAAAGTCAAATCTCGATTTTTCGCAATTTAGGAAAGGGGTAACATCACAAAATTTTGCAAAAATGGAGTCCCCAACTTTTTTTTAACTAAGGATGCAGATCGACGGGGAATGTCCTTCCGAGTCTTTTGGTAGGTGCAGATTCAAAATCGGTTCAAGAATAGCCAAAATATGAGCTTCCAAAGTCGTCGTCCAAATGTAAACAAAGGCTGGGAAAATGTAAACAAAGGTTGCTGGCCTTTTTAACCTTTTTTAACTGTGGACGCAGATCGAAGGATAATGTCCTTCCGAGTCGTTTGGTAGGTGCAGATCCAAAATCGGTTCAGTAATAGCCAAATTATGAGCTTCCAAAGTCGTCGTCCAAATGTAAACAAAGGCTGCTGGCCACCCCGTGAGTTGGGATTTCAAAATCGAATATTATGGCCATTTCGCAGCCGATTCGGGAACGGAATACCATTTCGGAATCAGCATCCAATTATCCTTCGAACTGCGTCTACAGTTTTCAAAAGTCGAACAAAAAGTCAAATCTCGATTTTTCGCAATTTAGGAAAGGGGTAACATCACAAAATTTTGCAAAAATGGAGTCCCCAACTTTTTTTTAACTAAGGATGCAGATCGACGGGGAATGTCCTTCCGAGTCTTTTGGTAGGTGCAGATTCAAAATCGGTTCAAGAATAGCCAAAATATGAGCTTCCAAAGTCGTCGTCCAAATGTAAACAAAGGCTGGGAAAATGTAAACAAAAGTTGCTGGCCTTTTTAACTTTTTTAACTGTGGACGCAGATCGAAGGATAATGTCCTTCCGAGTCGTTTGGTAGGTGCAGATCCAAAATCGGTTCAGTAATAGCCAAATTATGAGCTTCCAAAGTCGTCGTCCAAATGTAAACAAAGGCTGCTGGCCACCATGTATGTTGGGATTTCAAAATCGAATATTATAGCCATTTCGCAGTCGCTTTTTTAACTAAGGATGCAGATCGACGGGGAATGTCCTTCCGAGTCGTTTGGTAGGTGCAGATCCAAAATCGGTTCAGTAATAGCCAAATTATGAGCTTCCAAATTCGTTGCCAAATGTAAACAAAGGCTGGGAAAATGTTAACAAAGGTTGCTGGCCTTTTTAACTTTTTTAACTGTGGACGCAGATCGAAGGATAATGTCCTTCCGAGTCGTTTGGTAGGTGCAGATCCAAAATCGGTTCAGTAATAGCCAAATTATGAGCTTTCAAAGTCGTCGTCCAAATGTAAACAAAGGCTGCTGGCCACCACGTATATTGGGATTTCAAAATCGAATATTATGGCCATTTCGCAGCCGATTCGGGAACGGAATACCATATCGGAATCAGCATCCAATTATAGTTCGAACTGCGTCTACAGTTTTCGAAAGCCGAACAAAAAGTCAAATCTCGATTTTTCGCAATTTAGGAAAGGGGTAACATCACAAAATTTTGCAAAAATGGAGTCCCCAACTTTTTTTTAACTAAGGATGCAGATCGACGGGGAATGTCCTTCCGAGTCGTTTGGTAGGTGCAGATCCAAAATCGGTTCAGTAATAGCCAAATTATGAGCTTCCAAATTCGTTGCCAAATGTAAACAAAGGCTGGGAAAATGTAAACAAAGGTTGCTGGCCTTTTTAACTTTTTTAACTGTGGACGCAGATCGAAGGATAATGTCCTTCCGAGTCGTTTGGTAGGTGCAGATCCAAAATCGGTTCAGTAATAGCCAAATTATGAGCTTCCAAAGTCGTCGTCCAAATGTAAACAAAGGCTGCTGGCCACCCCGTGAGTTGGGATTTCAAAATCGAATATTATGGCCATTTCGCAGCCGATTCGGGAACGGAATACCATTTCGGAATCAGCATCCAATTATCCTTCGAACTGCGTCTACAGTTTTCAAAAGTCGAACAAAAAGTCTTATCTCGATTTTTCGCAATTTAGGAAAGGGGTAACATCACAAAATTTTGCAAAAATGGAGTCCCCAACTTTTTTTTAACTAAGGATGCAGATCGACGGGGAATGTCCTTCCGAGTCGTTTGGTAGGTGCAGATCCAAAATCGGTTCAGTAATAGCCAAATTATGAGCTTCCAAATTCGTTGCCAAATGTAAACAAAGGCTGGGAAAATGTAAACAAAGGTTGCTGGCCTTTTTAACTTTTTTTAACTGTGGACGCAGATCGAAGGATAATGTCCTTCCGAGTCGTTTGGTAGGTGCAGATCCAAAATCGGTTCAGTAATAGCCAAATTATGAGCTTCCAAAGTCGTCGTCCAAATGTAAACAAAGGCTGCTGGCCACCCCATGAGTTGGGATTTCAAAATCGAATATTATGGCCATTTCGTAGCCGATTCGGGAACGGAATACCATTTCAGAATCAGCATCCAATTATCCTTCGAACTGCGTCTACAGTTTTCAAAAGTCGAACAAAAAGTCTTATCCCGATTTTTCGCAATTTAGGAAAGGGGTAACATCACAAAATTTTGCAAAAATTGAGTCCCCAACTTTTTTTTAACTAAGGACGCAGATCGACGGGGAATGTCCTTCCGAGTCGTTTGGTAGGTGCAGATCCAAAATCGGTTCAGTAATAGCCAAATTATGAGCTTCCAAATTTGTTGCCCAATGTAAACAAAGGCTGGGAAAATGTAAACAAAGGTTGCTGGCCTTTTTAACTTTTTTAACTGTGGACGCAGATCGAAGGATAATGTCCTTCCGAGTCGTTTGGTAGGTGCAGATCCAAAATCGGTTCAGTAATAGCCAAATTATGAGCTTCCAAATTCGTTGCCAAATGTAAACAAAGGCTGGGAAAATGTAAACAAAGGTTGCTGGCCTTTTTAACTTTTTTAACTGTGGAAGCAGATCGAAGGATAATGTCCTTCCGAGTCGTTTGGTAGGTGCAGATCCAAAATCGGTTCAGTAATAGCCAAATTATGAGCTTCCAAAGTCGACGTCCAAATGTAAACAAAGGCTGCTGGCCACCACGTATGTTGGGATTTCAAAATCGAATATTATGGCCATTTCGCAGTCGTTTTTTTAACTAAGGATGCAGATCGACGGGGAATGTCCTTCCGAGTCGTTTGGTAGGTGCAGATCCAAAATCGGTTCAGTAATAGCCAAATTATGAGCTTCCAAATTCGTTGCCAAATGTAAACAAAGGCTGGGAAAATGTAAACAAAGGTTGCTGGCCTTTTTAACTTTTTTAACTGTGGAAGCAGATCGAAGGATAATGTCCTTCCGAGTCGTTTGGTAGGTGCAGATCCAAAATCGGTTCAGTAATAGCCAAATTATGAGCTTCCAAAGTCGTCGTCCAAATGTAAACAAAGGCTGCTGGCCACCACGTATGTTGGGATTTCAAAATCGAATATTATGGCCATTTCGCAGTCGATTTAAGAACGGAATACCATTTCGGAATCAGCATTGAATTATCCTTCGAACTGCGTCTACAGTTTTCGTAAGCCGAACAAAAAGTCTTATCCCGATTTTTCGCAATTTAGGAAAGGGGTAACATCACAAAATTTTGCAAAAATGGAGTCCCCAACTTTTTTTTAACTAAGGATGCAGATCGACGGGGAATGTCCTTCCGAGTCGTTTGGTAGGTGCAGATCCAAAATCGGTTCAGTAATAGCCAAATTATGAGCTTCCAAATTCGTTGCCAAATGTAAACAAAGGCTGGGAAAATGTAAACAAAGGTTGCTGGCCTTTTTAACTTTTTTAACTGTGGACGCAGATCGAAGGATAATGTCCTTCCGAGTCGTTTGGTAGGTGCAGATCCAAAATCGGTTCAGTAATAGCCAAATTATGAGCTTCCAAAGTCGTCGTCCAAATGTAAACAAAGGCTGCTGGCCACCCCATGAGTTGGGATTTCAAAATCGAATATTATGGCCATTTCGTAGCCGATTCGGGAACGGAATACCATTTCAGAATCAGCATTGAATTATCCTTCGAACTGCGTCTACAGTTTTCGTAAGCCGAACAAAAAGTCTTATCCCGATTTTTCGCAATTTAGGAAAGGGGTAACATCACAAAATTTTGCAAAAATGGAGTCCCCAACTTTTTTTTAACTAAGGATGCAGATCGACGGGGAATGTCCTTCCGAGTCGTTTGGTAGGTGCAGATCCAAAATCGGTTCAGTAATAGCCAAATTATGAGCTTCCAAATTTGTTGCCCAATGTAAACAAAGGCTGGGAAAATGTAAACAAAGGTTGCTGGCCTTTTTAACTTTTTTAACTGTGGACGCAGATCGAAGGATAATGTCCTTCCGAGTCGTTTGGTGGGTGCAGATCCAAAATCTGTGAAGAATTGGCCAAATTATGAGCTTTCAAAGTCGTCGTCCAAATGTAAGCAAAGGCTGGAAAAATGTAAACAAAGGTTGCTGGGCTTTTAAACGTTTTTAACTGTGGACGCAGATGGGCGGGGAATGTTCTTCCGAGTCGTTTGGTAGGTGCAGATCCAAAATCGGTTCAAGAATAGCCAAATTATGAGCTTTCAAAGTAGTCGTCCAAATGTAAACAAAGGCTGGGAAAATATAAACAAAGGTTGCTGGCCGACCGAATACTTTGGCACATTTATTCGGATTTCAAAATCCTTTGCTGTAGATCGAAGGATATTGGAGTCCTGATTCCGAAAAGGCAATCCATTACAAGATCGGTTTAGAAATGACAAAGATATGAGCGTTTAAAGTCGTCGGCCAAATGTAAACAAAGGCTGCTGGCCACCACGTGGGTGGGATTTCAAAATCGAATATTGTGGCCATTTCGCAGCCTCAACCATTTCGGAATCAGCATTTAATGCTGGAATGTCCTATAGGGAATGTCCTTCCGAGTAGTTTGGTAGGTGCAGACCCAAAATCGGTTCAGGAATAGCCGAGAAATTCGCTTTTTAAAATCGGCCAATCGAATTCTGGATTTCGTCCCATTGGTTGGGATCAGCCCGATTCCCATGTGGTTGTTGTTGCCTTTCCCAGTAATCCCAGTTATGCGATATGAGTGGGATATATCGATAACTCCCTCTCCCCCATGGAGTGTAAATGGGGAAGCCCTTCCTGTAAGTAAGAAAAGGAGGGGAGGCGGCGGCCATCATTTAAATTAGCATATTTGTCCCCCTTGCTCTACCGCCTGCTCCCCACTCTTATACTAGAGATGGTACTTTTAAAATTTCTGACTTTGGCTCCTGTGACGTCACTGCGCCGCCTGCTGATCGTTCCTGTTCGCTTAGTACTTCAGTTTCTGGCACAAGCGAAATTCAAGCAATTTGGCCGCAACGGGTTTGCGTTTTCGTGTGGCATTTCGTGGGGCGCTACTTTTGCCGTCCTGCCAGGTTGGATTTCGATGGATGTTTTACTTGATTTAAGGACACTTATAAAGGTCAGGATCAGGAACAGTACCTGCAGCATCTGGAAGATCACCTGGACAAGCATCCCGAGCAGGATGTTGCTGGTTGAACGTGTTTCCGTCGGCCAGGGCTTTATAAAACAGCGAGCCTCGTGTCCTGGGGAATATAATGGAGGGGGATTAGAGACCCCAGAGAAGGAGCGACCGTAACTACTGGGGGAGGACAGGTTCCAGCCATTGATCTCTTGGATGTGGACGAATGCCTGCGAGCTATGGGCCTCCTTCGCTGCGACATGTGGAGCATCTGCGTCGCCGCCAATTACTCCCACCTTCCCAATCAAAACACAATGTTTATGCTTTCACATATTTATTTTATATTATCTTTCAGGTATCACAAATGAAAAACTGGACTACAACAACTTCAACTAATCGGAAAAAGCAGCAAAGGATACTCGGTAGAATGCACGGCTGCTGACCCGATGGTCCCAGTTCCAGGGCAATGTCGACAACGGGAAGCTAAAGATCTTCTCTTGGTTGTAAAAGATTATCCTGCGGCGATCCTCTTGAGTCGATGTGCTGCATTTGGTTCAATCCCAGTCACCTGTGAATTAGAAACTATGGTGAGCTTGAAACAATATTTTATTTTCTTTAAAATGTTACTTACCTTCCCATGAACTTCTCTTCCAGGACTTAATTTGTGTTCGCATCATCAACGGACGCTCATCCTGGAGTCTTGCGGCTGGTGGATGCTGGAGGATGTTGGTGGATACTGGAGGATGCTAGTGGATGCTGGAGGATGCTGGTGAATGCAGGAGGATGCTGGTGGATGCTGGAGGATGCTGCTGGATGCTGGTGGATGCTGGAGGATGCTGGAGGATGTTGGTGAATGCAGGAGGATGCTGGTGGATGCTGGAGGATGCTGCTGGATGCTGGTGGATGCTGGAGGATGCTGCTGGATGCAGGAGGATGCTGCTGGATGCTGGAGGATGCTGCTGGATGCTGGAGGATGCTGCTGGATGCTTGAGGATGCTGCAGGTGTTTCAAGCAGATGCAAAAACAATTACTAAAACTTTGTAAACTGTTTGAAAGAATAAATACAAATATTTAAACTGTGTGTTTTATTTAAGGGGAAACATTTTTAGGTGCCACGGGGGTCTAACTTGGCCTACATCGGTTGCGAAAAGGCCAAGATATGCGCTTAACCCGTTTAAACCTCATTGATCGAAGTTACCAAAATTGGTATTGGCCTTTTGCCGGAATCTGTAATTTCCGTAACTCTTTTTGATATGTCCCGGCCATTTCGCGGCCGATTTGGGAACGGAATACCTCTTTAGAATCAGGACATTTCTCTGCCTAAATCTGAATCTAAAATTTGCAAAAGCCAAAAAAAAGTTTGACCTCGATTTTTGCAAATTTTTGTGATGATTTTGTGATCGAGTCCCCAACTTTTTTTTAACTAAGGACGCAGATCGAAGGATAATGTCCTTCCGAGTCGTTTGGTAGGTGCAGATCCAAAATCGGTTCAGAAATAGCCAAATTATGAGCTTTCAAAGTCATCGTCCAAATGTAAACAAAGGCTGCTGGCCACCACGTGAGTAGGGATTTCAAAATCGAATATTATGGCCATTTCGCAGCCGATTCGGGAACGGAATACCATTTCGGAATCAGCATTGAATTATCCTTCGAACTGCGTATACAGTTTTCGAAAGCCGAACAAAAAGTCAAATCTCGATTTTCGCAATTTAGGAAAGGGGTAACATCACAAAATTTTGCAAAAATGGAGTCCCCAACTTTTTTTTAACTAAGGATGCAGATCGACGGGGAATGTCCTTCCGAGTCGTTTGGTAGGTGCAGATCCAAAATCGGTTCAGTAATAGCCAAATTATGAGCTTTCAAAGTCGTCGTCCAAATGTAAACAAAGGCTGGGAAAATGTTAACAAAGGTTGCTGGCCTTTTTAACTTTTTTAACTGTGGACGCAGATCGAAGGATAATGTCCTTCCGAGTCGTTTGGTAGGTGCAGATCCAAAATCGGTTCAGTAATAGCCAAATTATGAGCTTCCAAATTCGTTGCCAAATGTAAACAAAGGCTGGGAAAATGTAAACAAAGGTTGCTGGCCTTTTTAACTTTTTTAACTGTGGACGCAGATCGAAGGATAATGTCCTTCCGAGTCGTTTGGTAGGTGCAGATCCAAAATCGGTTCAGTAATAGCCAAATTATGAGCTTTCAAAGTCGTCGTCCAAATGTAAACAAAGGCTGCTGGCCACCACGTATATTGGGATTTCAAAATCGAATATTATGGCCATTTCGCAGCCGATTCGGGAACGGAATACCATTTCGGAATCAGCATTGAATTATCCTTCGAACTGCGTATACAGTTTTCGAAAGCCGAACAAAAAGTCAAATCTCGATTTTCGCAATTTAGGAAAGGGGTAACATCACAAAATTTTGCAAAAATGGAGTCCCCAACTTTTTTTTAACTAAGGATGCAGATCGACGGGGAATGTCCTTCCGAGTCGTTTGGTAGGTGCAGATCCAAAATCGGTTCAGTAATAGCCAAATTATGAGCTTCCAATATCGTTGCCAAATGTAAACAAAGGCTGGGAAAATGTAAACAAAGGTTGCTGGCCTTTTTAACTTTTTTAACTGTGGACGCAGATCGAAGGATAATGTCCTTCCGAGTCGTTTGGTAGGTGCAGATCCAAAATCGGTTCAGTAATAGCCAAATTATGAGCTTCCAAATTCGTTGCCAAATGTAAACAAAGGCTGGGAAAATGTAAACAAAGGTTGCTGGCCTTTTTAACTTTTTTAACTGTGGACGCAGATCGAAGGATAATGTCCTTCCGAGTCGTTTGGTAGGTGCAGATCCAAAATCGGTTCAGTAATAGCCAAATTATGAGCTTCCAAAGTCGTCGTCTAAATGTAAACAAAGGCTGCTGGCCACCACGTATGTTGGGATTTCAAAATCGAATATTATGGCCATTTCGCAGCCGATTCGGGAACGGAATACCATTTCGGAATCAGCATTGAATTATCCTTCGAACTGCGTATACAGTTTTCGAAAGCCGAACAAAAAGTCAAATCTCGATTTTCGCAATTTAGGAAAGGGGTAACATCACAAAATTTTGCAAAAATGGAGTCCCCAACTTTTTTTTAACTAAGGATGCAGATCGACGGGGAATGTCCTTCCGAGTCGTTTGGTAGGTGCAGATCCAAAATCGGTTCAGTAATAGCCAAATTATGAGCTTTCAAAGTCGTCGTCCAAATGTAAACAAAGGCTTGAAAAATGTAAACAAAGGTTGCTGGCCTTTTTAACTTTTTTAACTGTGGACGCAGATCGAAGGATAATGTCCTTCCGAGTCGTTTGGTAGGTGCAGATCCAAAATCGGTTCAGTAATAGCCAAATTATGAGCTTCCAAAGTCGTCGTCCAAATGTAAACAAAGGCTGCTGGCCACCACGTATGTTGGGATTTCAAAATCGAATATTATGGCCATTTCGCAGTCGTTTTTTTAACTAAGGATGCAGATCGACGGGGAATGTCCTTCCGAGTCGTTTGGTAGGTGCAGATCCAAAATCGGTTCAGTAATAGCCAAATTATGAGCTTCCAAATTCGTTGCCAAATGTAAACAAAGGCTGGGAAAATGTAAACAAAGGTTGCTGGCCTTTTTAACTTTTTTAACTGTGGACGCAGATCGAAGGATAATGTCCTTCCGAGTCGTTTGGTAGGTGCAGATCCAAAATCGGTTCAGTAATAGCCAAATTATGAGCTTCCAAAGTCGTCGTCCAAATGTAAACAAAGGCTGCTGGCCACCCCGTGAGTTGGGATTTCAAAATCGAATATTATGGCCATTTCGCAGCCGATTCGGGAACGGAATACCATTTCGGAATCAGCATCCAATTATCCTTCGAACTGCGTCTACAGTTTTCAAAAGTCGAACAAAAAGTCAAATCTCGATTTTTCGCAATTTAGGAAAGGGGTAACATCACAAAATTTTGCAAAAATGGAGTCCCCAACTTTTTTTTAACTAAGGATGCAGATCGACGGGGAATGTCCTTCCGAGTCGTTTGGTAGGTGCAGATCCAAAATCGGTTCAGTAATAGCCAAATTATGAGCTTTCAAAGTCGTCGTCCAAATGTAAACAAAGGCTTGAAAAATGTAAACAAAGGTTGCTGGCCTTTTTAACTTTTTTAACTGTGGACGCAGATCGAAGGATAATGTCCTTCCGAGTCGTTTGGTAGGTGCAGATCCAAAATCGGTTCAGTAATAGCCAAATTATGAGCTTCCAAAGTCGTCGTCCAAATGTAAACAAAGGCTGCTGGCCACCACGTATGTTGGGATTTCAAAATCGAATATTATGGCCATTTCGCAGTCGTTTTTTTAACTAAGGATGCAGATCGACGGGGAATGTCCTTCCGAGTCGTTTGGTAGGTGCAGATCCAAAATCGGTTCAGTAATAGCCAAATTATGAGCTTCCAAATTCGTTGCCAAATGTAAACAAAGGCTGGGAAAATGTTAACAAAGGTTGCTGGCCTTTTTAACTTTTTTAACTGTGGACGCAGATCGAAGGATAATGTCCTTCCGAGTCGTTTGGTAGGTGCAGATCCAAAATCGGTTCAGTAATAGCCAAATTATGAGCTTCCAAATTCGTTGCCAAATGTAAACAAAGGCTGGGAAAATGTAAACAAAGGTTGCTGGCCTTTTTAACTTTTTTTAACTGTGGACGCAGATCGAAGGATAATGTCCTTCCGAGTCGTTTGGTAGGTGCAGATCCAAAATCGGTTCAGTAATAGCCAAATTATGAGCTTTCAAAGTCGTCGTCCAAATGTAAACAAAGGCTGCTGGCCACCACGTATATTGGGATTTCAAAATCGAATATTATGGCCATTTCGCAGCCGATTCGGGAACGGAATACCATTTCGGAATCAGCATCCAATTATAGTTCGAACTGCGTCTACAGTTTTCGAAAGCCGAACAAAAAGTCAAATCTCGATTTTTCGCAATTTAGGAAAGGGGTAACATCACAAAATTTTGCAAAAATGGAGTCCCCAACTTTTTTTTAACTAAGGATGCAGATCGACGGGGAATGTCCTTCCGAGTCTTTTGGTAGGTGCAGATTCAAAATCGGTTCAAGAATAGCCAAATTATGAGCTTCCAAATTCGTTGCCAAATGTAAACAAAGGCTGGGAAAATGTAAACAAAGGTTGCTGGCCTTTTTAACTTTTTTAACTGTGGACGCAGATCGAAGGATAATGTCCTTCCGAGTCGTTTGGTAGGTGCAGATCCAAAATCGGTTCAGTAATAGCCAAATTATGAGCTTCCAAAGTCGTCGTCCAAATGTAAACAAAGGCTGCTGGCCACCCCGTGAGTTGGGATTTCAAAATCGAATATTATGGCCATTTCGCAGCCGATTCGGGAACGGAATACCATTTCGGAATCAGCATCCAATTATAGTTCGAACTGCGTCTACAGTTTTCGAAAGCCGAACAAAAAGTCAAATCTCGATTTTTCGCAATTTAGGAAAGGGGTAACATCACAAAATTTTGCAAAAATCGAGTCCCCAACTTTTTTTTAACTAAGGATGCAGATCGACGGGGAATGTCCTTCCGAGTCGTTTGGTAGGTGCAGATCCAAAATCGGTTCAGTAATAGCCAAATTATGAGCTTCCAATATCGTTGCCAAATGTAAACAAAGGCTGGGAAAATGTAAACAAAGGTTGCTGGCCTTTTTAACTTTTTTAACTGTGGACGCAGATCGAAGGATAATGTCCTTCCGAGTCGTTTGGTAGGTGCAGATCCAAAATCGGTTCAGTAATAGCCAAATTATGAGCTTCCAATATCGTTGCCAAATGTAAACAAAGGCTGGGAAAATGTAAACAAAGGTTGCTGGCCTTTTTAACTTTTTTAACTGTGGACGCAGATCGAAGGATAATGTCCTTCCGAGTCGTTTGGTAGGTGCAGATCCAAAATCGGTTCAGTAATAGCCAAATTATGAGCTTCCAATATCGTTGCCAAATGTAAACAAAGGCTGGGAAAATGTAAACAAAGGTTGCTGGCCTTTTTAACTTTTTTAACTGTGGACGCAGATCGAAGGATAATGTCCTTCCGAGTCGTTTGGTAGGTGCAGATCCAAAATCGGTTCAGTAATAGCCAAATTATGAGCTTCCAAAGTCGTCGTCCAAATGTAAACAAAGGCTGCTGGCCACCCCGTGAGTTGGGATTTCAAAATCGAATATTATGGCCATTTCGCAGCCGATTCGGGAACGGAATACCATTTCGGAATCAGCATCCAATTATCCTTCGAACTGCGTCTACAGTTTTCAAAAGTCGAACAAAAAGTCAAATCTCGATTTTTCGCAATTTAGGAAAGGGGTAACATCACAAAATTTTGCAAAAATGGAGTCCCCAACTTTTTTTTAACTAAGGATGCAGATCGACGGGGAATGTCCTTCCGAGTCTTTTGGTAGGTGCAGATTCAAAATCGGTTCAAGAATAGCCAAATTATGAGCTTCCAAATTCGTTGCCAAATGTAAACAAAGGCTGGGAAAATGTAAACAAAGGTTGCTGGCCTTTTTAACTTTTTTAACTGTGGACGCAGATCGAAGGATAATGTCCTTCCGAGTCGTTTGGTAGGTGCAGATCCAAAATCGGTTCAGTAATAGCCAAATTATGAGCTTCCAAAGTCGTCGTCCAAATGTAAACAAAGGCTGCTGGCCACCATGTATGTTGGGATTTCAAAATCGAATATTATAGCCATTTCGCAGTCGCTTTTTTAAATAAGGATGCAGATCGACGGGGAATGTCCTTCCGAGTCGTTTGGTAGGTGCAGATCCAAAATCGGTTCAGTAATAGCCAAATTATGAGCTTCCAAATTCGTTGCCAAATGTAAACAAAGGCTGGGAAAATGTAAACAAAGGTTGCTGGCCTTTTTAACTTTTTTAACTGTGGACGCAGATCGAAGGATAATGTCCTTCCGAGTCGTTTGGCAGGTGCAGATCCAAAATCGGTTCAGTAATAGCCAAATTATGAGCTTCCAAAGTCGTCGTCCAAATGTAAACAAAGGCTGCTGGCCACCCCGTGAGTTGGGATTTCAAAATCGAATATTATGGCCATTTCGCAGCCGATTCGGGAACGGAATACCATTTCGGAATCAGCATCCAATTATCCTTCGAACTGCGTCTACAGTTTTCAAAAGTCGAACAAAAAGTCAAATCTCGATTTTTCGCAATTTAGGAAAGGGGTAACATCACAAAATTTTGCAAAAATGGAGTCCCCAACTTTTTTTTAACTAAGGATGCAGATCGACGGGGAATGTCCTTCCGAGTCTTTTGGTAGGTGCAGATTCAAAATCGGTTCAAGAATAGCCAAATTATGAGCTTCCAAAGTCGTCGTCCAAATGTAAACAAAGGCTGGGAAAATGTAAACAAAAGTTGCTGGCCTTTTTAACTTTTTTAACTGTGGACGCAGATCGAAGGATAATGTCCTTCCGAGTCGTTTGGTAGGTGCAGATCCAAAATCGGTTCAGTAATAGCCAAATTATGAGCTTCCAAAGTCGTCGTCCAAATGTAAACAAAGGCTGCTGGCCACCACGTATGTTGGGATTTCAAAATCAAATATTATGGCCATTTCGCAGCCGATTCGGGAACGGAATACCATATCGGAATCAGCATCCAATTATACTTCGAACTGCGTCTACAGTTTTCAAAAGCCGAACAAAAAGTCAAATCTCGATTTTTCGCAATTTAGGAAAGGGGTAACATCACAAAATTTTGCAAAAATCGAGTCCCCAACTTTTTTTTAACTAAGGATGCAGATCGACGGGGAATGTCCTTCCGAGTCGTTTGGTAGGTGCAGATCCAAAATCGGTTCAGTAATAGCCAAATTATGAGCTTCCAAATTCGTTGCCAAATGTAAACAAAGGCTGGGAAAATGTAAACAAAGGTTGCTGGCCTTTTTAACTTTTTTAACTGTGGACGCAGATCGAAGGATAATGTCCTTCCGAGTCGTTTGGTAGGTGCAGATCCAAAATCGGTTCAGTAATAGCCAAATTATGAGCTTCCAAAGTCGTCGTCCAAATGTAAACAAAGGCTGCTGGCCACCATGTATGTTGGGATTTCAAAATCGAATATTATAGCCATTTCGCTGTCGCTTTTTTAACTAAGGATGCAGATCGACGGGGAATGTCCTTCCGAGTCTTTTGGTAGGTGCAGATTCAAAATCGGTTCAAGAATAGCCAAATTATGAGCTTCCAAAGTCGTCGTCCAAATGTAAACAAAGGCTGCTGGCCACCCCGTGAGTTGGGATTTCAAAATCGAATATTATGGCCATTTCGCAGCCGATTCGGGAACGGAATACCATTTCGGAATCAGCATCCAATTATCCTTCGAACTGCGTCTACAGTTTTCAAAAGTCGAACAAAAAGTCAAATCTCGATTTTTCGCAATTTAGGAAAGGGGTAACATCACAAAATTTTGCAAAAATGGAGTCCCCAACTTTTTTTTAACTAAGGATGCAGATCGACGGGGAATGTCCTTCCGAGTCTTTTGGTAGGTGCAGATTCAAAATCGGTTCAAGAATAGCCAAATTATGAGCTTCCAAAGTCGTTGCCAAATGTAAACAAAGGCTGGGAAAATGTAAACAAAGGTTGCTGGCCTTTTTAACTTTTTTAATTGTGGACGCAGATCGAAGGATAATGTCCTTCCGAGTCGTTTGGTAGGTGCAGATCCAAAATCGGTTCAGTAATAGCCAAATTATGAGCTTCCAAAGTCGTCGTCCAAATGTAAACAAAGGCTGCTGGCCACCATGTATGTTGGGATTTCAAAATCGAATATTATAGCCATTTCGCAGTCGCTTTTTTAACTAAGGATGCAGATCGACGGGGAATGTCCTTCCGAGTCGTTTGGTAGGTGCAGATCCAAAATCGGTTCAGTAATAGCCAAATTATGAGCTTCCAAAGTCGTCGTCCAAATGTAAACAAAGGCTGCTGGCCACCCCGTGAGTTGGGATTTCAAAATCGAATATTATGGCCATTTCGCAGCCGATTCGGGAACGGAATACCATTTCGGAATCAGCATCCAATTATCCTTCGAACTGCGTCTACAGTTTTCAAAAGTCGAACAAAAAGTCAAATCTCGATTTTTCGCAATTTAGGAAAGGGGAAAGCTTGATTAAAATGCATCACAAAATTTTGCAAAAATGGAGTCCCCAACTTTTTTTTAACTAAGGATGCAGATCGACGGGGAATGTCCTTCCGAGTCTTTTGGTAGAAGCAGATTCAAAATCGGTTCAAGAATAGCCAAATTATGAGCTTCCAAAGTCGTCGTCCAAATGTAAACAAAGGCTGGGAAAATGTAAACAAAGGTTGCTGGCCTTTTTAACTTTTTTAACTGTGAACGCAGATCGAAGGATAATGTCCTTCCGAGTCGTTTGGTAGGTGCAGATCCAAAATCGGTTCAGTAATAGCCAAATTATGAGCTTCCAAAGTCGTCGTCCAAATGTAAACAAAGGCTGCTGGCCACCATGTATGTTGGGATTTCAAAATCGAATATTATAGCCATTTCGCAGTCGCTTTTTTAACTAAGGATGCAGATCGACGGGGAATGTCCTTCCGAGTCGTTTGGTAGGTGCAGATCCAAAATCGGTTCAGTATAGCCAAATTATGAGCTTCCAAATTCGTTGCCAAATGTAAACAAAGGCTGCTGGCCACCACGTATGTTGGGATTTCAAAATCGAATATTATGGCCATTTCGCAGCCGATTCGGGAACGGAATACCATTTCGGAATCAGCATCCAATTATCCTTCGAACTGCGTCTACAGTTTTCAAAAGTCGAACAAAAAGTCAAATCTCGATTTTTCGCAATTTAGGAAAGGGGTAACATCACAAAATTTTGAAAAATCGAGTCCCCAACTTTTTTTTAACTAAGGATGCAGATCGACGGGGAATGTCCTTCCGAGTCGTTTGGTAGGTGCAGATCCAAAATCGGTTCAGTAATAGCCAAATTATGAGCTTCCAAAGTCGTCGTCCAAATGTAAACAAAGGCTGCTGGCCACCCCGTGAGTTGGGATTTCAAAATCGAATATTATGGCCATTTCGCAGCCGATTCGGGAACGGAATACCATTTCGGAATCAGCATCCAATTATCCTTCGAACTGCGTCTACAGTTTTCAAAAGTCGAACAAAAAGTCAAATCTCGATTTTTCGCAATTTAGGAAAGGGGTAACATCACAAAATTTTGCAAAAATGGAGTCCCCAACTTTTTTTTAACTAAGGATGCAGATCGACGGGGAATGTCCTTCCGAGTCTTTTGGTAGGTGCAGATTCAAAATCGGTTCAAGAATAGCCAAATTATGAGCTTCCAAAGTCGTCGTCCAAATGTAAACAAAGGCTGCTGGCCACCCCGTGAGTAGGGATTTCAAAATCTAATATTATGGCCATTTCGCAGTCGATTTAAGAACGGAATACCATTTCGGAATCAGCATTGAATTATCCTTCGAACTGCGTCTACAGTTTTCGTAAGCCGAACAAAAAGTCAAGTCTCGATTTTCGCAATTTAGGAAAGGGGTAACATCACAAAATTTTGCAAAAATCGAGTCCCCAACTTTTTTTTAACTAAGGACGCAGATCGACGGGGAATGTCCTTCCGAGTCGTTTGGTAGGTGCAGATCCAAAATCGGTTCAGTAATAGCCAAATTATGAGCTTCCAAAGTCGTCGTCCAAATGTAAACAAAGGCTGCTGGCCACCACGTATGTTGGGATTTCAAAATCGAATATTATGGCCATTTCGCAGTCGTTTTTTTAACTAAGGATGCAGATCGACGGGGAATGTCCTTCCGAGTCGTTTGGTAGGTGCAGATCCAAAATCGGTTCAGTAATAGCCAAATTATGAGCTTCCAAATTCGTTGCCAAATGTAAACAAAGGCTGGGAAAATGTTAACAAAGGTTGCTGGCCTTTTTAACTTTTTTTAACTGTGGACGCAGATCGAAGGATAATGTCCTTCCGAGTCGTTTGGTAGGTGCAGATCCAAAATCGGTTCAGTAATAGCCAAATTATGAGCTTCCAAATTCGTTGCCAAATGTAAACAAAGGCTGGGAAAATGTAAACAAAGGTTGCTGGCCTTTTTAACTTTTTTAACTGTGGACGCAGATCGAAGGATAATGTCCTTCCGAGTCGTTTGGTAGGTGCAGATCCAAAATCGGTTCAGTAATAGCCAAATTATGAGCTTTCAAAGTCGTCGTCCAAATGTAAACAAAGGCTGCTGGCCACCCCGTGAGTTGGGATTTCAAAATCGAATATTATGGCCATTTCGCAGCCGATTCGGGAACGGAATACCATTTCGGAATCAGCATCCAATTATCCTTCGAACTGCGTCTACAGTTTTCAAAAGTCGAACAAAAAGTCAAATCTCGATTTTTCGCAATTTAGGAAAGGGGTAACATCACAAAATTTTGCAAAAATCGAGTCCCCAACTTTTTTTTAACTAAGGATGCAGATCGACGGGGAATGTCCTTCCGAGTCGTTTGGTAGGTGCAGATCCAAAATCGGTTCAGTAATAGCCAAATTATGAGCTTCCAAATTCGTTGCCAAATGTAAACAAAGGCTGGGAAAATGTAAACAAAGGTTGCTGGCCTTTTTAACTTTTTTAACTGTGGACGCAGATCGAAGGATAATGTCCTTCCGAGTCGTTTGGTAGGTGCAGATCCAAAATCGGTTCAGTAATAGCCAAATTATGAGCTTCCAAATTCGTTGCCAAATGTAAACAAAGGCTGGGAAAATGTAAACAAAGGTTGCTGGCCTTTTTAACTTTTTTAACTGTGGACGCAGATCGAAGGATAATGTCCTTCCGAGTCGTTTGGTAGGTGCAGATCCAAAATCGGTTCAGTAATAGCCAAATTATGAGCTTCCAAAGTCGTCGTCCACATGTAAACAAAGGCTGCTGGCCACCACGTGAGTTGGGATTTCAAAATCGAATATTATGGCCATTTCGCAGCCGATTCGGGAACGGAATACCATTTCGGAATCAGCATCCAATTATCCTTCGAACTGCGTCTACAGTTTTCAAAAGTCGAACAAAAAGTCTTATCTCGATTTTTCGCAATTTAGGAAAGGGGTAACATCACAAAATTTTGCAAAAATCGAGTCCCCAACTTTTTTTTAACTAAGGACGCAGATCGACGGGGAGTGTCCTTCCGAGTCGTTTAGTAGGTGCAGATCCAAAATCGGTTCAGTAATAGCCAAATTATGAGCTTCCAAAGTCGTCGTCCAAATGTAAACAAAGGCTGCTGGCCACCACGTGAGTTGGGATTTCAAAATCGAATATTATGGCCATTTCGCAGCCGATTCGGGAACGGAATAACATTTCAGAATCAGCATCCAATTATCCTTCGAACTGCGTATACAGTTTTCAAAAGCCGAACAAAAAGTCAAATCGCAATTTTCGCAATTTAGGAAAGGGGTAACATCACAAAATTTTGCAAAAATCGAGTCCCCAACTTTTTTTTAACTAAGGACGCAGATCGACGGGGAATGTCCTTCCGAGTCTTTTGGTGGGTGCAGATCCAAAATCGGTGAAGAATTGGCCAAATTATGAGCGTTCAAAGTCGTCGTCCAAATGTAAGCAAAGGCTGGAAAAATGTAAACAAAGGTTGCTGGCCTTTTTAACTTTTTTAACTGTGGACGCAGATGGGCGGGGAATGTCCTTCCGAGTCGTTTGGTAGGTGCAGATCCAAAATCGGTTCAAGAATAGCCAAATTATGAGCTTTCAAAGTCGTCGTCCAAATGTAAACAAAGGCTGGGAAAATGTAAACAAAGGTTGCTGGCCGACCGAATACTTTGGCACATTTATTCGGATTTCAAAATCCTTTGCTGTAGATCGAAGGATATTGGAGTCCTGATTCCGAAAAGGCAATCCATTACAAGATCGGTTCAGAAATGACAAAGATATGAGCGTTTAAAGTCGTCGGCCAAATGTAAACAAAGGCTGCTGGCCACCACGTGGGTGGGATTTCAAAATCGAATATTGTGGCCATTTCGCAGCCACAACCATTTCGGAATCAGCATTTTATGCTGGAATGTCCTATAGGGAATGTCCTTCCGAGTAGTTTGGTAGGTGCAGACCCAAAATCGGTTCAGCAATAGCCGAGAAATTCGCTTTTTAAAATCGGCCAATCGAATTCTGGATTTCGTCCCATTGGTTGGGATCAGCCCGATACCCATGTGGTTGTTGTTGCCTTTCCCAGTAATCCCAGTTATGCGATATGAGTGGGATATATCGATAACTCCCTCTCCCCCATGGAGTGTAAATGGGGAAGCCCTTCCTGTAAGTAAGAAAAGGAGGGGAGGCGGCGGCCATCATTTAAATTAGCATATTTGTCCCCCTTGCTCTACCGCCTGCTCCCCACTCTTATACTAGAGATGGTACTTTTAAAATTTCTGACTTTGGCTCCTGTGACGTCACTGCGCCGCCTGCTGATCGTTCCTGTTCGCTTAGTACTTCAGTTTCTGGCACAAGCGAAATTCAAGCAATTTGGCCGCAACGGGTTTGCGTTTTCGTGTGGCATTTCGTGGGGCGCTACTTTTGCCGTCCTGCCAGGTTGGATTTCGATGGATGTTTTACTTGATTTAAGGACACTTATAAAGGTCAGGATCAGGAACAGTACCTGCAGCATCTGGAAGATCACCTGGACAAGCATCCCGAGCAGGATGTTGCTGGTTGAACGTGTTTCCGTCGGCCAGGGCTTTATAAAACAGCGAGCCTCGTGTCCTGGGGAATATAATGGGGGGGATTAGAGACCCCAGAGAAGGAGCGACCGTAACTACTGGGGGAGGACAGGTTCCAGCCATTGATCTCTTGGATGTGGACGAATGCCTGCGAGCTATGGGCCTCCTTCGCTGCGACATGTGGAGCATCTGCGTCGCCGCCAATTACTCCCACCTTCCCAATCAAAACACAATGTTTATGCTTTCACATATTTATTTTATATTATCTTTCAGGTATCACAAATGAAAAACTGGACTACAACAACTTCAACTAATCGGAAAAAGCAGCAAAGGATACTCGGTAGAATGCACGGCTGCTGACCCGATGGTCCCAGTTCCAGGGCAATGTCGACAACGGGAAGCTAAAGATCTTCTCTTGGTTGTAAAAGATTATCCTGCGGCGATCCTCTTGAGTCGATGTGCTGCATTTGGTTCAATCCCAGTCACCTGTGAATTAGAAACTATGGTGAGCTTGAAACAATATTTTATTTTCTTTAAAATGTTACTTACCTTCCCATGAACTTCTCTTCCTGGACTTAATTTGTGTCCGCATCATCAAAGGACGCTCATCCTGGAGTCTTGCGGCTGGTGGATGCTGGAATATGCTGGAGGATGTTGGTGGATACTGGAGGATGCTAGTGGATGCTGGAGGATGCTGCTGGATGCTGGAGGATGCTGGTGAATGCAGGAGGATGCTGGTGGATGCTGGAGGATGCTGCTGGATGCTGGTGGATGCTGGAGGATGCTGCTGGATGCAGGAGGATGCTGCTGGATGCTGGAGGATGATGCTGGAGGATGCTGCAGGTGTTTCAAGCAGATGCAAAAACAATTACTAAAACTTTGTAAACTGTTTGAAAGAATAAATACAAATATTTAAACTGTGTGTTTTATTTAAGGGGAAACATTTTTAGGTGCCACGGGGGTCTAACTTGGCCTACATCGGTTGCGAAAAGGCCAAGATATGCGCTTAACCCGTTTAAACCTCATTGATCGAAGTTACCAAAATTGGTATTGGCCTTTTGCCGAAATCTGTAATTTCCGTAACTCTTTTTGATCTGTCCCGGCCATTTCGCGGCCGATTTGGGAACGGAATACCTCTTTAGAATCAGGACATTTCTCTGCCTAAATCTGAATCTAAAATTTGCAAAAGCCAAAAAAAAGTTTGACCTCGATTTTTGCAAATTTTTGTGATGATTTTGTGATCGAGTCCCCAACTTTTTTTTAACTAAGGACGCAGATCGAAGGATAATGTCCTTCCGAGTCGTTTGGTAGGTGCAGATCCAAAATCGGTTCAGAAATAGCCAAATTATGAGCTTTCAAAGTCATCGTCCAAATGTAAACAAAGGCTGCTGGCCACCACGTGAGTAGGGATTTCAAAATCGAATATTATGGCCATTTCGCAGCCGATTCGGGAACGGAATACCATTTCGGAATCAGCATTGAATTATCCTTCGAACTGCGTATACAGTTTTCGAAAGCCGAACAAAAAGTCAAATCTCGATTTTCGCAATTTAGGAAAGGGGTAACATCACAAAATTTTGCAAAAATTGAGTCCCCAACTTTTTTTTAACTAAGGACGCAGATCGACGGGGAATGTCCTTCCGAGTCGTTTGGTAGGTGCAGATCCAAAATCGGTTCAGTAATAGCCAAATTATGAGCTTTCAAAGTCGTCGTCCAAATGTAAACAAAGGCTTGAAAAATGTAAACAAAGGTTGCTGGCCTTTTTAACTTTTTTAACTGTGGACGCAGATCAAAGGATAATGTCCTTCCGAGTCGTTTGGTAGGTGCAGATCCAAAATCGGTTCAGTAATAGCCAAATTATGAGCTTCCAAAGTCGTCGTCCAAATGTAAACAAAGGCTGCTGGCCACCACGTATGTTGGGATTTCAAAATCGAATATTATGGCCATTTCGCAGTCGTTTTTTTAACTAAGGATGCAGATCGACGGGGAATGTCCTTCCGAGTCGTTTGGTAGGTGCAGATCCAAAATCGGTTCAGTAATAGCCAAATTATGAGCTTCCAAATTCGTTGCCAAATGTAAACAAAGGCTGGGAAAATGTTAACAAAGGTTGCTGGCCTTTTTAACTTTTTTAACTGTGGACGCAGATCGAAGGATAATGTCCTTCCGAGTCGTTTGGTAGGTGCAGATCCAAAATCGGTTCAGTAATAGCCAAATTATGAGCTTCCAAATTCGTTGCCAAATGTAAACAAAGGCTGGGAAAATGTAAACAAAGGTTGCTGGCCTTTTTAACTTTTTTAACTGTGGACGCAGATCGAAGGATAATGTCCTTCCGAGTCGTTTGGTAGGTGCAGATCCAAAATCGGTTCAGTAATAGCCAAATTATGAGCTTTCAAAGTCGTCGTCCAAATGTAAACAAAGGCTGCTGGCCACCCCGTGAGTTGGGATTTCAAAATCGAATATTATGGCCATTTCGCAGCCGATTCGGGAACGGAATACCATTTCGGAATCAGCATCCAATTATCCTTCGAACTGCGTCTACAGTTTTCAAAAGTCGAACAAAAAGTCAAATCTCGATTTTTCGCAATTTAGGAAAGGGGTAACATCACAAAATTTTGCAAAAATCGAGTCCCCAACTTTTTTTAACTAAGGATGCAGATCGACGGGGAATGTCCTTCCGAGTCGTTTGGTAGGTGCAGATCCAAAATCGGTTCAGTAATAGCCAAATTATGAGCTTCCAAATTCGTTGCCAAATGTAAACAAAGGCTGGGAAAATGTAAACAAAGGTTGCTGGCCTTTTTAACTTTTTTAACTGTGGACGCAGATCGAAGGATAATGTCCTTCCGAGTCGTTTGGTAGGTGCAGATCCAAAATCGGTTCAAGAATAGCCAAATTATGAGCTTTCAAAGTCGTCGTCCAAATGTAAACAAAGGCTGGGAAAATGTAAACAAAGGTTGCTGGCCGACCGAATACTTTGGCACATTTATTCGGATTTCAAAATCCTTTGCTGTAGATCGAAGGATATTGGAGTCCTGATTCCGAAAAGGCAATCCATTACAAGATCGGTTCAGAAATGACAAAGATATGAGCGTTTAAAGTCGTCGGCCAAATGTAAACAAAGGCTGCTGGCCACCACGTGGGTGGGATTTCAAAATCGAATATTGTGGCCATTTCGCAGCCACAACCATTTCGGAATCAGCATTTTATGCTGGAATGTCCTATAGGGAATGTCCTTCCGAGTAGTTTGGTAGGTGCAGACCCAAAATCGGTTCAGCAATAGCCGAGAAATTCGCTTTTTAAAATCGGCCAATCGAATTCTGGATTTCGTCCCATTGGTTGGGATCAGCCCGATACCCATGTGGTTGTTGTTGCCTTTCCCAGTAATCCCAGTTATGCGATATGAGTGGGATATATCGATAACTCCCTCTCCCCCATGGAGTGTAAATGGGGAAGCCCTTCCTGTAAGTAAGAAAAGGAGGGGAGGCGGCGGCCATCATTTAAATTAGCATATTTGTCCCCCTTGCTCTACCGCCTGCTCCCCACTCTTATACTAGAGATGGTACTTTTAAAATTTCTGACTTTGGCTCCTGTGACGTCACTGCGCCGCCTGCTGATCGTTCCTGTTCGCTTAGTACTTCAGTTTCTGGCACAAGCGAAATTCAAGCAAGTTGGCCGCAACGGGTTTGCGTTTTCGTGTGGCATTTCGTGGGGCGCTACTTTTGCCGTCCTGCCAGGTTGGATTTCGATGGATGTTTTACTTGATTTAAGGACACTTATAAAGGTCAGGATCAGGAACAGTACCTGCAGCATCTGGAAGATCACCTGGACAAGCATCCCGAGCAGGATGTTGCTGGTTGAACGTGTTTCCGTCGGCCAGGGCTTTATAAAACAGCGAGCCTCGTGTCCTGGGGAATATAATGGAGGGGATTAGAGACCCCAGAGAAGGAGCGACCGTAACTACTGGGGGAGGACAGGTTCCAGCCATTGATCTCTTGGATGTGGACGAATGCCTGCGAGCTATGGGCCTCCTTCGCTGCGACATGTGGAGCATCTGCGTCGCCGCCAATTACTCCCACCTTCCCAATCAAAACACAATGTTTATGCTTTCACATATTTATTTTATATTATCTTTCAGGTATCACAAATGAAAAACTGGACTACAACAACTTCAACTAATCGGAAAAAGCAGCAAAGGATACTCGGTAGAATGCACGGCTGCTGACCCGATGGTCCCAGTTCCAGGGCAATGTCGACAACGGGAAGCTAAAGATCTTCTCTTGGTTGTAAAAGATTATCCTGCGGCGATCCTCTTGAGTCGATGTGCTGCATTTGGTTCAATCCCAGTCACCTGTGAATTAGAAACTATGGTGAGCTTGAAACAATATTTTATTTTCTTTAAAATGTTACTTACCTTCCCATGAACTTCTCTTCCTGGACTTAATTTGTGTCCGCATCATCAAAGGACGCTCATCCTGGAGTCTTGCGGCTGGTGGATGCTGGAGTATGCTGGAGGATGTTGGTGGATACTGGAGGATGCTAGTGGATGCTGGAGGATGCTGCTGGATGCTGGAGGATGCTGGTGAATGCAGGAGGATGCTGGTGGATGCTGGAGGATGCTGCTGGATGCTGGTGGATGCTGGAGGATGCTGCTGGATGCAGGAGGATGCTGCTGGATGCTGGAGGATGATGCTGGAGGATGCTGCAGGTGTTTCAAGCAGATGCAAAAACAATTACTAAAACTTTGTAAACTGTTTGAAAGAATAAATACAAATATTTAAACTGTGTGTTTTATTTAAGGGGAAACATTTTTAGGTGCCACGGGGGTCTAACTTGGCCTACATCGGTTGCGAAAAGGCCAAGATATGCGCTTAACCCGTTTAAACCTCATTGATCGAAGTTACCAAAATTGGTATTGGCCTTTTGCCGAAATCTGTAATTTCCGTAACTCTTTTTGATCTGTCCCGGCCATTTCGCGGCCGATTTGGGAACGGAATACCTCTTTAGAATCAGGACATTTCTCTGCCTAAATCTGAATCTAAAATTTGCAAAAGCCAAAAAAAAGTTTGACCTCGATTTTTGCAAATTTTTGTGATGATTTTGTGATCGAGTCCCCAACTTTTTTTTAACTAAGGACGCAGATCGAAGGATAATGTCCTTCCGAGTCGTTTGGTAGGTGCAGATCCAAAATCGGTTCAGAAATAGCCAAATTATGAGCTTTCAAAGTCATCGTCCAAATGTAAACAAAGGCTGCTGGCCACCACGTGAGTAGGGATTTCAAAATCGAATATTATGGCCATTTCGCAGCCGATTCGGGAACGGAATACCATTTCGGAATCAGCATTGAATTATCCTTCGAACTGCGTATACAGTTTTCGAAAGCCGAACAAAAAGTCAAATCTCGATTTTCGCAATTTAGGAAAGGGGTAACATCACAAAATTTTGCAAAAATGGAGTCCCCAACTTTTTTTAACTAAGGATGCAGATCGACGGGGAATGTCCTTCCGAGTCGTTTGGTAGGTGCAGATCCAAAATCGGTTCAGTAATAGCCAAATTATGAGCTTTCAAAGTCGTCGTCCAAATGTAAACAAAGGCTTGAAAAATGTAAACAAAGGTTGCTGGCCTTTTTAACTTTTTTAACTGTGGACGCAGATCAAAGGATAATGTCCTTCCGAGTCGTTTGGTAGGTGCAGATCCAAAATCGGTTCAGTAATAGCCAAATTATGAGCTTCCAAAGTCGTCGTCCAAATGTAAACAAAGGCTGCTGGCCACCACGTATGTTGGGATTTCAAAATCGAATATTATGGCCATTTCGCAGTCGTTTTTTTAACTAAGGATGCAGATCGACGGGGAATGTCCTTCCGAGTCGTTTGGTAGGTGCAGATCCAAAATCGGTTCAGTAATAGCCAAATTATGAGCTTCCAAATTCGTTGCCAAATGTAAACAAAGGCTGGGAAAATGTTAACAAAGGTTGCTGGCCTTTTTAACTTTTTTTAACTGTGGACGCAGATCGAAGGATAATGTCCTTCCGAGTCGTTTGGTAGGTGCAGATCCAAAATCGGTTCAGTAATAGCCAAATTATGAGCTTCCAAATTCGTTGCCAAATGTAAACAAAGGCTGGGAAAATGTAAACAAAGGTTGCTGGCCTTTTTAACTTTTTTAACTGTGGACGCAGATCGAAGGATAATGTCCTTTCGAGTCGTTTGGTAGGTCCAGATCCAAAATCGGTTCAGTAATAGCCAAATTATGAGCTTTCAAAGTCGTCGTCCAAATGTAAACAAAGGCTGCTGGCCACCCCGTGAGTTGGGATTTCAAAATCGAATATTATGGCCATTTCGCAGCCGATTCGGGAACGGAATACCATTTCGGAATCAGCATCCAATTATCCTTCGAACTGCGTCTACAGTTTTCAAAAGTCGAACAAAAAGTCAAATCTCGATTTTTCGCAATTTAGGAAAGGGGTAACATCACAAAATTTTGCAAAAATCGAGTCCCCAACTTTTTTTAACTAAGGATGCAGATCGACGGGGAATGTCCTTCCGAGTCGTTTGGTAGGTGCAGATCCAAAATCGGTTCAGTAATAGCCAAATTATGAGCTTCCAAATTCGTTGCCAAATGTAAACAAAGGCTGGGAAAATGTAAACAAAGGTTGCTGGCCTTTTTAACTTTTTTAACTGTGGACGCAGATCGAAGGATAATGTCCTTTCGAGTCGTTTGGTAGGTCCAGATCCAAAATCGGTTCAGTAATAGCCAAATTATGAGCTTTTAAAGTCGCTGCCAAATGTAAACAAAGGCTTGAAAAATGTAAACAAAGGTTGCTCGCCGACCAAACACTTTGGCACGGTTGCTCGGATTTCTAAATCTTTTGCAACAGATCGAAGGATATTAGAGTCCTGATTCCGAAACGGTAATCCATTCCCACATCGGTTCAGGAATCACAGAGATATGAGCGTTCAAAGTTGCCGGCCAAATGTAAACAAAGGCTGCTGGCCACCACGTGAGTTGGGATTTCAAAATCGAATATTATGGCCATTTCGCAGCCGATTCGGGAACGGAATACCATTTCGGAATCAGCATTGAATTATCCTTCGAACTGCGTATACAGTTTTCGAAAGCCGAACAAAAAGTCAAATCTCGATTTTCGCAATTTAGGAAAGGGGTAACATCACAAAATTTTGCAAAAATGGAGTCCCCAACTTTTTTTAAACTAAGGATGCAGATCGACGGGGAATGTCCTTCCGAGTCTTTTGGTAGGTGCAGATTCAAAATCGGTTCAAGAATAGCCAAATTATGAGCTTTCAAAGTCGTCGTCCAAATGTAAACAAAGGCTGCTGGCCACCACGTGAGTTGGGATTTCAAAATCGAATATTATGGACATTTCGCGGCCGATTCGGGAACGGAAAAAAGTTTGACCTCGATTTTTGCAAATTTTTGTGATGATTTTGTGATCGAGTCCCCAACTTTTTTTTAACTAAGGACGCAGATCGAAGGATAATGTCCTTCCGAGTCGTTTGGTAGGTGCAGATCCAAAATCGGTTCAGAAATAGCCAAATTATGAGCTTTCAAAGTCATCGTCCAAATGTAAACAAAGGCTGCTGGCCACCACGTGAGTAGGGATTTCAAAATCGAATATTATGGCCATTTCGCAGCCGATTCGGGAACGGAATACCATTTCGGAATCAGCATTGAATTATCCTTCGAACTGCGTATACAGTTTTCGAAAGCCGAACAAAAAGTCAAATCTCGATTTTCGCAATTTAGGAAAGGGGTAACATCACAAAATTTTGCAAAAATGGAGTCCCCAACTTTTTTTTAACTAAGGATGCAGATCGACGGGGAATGTCCTTCCGAGTCGTTTGGTAGGTGCAGATCCAAAATCGGTTCAGTAATAGCCAAATTATGAGCTTTCAAAGTCGTCGTCCAAATGTAAACAAAGGCTTGAAAAATGTAAACAAAGGTTGCTGGCCTTTTTAACTTTTTTTAACTGTGGACGCAGATCGAAGGATAATGTCCTTCCGAGTCGTTTGGTAGGTGCAGATCCAAAATCGGTTCAGTAATAGCCAAATTATGAGCTTCCAAATTCGTTGCCAAATGTAAACAAAGGCTGGGAAAATGTAAACAAAGGTTGCTGGCCTTTTTAACTTTTTTTAACTGTGGACGCAGATCGAAGGATAATGTCCTTCCGAGTCGTTTGGTAGGTGCAGATCCAAAATCGGTTCAGTAATAGCCAAATTATGAGCTTTCAAAGTCGTCGTCCAAATGTAAACAAAGGCTGCTGGCCACCCCGTGAGTTGGGATTTCAAAATCGAATATTATGGCCATTTCGCAGCCGATTCGGGAACGGAATACCATTTCGGAATCAGCATCCAATTATCCTTCGAACTGCGTCTACAGTTTTCAAAAGTCGAACAAAAAGTCAAATCTCGATTTTTCGCAATTTAGGAAAGGGGTAACATCACAAAATTTTGCAAAAATCGAGTCCCCAACTTTTTTTTAACTAAGGATGCAGATCGACGGGGAATGTCCTTCCGAGTCGTTTGGTAGGTGCAGATCCAAAATCGGTTCAGTAATAGCCAAATTATGAGCTTCCAAATTCGTTGCCAAATGTAAACAAAGGCTGGGAAAATGTAAACAAAGGTTGCTGGCCTTTTTAACTTTTTTTAACTGTGGACGCAGATCGAAGGATAATGTCCTTTCGAGTCGTTTGGTAGGTCCAGATCCAAAATCGGTTCAGTAATAGCCAAATTATGAGCTTTTAAAGTCGCTGCCAAATGTAAACAAAGGCTTGAAAAATGTAAACAAAGGTTGCTCGCCGACCAAACACTTTGGCACGGTTGCTCGGATTTCTAAATCTTTTGCAACAGATCGAAGGATATTAGAGTCCTGATTCCGAAACGGTAATCCATTCCCACATCGGTTCAGGAATCACAGAGATATGAGCGTTCAAAGTTGCCGGCCAAATGTAAACAAAGGCTGCTGGCCACCACGTGAGTTGGGATTTCAAAATCGAATATTATGGCCATTTCGCAGCCGATTCGGGAACGGAATACCATTTCGGAATCAGCATTGAATTATCCTTCGAACTGCGTATACAGTTTTCGAAAGCCGAACAAAAAGTCAAATCTCGATTTTCGCAATTTAGGAAAGGGGTCATCATGATTTTTTGCGAAAATCTGCAAAATATTTTTTGGTCGCTTTCCCCATTATTTTTTTACAGATCGATGCAGCTTAAAACTCCCATTCTGGCATGGTATTCATTTCCAAAATCGATGGGGAAATGGCCGAAATATTATCTTTTCAAATTTTTGATTTTTAATATTTTGGCCATTTTTCGATGTGTGGATAGTGGATCGATACTTACCCGGAAATGAACAGCTGGGAGATCCTTCACCCCTCGACGAAGGGCGAAGAAGCAGCCTTGACCGGCCCAACCCCTACGAACACATTAAACAGGCTTCTGGGTCGTCCCGGTTGTCTTGGCCACCATCTGGTTTTTCTGTTTAAAAAAATAGCTGAAATTAATACATATAAAATCGATTTACCTCAAAATAACCAACCTGTGGATGCAGTGGGATGCTTTTGGATGCCCTGGCCGGTTCCTGGATGGCCTGCCGCGATTCGGATGTCCTGCCGCGATTCGGATGCCCTGCTGATCATCTCGGATGCCCTAGCCAGTTTTTAGATGTGCTTGATTGCTTCTGGATTGCCACCGGGGCTTTCCGGGTGACCTGCTCAGTTTCTGTGTGGCCCCTGGTTGCCGGCTGGACGTTCCGGATGACCCGGCCGGTTTCTGAATGGCCACCAGATCGTTCCGGATGCCCCGGCCGGTTTTTGGATGCCCTGGACTGCTTTTGGATGGCCGGCTGGTCCTTCCGGGTGCCCCAGACGGTTTTAGGATGGCTACCGAGTGTCCGGTCGGTTTCTGGATGCCCTGAGCTGTGTTTTTTTTGCCTTCAGCTGCCCGGTCGGTTTCTGGATGCCCTGGGCTGCTTTTGGATGGCCCCCGGGACGTTCCGGATGCACCGGTTGGTTTCTGGATGTCTTGCCGGTAGTTCCGGCGTGCCCTGCGGCGTTTCGGATGTCCTGTTGATCGTCTCGGATGCCCTTGCCAGTTTTTGGATGTGATGGACTGCGTCTGGATTGCCACCGGGGTTTTCCGGGTAACCTGCCCGGTTTCTGGGTGGCCTCTGGGTCGCTCCGGGAGCCTGGAAAGCTTCTGGATGCCCTGGTCGATTTTTCAATGACTTTTGGGTCGTCCCGGATGTCCTGGGCACCATCTGGATTTGCTGTTTAATAAAATAGCAGAAATTAATAGATCTCAAGTCTATTCACCTTAAAATGGCTCACCAGTGGATGTCCTAGGCTGCGTCTTGATCACGAGTCTCTAGGACGTCCCAGATGTCCTGGCTGCTTCTCAATGAAGCAGATGCTCCTGATTCTGTGTAACAATTGTCGTTGCTGCCTCTGTAATGTAAAAAAAATCATTAAACAATCGTTTCAAATTAATAAAAAAAATCCGTTTTACTGAACACTTTTTTTTTCAAATATCTTGGCCATTAGGCGCCCGATTGAAAAAAGGAATCCCATTTAGGAATCAGGGTTTCACCCATCTTCGATCAGAGTAAAAAGCCAAATTATGAGCTTTCAAAGTCGTCGTCCAAATGTAAACAAAGGCTGCTGGCCGAAGGAAAACTTTGGCACGTGTTCGGATTTCAAAATCGAATATTTGGGCCATTCGCAGCCGATTCGGGAACGGAATACCATTTCGGAATCAGGATTTAATTATCCTTCGAACTGCGTATACAGTTTTCGAAAGCCGAACAAAAAGTCAAATCTCGATTTTCGCAATTTAGGAAAGGGGTAACATCACAAAATTTTGCAAAAATGGAGTCCCCAACTTTTTTTTAACTAAGGATGCAGATCGACGGGGAATGTCCTTCCGAGTCGTTTGGTAGGTGCAGATCCAAAATCGGTTCAGTAATAGCCAAATTATGAGCTTCCAAAGTCGTCGTCTAAATGTAAACAAAGGCTGCTGGCCACCACGTATGTTGGGATTTCAAAATCGAATATTATGGCCATTTCGCAGCCGATTCGGGAACGGAATACCATTTCGGAATCAGCATTGAATTATCCTTCGAACTGCGTATACAGTTTTCGAAAGCCGAACAAAAAGTCAAATCTCGATTTTCGCAATTTAGGAAAGGGGTAACATCACAAAATTTTGCAAAAATGGAGTCCCCAACTTTTTTTTAACTAAGGATGCAGATCGACGGGGAATGTCCTTCCGAGTCGTTTGGTAGGTGCAGATCCAAAATCGGTTCAGTAATAGCCAAATTATGAGCTTCCAAATTCGTTGCCAAATGTAAACAAAGGCTGGGAAAATGTAAACAAAGGTTGCTGGCCTTTTTAACTTTTTTAACTGTGGACGCAGATCGAAGGATAATGTCCTTCCGAGTCGTTTGGTAGGTGCAGATCCAAAATCGGTTCAGTAATAGCCAAATTATGAGCTTTTAAAGTCGCTGCCAAATGTAAACAAAGGCTTGAAAAATGTAAACAAAGGTTGCTCGCCGACCAAACACTTTGGCACGGTTGCTCGGATTTCTAAATCTTTTGCAACAGATCGAAGGATATTAGAGTCCTGATTCCGAAACGGTAATCCATTCCCACATCGGTTCAGGAATCACAGAGATATGAGCGTTCAAAGTTGCCGTCCAAATGTAAACAAAGGCTGCTGGCCACCACGTGAGTAGGGATTTCAAAATCGAATATTATGGCCATTTCGCAGCCGATTCGGGAACGGAATACCATTTCGGAATCAGCATTGAATTATCCTTCGAACTGCGTATACAGTTTTCGAAAGCCGAACAAAAAGTCAAATCTCGATTTTCGCAATTTAGGAAAGGGGTAACATCACAAAATTTTGCAAAAATGGAGTCCCCAACTTTTTTTTAACTAAGGATGCAGATCGACGGGGAATGTCCTTCCGAGTCTTTTGGTAGGTGCAGATCCAAAATCGGTTCAGTAATAGCCAAATTATGAGCTTCCAAATTCGTTGCCAAATGTAAACAAAGGCTGGGAAAATGTAAACAAAGGTTGCTGGCCTTTTTAACTTTTTTAACTGTGGACGCAGATCGAAGAATAATGTCCTTCCGAGTCGTTTGGTAGGTGCAGATCCAAAATCGGTTCAGTAATAGCCAAATTATGAGCTTTTAAAGTCGCTGCCAAATGTAAACAAAGGCTTGAAAAATGTAAACAAAGGTTGCTCGCCGACCAAACACTTTGGCACGGTTGCTCGGATTTCTAAATCTTTTGCAACAGATCGAAGGATATTAGAGTCCTGATTCCGAAACGGTAATCCATTCCCACATCGGTTCAGGAATCACAGAGATATGAGCGTTCAAAGTTGCCGGCCAAATGTAAACAAAGGCTGCTGGCCACCACGTGAGTTGGGATTTCAAAATCGAATATTATGGCCATTTCGCAGCCGATTCGGGAACGGAATACCATTTCGGAATCAGCATTGAATTATCCTTCGAACTGCGTATACAGTTTTCGAAAGCCGAACAAAAAGTCAAATCTCGATTTTCGCAATTTAGGAAAGGGGTAACATCACAAAATTTTGCAAAAATGGAGTCCCCAACTTTTTTTAAACTAAGGATGCAGATCGACGGGGAATGTCCTTCCGAGTCTTTTGGTAGGTGCAGATTCAAAATCGGTTCAAGAATAGCCAAATTATGAGCTTTCAAAGTCGTCGTCCAAATGTAAACAAAGGCTGCTGGCCACCACGTGAGTAGGGATTTCAAAATCGAATATTATGGCCATTTCGCAGCCGATTCGGGAACGGAATACCATTTCGGAATCAGCATTGAATTATCCTTCGAACTGCGTATACAGTTTTCGAAAGCCGAACAAAAAGTCAAATCTCGATTTTCGCAATTTAGGAAAGGGGTACCATCATGATTTTTTGCGAAAATCTGCAAAATATTTTTTGGTCGCTTTCCCCATTATTTTTTTACAGATCGATGCAGCTTAAAACTCCCATTCTGGCATGGTATTCATTTCCAAAATCGATGGGGAAATGGCCGAAATATTATCTTTCAAAATTTTTGTTTTTCATTATTTTGGCCATTTTTCGATGTGTGGATAGTGGATCGATACTTACCCGGAAATGAACAGCTGGGAGAGCTCCTTCACCTGACGCTGTAGTAGGTCCAGGAACTACAAGGTCAACTGTCATTATTATATTTCTATGTGGGAAGATTAGCACAAACTTGTTAACTGGATTTGAAGCTGAAACTCCAGTTAATCCGTATTTTTTATTTTTTTATTCCAGAAAATAAGCTTAGAATGCATGGCTTTACCGTTTTTTTACAAGAGTGCTGTCAATCGATAACGCCCAAATCTACTAATTTAGCCATTATGCATGTTACCATATTTGGTATTTTCATACCAAAGAGGTCAAAAATTAAAAAAGGGGCAACGCCAAAACCAGAAATACAAAGAAAAACAAAGTTTAAATAGTCCTGCAAATGTCCTGAATTCCTGAAAATCGAATAAATGTTGTTTACAAAAATAATGTCTGCTGCTTTAGATACTTACTGATCGCAAACTCTCCCAGGCTGCCAATGATGATCACATAGCATAAAACTATGTTATGGAAACACTAGTGTACTGATTTGAATCATTTGTATTTTATTTTTATTTCTCAAATATTTTCAATAGTTAATTTTATAATAATTATTTAATTAATGCGTGTAACATAACAAATATTCTTCTCATATCATTACAATCTCAATGCTACTGTCCATTTAAATTTCGATGCCAACGCCGCAGCCTGCAGCCTTTCTCCTCCACTTTGGAGCTAATTTATGTCTTTGTTACCCTTTAGTTCTAGGTTTCGTCAGCTCAGCAAGATATTTCTTGAATTGTTCATATATTTTAATACCCACATTTGCATCCATGCCATCGATTTCAATTGCATAATGAAAATGTATCATTAAGTTTTTAAAAATTAATTAAGAGTCGCATAGCTGCTTTTATATTTTAATTCATGCGATGAATTTTGAATTTGTTCTTTTTTTGTTTTAGTTTTTGCTTTTGTTTTTTTTTTTGCAGCCAAAATACAATACACTTTGTTAAATTTTTTGTTTTCCTGCTTATATACAATACACATAAGAGATTTGTAGTAAAATTTGGTGAGAAAAATCTTCCATTACATAAACGTTGTCTGTAATTCATGCTTAGATTTCTTGTTTAGAGCGTAAAATGATTAATTGGTTGTATTATCGTTAAGTTGTACAATTAGAGAGCACAAAAGTTTTCTTTACTTGGTGTATACTAAAAATTGTATTTAAGAAATGTTTGATTGTTTCGCGTGTGTCTATTCGCAGTTGGATTAGTTAAGCAGTTAAGAGTCAAGATTCAAGGGCAGATTCTAGGTGTTTTTTTCCTTTTTTTTTCTCAGTTTCTAGCACTTGCAACAGTTCACAGGAAGTAATGCCTGTGTGAGAAGAAAGTTGAGTAGTAACTGACATTATTCTCCTTGAGAATACCTTCTGAAGACCGGGTTCCAATAAAACAAATAACCGTGTGCAACTGACCAAGTCGCCTAATTTGTTTAAGTACCTTTGATACCTTCGCTAGGATTTGTGTTTGTTTAATGTTTAAAACTTGGACCCCTTTTAAATTTTGCAATAATGCCTGAACAATGAAAACCCGAAACACAAATTTGCTTTAGATGTACCATGAAAATAGGACTTTGGTAAAAAGTAAGCGTAAGAAAGGAAATGGGACGATTTAATCGACAAATCTTTATTTTAAAAATTACTTTATATGTATGTCTGCAAGTTTTCACTAAGTTAAGTTTCTTTAACCATTAACCGTTTTTACTAAACAGTAGGAACTTCTGCCTGTTGTCCTGTTTCCAACGTTCGTTCTTTAATAATTTCTGATAAAACGCAATTCCCGTGCACTAGAAAACAATTGTCTACACTTGTAAAGCAGCATTTATATTGTTCCTCCTCCTGTACCAACACAAATAAAACATTTGGGTAACAACTTTTAATTTGCGCTTCATTAGATAAAAGCTAAAACCGCACGCGATACTTTTCCTATGAATAATATGTAACTGATCTTAAATATTTAACACAAAATGCACAAATTAGTATGTTACTGGTTACTGCTCCTACATTCATACCCTGAACACAAACAAATTCTCTATGCTTTATGTAGGTCTGTCTGTCTGTTTCGGTCCATTTTACCCTAAATAATATTATTCATCTTAGACTTTCCGAAACTAACCATCTTTAACTTGAGTTGCAACTGTTATGTAACAGATAGCTTTTTCTTTTATACAATCCTCTGTGTTACTCTGTGTTAAGTTACCTCAACAGAAATAAGTGGGTTAAAAAGCGGGTTTAAAAAGGTTCTTCTCGTATGCCAAATCATTTTGATATGTTTCTGTAAGTGTTTCTGGGCATATGGTTCCTTGAAATGAAACGTGATCCTGGTTTCCTTGCACTGCTCCCTCTGGCTGCTTTCGAGTCTTTTCTCAATTGATGCATTCCATCTATTAATTTATAAATATATAGCTACAATTACATGTATATCTCTGGATTCTTCTGGTAAAAGTAGCACATATGTATGCATTGTTGGGTACTGTGGGTTCTCCTTATTGATTTTTATATCCGTATCGTATCCGTATCTTCCCATGTATATGTATGTATAGTTCAGATAAGTCTTCATTTTAATATGCTTTACTTAGCATTTTGGTAAAATCTCTATCGCTTTGCAGGTGCATTGTTCTCAACCAAACGGGTTGGGTGTTTTGTTCTGGGGCTTTTCTCAAACAATGGCTTACTTTTATAATGAGTCCTTCGGAAATAACTTTCGATCGTCTCGGATTTGAGTTGTCGACAAGAGCAAGGCTCCTAAAGCAACGGGTGTTCGTTCTTGTTTATTTCTCTTGACTTGGGGGGGGCTGTCAATTTAATTGTAAATTAATTAATAGTTGTGTAAACCTACTTGGTAAAGTAATACTTTTTAGTGTACTGTTTTGTCAATTAGCTGCATTGCCTACTCATCTCATATCGTCTTCGTTAATTAGTCACTCGTATTTGTAATGTACTGCCATCTGCTACCAGAATTTAATGTATATTTGTATCATTTGCCATTCGATATTAGTTATATTAATTCGAATGCTGTTTGATCGGTGTCTTGTTCACTATCAACATTTACACGCTGTAGCGCCATTGTATCTATGTATATTATCGTTGGGCTAAATATTTGATTATGCTTTAACGCTGCATATCTCCTCTTCGATAGTCTTTCCAGACATTTGGGTTCTGTGGTCTATATAGTGCAGGGGCCAGGGCGTAGGTAGGGGTGCGTTTCTTTCTTCACGTATGTATATATATTTATCCTTACGGTTGACGCAGCTTTGTAGAGTTTAGTTTGTTAAATATTTATGAAATTTTGATTTGTCAAGAGTTCTCGTTTGAAATTCTAGCAGTCGGCGATCCGACACAGACGTATATACTGTGTCCGTATCAGAGTCCTATTACCTTGCATCGATGCGCTAACATAACTAGTATGTATATAGTGTATAGGGTATATGTATATAAGTAGTAGACATAGACATAGACATAGAGCACATATGTATGTTATATATATGATAAATAGGTATAAGGGTTAGGTTATGATAGATAGCTACTTGCATTATTTGTATATGAAACGCTAGAGTTTTTCCAAGAGTTAGGTAAGCTTTTGCCGTGTGCGTCACAGGGGAATTGATAAATACATAGGTAGGCATTTTAACTATTTGATTCTTCGGCTACTCCTGTGTTGTCAGCCATCTTACAGTTGGTGCTTCTCTATCAGTATATGTATGTTTCGCTTTCGGCACCGCCTGTGACTGGTGGTTTCGATAAATTTAATTAATGTATGTATGTAAATGTAGCATTTCAATAAATTGAATTGAATATTATTGAATACTGTTGCTTTTCATACACGTTTTAGCTTTAAAATATTCATACCCTCCTCTTGACGTCCATCTGTTTTCTCTTTCATTGTGTTTTTGCGTTTTGTGTGTTTGTGTTTGTTTCGATTTAATTTTAAATTACGATCACTGCTACTTATGCTTACGAGCTAAGTCCATATAATTTTAATTATAATTAGTTGCTCTTCAGTTTTGCTCAATTTTTTTGTATGTGCTTCATCTCATTCTTTTTAATGCATTTCCCATCGACAACGTCAACGTATAAATAATTTCACTTTCTAAATATACTTATATAAACCTCCATAATTGTCTGTATCTAGTTCGCTCTTTTACTTGTGTAACCATGGGTGAATGTTTTTTGCGTGTTTCAATGTGTTTGTGGTGTCTGTTGTAAAATTATCAAAAAATCATTCAGTTTTGTTTTCTAAAACACGTGTCTTTCGTTACCATTATGCCTACGATTAAATATAATTATCTTGCCTTTTTTTTGTGTTTGTTTTTTCTTGAGATTACACTTTTTGTATCTAAAAATTTGTTTAATTTCCTGTTTCGTGGTTTGTTGAAGTTCAATACATACTTTCATATGTATATATATTCGATTGTGTATAATTTGCTCTAGCTTAACAACACTTACATATACATACACACACAAAGGGTTACGTACACGTTGATTTAACTGCCATTTAAAATTATTATTCTCTTTTAAGATGCTAAACAAACGGACGTGCCGAAAAGATATCGCAACCGATACTCCCTCCTCCACGCATGACATGATGTCCAGGTCTGCGATTTATTTAGGTTTCATTAAAATGTAATAAAACTATTCTTAAGTTCCATTTAACGCTAATTCATTGCGCTTACGGCTTAGGACTCTGTATGCAATTCTGGGCCATCTTCTACATATCATATATATATATATATATATATGCATATATGTATGTACCTTCCTATCAACGGGCTTCTTCAATCTTTTTAATTCTACGAAATGAAAAACATTTACGAGCAATTGTTCTGCGCCATTTAGCAATTGAATTTGCATACTTGTAAAAAATTAACTTTAAGTTGCATCTTCCTTTTAAAATATAAAAACAGCATCATGTATACATAATAAAACGTTGCTTAATTCATTTTAAACGTAATTTCTTTCTTGCATTTTGTTATTCTGTTTCATTCTCTGACTACCTGTAGTTTTTTAAAACCAAAACACAGTACAGTGCACTAAAAATATATCTAAGTTACGAACCTCATTTCGTCGATTTTAAACATATGGTACTTCTCGACTACCCTATATTCTTCGCTACACATTTGATTTGAATTTTTGTATGCAATGCAAGTTACTTAAGAACTATAGTTTTAAAGTTATGCTTAACTTACGGTGTTGCTGATTGTTTAGTGGGTTGTTTTGTTAGTGGTTTGTATATGCGATTTTTGTGTTCTGACTCGCCCTTTGCCATTCTCTTGTTTTACTTGTTTTGTTTTGTTTTGTTTTGTTATACTTCTCCTAATTCATTTGTGTATATTTATTCAATTTTAGCATTTTGTCTCTTTTAAAAATTTTGTCAAGCTTCCAAGAATGGCCCGGAAACAGTCACGGTTCCTAGGCGAGAATTAGTTTCTCTGGATAAAACTGGTATAGCTCGTGCATCGATTGTTGCCGCTGGTTAATCGGTAGGGTTGAGTGGATTATTTTTGATTTGATTTAATTTGATTTGATTTGATTTGATTCGGGCTTCTCTCCTTTCTCGACACGATTCCGAGTCGAAAACTTTAATTAAAATGGGCATGCATCCTTCTTGTACTACGGATTATAGATTGTATCTGTTGTTGCCAGTAAATCTGAAGCTGATGGTGGTGCATGTAGCTGCCGTTTGCACCCAGTCAGGTTCAGTGAACCTGACCACGGATCGGATTCTAGATGTTCGACTTGGAGAAGCTCACGCGTAGATGGTTCGACTCGGATAGCTGGTGGTTGTGCATCTTGATTAGCGCCAGGACAGCCTCCTCGACAGACGACAGTTGCAGCAGCGCCATTTTGCGGTCCTTACTGTAATTTCAACACAAATCAATGTAGTATTCCAGAAATACATGCGTAAATGCAAAACTTACGGGAAAAATTTGAATGCTTTGACGTCGAAGCTGTTCGAGGTGAAGGCCTCCTTGATGTCATCCTCGGAGCAGGAAGAGCTGTGGGCCAAGAGGAGAACATTAGAACGGTTAGAAATTAACAGTCATCGATATAAGGGTGCGTTGTGAAAGGTGGGAGGTGCATGCTGTGCGACTGGTTTATCGATATCGCCTAGCAGGTGGCCCACCCAAAGACCCGTCTCATAAGCTCACGCAGCAGAGGACCGACACCATTCCGCATTTCGCATCCCGGGTCCTTCGCCTCCCCGTCCGGCGTCTTGTTCGCCCCATTCCAAAGCACCATTTCAAAGCGGATTCTGACCTGGCGGGGCGCTTTGTCATATTCGGCAGATGCGGCTGCCACGCGGGGTGTCTGCCGGCTCATAGCGGTAATTGTAATTGCCTTGTCGCTTCAGCCATACACCCCCAAGCCAAGGCTCCCTCCAGTTGGCACACCTTAAAGCCGTACAGGTGGTAATACTTACGGAATGTTGCTTAAATGCAGTGTCGCCGATGGCGGATAGATGTTTTGGTAGTTTTTGCTGCCGGGCTTTTTGAAGCGGTGTAGCGGGTTCTGGGAGTAGTCACGAGTAAGTCCTGCGTCCGGCTGTCCTTCCTTGGGCAGTTGCACGGCCTGGTGTTTGCTGGCCATCACACGTATCGGCTTGCCCCACAAACGTAGTTTATCAAGGTGCGACATGGCTGCAAACCAGAAGAAAAACATTAGCTTGGGTAAAAAAATGTTCTGGCAGTGCAAATGGAATTTATATGCTCCTTTACAATCTATAAAACAGGCAGAAAAAACTGTCTATCTATCGGTAAAGCTTTTTTTCAGTGCCGCCAAAAGATCCCAGCCGCCAAAGGACGAAGAAATCGAACAAAATCAGCAATAAGTAAAGGCAAATATTTACATACTGAAATGTAACTGCAACTTTATCACTGTCGTCTGCCTTCGGTGATTTATTCAAGCTGAAATGCTTGTTTGGCCATAAAACTATTACCAAACAAAAGTTCCTTGTGCCCCCTTCCGCCCGCCAGTGCAGTGAAAGTTTGCGACGGACTGTTGCCTTATTTCTCATACTTTGGTTTAGTCATAGCACCTGAGGCTCTGTCGGAATAGAATCGGGATCGGAGTGGAGTGGAGTGCATGTGCAACAGGGATATGTACTTAGGTACAATACAATTTCCATTTACATTTCCATTCCATTCCCATTCGCATTTTTATCTGAGCTTCGATTACGTTTTATTTAATTTCAGATTTGCGCCAAGTCATCCGAGCTTGGTCCAGTCCAGTCAAGGGAAACTGTCCAAGCCCTCCTAACCAGTTACTCAATTCTCAATTCTCATGTTGTACATTATATTAATAAATTACATCACATTTTATCACTGCCTGTGGCCCCTGTGTTTCATTGTGAAGCAATATGCTTACTCAGCCATTTATTCTTTGCCTAATGGATTAAATGATTTTACAAAAAAAAGATTAGGGGCGCACGGATATAATAAATTGTAAAATAAAAGGAGCGAGCGCCAGCAGTGACAAAGATTGGGCCGCTCATATGGCCCAAACATCATTTTTTTATTCCCAGCTGTATGACAAACACTTGTAATAAAGATTAATGTAAAGGCGAGACATTTTTGGGGAGTCGAGAAGGGGCGACCGACCACTCTGCCCACAAACGGGGAACTCTGAGTACTGAAACGTTACATCTGCTACTTCTGCCGCCCGGCCCGTCTCAAAAGTATCTCAAACTTTTAATTACGAGTCTGGGGATGGGCACGGCGTTGTGCCTGGGTCTGAGTTAGCTGACCAAAAGCATAGCAGCCCAGCAAATGATTATAAACTTACGAAACCAAAAGGGCGCAGGGTATGAGGGCAGGGAAGGAGGGACAGCAGACCCGAAAAGTAAGTGAAATGACTCGTAAATGAAGGGTTTCGAGGGGTTCGGTTCGGTTTAAGACTTTTAAGCACCATACACTTGGGACTTACCCCACTCAGGCTGTCGGAGCTCAGGGCCAGGTGCGCCCAATCTTAGAGGAAGGAATGGGTTCACAGGTAGCAGTAACTCTATGATTTGAACGATTAATGTCGAGCTATTCTTCGGCTATGATCTACGGCAACACTGGCTCGACACTTTATTATCTCTGGCTCGTAAACTATGGCAAACATCCTCTGATTCGGATACTGATTCCGCTCCAGTTTTCCTGGCTCAGTGCTCAGTAATTAATTGTGGTCCTCGGAGTGCCGGGAGCCAAGTCCTTCAAACAGTCACTTAGCATTGTCAACCCAGCAAGAGGAGGAAAACTTTCACCGAACTCTCTACACCAGCCACACACCCACATTCGCCATGCCATGGCGTATGCGTAATCGACCATATAATATATGGCAACACCCATGTGCGTCTGTCCGCCAGTTTGTTTGTTTTCATTGAAAATGCCTCTATGCGAACGCTTATGCAGAATATTTTGTAGTAATTTGTACGGCAAACAGGAAATATATTTGCAAAGCATGTGGAGCTGGATCATTTGGGGGAGACATCTGTGAGTGGAGTGGTGTGGAGTGGCGTGGCGTGTGCCTATAAATTGTGCCCATAGTTGGCACTAAGTTGCCCAAAAACTTAATCCCCCAAAGTTCGTCACCCACCGATTGGGACTCTGATTCTCCTGACTACTGCTGCCCAGAAAATGCGCCATTACTGCGTCCCCCTAAAGCACACCTCAAACTGCCCACCAAGTGGAGCAAGCTGGCGAGGGTCGAGGCCGGCAGTTTTCGGGATCTGGGCCCTGGGTCCTCAGTCCTGAGTCCTGGGTCCTGTGTTGTGTGCTTATTGTTTTTTCATTGAGTGTTTTTGTCTATTTCGCAACGTGAACCCCCAGTGCCCTCTGATTGCTGTCGCAGTTTGTTTGGCTCTAGTTGGGGTCCGCTCCATCCGAAGATTCACATCGCCTCCTCCCCGGCTTCCAGCCGATTTCCGTTGACTTCACTTACAAAAGTTTTTTCGCCTTTACGCTGTAATTCGTATGCTGAGTGTGCAATTGTAGCCGTATTTTGCTGGGGCCTCGCCATAACGCACACCACGTTACGAGACACTTTCGTATGCATGGACGGGGGGGCGACCTGGACAGCTGCTGCCCATCTCCTCCTCCTGGCTGGCTAGCCTTTCTGCTTCCCTCGTTCCCACCCTGGGTCGGTAATCGTCTTTGTTTGTCGGAGTTGGCGAGAGTTTTGGGCAAAGTAACGAATGAATTTGTTAATATTTTATGAGTGCATAAGTGCGCACTCCCGCCCCAAACTGGGCTTCCATTTCAGACTGGTTACCTGTGTCCGGGTTGGCCAATGCACTTTGAAAAGTAACTTTCTTTATAATCTTCTCCAGCCCAACCGTGTACTGCGGCAAAACGTACTCGGCACTGGAGTTTGTTCTCAGTGTAAATTGGTTGAGTCCTAGTGAAAGGAAGCAGCGGAAGCGTGTGCCATTTGGCAGCCCTTGCGGCACATTAGTAGTCTATATGTTGCCGTATGCCCATTAATATTTTCACATGCCCCGAGACCATTCCACGCCCATTCCCTGCCAGACAGGCTCAGCTTCTGGGTGTGGGCCATTGGCGAAAATAAACGGCTAGGGCAACTCGGTGTGGCAGGATATGGTAGCGGTGGTTCCTTTCTAGTTTCACACAATAATTTGCTTGTTTGGTCAAACAGTTGACTGGCTTTGGTTTTGTTGGTTCACTTGCGTGAAATCTGCCCAATAGTTTTGTCAGGGAGGTATTTTGTGGTCCACAGACCGGTAGTCCTGTCAATTGTTGGATGAGTTCAATTAACCCAGTATTACGAGTACAAATCCGCGCCGAATTCCGTCAGAGCCTGCCTGAAGGATAATACATGCACAGTTTTCTGTTGATTAGCTGACTCCTCCCCGCTCCGATCCTACTGTTCAGCTGTTTAACTGGTTTAACGCAATTAATTAAACAAGAAACTCAAAGCAGGAATGTTTTTGAACACCGAGCAGGAGAACGCAAGCCACAGCGCAGGATACAGCCACGCTCCGAACTTGGGAAATATGGCAAATATGCATATAGTACACATGATATTTTAAAAATTAATTGACTGCAGCACAAAGCATACTTTCAACTGGCAGGCAGACAGGCTTATGAGAAGCTGTTGGATATAGTTCGCAGATGCGGATGTGGCAGCGGCAGCGGCAGCGGCAGCGGATATTTGGTCAGCGGATTTACGGGTACCCTAAGGACATTACGCGTATGAGCTGCCGCTGGGATGGGCGGCACCGCGGCACACTTTACTCCTTTTTATTTAAATCAATAAACAGTTGATGGCGTTCATTATGCAGTACCTTACGCTTTTGCAGGCGTGCAATTTGCAGGCAATTTCCGTTGCGATGGCACATTGCATTTATTGAGCAGATTAAATTTATTTAAACTTTATTAACAGCAGCAGCAGGCAGTTGTTGCCCATGAAGTGAATGGAATCGTGACGGAAAATATAATTAAAAAATTACATATGCGAGCGATTAACGCCTGATGGCACTGCACCTGGATTTCCCCCGGCATAGGGGGCTAGCTAGAAAGTTGAGGAGGGCAGGGAAAAGGGACTCTTGCGGCCCCTTGCCATATTGCGCCCCTACAAATAATCTTCTTCAGCTTCTTCTCAGAGATGAAGACAACAATCGGAAATTTGGCACCGCTGCCGGTTTTAATTAAGTGCCACCCTGCGGGGCGATCGACGCGCTGACAAACGACAGCTTTTGAGTTATTTTTCAATGAATAAATAACACAAACGAAGGACACGGAGGCACCGCTGGGTGGGAACAATGAGTTCAGCCAGAGCTTCGATCTCCCCAACGGAAAGTGCAGTGGGCAGTGGGGAGAGTGGGAGGAGCGCCCCTGGATAGTTGGCGTGTTAAATGGAATAAAACCAAATCGAAATTGAAAAAGGTGTCGCCGCTGTCGCCCGTCAACGCTTCAATCGTAATCGTCCCGCTGCCTTTGCCATTTCTGCTGTTTTTGCCGGCGCTCCTGTTTTTGTAATAAAGTGGAATTTGGCACGTCGGTTGGTTGCTCTTAACGCGTCGCAATGCGCGACAATTTTCATTTCGTTTAATTCGGGCAGCGGACGGTATGGGGTATGGGATGGGGTGGATGACGGTAGATGAGGATTCGATTGGGATTCGGAGCTGAGAACAGCCGGACAGGACACTCGGTCAGGTTGGGCGTCCTTCTCGCCGGCGGCAGGCAGCCGCCTGACAATGGTAAAGTGCACACAAATAAATGCAATAAAATGATTGGCATGTCCCGCCGAGCAGGAGGAGCCTTTGTCGCCTTGCGGCTGGGTCGGGTTGGAAAATGTTCGGAAACTGGAACTGGCGCTGGAACTGAACCGGGACCAGGTGTTGTCGGTTGGTAATAAAGCGCTTATAAAATTTCATTTATGCGCACTGCCAGTTATAGTTCCCTTTCTTTGTCCCCCGTTCTCTCCTGCGCCATGGCCGCTTTTATTATTAATACATTTTGTTTGCTGCATTTGCAGCTGAAACAACAGCAACCACAACAAAAACAGCAGCACTCCGAACAGGAGCAGGAGCAGTGGCAGGAGCAGCATTATCAGGAGCAACGGCTACGGTTGCCAAAGGAATGCGCCGTTTGGAATTTCATGTTGCTGGAATTTTCATTTAAAACAAGCTGCAAAATGCAGTTCCTCTTTCCCACTGCCTGCCCCTGGACCCCCCTTGTGAGCCCCGCAGATTCAGACTCGGATTTTTCATTACTTTCATTTCGCTCAGCTCGACTGGGGGTGTCCATGTACTACAGGTATTCATTCAGATATAGTCGGCGGGTTAGCGCCGGAGAAAGTGCGTTTGTTTGACTTACCCAAATAAGCTTGCTGGGGCTCCGCCAACTGGATGAGTGCCGAGTCCTTCTTGTTGTACAGGATCTTTACACGTTGCACATCGCCGTATACACCTGCGGATTCGGGGTGAAAATGAGAAAGTAGGCGTGAGAAATATGAGGAGGTATTGCATGTAGTAAACGATTAAGTTAAGCTAGTGTCGGGCCAACTGGATGAGGGGGTTAATTGCTGGACCACTCGGTTCCTTGTCTATGCTCTATGCTTTTCTTATAGCTGTTGTGCCCTAAAAGGTGGTTCCTGCTTTAATTTTTCGACAGTTTGAGCGTTTTTAAGGTTGCGCGAAAGTTTTACACCCCACCAAAAAGCTATAACATGTGCACGGGATATCCCCAGGTAATGGTTTCCTCCTGCAGCCTGGTAGCCAGCTTCCTACCTCCACACACACTTTCTACCCAGTCCCTATGCCAGCCTCACAGAAAAGCACTCGCATTATTGCCGCAGGCCAAGCCCTTAGTATCATGTACGGAACTCATAACTGGCTCAATAAGTTTGCTCTGCTATTTTTACGAGCATCAATTCGAGCTGCGGCAGTGGCTCGCAACTTTTTGCCCGGCTTCCCCGGCCATATTCCGGTTTAAGGCCACGGATTTTACAGTCGTCGGACAAGGTGTGCTGCTGCTGGTGCAACTTTTTGGCAGCGCCCGTCGCAGTGGCGGAGGACGCGTTATTGAATTGTATTTTATGGTTTTACTTAAGCCGCAAAACTATGCAATATAGAGCGGACAGGGAACTGGCACGGCTGGGCCGGTCCTGGTGGAAGTGCATTAAGCTTGGCAACGGGCTTTAAGAATTTAAGGGGGTCCTCGCGCGGTCAGACGGTGCTTTGACAGCTGCCCGAAAGTCCTCTACTGACTCCTTGGCTTCTTGGTTCCTCGGGTGACTTATTTTCGATGTGCTCCTTTGCCACAGCATCCCATGTGCAGCCAATCAGCGGCAAATTCGAAGCCGGGCGCAAATTGCTATCAAGCATAAAAAATAGTTGCCGGTCGAGTTGGTGGCAGTGCTACTGGCAATACCAGTGGCCGTGTTAGCAGTGTTAGTGGGAGTGGAAAAGTAACCCCAACGCAAACAATGTAAAGTGCAGTCCTGCTCAAGACAACAAATCGAATAATGCGCAAAGTAAATTTTCAACTACTTCCAGGCAAACTCGGAAAAGGAAACTTACACTAGGAGAAACAGCCCTGACTGCAAATTAAAAATGTGGGTAGTAGGGTTTTTGGTATTTTGCAACTTGACTTGGAACACTTGGAACTTAAGCAGACTTTAGGCATTGTATTCCCTCCCAAAGTTCGGCAGTTTTTTTCGAGTGCCAAACCTAAAAAGCAGTGCAGAGCCATAAAGGCGAGGGTCCTGCTCCTGCCAAGCGGGCTCTCGAAGCGTAGCGAAGCGAGCGGAGCGCTAACAAGTTACAAAAGTAGCAATGGAAATGCAGGTAGTAAGTAAGTAGTGCGAGGAGACCGAACACACAGTTCAACAGTTGGCAGTAAATCCATTTTATACAGACGACTGGCTACTTGACTGACTGACTGACTATCCGTTTGGCGAACTTGACTTGTGCCAAGCGAGGGGTCGAACAATTTCGGGAGCAGCAATTGCATCAGCAGTAGAGCGGCTGACATGCGGCAGTCGGAGCTTATTGAATGCCATTGGCCCCAGTCAACTGGCAACCTGCAACCGGCAACCGGCAACCGGCTACTGGCAATCAGCCACCAGCATAACTGGCCGTGCAACGGGGCGTATGAGAGGCAGCAGCTGCTTTATGCTGAATGCTGGATGCTGGATGCTAGTTGTTGGTTGCCGGCAGCTATGCAAAAGGGCCTTGGTTTGAGTTCAGCTCCGCCTTAGCCTTTCCGCTATTCCCAGCCAGAGGCCGGAGGCCAGAGACAACTCCCTGTGAGCGTCAGACTTGATAATGATTTATTATCGCCTATATTTGCGGCAAGGTTCTCCAGCAGTTTTTATCTGCGGTGTGCCTCGTTTTTTTTCGGCTTGCCTTGGAATCGCGACACTAACATATGCAGACAGCGATGCTTCGGCTTTATTCCCCGCTGGCCCATTAGTGTGCCGGGGCACACTCTAGATGAAGAGTTATGTGGCTGGCTGTGGCACATTAGCCAGGCCCTGCTCTATAAGTTAGGCCACCATGGTCTCTTCCCTAAATTTTCATTTTACGCGACACTAAATTCCATTGATAATGGCATTCCCTCAAACGTTTCATATTGCACTTGTCGTTTCTAAAACGATTTGCTGCGATTATGAAAAATTCATTGGAATTATTTGCACATTGGATTTAATTTTTCCTGTTACGGGCACTTTATCAAATTGCATTTGTGCCACACATCCACACAGCCACACAGCCACACAACATGTAGCATATAAAATTTTATGAAATTATTTCGCGCACACTCATAACACAACAACACAGCACACACAAAGCGACCGAAAATCATACAGCACTGTGCCCCGGATATCTAAACGCATAAAAATTCAATTAAACACGTTTCGACAATATTTTCGGCAGTGACATAAATTTTTATCACACCATTACAATTACATAAGCGGATTACACAGCAAATGGACGAATTCGGCGGCGGCGATGTGTGCTTGGTCGGGGTCGGGGTTGGGGCTTGTTTCCCAGACGATTTCCAGACTTATTAAGTTTCTTTTATTGTTATGCAAAAGCCGGCCGCCCAATCCCGGCATCCCCGATCCCGATCCCGAGCCCGAGACCGAGCCCGCAAATAAGGGCAATCGAATCTTGAGATGGGTAGAAAGGGCAGAGTGAGTGGCTAGTGAGTGAGGCACGGCTCGGCAAGGCACGGCCTTTATTGAATGCTTGACAGGATAAGCGGCATGTGTCAAGTGTCTAAAGAGCATGCCCCAGAGGGTCCTAGGCCTTTCAATTGAGTCTTCGTCGCAGCAAAGCGCTGTCAAAACTAATAAAATGTCCGACTCCAAAGGGTTCTCGTTCTCGCAGGCTTTGGGGCTTTTGGCCTTTTTGTTGCCATTCCGATTGTTGATGCTGTTTTTCGGCTAGATCCATCCACACCCTATCCCCATCCCCATCCCCATCCCCATCCCCATCCCCATCCCCATCGCCGTTTGAAGTGCGTTGTTTGTCCTCGACGCCGAGCTTGCCACTTTTACTATTTGGTATGCAAACAATTTTCAGGTGAGCGCCTCTCCCAGAGACCCCGGCGCTTGCCGACCCTTTGAAGTGCTAAATTCACTACCCACAGTGCCGCTGGCCCCATCTCATGTGGGAAAATTGTTGTTACGTGGCCCTGCGTGTCGCCATTAACATAACAAAAGCCGCCACCATCCACCGTTTGCCAATCGCCATTTGCCGCTTCCCGCTTGCCAAACCAAACTCCTACACTGGACGAAGCGATTGTGGGTCACGAGGATTAAGCAGAGAATTTTCTGGGTTGTGCGAAAGTAAATTAGGGATTGCTCCAAAAGGAGCCCAGTTTTGAGTGGGCTAGACTAAGGCGGAGATCCTGTTCTGGCAGTGTATCTGTTTGTCGTGCAGCTAAGCTTTCCTTTAAGTGTCATTGGCGGTGCTTCTGTCTGTCCGCTGTCTGCTTAGAGCTACTTGGAAATTCAAAGGTTATTACATAAAATTTTAGCCTGCCATTTGGCTGATTGCCCGTCGAGACTCCTGGCCGTCAATTACACGCTGGCTGCCTGGCTGGCTGGCTGGCTGGCTGGCTGGCTGACTGGTTCCTGGCTGGAATAGCGGCGTGAAAGCGGGCGAGGGTTTATCTAAATCTATTGGCACCCCAATAATAATACGCTTAGCGTTCGACTTATCGACATCTCCCCATCTCTCCAAGCATCCAACTTTTCCGCATCCGACTGAGCCCTTTGGAGCGTTTAATCAGCAATCTAAGCTTTATGAGCAGTTCAGGCAGCTGCCAGTTCGAGTAACTTTAGCTGTTGCACCGTCGGCTAAGCGTCTACTGATCGGCTTTGACCGGCTCAGTGGCTCAAAGTTGTGGCAGCGAAAGTGGCTCCTGCCGCAAACGTCGCAGGGGGCCAGAGCAACACAAGAACGTTTTTTAAGCAATTAATACGTTTGCCAACATTTTGTTTACCTTGAGCGATAAGCCCCAAACTGATGACAGGATGCAGCAGAATGCAATTTGTAAATATAAAACAAAGGAGCAACCGCACAAGAGTTGAGTTCAGGGCAGAAGCGGCTTAACTCCCAATTGCATCCAGTATTCAGTAGCCTGTATTCCGCATGCGGTTGCGTTTGTTTGCCAAAAGTTTATATTTGAGTATTTAAACTTAAATTAAATGCATTTGCATGCAAACAAAGGCAAACGGCACATGGGCAAGGGGGGAGTAATCCACATGTGTACCACGAGTGTACAGCAAAAAATCGACCCACACAGAGTCTCCCAGGAGGCCGGATGGAGGTGGAGCAGTTGTGGCAACGAAATCCATTATGTTGCAATTAGGCGCCACACTTGGCAACATGGTCAAAAACTTCTATAATCGATGTATTCTGGTAATTAAATGAAGTACATAATGGAGAAAACCAAATGGAGAAATGCAGTGCAAGTGAAAAGTCAACTGGGAATCCCATAAAATAATACAATGCCACACACACTCGGTGGATGCTGGCACTGCAATTCAAACAGCAAACCCCATTAACTTTACAAAGTTAGTTAAATTCATTTGGCAAACAGACGACAGACGACAGACGGCAGACGACAAACGAAAAACCAGCAAGGAGACAGTCGCCTTTTCCATTCGAGGAGGCGCCCACCAGCCAACCGAGCGGCTAACCAACCCAACGAGCTACGAAAAGTCACAAGTAAATTTTATTTCAATTGTAAGAGCCGGCAAAAACTACACAATGATCATGGAAGTGTGTGCGGTAAAAGGTGTGTATGTGTATGCAGCACATATATAAAAATCAAGGATGAACAGGACTGGGAAAGCGCCGCACATTTACACGAAGAGAAACTCTCCTGTCCGGGCGGGTTTGGGATGGAAGCTAATTCCTGGACAATTTCCTTTTTTCTCTGACGCTTCCTACAAACCACACTTGTTCGTAAAAGCTAAAAGTTGGAGGTTTGGTTTGTTTTGTCCAACTATTTTCGATTTCAGTGTACCCAGTATGGCAGGGCCGCAAAGCAACAATGGGCGACAGCAACAAGCGCAATGATAACTAAATAAATGGACATTTTTATAGCTATGCACTTCCGCCCTCAATCTTTTGTGTGCGGCTGTATTGGGGAGCTTTGTGTGCGGGCAGGGCACTTGTGTGTGCGACAGGATGAGCACATGGTAGAGCATGTGTTTTGTGCATGCATTTTAGCTCCCATCCTGAGACACCCGGGCCAGAGATCCTGGGCACTAGGGCCAACAATGGCACACCAGCCACGAGCACACTTAATTCATGTAATTTCACACACACACACGCACTCTCGAAGACAACCGAGAAGCAACAGGATGCACTGGGATGGCGCTCCAAGGCGAGGAGGTCCTCCCTGAGTGCGGTTTCACTTGTTGCCAGGACTGGGTTTTTAATAAACGTGCACTCGCACAGTCGAGTGTATTCTCATTTTCATTGTTTTACAATTTGCAAGCAGAACTTATGACAGGATAAACGGCAGAAGGACAAGCTCAGGGTGGTCCGAGGAGCATTTCCCTAGCTTTTTTTGCTCCCAGCGAGGGATTTTATAGTGCTGTTGGTAAACCCTATTAGAAACGCATTTGCCGCTGGCTTCTGCCAGTTTATTCCGTTTGGCAATACAATAAATACTCGCAGGAAACCGCAGGTATAAGGGTTTTATGTCCCGATCGAGGGTCTTGTCTCTAAGCTGCAACAATATAATGAAACCCAGGGCGTTATTGGGAAATACGATCGCACAGATGCAGCCAGAGCTACAGCTATAGATAGACAAATACTTAAGCCGCCTGCTGGCCCCAGTTTACGGCCTCTGGTTGATGGTTCCATTTTATATTTCCCACATGGCGGATGCACTTTATGTGCGAACTGCCAAACGCCAGTTGCATACCCGAAAGCGCCAGCCGAGCGCCCCAACGTTTAAGACTTTTTTAATAATTTAAGCCGAGCATAGCACAACTACCGCATATTTGTTGGTCCGACTTTGTTTAGCCCGCACTCGAAATCAACAATTCAAAGCACTTTTGCTGATTGCACGTAAATGGTGTAAAAGCCAAGAGCTTCCGCTTCCGAGCTAAAAAGCGCGCAGGTCAGGGGTCCGGGGTCAGGGGTCAGGGTTGGCCCGACCGATGCGCACGGTTAAGGTTTAATGTTCAAACTAACTACTTATAAGTTGTCCTAGCTGGGATGCAAATATATGCGGGACATGTTGGCTCTGGGCCGAGCTGGACTATAAGCTAAGTAAGGCTACGGTCAGGTCAGTGGGAGCTATAGTAGAGCTACGGGTACAGCTTGGCCCGGACAACAAAACATAAAATTGAAAATAGTAGCTATTAAAAGGGTAATCGTTTTGTGCAGACGTACCAAAGAGGGTAAAGAGAGCATCAGGCGTGACCATCTACAGAGAAAAAGAGAAAATAGAGTTGTCGTCAGTTAGCGATAGGTTTGTTTTCAGATGTACTAAAAATAATAAACACAAATAAACGATAAATGATAAATGATAAATGGTAAATGTTAAACATGTTGTTTTTTCACACAGACTGTGACAAAGAGGCGTGGAAATGGAAAACGGGCGGAGAGTTAGAGGAAGAGATTCTCCGGGCCCACATCTAAAAGGCGTGTACGGAGGAGGAAGCATTTTACAATATTTAATTTAAATTATAGATTCAATCAGGACTTATTTTGCATTAATTGATGCGCGTGTCAAAGAAGTAAGGCAAACATCAAATGCAAACTAATTTAGCCTCTAAAAAAGAGGTCGCCCAATTGATAAGTGAGCCGGGAATTTCCAATTAATATGTGTGGCTTAAATAATTGAATATTAATACGGGTCGCCGCTACATTAAAGCGTGGACTCGGAAGCAGGAGCTTCACTACCTTCAGGACAATAAAATTGAACAGTTGGACGGACTTACCTCCTCATTCAAATTCGAGACCAGCAGCACGTTCGAGTAGCCACGCATGGCAGGAGCCGCTGTCTGCAGAGCGCCACTGTTCGCCAGCGAAAACGCCAAGTTGGGCAGGGCGCTGCTATATCCTCCGGTCAGTGGCGTGCCCAGGCCGAGGGCGAACGGCGGTAATACCCCTGGGGCACCCAGTCCGTTGACTGAAATCAAGGCAGATCAAATTGTGGTTAGTTAGGGCCTCTAGCGGTTTTCCAAGTAAGTTGCATGCCACTTAAGCTCTAAGCGAATCGATAGAAAGTGTACAGTCGAAAAAAGGTTTGAAAAACATGTCAAATTGGAGAGTGGGTGCCTTAGTGGTTGTGGGTTGCAACTTGGAGCGTAGTAGTAGTAGTAAAACAAATGAAAATCGGGAAAATGTTCCGTTGGTGTTACCTATTTTATCACCTGTTAGGGACGGCCGCTGGCGGGCGGCGATCAACAGCAGATCGTTGGTGTTCATCAGGCCGCCTGCAGTGGGCATCAGGTCCACGCCCGGCTCGCCGGGGGGCAGCGCAGGGTTCGTGAAGTCGCGCGACTTGTCGTTGTTGTACTTCACATTCAGGGCCGTCAGCTTGCTGTTGTCGATGCGCAAAGTACAGCAGCCATTGTAGATGTTCTGTCCGTCCAGAAGCGACTTGGCGTGCTGGGCAGAGTTGGCGTCCGGATACTGGATCAGGGCCTGGAAGGGAGAAATCGTTATTGACATTATAATTGAACCGGGACCTTTGTGCAGTTCGCCTACCTGGAATGAGTTGTTCTTGGTGAACGTGACGATCTTCAGCACCTTGCCGTAGCGCTGGAAGATCTGGTGTAGGATGTCGAGCGACACGGGGTACATCAACGACTCCACGATCACGCGGAGCACAGTGTTGGGGCCTCCGGCGGAGTTGGAGTTGTTTCCGGCACTCGTGTTGTTCTGCAAGATTGCCACTGCAGTGCCATTGCCGTCGCCGGAACTGTTTGCACTGTTGCTAGTGGCGTTGGTGGCGGCGCAGAGGGGCAGCGGCGAGCCGCCCGCCGGGGACTGGATGCGGTAGTCGCTCTGGACAACCGAGTTCTGAAAGTAAAAGAAACCGGAAGAACTTGAGTCAATTTGCTGGCGGAAACTTTTATTAGTAAACGGGGCGCTAACTTTGCGCATTAATCATACCGGGAAGCGCACGAAATTTATGCAGTTTTGCGCGAAGAGAAAAATGGCGACAGCAATAGAGAAAAGCCAAAGATAAGCCGAACAAAGTATTGTAAATAACACTTATCGATAACTCTGACGGAAATTTTGGACGAAAAGTGCAGTGTGGGCCCGGTTTACCGTTAACGCCAGCTTTTGTAAATAAATCTCAATCAAAATCAATAATATCAAGAATTGTAATAATATACTGGGCTCTCTGTAATAAAATATCTTCGTAGGAGTCCTGGCTGTGGAGGAGGATGGCAGGCAGGATGCCGTGGCTGTAGTGAGCAACAAAAACTTCTGGCGTAAAAATATACACGTTCTATCGGAAAACAATTTAATGACATTCGGAAGTAAATTTATTCCTATTCGTGCTGAATTTTGATTTGGAAAATCATAACCGTAACACATTCAGCCGCCCATTGAGCTCTGTCTGGCCGGAGCAGCCGCCACGCCACCCACCATCCCCACATTTTCCTCCATCCTGCCCATTTACGTCGCGTTTTTTGTGCGTTTGTCAGCAACAGGACTTCCCGGCAATCCCCTCAGGCGTGCTATTTGTTCTACCATCGCCTAGATAAATTCCTCCGCCTTTGGAAACAAAGATCAGGTCGACGTGAGTTTTGTTTTCTACTTCTGCCCCCCCGCCGGTTGCCAAAGTTTGTGAAAATAATAAAAATTGATTAGAATTGCCAGAGTGCCGAGCTGCGCGTCTATATCTATTCGTCCGTGTGGACCCAGACGTGGTGGTACAAGCCAGGATTCATGTGGGAAGCTGTAAGGCAGTATGATGATGCGGCTGCTTCATTTTCGATTGGTACTTCGCCTCGAGATTGGGATGCCTGTGGGATGCCGATGATGCTGGCACGGAGACTTCCGCTCCTTTGCGCTGAGCGTAATGTGATACTTCACTTTGCCTGATTATTATGATGACGATGACGTTGATTGTGTAAAAATTGTAATGTAATTGTGGAGAAGTATGCGGCCATTTATGGCCCCGCTGCCTGCCCAGGCGACCCACCTTTCCCTATCCATCTCCTCTCCGGTCGTGCTTAAACAGTCAACTGGGCCAACATTAACTAGCTGTCAAGTGGGAAATCGTCACGCGTTTACGCACTTTGGTAATTGTACATGGCTTTGCGCCGACATCTGGAGAACTAGCTTTGTGGCGACTCTGCACTGGGAGCAATTTCTGTCAGGATCGCTTGCACGAGGAAGACAAAGGTAGGTAAAGGTAAGCCTGAGGCACAAGCATTTAACTCTTCTTACGCTTGCAGTGTTTATGGACGGCAATAATTGGTATTTGGGATTGACGATTCCAAGGCATCCCAAGTGTGGGACCAATGGCATGGTCACAGGGCTAAGCAATTCAAATTATTCTCCAGGACCCAGGACACAAGGAGCCCAACGCCAGAGAAGGGGAAGGAAAGTTCAGAGACCACAACCAGCAACATCATTAAACATAACAAATCGTTGTGGGCGTGCGGGAGCTGTATGGGGCTTTTGCTTGTCGCGGTTTTGCCTGTTAATGAGTCAATTGTGCGCTCCCCCTCCACGAATGTCCTGTTATTGTTGTTGTGGCCTGATTAGATATGCAACTCCTTCACCCTCCACCCACCGACTCACACACACACACGCACGCGCATCGCATCTAAGCTCCCACCACATTGTTATAATTTAATATCGACAGAATGGAGGGGCTCTGGCGCTTTGCCCTCCGCGATAAGCCCCATCTGATAAGCCAAATGCTTTGATAAGCAAAAAGTATCGACAAATTGCTGATAATCAAATATATCGATCGCGGGCTGTCGGAAGCACTAACTGGACAAATAGAACTGCCATTTGACGAGGTTCCCATATGCCGCAGAAGTGGCAAAAGAGTTTTGTCTTACTGGAGAGTCACTTGAAGTACCTTAGAAGAATACTGTCAAGACTATATACTGCCATTTCGAATTTAATAAAAAGAAAAAGATATGTTCAAACTTTTACAATTTAAGCGGGAGAACACTTTGCTGGTTTATGATTTTAATGCATTTTCGTCCAAGATGCAAGCCTGAAAAATGGGTGACAGGCCCCCAAAATATTGACGTTGCATCCACTTAAGGTTTTGCATAAATATTTTTGTTTCTCGGCTCCGCCGAACGCTTGAATTATTCTTCTTGGCGAGCAGGATGTTTATTTTTATTGCAATGTCACACTGAGCTCCTTGGCTTTTCAGGCTTCGCTTCTTGCAGGCACATTTAAAACTGCACGGCAAGTCCTTTCTCGATGGAGTGTCGTCGCCCTTTTCGGAGCTGAAGTGAACAGCTTAAGGGTCTGGGCCAAGTTGGTAAGCTTCCGCTGCTTGGCCGCAGAAACCTCATCCGCAGCCAGAGCCCTTGGCTCGAGGGGCCGAGCAGGGGAACCAAAAGGGGGAAACTTTTTTGGGGGACCACCACTACAAGTTATGAACTTGTGTAGTCAAGTTTTAAAGCTGAGCTCAGGATTATGTATTACTTTGCTGCGGGTCGTTTATGTGCTGGGTGGTTTTTACGGTCAAGCCAAGCTGTGGCAGGGAACGGGCGGTCCCGGGCAGGACAGCAAACCATATTTGTCTTATTTATGCAAAAGCAAACAAAAATAGCAACCGCGCAAAGTGTGTTAAAAGCCTTTGCGGCAAATATTCCGCAAATACTTCATGTGGACTATAAAACCAAAAGGCATAAATAAATACGAGTTAGGCAAAGTAGCCAAATCCGCTGCCCAAAAACATTTAGGAAAGGGAAAACAAGGGCAGACTCCCCCCAAGACTTTGGGGCGGGCAACCGTAATGCAAAACTAATCAATACAATGAAAATATTGACAAAGCAGCTGGAAGTCAGTGCTCGTACATAAAGTTGTCAGTTGTCGGTTTCGGATTTTCAGGTTGGGTTTTGGGTTTTGGGATTTACGCTTTCGGGATGGGATGCAGACAGTTCAGTGGCATACACTTGTGCCTCGACCGACTCGGCAGCCTCAAGCCTTCCTCTCACGTACTGTGAAACAATGTAATTTAAATCCATTTTCAACACGTCGCCAATCAAAATGGCAAAAAGCTTTATCGCAGCGGCAAGAGTATAAACAAACACTCGAGTCCGCATAACTCAAAGGATCAGGAGCAGGGAGGATGGTGGGGCGAGGGGCACATACGCGGAACTCCTGGTCGTGGTGCCGACGCTGTTGTGAAAACAATAAGATTAGCTTACTTTTGCTTTCGACGAAACGGGGAATCGGGCAAAAGTAAATGTGGGAATAAAATGGGAAAACAGGAAAACAGGAAAGAAAAACACTGAGCAGAAGGCAGAGCCGGAGCTCGAGCAGGGGCAGGGGCAGGGGCAGGGGCAGGAGCAGGCAACGCATAGAAAAACACACATCGGATAGCAGAAGATAGCACACGGCATATGCGAAATTCCAAGTTATTTGCTTGGGCGAAATCCTTTAACTGCACACGTCTGAGAGTTAGACAAATAGCGTGCCGAAAGAAAGGCTCCATAAGCTCGTTTCCCCTTCCATTCCAAGCCCCCAACCTCGTCCATGCTCTCCTCGGAAAGAAGAAACAGTGACAGCCTGTCAGCAGGCAGCAGCAAATTAAATAACACATTGAGGCAGTGTCGCTGAGCCGGGCTCATATTATTAACACCAAATCAAATGTACGGCTTTTATCCCCTTTGGCGTGTTATTTATTGATGTTCTCGGTCCGGGCTTTGGACTCTTCCGACTTCGGACGTCCAGCATCAGACAGCACGGACTAAGACTTTGCTAATCAGCTTGATCCCTTTTGTGGCTTAATCGCTTGACATTTGTATTAGTTTTGGGTCTGCTCCAGGTGTTAATCCCGCCTCGTGTTCTCCCCCTATTGCCTCCACACATGCCCCCATTAATTGACGATTGCTTCCCGTCACTTTGGCTCCTTTCTGTTATTCTTTGACGCGTTTTCCACTATTTGTTTCGGGCAGGAGGCGTCCGCAAATGTTACTGCTCCGTAGCCGGCAATTTAATTTAATTACAAGGCAACCTTATCACTGAAGGGAAAACCAACACCTGTCCTGTGTACAGTCTGGAGCACTGGCAAACAAGTGCTCATCGGGGAATTGCATTTGCATACACTCCCACAGAGTCCTTGACAATCTTGCCAATACTGCAATGCACTTCCCAAAATGTTACTATACAATTCAGGCCTCATTGAGATCCCTAACCCGATCGAAACGCCATTCGGCTTCCATTAGCTGACTCCACCTATTTTGAAGATTCACATTGAAAGGGGAAGGCAGGGCAGGTGGCAAGCAAAGCGCAGGCTGGCGAATGTTACACAGGAGATTAGACCGGGGATTGGCTGGCCGCCCTTTGTTGAGGAATTATATTTCAATCTAATTCTTTTCGAATGGCGCCATTTCCCCGAGTGGCTGTCAACCCTTTTTGGCCGTAAAGGAGGCCGGGCTCAAAAATTAATTTATCAAAATTACCCAAAACAAAACTCGCCCACGAGCCAGGGGCAACAGATGCGCCCTTTACAGTCACACACACAAAACAATCACATGTCAAATTTGAAACCCACTAAACAATGCCAGTTACGGACCTTTGGGTTGGTGGGTTGGCTGAATTCCGAGACGGTTGTGGACCGGTGTGGTTGGGTGGCTCCGTCGCTCAGTGGCTCAGTGGCTCTTCGGTTTCTGTGGGCAGCTCGTTGCGGTCGTAGCCGCGTGAACTTCCAGGGCCAGTGCATTTATCTTCATTTCTGGCATCTTAGTCAAGGTTCGCCGAGGCAAAGAAACCAAAAAAGAGGCGGATGGGATGGTCGGAGACGCAGCGAAAAGTAAGACGTCACGAAAATAGTCACAACAGGACGAATCTGGGGAGAGTGCTCGAGGATGGAGCAACGGTCGGTAAGGGAAAGGGGGAATAGCAAAGGTGAAAGGACATCCCAACGACATGACATATTAGAATCCTGTTACGCAAGCAGGAGCCGGAGCCGGAGCATGAGCAGGAGCAGGAGCAGGAGCAAGAGCAAAAAATAAAGCAACAGTAGCATTGCCGGTTGACTGCCAAATTGCCAACATAAATGTCACAGACGGAGTCGGGTGGGATTGCTGCAAAGTATTCCTCCACAGGATTTTTCATTTCTGTTGCTTGGTTGCTCCTTGCTTGCTCTGGCTCTGGCCCTGGCTCTGGCTCTTGCTCCTCTATTTGTTTTATTTTCTACGCCAGCCAATCACTCAGCCGTTGAAATCGCACATGTGTGCGGCTAGCTCTGGTTGAGGTCGTCCTGGGGAGATGATTTGGAAATCCTGTATTGCTGATTTGCTGCTGCTGTCGTAGCAGGTTTTGCCTTCAGGTGCGTGTGTCTGCTGGGGTTAAAATCCCCCAGGGCCGTGGAGCGGATTTGTCTCCTGGCTGGGCGAAGATGAAACAGAATGTTTCCCATACCCCTTTGTCGTCGGGGAAATTTAAAGCACACAAAAGGAAAAATGGAAACCATACAAACACAGGAAATTGTCATAAATTTGAAATTCGCGGAAATACCCAACCAACTAGGGAATTAAGAGTACCTGGGCGACCTGCAGTTGCACGACGACAGCCAACGTCTTCGCCTCCTGCTCCTGGCTCACATGATTTCTTAAGTTTGCTGACAACAATTCGCTAAGCATCTTATCTGAAGCTTGCCACATTGCAGCAGCAACAGCAGCAACAGCAGCAACAGCGGCATCAGTGGCAGCAAACAGCGAATGACAGGCGGGGAAATATGACGCAGGGCTAGAAATAAAGGAACGGTCCACAGCCGGGACACCAAACAATCAACAGAATGCGGCACAGGTGGGTCGCCACTGCCAGACACAAAAAGCCAATGAAGGCGCCTGATGCCTGCTGCCTGGCGGAAGGAGGAAAAACTCCAGCACAAGACATTTTCACAATGGCCATGGGCTGAAGAAAGAAAACAAACTGAATGAAATGAGAAATTGTATAAATATGTTGGCAGCGGCGCACACAAGATTAAGCCCTGGTCCTCCTCCCAACCCCAACCTCAGCCTCAGCCTCAGCCCCACACCCAACCCGGCCCCTTGAATTTGAGGAGCGACGGCGTTGACTTCGCCTTTCCACTAGCTTGACTTGCCCCACGTTGTCTGTGGGCCGACAACAGGGCCTTTTACTAGGATTAGTAGTTAACAAGAGGAATCTGCCCACACAGACACACGGAGCACGCCCGCAAGCCAGCAACAAGCACTGGCCACAGCCAAAAGGTAATCAGTGAAATGTAACTGTATTGTCTGGCCAGGAGTGTGTAGCTGTTGGTGTTGCCATTGTTGCTGGTGTGTCATCCGAGTCATGGACAGCAGAGGCGCCTTCAAGGGGAGCCCTAAAAACTGTCACTAGACCCAATAAATAAGAGACTATTCATTCAACCGCTTTCTGTATCATTAATAAACCTTAACCTGTAATATTTCATCGTGTAAAATTCTGATTTCTGAGCCCCTGCGGCGCACGCCGCTGGAAAGCTTGCCACCTGCACTGTTCCCATTTCGGATTTGTGCCTCTTGTTGCTGCAGCCTCTTAACCTTTTTTGGCTGCTGCTGCTGCTGCTGCTGCTGCGATCTCTTTTTAAGTAGTTTGCTTCGGGGGTTGCTATACACCCCCTCACGACACCACCACCACCACCCACCCATGGCCATCAGGTGGCACACGTTGGCCCACAAAAGGTGACAAGCTCGCTTTGGATTTTCTTGGCCCTGCGGCGGCTGCTACCCCCTCTGTATCACCTATACCTTTGTCCCCTTTCGCCATCCCCATCCCCATCCCCATCCCCATCCCCAGCACCATTCCCACCCACATCGCCTTCGCCATTTTCATTTAAGTAATCAAAATATGCTTTTGACTTCGAGAGCTAAGCAGCTGGCATCTCCGGGATCCCAGCTCCCCGCTTGGCAGTAGTGGTCGGACTGCTTATTCGTTTGTCTCCTTGGTATGCGTGTGGTTTCATCTGTATTTATGTATCCTTTTGCTCCTGCCTCCCTTGCTTTTGGAATGTCTCTGTGCGGGTTGTCCGCAAAACCCCAAAAACTATGCATTTTACTGCTTTTGTCAGACACGTGTGGGCCTGTGCCTGTGTTTGTGTTTGTGCGGCCATGTGTATTTATTTGAAAGCTTTTTAAACTTTGTCAGTGACTTTGTGGCTTACGAAATTAAAATTAGAAATTGGTTTAGACCACCCACAAATAGAGTCGTGTGTGGCCTTCTACATTTATGATGGGTCCCAATCCAAATATCTCAAGAGACGGGTTTAAGTTGGCCTAGAAGTGCAATTAATCAGAGAGGTTCGCTCCTCGCCAGGCGACCCACATTTGCATATAAATTCAGGGGTTGCTAGCTTAATCCTTATCCCAATCCATACTGCCCAAAGGTTCAACAAATAAAGGCTGAAAACTTAATTGCCGCATTAATAACACTTAAGCCTGGAAAGGGTTTCGGTGCCCTTTGGCTCCTTACATCGACGAAGTCAGGCCCAAGAATGATTCCTCATCATTGAGGTCCAGGAAAAGAGATACACGTCATTTGTCTTCAACAGTCAATACATGTCAACTTATATTTTGAGGTATTCCGCTTTGGAATCGGATCACTATTGGCGGAAATATGGCCCTCACTAGGTGCCACATTGTCCCTACCATTGGCTCCTCCATATATTTCAAGGGAATCCTCTAGAAAATTGGACGAAAAAGTCGAAAATTATTTTGCACCAAGGTTTTGATGCAGATTGGTGGAGAATCAAAATACGAATGTTTAAAGGTATTCCGCTTTGGAATCGGATCACTATTGGCGGAAATATGGCCCTCACTAGGTGACATAATGTCCCTACCATTGGCTCCTCCATATATTTCAAGGGGATCCTCTAGAAAATTGGACGAAAAAGTCGAAAATTATTTTGCACCAAGGTTTTGATGCAGATTGGTGGAGAATCAAAATACGAATGTTTAAAGGTATTCCGCTTTGGAATCGGATCACTATTGGCGGAAATATGGCCCTCACTAGGTGACATAATGTCCCTACCATTGGCTCCTCCATATATTTCAAGGGGATCCTCTAGAAAATTGGACGAAAAAGTCGAAAATTATTTTGCACCAAGGTTTTGATGCAGATTGGTGGAGAATCAAAATACGAATGTTTAAAGGTATTCCGCTTTGGAATCGGATCACTATTGGCGGAAATATGGCCCTCACTAGGTGACATAATGTCCCTACCATTGGCTCCTCCATATATTTCAAGGGAATCCTCTAGAAAATTGGACGAAAAAGTCGAAAATTATTTTGCACCAAGGTTTTGATGCAGATTGGTGGAGAATCAAAATACGAATGTTTAAAGGTATTCCGCTTTGGAATCGGATCACTATTGGCGGAAATATGGCCCTCACTATGTGGCATAATGTCCCCACCATTGGCTCCTCCATATATTTCAAGGGAATCCTCTAGAAAATTGGACGAAAAAGTCGAAAATTATTTTGCACCAAGGTTTTGATGCAGATTGGTGGAGAATCAAAATACGAATGTTTAAAGGTATTCCGCTTTGGAATCGGATCACTATTGGCGGAAATATGGCCCTCACTAGGTGACATAATGTCCCTACCATTGGCTCCTCCATATATTTCAAGGGGATCCTCTAGAAAATTGGACGAAAAAGTCGAAAATTATTTTGCACCAAGGTTTTGATGCAGATTGGTGGAGAATTAAAATACGAATGTTTAAAGGTATTCTGCTTTAGAATCGGATCATTGTTGTAGAAAATATGGACATCCCTGGGCTCCATCCCTATGAGCAGTCGGTACATGGGATATTTGCCAAGTTTTTGAATAAACTAGAGACATAGATGACAATTAGAAATAAAAAGTGTGTACTTACATTGTGGCTCTGGTCCGTCTTAAGCTCGCGATGGTTGGAGAACTGCACGTAGACCATGCGGCCGCGCATCTGGGGCGGATTGACTGTGTAGCAGGATACCATCGAGGTGGCGGAGATCTCGTCGGCCATCTCGATGAACGCTTGGTTCTTGCCCTTGAGCACTAGCACGTTGGTCACACGCCCGAACGGAATACCCAGGGCAATCACGTCCGACTCGCCGGACTCGTTTGGAATGTTGCGCAAGTGGATGACTTTGGAGGCCTTGGCTGCAATTGGAGAAGAATCGGGGGAAAGGAGGGTATGAGCGGACGTTGTTTAACCGATTGAAATATTAAACAGCTGACAGTCCCTGCAGGTCCCTTGCAGGTCCCTGCTCTTTCTATCCTCTCTGTCTCTCTGCCTATCTCTATCTCCCTGTTTTCGGGCCATCTCCGGCTCACTTAATGGCCACCAGTGCCGTCTGCACTTCCGCTTCCGCGCCTCACTTAATTTGTTTATTTTCGGGTTTTATTTGCCGGGCTGCCTGCCTTTGTTGCAAAGGAGTGCTGCTGCTGTGGGGGGAGAGGTGGACGTGGCAGAAATAAAAACGTTGATAACATGGCCAAACGCTGCCACATTTGTATACACTTTGCTCAGTTAAGCCCGCTTTAAAGGGGGCGGTTAAGAGGTAGGCTGGTGGGAGGCGGCGAAGGGAACGGGGCGGGGCAGTGCCATAAATTCATTCATTGCACACTTTCAACGGCTGTGAATAATCCAGCAGCAACACGGCGACAATGTCCGGTGCACAGACAACGTTTGAGGCTTTTAGGTGCTCGTGGTCGTTTTTGCAGCTTCTCTGGTGCCTGTGCCAGTGCCAGTGCCAGCATCTGACTAGCACTTGTTTGTTATTTTTGCATAAATAAAGCGGCCAAACCATCCGTCCACTACCACCACTCACCACCCACCACCCACCGAGTGGGGCAGAACAAATGGGATTTTAGGCAGCTTTTGGCCCTGGCAACGATTGCAGCCTTGTTTCGGGAATATGCCCCCTCTCAATGGCACTGGCAAAAAACAGAACCCATTCACTCCATTTAAGTATTGCTGCCTAAAATTATACATATTGAAAATGGTGAAGCTGGGCCTCTTGTTTTGTGGTAATGCGATTTCCGCTAAACCCCAATATAGTCCTGCATTTGTTTATAAAAACAAAGGCGAACAACATTTAATTGTAGCAGTCTTTATGGCAAATTGCATTGGGAGTGGAAACGGCCTCCTTTTTCCAGCGCTTAGTCAACACCTGTTAATGTGTGGGCTTTGCGATTTTTATAATTTTTTTTTGGATGCTGTAGAAGGAGAATGGTTTGCTTTTCATATGCAAATTAAATGCAGTTGCCTCCGATTTTCGCACTCCCGTGTCCCGTGTTTGCTAAACAAGCCAACACATGGCCAGAGATAGACCACGATTGTACGTGGCCTGGAATTTCAACAAAGAACTCGGCTATATCTGTCGAATTGATTCCACTCGACTTTAAAAAATCGGGCAGCCGATTGAAACCGATTGTCAGGGTAAAAGCAAATTGTTGGGAAATTTGTTGGGAAAGTTACACCCTTAAATCATAACGTAAAGGGGTCATTATTCGCATCGCCTCGCTCGTTTGCGTTTCGAAGTCAGACCCAAAGGGTCAATGTGCCAATTTTGTACACAATGCAAGAAGCAGGCCACAGCCCCTAGAGAGTCCGCCATTCTGAGAAGCGCTTTGTGCCACCCAAATAAAAAAGTCGGGCCAACTACGAGAGGCAGAGTGCACTCTGCGAGTTCCCAACCAACCAGCCCTTCTATTCCGGTCAATGCTGAATACAACTAATCGGAAATTACACTTTTTGATTAGTTCGAAACGGAAATGAAGCCGAAACGAAATTATACAGGAGGGCCCGGCCAGGGCCAGGACCTGTGCGGCCCTTATAGTTTGACACTCGACACGGCCGAGCGCAGCTCAGAAATTTATTAAAAATCAATGGCCAACTGCAAAGCGATGAGATTTGCTACATCACCCCGGTGCCCCATGCCCCTCGCCGCCAAAAAACTCACTATAAATAACGTTCAAAAATGAAAACGAACAGGATGGACTGCCAAGAGACGAGCGACTGCTGAAAATCGAAACTAAATAAAAAGTAGTGTAGGAACGCAGGCCGGAAATGTTCTGCACAAGACAAACAACAAATCAAATGCCGCTGGCCAGTTGCCGAAAAAAGGACGACAAGGGGGGATGTTTGGGAGTATCAATCATGCATGATGGAGTTGTCAGCAGATGAGGGAAAACAGGGGAAATGCAAAAAATTGCCATTTTTTGACTGCTGCGAACACTCAATTTGGTTTTCGCCCGTTGCTCCTGGTCCTGCTCCTGCTCCTGGTCGTGGGGGATTTGATCGAAATCGGAGCAAATGCACTGCTGCTCGATGGTGTGAAAAAGAACCGACAATGCAGAGCAGTAGTGGCAGCCTTCGGGTGCTCCAACAAAAGGCATTCCAAATAATTGAAAAGCAAGACGGCGGCGATGACAACGGGATGACGCGCGCCGGAAGTTGGGGAAAAAGCCTGGCAGCTACTGCCACTGCAACTGGAACTGCAGCCACTGCAGCCACTAAAAAATTGACATTTGAATCAGCAGCTGCCCCCAGGGCGGATTTGATACGCCAGTTATGGCATTGGTGCTTTTTAATTAACATCAAAAGTTAAATAATACAAAAGCAGCAAAACACTGTTTGTCAGCGCCAATATTTGCGGAGTAAACAAGGAATGGCATTCGCAGAGGGGGGTGCGCGAACAGCTGGCGCGGTTTGAAAGCTTCTTTGGCAGGATAATTATAATACAATGCTAAATCAACAGAGGGCCAAAATGCATTAACAACGGACTCGGGACTGGAAAAAGTGCAGCGATAAAATTTGCATTCGATAATGATGACGGCGATGCTTGTTGACTGTCAATGCCCGTTGTGACGATATGAATAGCAATCATTCGCTTCACTGGGCGTTAAAATAAGCGAGCCAGCAAGGACGCCGGGCTAAAGCTCCACAGTATTAATGACCGCCACACGGCCAGAAAGGAAACAGGACGAAGGTGGTGGCGGAGAGCCATTTCAATTACACACACACGCACTTACGCACTTACGCACTTGGCGTGAGTTGCACGAAAATATACATAAATAAACTATTTATAGCTAATTGAAAAGTTTACAAACTGTAATTGAGTTCGGACGATGATGGTCGGGTGAGTTGGTAATGAATGGTCAGTCTGTCCCTCGACCGCTGCGGCGTATGTGTAATAATTCCCCTGCAGATCCTTTTCCCTCCACCCACCACCCACCACATGCCGCCCAGCGACGAGGCACGAAGTTAATTAATGACAATTTAAATTCATAAAGCAAACAGAAACCCCAAACGAAAAATGTAAATGAAAATGAATGGAAAGCGACTCGAACAAAAGAAAAGGCCTGGCCCACCCATGGGGCTGCTGGGAGGTGGATGGTGGAGGCGTGGTCAGGCTCAAATAAGTGCTGATTGTTAATAACAATTAAATTTATGCTTACATGGCGCCATTTAATGATTTAATATGAGTTGACGCCAGTGTTTGTCCCACAGTTCCGCCCCCAAACTTTGCCAAGGGTGTGTCAACATTCGAATATATAATTTGAATAAATATGGCACACTCACACACCCACACCCACACACACACACTGGCGCAGGCAGGCGAGCGCCTTTAATTATGCGACAGTAAATTAGATTTTTACAAGCTCACACATCATAAATTTTAAATTGTTGGACAAACTTGTGTCCTTTCCACGTCTGGATGTGTCTCCGTCTCCGACTCCGACACCGCCCCATCTCCTTTGAGAGTGTGTGCACAACGACTTAATGATATTTGCCCAGGCAGAAAGTAGAACCCCGGCAGTCTTTAATTTAAACATTCGCCGCACGCATAATCAATCATGGCATAATTTTTTGGCAGCAAATGAAACTCAATGACTGCGGGCATTACTCGCCTCTTGTTTGCTTTTCCATTCCAGCTGCTCTCTTAATTTTTCTGCTTCAGACACAGCCCGCGCCACGCATGAAATTAACGATTTTCCCCAAGCTTGTAATTTCAAGAAATTCAATTCATTAAAAATTGTCAGACGATGCTGGGGGAAAATGCAAAAAGTCAGCGCCGCAGCCCAGTTGCGACGATTATGTTTACAAATTTTAATTACATTTCAATTACGAAAGTAGATGCTTCCTTGAAACCTGCATTGGCACTGAGGCGGCTGCAGGATGCAGTCTTAGGCGAAGTCGAGTGCTTTCAGTACTCTGCCGACATTCTGAGCCAGACTACTGGCCGGACTGCACTTGCAAAAATTAGCCTTTTAGTCTGAAGGATACAGCCTTTAAAGACTTAACTCATTTTTAGAGGAGAGTCCGCGGCAACAGGGCGTATGCTTGATTTAATTGTGCACGCGGGCAGTCAAAAGTCAGCTGCCAGTAACCGCACTCACGTACACTGACTGCCATAAATAGCTGCTCACGCAACTCAGCCACTCAGCCAAAGAGCCAGAGTGGAGTTGACAATCTGTTTGACTTTGGTCTGGTCGGATTTTTATACTCCTTTCAATTCTGTCTCAATATTTATACAGAATGGCGAAGGGCGAGGATGGGTCGAAAAAAATTATGACAATATTATTTTATTGACTGCAAAAATATTTACACGCAACGCAGTGTCCGGGGCCCAGAGACGTGCAAATGATATCCGAGACGGGACGGCACGCGCAGGACTCGCAGGACCCGCCGGACGCCGGACACCGGACGCAGGACACAGGACACCCACCTCCTGCCAAACTGTCGACTTATTGGTTATGGCAATAAAAACGTTTAAGTGTTTGACCAAGCCAGACCCCACCGATGGGATTGGCCATCTATTGAGCAATAAATTGACAGCAGTGCGACGGCTGATTCCAGGACAGGATGAAGGGAGGAGCCCGGCCGGGCATAATAAAAAGCAGCGATTGCATATACAAATTTTAACTTTTTGTGCCTAGCATTCAGCACCCTCTCCTCCTCCTCTCCAGCCGCCTGCTGCCTGGGCAAGGAATTAGCGATGCTAAAAGCCAGAGACAACAGCTGTGGATCCCTTTCGTTTCGTTTCGTTACCAGGTCCTTGTTTTCCTTTTTCGCCGGGCCATAGGTGCTGAGCTGACCATTAAGCCTCCAAAATCGGTCAATAAACAAACAAATGTTGGTGGACTATACAAACAGTGTGGCGCGGGCATGCATGCACGAGAGCCGTAACAATAAACAACAAACTGGATTGGCGAGAGTGAGCCGAGGATATGTGGCGACAACAAAAGCAAACCCGGCGCCTTTCGGCTCCGTCCAGTCCTGGCCACGGCCACGCTTGATGTTTCCCTCGGACACGCGACATGGCCACGCAATGCTCTCCACCCGGAGAAACGGCCGGAGGTACGGGACCATTATTCTAGCTTAAAGTTGTTGGATATTGTGAGCAGGGCCCTAGGGCTTCTTTGGATGGACCCGATCGGTCTGGCTGGGGATTGGTCGAAAACTCTGGGCCTTTTCTCCCAGAGAAAAGTCCCTCGGCTAGCGACTAGTGGGGACTCCCTGGGGCCTCGTATACTCGACATAAAATATTCCTAATAATAAAAAATCAAATAAATCAAGCGAAACTATTTATTAGCAGACCAAGTTCCACCCGGTGGGCCCCTTTAAGTCGTACCCGCTTCCACCAAAATACGAGCCACTCACGTCAAGTGCGAAGGCGTGGCTGCCCAGCCTCAGCCGCCACCCTCAGCGCTCCCCCGCCCGGATCGGGTCGGCTATTCACGCTGCACATGCCAAAGTGTTTTTATTACATTTACGTGAAAAATTTGTTGCATGTCCTGCTAAGCTCGTGTAACGGAAACAAACGCAGGCGTGTGTGCGCTGCCATCGATGTATTGGTATTGGTTTAGTGTGGAGCTCAAATACAATTGACAAAGACCAGTGGCCCGGGCGGAGGGGGGGACCTGGGACGGGAGCAGGGTCCTGGTGGGTGGGTGGTGCGTGTGTTTATCTAAGGCTCGACCACAGAGGCACACAATACTCATTGTTACTTTTTGGATTTCTGCTATTTACTTGTCTGGCCTTTGTTGGCCTCCTCGTTCTTCCCACTTGACCCTCAGATCCCCAGACACCCAGACCCTCCGACGTGTATCGGCGCTTGCAGCGCAATAAAAGTGTCCTTACACATTTATTTAGCAATTTCTTTTGTTATTATTTTCGGCATCGGCTGTGGCTTTGTGTGCGCCAAGAACTTTAAGTGGCGTTCCCGCAGAAATGAATTTCTGCCCTCACCTACGCCGCCGTCGAGTGTCCTGCGTCGTCCTTCAGGCGCGGCTTTAATGGAGCCAGAGACGGACTACGACCAGGACCAGGACCAGAAGCCGGAGCTCTGTGTGAGCCTGTATGTGTGTTTGCACAAGAACTTTGCGGGGAAATTAAAATGGCCGCAGGTGGCAGGTGTCAAAAAAGGGTCGGGGGGAGAGCTCGTGAGAGCTGGCCAGGCCACCAAAGTGCCGTTGGCTCGAAGCCTTCGTCTGTGGCGCCCGAACAATGGTCAAAGGTGAAGGGTGAAGCTCGGAGAGGAGGCGGCGTCGACTGCCAGCAGCTTTTTTCTCTCTCTTTGGCTGTATTGTGTGCGTAGGAGCGAGCGGTCTGGCAGCTTGTTGCTTTTTAATTAATAGAAAAGTCCTTTGTAAAGTAATAAATAAATATTTTGCTTACGCTTTTGCGTACATTTTTTCGCTCTTCATCGATTGTCCTTTTCCCCGAAAACCCCCTCACCACCCCTTCCTATCAGGCTAATGCTCAAGCACCCGTCCTTCCTGCGGCCCGCACGGTCTCATCATCGATGTGGCTGCCGGCGACAAATTCTGGTAATTACAGCACAATTTCAAAAGCATTTCAAAAGCGAAAAAGGCCCGGAAAAGGATATCGAGAGCCTGCTCCCTGAACGAACCTGAACCTGCGCCTGCACCTGCATGCCGCGTTAATTAAATTCGCCCTCGAAAAAGGAAAACAATCGCCATCCATCCGCACTGGATAGCGGACGATTACTTTTGAATTTCAGCGGAAATTGTAGCCTATTGATTTGTTTGCATGGGCAATCATTTTGTGGCTCACTGGATTTTTGCTGGCAGACCAGAGCCCAGGGCCGGGTAGAAACTGCATTCAGCTTTTGCCAGGCTGCGAACCTGTCAAATATTTGCCTAATGTGTGGTTCATTCTGCTGGTTTCGATTCACTCTGTTTTTGTTGGGTTTCTGGGTCGGTGTGCGGTTTTTGATTAGCTTTATTACTTTGCGGCGGGGTCTGCCGTATGCCGTATGCCGTATGCCGCATTCCGAATACCGCATGCCATGTGCCATATGCCATACGCAGGGTGGCTTTTCGGGGGTGTATTTGGGCGGCTAATTAATGTGCCAGACAGGACAGGAGTGCGTGGCCCAAGCCAGCGCCCATTGGCCGCCAGCCTATAATGTAAACGAGCGCCAGCGTAATTTTTAGCGTAATAATTTCACGGGAGCACAAAAGAAGCGGCCGAATGTTTTCGCTGCTGACCGGCCCTCCATGCTAATTAGTAGGTTAATTGGATATAGGCATCAAAGCCACTCTACTCGAGTGGCCCGAACACTTTGTGGCCAAGTTGAAGGCTTAAGACTAATGCTGCACTGAAGAAAACTGGCTATTTCTTATGGGAATCCTGTATCACCTTCATTTTCTCTGTTTCAACCATTTTCTTTTTTAAAATAATACATTTTAAACAAGTTTGTACATTTTTTCCTGTGTGGGGTTTAGCGTCCCGGTGGGCCTGGTTAATTGGCAGACAAACCCAACAAGGCCCAAGACTATGGCTGCAAAATGCACCTGGCATGGGCGTCGCTCAGGGGAAAAGGGCCAAAGCTAAGGGGGCCTTAAGCCAAGGCAGAGTAGAAGGTAGAGAGCAGAAGGAAAGAGAGACAGAAAGGCAGCGAGGATAAAAGTAAAAAGAGGAGCTCAACTTACCAATTCCGCCGGCCAGCACGGTGCCCGGTTCTAACTTGGCCTTCTTTGTGGCTAGGTCCTGATTGTTGTTGTCGGAAGCAGGCGCCATGACTGCTGCTTGACTCAAAAGTTCGTCGCTTCCGCGCTGGTTTTCAGATTCCCAGATTTACGGAGCCACATTGATACAGTTGGCCAAGATGCAGGTCCAAATCAGTTGCAGAAGCAGATGCGGATGCAGGAGCAAGAGGTACAGATGCAGGTGCAGGTGCAGGAGCAGGAGCAGGAGCAGGCAGTCAGTCGGTTAATATTTTTTATTTTGTAAATTTTATGTAGTTTGTTTGTGGTAGTAGTAGTTGATGCACAGGCGGCAGGGCAGGCACAGACAGAAGTTGAAGATGGTTTGGTTCAGATGGTTTATTCAGTAGTAGTGGTGTGTAGTTGTAGTAGATGAAATATATACGTATACGAGAACGGTACATAAAATGAGAAAAATAAAGAGAGAGACAGAGAACAATATAAATATTAAATGTTTACGCAAGTTAAATAAATTACAACGATTCCTCAAAGCCCCCTGCCTCGAGGGGCACTTGCATTTGCACTGCTCTTGGATTTGTTTGGGCTTGGTTGTGGTTGCTACCTACCTACTCTCGAGTTTGGTTAAAATCAACAAGGTGGGTGGAAATTATCGCGGCCAGCGCAGGACGACTGCAGCTAATCATTATCCTCTGTTAGCTCAGCGCTCTTCTGACCATTCCCGGTGGAACGGCTTCATAAACAATAAGTGGGCCTTCCCCCCGCCAGAGAAAAATCTGGAGTCCCAGTGCTCTGTACGCTGAATTTTTTCCTACTCTGTGCTGCAATGCTAAACTCTAATTACAAAGCACATGAGTGTATTGTAATTACATGTGACACTTAATTACCGCACTCACACAGAACCAGAAGCGAAAGGCGAGGCAGCATCCTTCGAAGGAAGCCACCAGCTCCACCGCGAAAAAGTGACAAAATGGGAGACCAAAACCAGTGCGAGTGGCATGGTTGGTTAGATGGCAAATAACATATTATTTTATTAGTAAAAAAAAGGGAATTTTTTTTTTAACATTTAGTGGATTGCTTAGACATTTCTCGCAGTGTCGGAATCTGAATTGGATCCCGAGTAGGATTCGGATTCCCAGAGAGCTCCGGGAGCAACTGAGAAAAGCCAAACATTAAATGTAATGCGTCCCATAAAAATAAAGCTGCTACAGCCGTAGCTACAACTTCAACTACTGCTGATGCCGACTGTATTGTCCTGGGCAGGATGCGTGTTTTGGCGCAGGGCGGGGGCGAGTGTGTTTGCTCAGATCCTGCTGCTATGCATTAGAGGCAATGACAAAAAGTCAATAAACGATATGGATGAGGGCCGGCGGGCAGGCGGGCAGGCGGCAAGGCAGGGAGGGAAGGACGACGAATAGAATGGCTGGGTGGGGGGAAACCCCCTGCACACCGCACAAATTGAAAAGGGTAATTTTGTGTGAAGTAGGCACCTTTATGCCTCCCACCCGCCCCCGCTAACCAACATCCGCTATCAATGCTGACTACGCTTGAATTCGCCACTTGGCTTATCATCCTGCTGCTTTCGCTTTGCTCCTGACTCCTGACTCCCGGCTCCCTGCTCCTGGCTTCTGGCTTATTTGCTTTCTGCCTGATGGCTTTGCTTTTCGTTTTCGCTTTTCGCTTTCAGCCTTTGTTATTTCTTATTTGTTATTTGTTATTTGGTGTTTTGGTGTTTGTTGTTGGCTTTTTTATTTTTATGGGGCTGCACGTTTTATATGTTGGTCCTGCGCCCCCGCCCCCGCCCTCGACATCAGCCACTGACGTAGGAATTAGCTTAAATACAAAAACCACATGTGGTAATAGGAATAATCAGAGAGCGGGCCGAAGCGAGGGGCAGCGTGTTTGTGCGATAGACAAAGCCGGCAGTGGAAACCGCAAAAGCACTCCACTTGATAATATCACACACGGAAAAGGCCAAAAATAAAAAACACGGAGCAGTCTGCGGCTGCGTGTGCAAGTGTGCGTGTGCCAACTGAGGCTGAGTAATGATATCAGCAGAAACGGTTCATTGTTGTTGTTGAACATATGTTTTCCAGCTCTGATATTGGTAGCATTGTGGCCCAAAGTGAGGACCAAAAAACACATACTGGCTGGCAGGTGGGTCGGGGCGAACCCTATTTGGGTAATGCACATTGTTCTTCGCTTTTGGGAGCTGGCTGGCTTCCTGGCTTCATGGCTTCCAGGCTTCCTGGCTTACCGTGGCGGGTAATTAAATTTTAAATGCCCGTGCACTCTCGGGCGGAAAGGGTTCCCGCCAGAAACTAACTGCCCTCCTTACTTAGTACGAGTCTCTAATGCATTCGTTATGGCACATTAACGCTCCCTTAAGAGGCTCGCAGCTCGCATGCCACTGGGACTTCCTATTGCTTTGTGGGACATCCTTGCTGTCTTTGCTGTCCCTTTTCCCAGGGTATTAGCCGGTGTGCATTACACGGTTCAGATAACCGGGCTAATGCCCCATACTGTATACTGTACACTGTCTATTGTTGACTGTTGACTGGCCGCTTTGGCTTTGAGAGTTTGAGAGTTGCGACAATTTCCCTTTTGCCAAGCTGACCGACCGGAAATGTTATTTTAATATGCTTTCTAAAAAGTATGCTAAATATTTGATTAGTCCTGTGTGCAGCAGCAGCACCAAAGGCACCCTTGTGCCTTTGCCTTTCTATGAGTGTGGCACATATGGCCGGAACGATAAGCCGTTGTCCACTTTCCCGGAGCAGAAGGACGAACGACGAGAATGGAGGCAGAAGAGAACCCAAGTGGACCGTTTCATTGTTGTCTCGCCTCTGTGCCATTTTAATGAATTTTCCCAGCACCGCCCTCTGGATTTAGCCCCGGACTCGCTCCAGCAACGCCCCATTGCCGGAGGGCGTGGGCAGTTTTCTGGGCACTCACTGATTTCTATGATGACATGTGCCTTTTCTCTTCCCCCCGCCCCCGCCCCCGCCTCCACCTTCTTCCCCTTCCGCCGCCTTGTCTCTCTTTCAGTGCGTTTCCTTTGCTGGCGCCTTTGTTGTCGTTGCCGGGTAACTGGGTCAGCGCGCAATTGTTGCCTTCGAGGGTTGCTGCTGCCCGGCTCCCTTCCTTTCCTTCACCATCACTCCCGCCCAGCTGCTGTTGTAGCTGTTGTTGTCCGAGCCAGCAGTAGAAAGATAATCACGCACATGCCTAACGGTTAAGTTTTTGAAGTGCTCCACGCTGACAGACACCGGCTAGGACAACGCAAGGACAAGGGGGCAAGGGGCGGACATCGGGGAGGTGGAGGTGGAGAAGCGGAAGCAAAGGGTGTCAGCGCCATCAGCAGCCCCCCCCTATCTATTTTTTTTACAGAGAGTGTAATGAGCAATGCATGAACTGAGAGAAAGGATTCGAAGCTTCTTTAAATCGGGGTCCTGTCAGTGTGTTACGCCAGAGTTTCCCCTACGGTTAACATTTTTAATAAATATTTGCCAAAGACCCAGTCAAATTTTTCCTAGAAATATTCAATATTTTTCGACTCGCCCTATTTTCAATGCATAAATGGATGTCTGGGTTTGCATAAGGACGCTTTCCTCTGTGCAGTCCGTTGGCCTTGCTTCCTTTCAAGACACGTTGGCTCGTCCTCCTCTGGAAGGGGGTGGTTCTGGTTGAATTGCCCGCATGTGAGGCATATGATGTCACTGGTGAAGGCGCTTTAAAGGGAAGCAGAGCCAAGAGCTTAAGCGGCTGAGCATCACAAGCACAGATCGAGTGGAATCGGAAGTACTGTTAGATTATACCGTCAAAAAGGACTTCGGGCATTATTATTATAAGGGAGATGTGCCGGAGGGGTTGCCTCTGGACACGGGGCCGAGATTAAAAATACCCAAATTAGAAGGAAGTACTGCGAGGCTTCTAATGAACACTTTTCCCATGTCTACCATGTCTACTATGACTCGTAATTTGTGCCCGGCAGCCATCATAATTTCATTTGCCACAAAATGGCCAGCGAGTGGGTGAGTCAGCAGCTCTCCCTGAAGAAGAGCCAGCCTCAAATTTAATTCAGCCGCCATGCGAGTTGATAATAACTCGCGCTCACTGTATTGTGGCCCAAAACGGGTTGGAGACGTGTCTGAACCATATTAACGCCCCCATGAGTCTCGTGGACGCTCGGCCTCGTGGCCCCGGCCGGTCCCTGCACTCTTTGTCATGAATTTATGAGGACGGCATATGAATATTAAAATCAAATATGTTGCCGTCGATTAAAGGCTTTTTGTTTCACTTTACTGCCTGTGCAGCGTACAGCACGGGCCAAAATATTAGCATTGTATTTCGAGGGACTGACAAGGGTTTACTATTTTCCAAAGGCTCTATTGTTTCAAGTTGAACTGTTCGAGTGTGCTTTTCGCGACACAGTTACGACTCAATATTTCTGCTGGTACTCCGGATCCGGATGGGTTCATTTATGTCGACTATCGACTATCGACCCCGACCCTTTCTTCTCCCCAGTAATGATTCGGATGTTTGTTTTGCTGCTGCTGCTGCCGCTGTCGATGATATTGATATGGGGACGGCATGGGGCATGGGCTGGGGTTCAATGAAACGAGTGCAGCCTTGGCGCAAAATATTGCACATGTAGGTAACAATAACAGCGGAAACCGGAGGGTCCTCCCTCAGCCCCTTGAAATAACAATTATTGCTGGGGATTTCCAGCTTCAGAATTACATATTGCGCCAAGCACGGCTTAAAGCCTTTAATGCTCCTGCGAGCATCCAATAAATTCCAATTAGAAGGCCTAAATGAGACAGCACCCTGCCCCGCCACCGCCACCCCCCCGCCACCGTCCCTGATGCCCAGCTATTTGTTAGCTAGTTGTCAGTTGATAAACGCTACTTGTAGCTGTGACCAGACAGACACAGATATGGGCCTCAAACCCTACTCACTTCGCCGATCCACCAGCCATTGAGTCATTCGGCCAAGCTCCTAGCTCCAAGCTCCTAGCCTAACCCACCTGCCGGCGAGCCGGGCAGAGGAGGCAATAAATTATATCAAAGTGCCGCCAAAGTGTAACAGCTGCGGTTCTTGCCAAACACAAGAGCTGAATTAGGAAGGGTAGTGGTGGTGGGGGTCTGGGTGGGGGTGGGGGTGGGGGTGGAGAAACCACAGCAACAAGAAAGAGTCACCGGCTCAGCCAGAGTTTAATATGAAATGCTCGCCGTATCTAGGCAAGCTATCCTCGTCTCAAGACCCATCTTATTTCATATTTTCTCTATTTAAAAGGGGGAAAGCTCGAAAGATGTATGTATACCAGTCAGGGGTGGCATCTATGGTTAAATGGAAAAGCTGCCGGTTGGATACCACTAAATATTTACGCTTTGGCTTTTATTGCTTCCGAGACTGGAGACGGGAACTCTTTTTATTTCAATTTGTTTGCATAAATATTTGAAGCGCAGCTAAATTAGAATGTCGAAAGGCGAGAAAAAATGGCTCGAGCTACGTGCGGCAGGGTGGCTGTTCGGAAAAATGAACTTGTGCAAGTTTGGCCAAAACGATTTGTAGCAATTTCGCTATTAGTACGTCCAACTCCACTCCCACTCCCCTCTCCCACAGCCTCTCCTCTGGCAGGTGGCTCAAGGCAAAGCAGAAGCGAAATGGAAAGGCACAGGGAAAGCTAAAGGGAATGCAAAGAAAGCGCAAACAAAACTTTTCCTGCTTATGCATTTATCACCTTTTCTCCCACACACACTCTTCGGATGTGAGTGTGCCAGTGTGGCAGAACTTTTCCCGGCCTAGGCCGTCTTCCTTGTTCGCAGAGGGGCTTGGGGCGGTGGGGGGAAATCCAGAAAAATCGGGGGGAACTCCTGGCGGGCACATTTCGAACGGCCGCCCGCATAAATTATTCAAAACATGTGTTCCCCGGGTATCTGTGCGTCTGTATCTGCGACTGTCTGCCACTGACTGCTCGTCGACCCACACCCACACCCTCGTCTCACGTTTCGCTTTCACGTCCCTGGCACAGTTAATGCAGTAGAAAACTCCCGTGCCCTGAAAGGTAGGCAAGCGTTTTTCTTCTGGCTTCTTTATCGCACGGAATTTACTTGTGTATGACAATTTCATTGATATTCTCCCACCCGCCCCGGCCCCGGCCCGCTCCCAGCACTTTACGCACGGACAAAAGTTTCGGCAATTTTTTATTTGCCACTCGCGCCACGCGACTCCTGCTCTCTATTAAGATATTCACTCGCCTGTGATGGTGATGCGCCTCCGTATGTGATTGCACCGAAAACAACTTTGGCAGTCGAATTTGTAATCGAGACTTATCCATAGTCACTTTTTAGGAGGGGGAAAAAGGGGGGCTTTTCCCCGACAGTGCCCTTTTTTTGTTGAGTGTATCGAAAGAGTTCCGGAAGGGTGGAGTGTGGGTGGGTGTGTGGATGTGTGTGTGTGTGTGTGTATATAAAAATGCAAATGACAAGCACTTGCCGTTTAGCATTTCTAATGAGCCAAGACGCAGATTCGGGGCCTGACCTTTGCAACGATTACCTTGCGGCATAAATCTCTCCAGGATATTGATTCTCCGCTCCCGGGCGGAGCTGTCCCGGCCCTGCTTTGTATTTATCTCGTATGGCCTGGTCCTCGTGTTGAGGGGATCTTTTAAAATAAATTATACCTTTTAAAAACGGCCACAAAGCACGTGTATGGCGCGGGTGGAGTATGGAGAGCTTGACCTGAAGCCCGGGTCATATAAAATTCAACAGCATTGAAATTTATGGCGGCTGGACACTTGGCAATAGCAAAAATATGCTGTGCTCGCGCTTCGCCTTGTGCGGGGAGGCCGGCCGCCGCGGGCTGGCGGAGGAATCGAGGGTGTTAATATGGGGCTGGGAAATATCCACACCCACCCGTCGCGCTGTGCCTTATTTATTTTTATGGCCTTCTCTATTTGCTTGTCGTTTTGTGCGGCAGCAGTCAAATAAAAAATGCATTAAAAGCGTCTGGGTCCGGGTGGAACATTTCGGTTTGTTTTCCGCTTTTCCATTTTCCGTTTCCCGACTTTAAAAGGCCCCGCCCCAAGACTGCCACCGTGTGGCAGGCGGCAGGCGGCAGCTGGCAGGTGGCATGTTTGTTGGGGTTGCAAGTCAATGAACAAAAATTGCCATGCCAATTCTTAAAAGTCTAAAACTCATGCAGCTATTTGCCAGCGGCTATGTGTACAAATAATTTGTTGGCTGCTGGTTGTTATCCTTGCAGAGGCATATTCCTTTGTGTTTGCTGTCTGTTCACCTTCCCCCCACTCGCCATTCATCCGCGCCGCAGGAAAAACATTTTAATGCCCCGCCATTTTTATTGCGCCACACTCGAATGCGCTTAAATATTTTATGTAATTTTTCGCAATTTATTTAGCGCATTATTCGCCGGGCCAGCAATCCAACCCTCCAGCCACAGGTCCCCGGCATTTATATCAATTCATGGCTGGAGTTGACATGGTTGACAAATTTGTCTTCTCGCGGATTGCTCACCCCGACTCCCTCGCCGCAAATATCTGTTGCTTCAATTACGCTTTTTCCTAATTCGATTCTAATTTCTGGGGTGCAAGCCCCAATTAATATTCGAGCCGAATAACTCGATTTGGCTTGTCAAATGCGTGGCTTAAAGATAGTTAATTCACTCAACTGCCAGCTGGGCAGAGGGGAAGGGCCGTCGAGTAACGAAGTTATTTATGTCTCCGAATCTCGGCGGTCGGCACAATCGGGAATTAATCAAATTTCTGAACAATTTGAATAACTTTAATGGACTTGCGGCACATACCAGCGCCAAGTGGCACGCATACGCAAGGATGCCGCTTCCAAAGCCATAAATCCATTGCACGCTACGGCGTCTCCTCCCACTCCCACTCTTACTCCCCGTGTCCCTTTGCCACATTCGCTCGCGTCATGTTTGGTAAGTAATTGATTTATATATAAAAACATGTTGCATGCCACGATTGCAGCTTGTTGCTGTCGTTGCTATGCAGTTGTGGTGGCTTGCTGGCTGGCTGGCTGGCTGGCTGGCTTGTCGGCGTCTAAATTTATACACACACACCCACAGCCACTCCTACTCAGACTAGCCCCCGCCCACCTCGGCATCGACATCCAGCGAAATGCAAACTCGCATGTTTACATATCGATTACTGCGCCTGCTGCAACATTCGCGGCTCCCCGTGTGCCACTGACTGTGTGTGTTTTGGGGAAATAAAAAGAGGCAGCTAGGCGGAGGAGGGGCCGGACGAGAAACATGTTGCATTTTATGCGATGTTCAGCGGGGAGAACATATTTTTTAAAGCATCTACATACATCTACCGTTGAATATCGATTTTGGGCCTTTTCGTGTTGTCGCTTTCGCGGGACGGTGCGGCGCACCGGCGCACTTCAACAACGAATTTGCGACTAATTAAAAACAAAAAACCGACCCAGGACACCTAAATGATTTGTCTATGACAGCGAATAAAGGCTTTAACAAGTGGGGCAGTCGGACCTGGCCAGAGCGAACTTGCAACACTCTCGTGACGGCGGCTCGTTACATTCTCGCTTTTACGACGCGCCCACAAAAGGAGGTGGGCGGCGGGTGGGGGGCCATAAACCTAGGGCACAAAATACGCCAAAATGGTAAATGAATGGGAATGGACACGGCGCACAGACCAGCGACCAGAGAAGGCATAAAAAATTATCTACATTTAATGGCTATCCTTAAAAATTAGCGAGAAATGCTTAAATTAAACATAAAACTGAGCACGGCCCAAAAGTCTGGCGGTCAGGGGCTCCCAAATGGCGAGGGGGGCGGAAAAGAGGAAGAGGGACAGAGGATAGCCCAGAAAGGTCTGGGTTCGTGGACATGCGTCTGACGGAAACATCAAAATGACATCCATTAACACACCTATTAATCACAAAAAAATAGAAAGCCGAGCCAAACCGAGCGTTAACGACAGGCCAGGAGAAAAAGCGCAGGCTGAATCTACACTTGAAGAAATTTAAAACTATCCCAAATGCCTTTAGGTCCCTTATATTTGATGGCAGCTTTTTCTGGGTGGCCAGATATAAAGAAATCATTTGAAGAGTTCAGCTCAGTGTTCTGGCAGGTCCCAGCGGCGCTTAAAAGTAGGCAATGCCACAGCATTACGGCCAGGTGACAAATAAAAGCAAAACAAAAACGAACGCCTAATAGAAAATAGCAGCGCTCCAGCCCCAGCTCCAGCCAGAGCCAGCAGAGCAGCAGAGCAGCAGCAACAACCAACTAAGTAGCGAAAAACGTAGAATAAAAACGTCAAAAAATGTGACAGTCGACGCGACGACAAAGCCAAAGTTGCCACCGATGTCGTGGTGTTTCTGGGGGTGTTGTTCGGTGTTTGGGGATGTTTGGGAGTGCGGCGGCTTTTGGGTTCGGGCTTCAGTTTGGGTCACAAGTTGGCCAACATCGTCGTTGTCGTTGGCGTCGTCATAAAAACCCGCAAAGTGGGTGGTGATGGCCAATTAAGTTAACGACGGACAGTCGAGCGGAGCGGCTGGCTAACTTTGCGGTCGGGCCACCACTGGCTAATGTGAGTAGCCTGCACTCGGGCTCCAGCCTAACCTATTGTAATCTAAAACGCTCAATGGCCAGGTTGGCAAATGGAGCGCCCTAGGATCCGGCTTCCTTCCTTCCTTCCCCTTCCCCTTCCCCATTTCCCCCTGCCGCCTTTCCGAGTTTCCTGCCGTTGGTGTGGCGTGGCGTTCGTTGTCGCCTTCACCCATCGGTCGCCCATCCGTCCATCCGTCCGGTTGTGGTGCGACTTTAATGGGCCAGGCGGTGGTGCAGGGCGGCGGCCTTCGAGCATCCACCATCTCACTCCGGAGCATCCAGCCAGCATCGACGCCACGGGTCGTGTTCGCTTGACTGGCAGATCAAGAGACAGGTGACTGAACCAATTAACAAAAAGCCAGGCGCATGGACACCAAAAACTTTGCCAGCAGCACCAGCGCCACCGAAAAAAGTTCAAAAACAATGAGGGAACACGCCAAAAAATGACTGGGAAAAAAGGTGAAAATAGCTGCAGGTGACGGGCGACTAGAAATTAGCCCACATTTCCCGGGCAGAGTGGAGAGTGGAGCAGAGCAAAGTGGCGCCGAAGTCGGCAGCTGTGGCCGCCTGGAAACATAACCTCGGATCAGCCCAGCCAGCGTATACGTAATATATACAATGTAAATAGATGCCAGCGCCAAATGTCTCGCAAGTTGCAAATTAATTTCTCCATGGAATGCCGCAGAGCAGCTCAGGGAAATGGCTTGAGGATGGAGGCTTGGACTGGAGGCCAGGAGGAGGGGAAAACACTTTGTAGTGGGCTGCTCTCCTCGTAATCACCGACATCATGGAGAAGCTGCGCTCCTTCGTCATCATTGCGGTTGTCACAGCATATTCCATTAGCAATTATGAACATGGAATGGATAGTAGCTGGAATCATGGATAGTTCCCCCTGCTCCTCCTGCTTGCTTCCTTCACTTTGCCCGATGGCGCAACTTCGGCGACTACTTAAGCCGAGCCAGCGACGCCGTTAAGTGCTTCGTTTCTCAGGCGGCCAACATTTGGGCCATGTTTGATGCGAGGCTACCCGTTCTTCAAGGGCTTTAGGGCTTTTTGAGCCCACTGAGCGAAATGCTAGAGGAAAGAATGGAAGCGTAGGTGTGGGAGACTGGATTTCAATAGTATTTGTATTTCCCTTAAAAAGCCCTACGATCGTTCAGTGCATTTTCCATGAGTGTGTGTCCCATCTGTAAATGCAACAAAGCTGCACTTGTTTCAAGGAGCTTTTGAGAGCGCGAAGAACGGTGCCAGCCAAAAAAAAAAAAATGATTTAATGCCAGTCATAACGGGGGCAGAGTGAGAGCCTTCTGGCTGAAAAATTGGAGATCCTTTGAGCTCTGCGACAGCGATCACAAACGGTCCGTAAACTTGTCAACAATGCCAGCCCAAACATACACACAAACGACCACAATGCTACAAAGTGTCTGAATGAGAGGTAAATAGATGGACTGGAGTGGGGGCAAGGCAACATGGGCACAACAACCGGAAAATGGGTTTTCAAGCAAATTATCTGGCTGGCAGGCCGGGCACCAAAAGCCCAAAGACCAAGAGCAGCTAGCTGGCCAACAAGAGGAGCTCTAAACAGTTTCCATTTCAGTGTGGAAGTGAGAGGCACAGAGCGACAGACAGAGAGGGAGCAGGAACCAAAACAAGCAAAACAAGGGGCCTCACATATGACAAATATGCACAGACATTGTCTATTGCCACACGCTTGCGGGCTGCCTTTGTCCGACCCGTTCTCGTCCTCGACCTCGCCAACGACAGCAAGGATGTGTGCACTGGGGAAAATGATTTGGCATTCGCCACATACTAGGATGGGCAGTAAAGTATTGTTGTTGGACCCAGAGAACATCTAGTTTCGCCAAGTGCATCGCCCAGTTGAGTGGATGTGATGGAATGGTCGGACGCTTCTTTGGCTTGCACCAATCGACCGCTGCATCGCTCCGCCAGTGGACCAGGCCAGCCATCACGGCGCCGTCCAAATTATGGTGCTTGCGGTTTTCAGTTGCGAAACGCGAAATTTGCTTTATGACGACGACTGTCATTCTCTGATCCGATCGGACTGCGGAGGACATTACCTCGGTGGCGTGGAAGCAGGAAGCACTACGTCTGCCGGCCTGTGTGAAAATGTGTCCTGTGTGTTATTTGATATGGTAATCATGTGACAAATATGCTGCTGTCAGTTTCAGTTTAAGGTCCTGCTGTTGCCGCATTTGCCGCTTTGATTATGCGCATTGATGAGCCGCAGAAGGACAGGCTTGAGCGCGCCATGGCCATTTGCATTTGCTCTTCATTAGCCTCTGAAACGCTTTGTGTTTTTCCGTCTGTGTGCTGCTGAAAGCGGCTTTCGGTGGAAATGCATTTAACAAGGAATCCGCTTTAAAGGTGCATCGGCATCCCATAGGTCCCGTAATTAGCGTTATTTGTCTGTGCGCTAGCCCTGATCGCTTCCCCTTTACTCTTTTTGGTCAGTCCGTATGTGCCCACAGGGGCTACACTCACAAAAAATAATGCAATAAAATTGGGAGACGACCCTATGGCAACCTATATGACTTAGAACAGCCCCATAGTCGTATAGATCTGCTAAGGGGACTTGCACACAGATTTCCCCAGGATGAAAATGGGGCAGCTAAATAGGCAACACATTCTTGTAGGATTTCGCCGTGTTCCGGCCTGGCCGGGACGGAACGGGCCGCGCCGGGCCGCCCTCCCCCCTCAGTGATGAGCGACCGAACAGGACGCATAATGGACAGCCGGTCCGGCAAAAACGGAAATGACCAAGGAAAATAAAAACTGCAAACTGCCAGGCAGACGGCAGTCGGCAGACAGAAAGGCAGACACACACGCACAAACGGGGTCGTAAAAACACACCCACCCACACCCGCTGGAATTGTGAATGCAATTCGCTGTAATGACCGCAGCACACGCACACAAGCGTACAATGCAGGAAAAGTCCAAAACACGGAGGAGCAGAGGCGGGGCGACATTTGCAACTGCATTTATATTAAAGCGACCGCATCTGTTGCGGTTATGTTGTATGCAAAAATGCATTTTCGCGCACAGATAAACATACAAAACTGTTGATGATGGGCGAGTGGCCCCCGACTTCTCTACGCGGCCCTGGTCCTGCCCCGGTGCGCCCATTCATTCCCACTGGCGCACACGTCTGTGTTAAGGGAAACCCCGGCGGAGGCTCCCCGTGTTTTTTGCCCCATTTCCGCTGCGAGCTGCGAGCTCGTGCTGTGCTTCCGCTTTATTAACGTTTTTAAGCCGGCCTTTTTTCGACGCGTCTTCCCTGGCAATTAAATTATTGAAAGGCAGCAACGAACCCCTTATGGGACTGATCCATTTAATTTGCTAGAAAAAAATCCCCAAAAGGACACGGCGCGGTGACATCGAACCAGCAATATGGACAGAGTGTGGATGAGTGGGGGATGGGCAATGGACGACGGCCGATGGACGATGGGCGATGGGCCATGGTTTATGATATTCATAATTGCAATTAAAAATAATGCAACATTGATGATGATGATGGCCTCTGACATGGCTAATGAAAGGCGGCCATGAATAATTCACCTTGCATTTGGCGATGAAATTTAAATTGAAATTAAATCGAGAGTGGTTGCTGCACAGATAGAGGATAGACTGACCGACGACGCTCGCCCGGAGACAAAAGATTACGGATTGAGTGAACCGGAAGTGTTCGACCGTGACACTAACGATGGAGGCGGCGCGGCACGGATGACGGATGACACGGGTGGGGGATGGCGGAACAGACATAAAAGAGTCTAACGGGACGGGAAGGTGGAAACATTGACGCTATGATTCATTGACGATGGTTTCACGATATCCTTTGACAGCCATCGGTGTCCTTCCTTTTTTTCCATCCTTTTTTATCGGTAAGCTTACAAATATTTGTTAGAAATCAACAAATCAACGACCAGAAGGAAAAACTTTGGCCATGTGCAAAGTGAAGTGGAAATTTTTGCATAAATCAAAGTTAAAAATGTTAACACAAAAAAAATGAAGACCAAAAAGGGGTGAAAATTGAATTTTACAATTTATCCAGCTTCCCCCCAGCGCTTCCCCACCCCCACCCGTCCTGTATATTTTTTTCAGAAATCCTCGTTGGCCATCCTTTGCCCTCCACTCCACCTCTAGTTCTGTATTTACTTGTTGGCTTTCCCCTTTGTTTGCAACTGCACAGAAGAGGCCTTTGGGCGAATTTTTGGCTGTTTGTTGGTTTTGAAATTTGCGGTAAATCGGAAACGCGCCGTAAGTTAAATGAACTGCCCCACACCCCGGCGCATTCAGATTCAGACGGAACCACAGGACGGTTCGAGACCCGGACGTGAGCCCAACAGACCCAATCACTTGCAAAAAATTCCTACTAAGGAGAACTGTGAATGATTCTTTCGAAAGTTATCAAGAATGTTGGTTTGGAGGAGGAAATATCGAATCTAAACTTTTTTGTAGTGTAGAGAAAGGTCGGCGGCGTCGCATTGAGGCAACTCGTTTCCTAGCTGTCTTTCCGTTTCTTCCTATTTATTTACATGGCGCTCTCTGTTATTGTTCTTTATTTTGCCTTTTTAGCAATTTGTTTTCATAGGATGGCTGCCGGTCGAGGATGTTAATCAGTGACCTGGGACCACCAAGCTTTGATTTTTTTTATAATTTGGGGACCTAGACAAATTTGCTTAATTGCGAATAATTGTGGTGCGAAAGACCTTAAAACCGACTAAAATGGGGAAAACCAAGGACGCCGATAAGAACTTAAAAGCTGCCAGGGCGAGATTGAAAATGAAATCACTTTGGTTGGCATATTGGGCAAATATTCTTTCAAGGTGGCTATTTTCGTAAAAGAATTACAAGCATGTGACTAAGCCGTGAATATGCAACTGTACTTGACGCTTGCCATTTTGTTGGCCTTTTTCTTTTTCTACCACACGAACGCGAAATCATGAGGAGCACCACACACACACACGCACACACGCACATAAAGATAGAGTGAGAGAGCGGAGAGAGCTTGCATTTTCCTTTGTGTTTGTTTGTTTACATTTGAAAAGTATCTGAGATGTCCAATAAAGATATTTTGCGATACCATCAAGAGTTTATGTGTCTATTTAATGATATTAAGTTATCTTTATCTTAATGATATTATTTATCTTACTTTGAGGGAGTACTGACTGAATAGTTTATTGGAGATTTATAGCAAATTGAAGATCGGGTGCATATTAGCCAAGATCTAGCCACCGGTAACCTGCTTAACTTTTACCACTAATTCCGATTCTACTTATAAACGACAAAATAACAAACGGAAGCAAAGAATACGCGATTAAAATGCAAACTTAAAGCCAGCGCCATTACCAATTGGCAGCGTGTGGGTGTGTGTGGGATGCATTTTGGGGGTTGGTTTGTCTGAGAGAGCAAGAGGAAGACAAAGCTACCTGTCCATTATATCATTGCGAGTCAAGGAAATTGGCTAAAAACTTTTTTGCTAACTGTACTGGACTCTATATGCATATGTATGGGGGGAGGGGTAGGATGATTCAGAGATGTACCTGTTAAACGTTAATTGAAGGGTGGGCACAAGGGGCAGGGAAGAAAAGTGAAGCATCATTGAAAACAGAAGGCAATAGAATTCTTATTGGCTAAATAAACGAAAGATATTACAAATACCTGTTAATACAGTGGAGTGGGTGATATTGCCCCATTTGCGTCTGCATTTCCCCTGCATTTCTTTGGACGCGAAAGCCCGAGGAGCAATCGTTACACACACATATACACACGCGAAAGCAAGAAAAGAAATAGTCATTGTGCAAATCACAAAATTAAAACACTTATGTATGTACTTTTCTAGAAAATGTAAGCGCAAACGGAAGACACACAAACGATGCTCCAACTTCGAAATTCAGACAGAAACTGAAACCGATTTCGTATGGCAACGATCTAACACGTTTTTCTCGCGCTCTCTCGAAGAGAGCGAAAGCTAAGAGAATGATCCGGTCAAAGCGGGAGAGGCAGAGAGATAAAGGGGGAGATTGGGATTAAGAAAATAATAAAAATGACGACCTAAGGACGTTGGGAAAGAGGAAATAAGTCGAATTAAAATCACTTTTGGTAAAATATGAATTCTGCTGGATGGATTAGAGAACAAGCAGCGATGCCCTACAAAGCGTGGGGCTTCTGTGAAGGAAACCATGAATGCCAAAAAGGGGGGAGCAGGAAATCTGCTTGGAATTGAACCGACAAGGAGCCAGGTCAAAGGATACTTGGGCGTGTGCGTATGTGAGGGTCCACTGAAATTGGAGATAAATTTATTGAAAATGATTGCGAAAGCGAGTGCCACCCAATTCTGGCCCCCCTGGCCCCCCTGGCCACCATGGTACTCACAAACGCACACACGTACACCCACAGGCAGCACAAACATTGTTAACCACTCCTCGGAGAGCAGGACTTGTACATCCTTCGCCTGCCAGCAACTTTCAGATGCATGAATTCTGCACAAGATGAGAAAAATATTGATGATTTGGCAAATGTGTATTGAAAAAGGTAAAAGCTATTGAATTGCCAGTGCCAGTGGAAGTGCCAGTGCCAGGGCAGTGCAGCATCAAAACTGCACTTTGCATGTTGCCTCATGAATAGACGCATGTGGAGGTGGGATGGGGGGCGAACACGAAAAACCTATTAGTAACTGGAGCGATTGTTGTTTGTAGGTAGAAGTGTGTACCAGGTAGCAGAGCATATTTTTCTCATGGATCGCTCCAAATAATGCGCTGGATCCTAGCAAATTTTTGCGTAGCTGGTAAGCTGGCAAGCGAGTTTTAAATTTCAACAATTTTGGATTAAAATTCGCTACATCAAGCGAAAAAAAGCATCAGGAGCGACGAGTATAAGTAGCAAACAGTGGCAAAAACAAAACGCAGCAGCAACAGCAGCAGCAGCAGCAGCGAAATTAATCTAAAAACTTTTTAATGCGCTTTTAAATGATGAAGCTGAAGGGGTCGGTGGTCGGTTTCCCCGTTGCCATAGCCGTTGCCCCCCGCCCCACTGGCTATTCATAACCGAGAGAACGCGGTGGGGCGGCAGGACCTATCATTGCCGTTGCCGTTGTCGCTGGCTGTGCTGCAAATTACAAGACCCGACCCGGGAGGACCTGCTGCGTTGCGTTGCAATCTCAGCTCCCCCGTTGTACCCCCTTAACACCCCTTTCCATAAAGAGATTGTATAGCAACCTGTTGCGAGGAGTCGTCTCCGACTCGGCTCTTTGCTTTAATTTTTGCAAATTTAAAAGCAAGAGGGAGGGGAATGGCAATGGCAGCCAGGAAGCACACAATTAAGTTTTAAGTTGCTGAAATTAAATGAAAACAGTGGGAATATTGAAATTGATGCAAACTTGATTCACGCAGAGGCAGCAGGGAGTAGAAGGACTTGGGGAAGGCGTGACGTGGTTGGCTGGCAAACAAAGGGATCGCTTGATTAAAGTTCTCCCTCCCCGGACTGAAGGAAGACTGCTATTTACCTTTGAATTTTCATGCCATAAATCCTGGCCAACTAGGAGAGTAGTCAGTTACAGCAATTCATTAGCATCGGAACAGGGACGAAGAGGTGGAGAAGGACTAGAAGCAGGAGGAGGGGATCTGGCGAAATTCTGGGGAAGCGGCTTCCTAAAATGGGTTTTTGGTGGCCAAAGTTTTGTGCGGCAGTAGAATTTGGAGAATTCATTGAAATGTTTGAGCAACTTTCGGTTTGCCAGCTGCTAATTGTGTAACTTGTCAGGGAGGAGCTCGAGAGGGGGGTGGTCGGTAGAAAGTAACTTTTTGCAGGCAGGCAGGACATTTAATTAGTCGGTTTTGTGTCAAGGACCAAGGCGAAAATGCCACACAGACGAAAAATACAGGTATTAAAATTCATTGATAGGTATTCAAAACGGAAGACCAGGACTCTTTACTAAGAATGGCTTGCCGAATGGCGCAATCTACCAAGGAGGACACGACAGGACAGATCTCGGCTCAGCCAGTTGCGATAATTTGAAGCACTTAGCAAAAACAGCAACTATTAAATATGCATAAACGCCGGAGCAGGTCGCGGGCCCTGAAACTGCTAACAAGCCACACACACTGCCCCAACTTGTGGCATACTTTAAACAAAGCTTAGCATACATTTCGGGTAGGATGTCTACTGCAACGTCAGCTAAAAACAAATGCCGAAACACACATTCACATCACAGAACAGAGCAGTATGAAGAAGGAGGACCAAGGCGGAGGAGGAGCAACAGCAACCGGAAATTCCTTTGGGCGAGCCTTGAGCTGAAGCGCGTGCTTGCCGCAATGTCACATAAATTTGCATATATGAGGAAGCTCTCCTTGCTCCTCCGGCGCCTGGCGCTTGGCGCCTGTAGACTGGCGACTAGTGTGCTAAGTAAACGCGCTGGTAGTGGGGGTGGGGGTGTTGGTGTAACAAAAAGCTTTTAAAATATGCCGACGCGACACCTCCAGCACACTTTATGCGCTTGCAGCTTAAATATTTACACGCACACAGATATTTCAAAGACGTGCTGTGCTGGTGGCTGGTGGCTGGCATATGATAATAAAAATCTTTATTTAATTGTTAAGACTGCGGCCAAACGAACTGAGCATTAGAGGCGAGCGAGCAGCTCTCACTCTTGTTGTCGTAATAAAAGCCGACTTAATTTTAATTAAAATGCATGAAAAAAGCTGCTGAATCGTAAAGCATATCCACATGTGAGTGTGTCGTGTGCTTTTAATTTAAACTGTTAACCCTTTGACTGGCGATGCTGCCTTTGTGTCCCTGATGGGTGTCAAATTATAGGCCATAATTTTCAATATTTGTGCCTCTTTATGGCGGCAAACAAACGCCGTAGAAGCCGAGGCATGCGGTGGCTCATTGGCTTATTGGTGGCAGTGGCGGTGGCGGTGGCGTTTGCTTTTGCTTTTGCTGCCTCTGCTGCTGATGAGTCTGTTGGCCATGCATAAAATCTAATAATTACCAACAGCAGTCAGAGTCAGCCAGATAATCGGGTTTAAAGGGCTTTAAGCTCAAAGCAGAATCCAATGAGCAGGCACAATCCCCCCTCACTTCTACCTTTGTCTCGTACATAGGTTACAAGGCTTTTATTTTTCGTGTTCTATCTGAAAAATTTACAACAGCTGCCGCAGCACCAAGCCGCGCTTAATGCGTGCGAGCAGCTGCCGTGGCACGCGTTGCTGCCCCGAAATTTGGACCGGCCCAGAAAGGGGGCGAAAGAAGAGGTTTTGGCTGTGGCTGTGGCGGCTGGAAAAGGACAACCGGACCGGGACCGGAGCAAGGGACCGGCAGGGGAGATGGACGAAATCCTTTAAAAAACAATTTATGTAGCTGATGTGGCGTGGATGCTACCTTTTTGTCAGGGTGTTTAACAAAGTGCTAATTTAAAAAGTTCGCCAGCAGCTACATTGGGCGGTTGGGTAGTTCACTGGGTTAGCTGTTGAGCTCACCAACAGGACAACAACAGCAACAGCAACAGGAACAGCAACAAAGTAGGAAAATAGCAAAAATTGCTAATTAAAAATGTATATGAAGTTGGCAGTAATAGCATTTTTAATTATAGCCAACTCATGCGGCAACAGAAACTGAACAGGAGCCGAACGAACGAACATCAGGCAGCGGAAGTGCGGCATAAACATTTTTGAGGTCGTGGGCCAGGCCCTTTTGTTGTTGCTGCAGCAGCTTCGATTTGGGCCACAAAAGGAGCTGGTAGGTACGGGACCTGACCATACAAAAATGAAAGCCTGGCCAAAGCCAGAAGCAGGCAGCTTGCTCTGCTTGTTAATTAAATTCGTAATCTAGCATCGATCAAAGGTATTTGCCAAAGAATGTGCAAATGCATGCGAAATGAACCCTAGAAAATATTACAGAAAAGCTAGGCCTGCAACCGGGCATTGTGTTTGACGTATGCACTGAGCTGAAAGGCATCGCCTCTATTTGAACTTAATGAAAAGTTCATTTGCTATATTCATAAATGACCAGCTCGGCTAGAACCCAAAAGCCCAGCAGGTGTGGGCTAAAAAACCACAGGAATGCCTTTCCTTTGTCGCAGGCACAGGTCTGAATCATTTGCATGGAAATAAAAATTAATAGACATTGTTTGGCTTTTTTCTACACTATTTCTACGCAATCCGTTGACTTACTCAAGGCTGGCCTTTAAAGTCACAGACTGCTAAAGTTCAATGCGAAACTTTGTCAAATTAATTAATTAAACTACACTACAGCGTAGAACAGAGACGGCAGAAGGCAGTGGCATTAATAATTGAAAGGCGTCCGGTCGAAGTCGTCACTTTGTCCGGGGCACGGCCTGCCGGGAAGTTGTGTGGTCCACGAAAACAAACAACTGAAACAGCGACGACCAAGTATTGCGAAAGTTGTAAAGTTCAACGGGCAACTTTATAGGCCGACTTTCCACTTTCCACTTCCATTCCTGCCCCCAAGACACTGTCTGAGTCTGAGGACTGGACTGAAAAGTTCCACAGCCTTTAAGATAAAGCCTTCAAAGGAATTGAGTCTGGGGCGCCTGGTGGAGGCTGGGTGGCCTATTCTGTTTCAATTTTGGGAACATAAAAATCAACGCCCCGGCCTAATTAGTGCTGGGCTGTTTGCCGCCCAGGGAGGGTGACTTAACAGTATACAGTATACAGGATACAGGATACAGGACACAGACCATGCGGCCTATGCAAGAAAATAGTTGAAAAGTTGAGCAGCTTCAACGGCTATCGCTTTCACATTGGCCGGGTTATGAATGCGCGGTTTTGGTTTCGTGTGCCTCAAAAATCAACTGATAGAGAGCTCCGGCTCGCTGATCTGGGGTGGAAAACTTTTGCCAGGCTGGATGATAAGCGCATTTACATGTTTATCTAGGAGTTCAAGGATTTTCGACTCGCAGAAGAGGGCGGGCGGACAGGAGGACAGGAGGACAGGAGGACGCGGAGACTGCGAGGACTGCGAGTCATTAGGCAAGTAACTAACCTTTTGTTTATGGCTGCTGAATTTCTATAATAACAATTATGAAAATTAGCCGGGACGAAGGCTCTGGAGGGGGGGGGACAAAGCCACTGCCATTGTTTTCGCGGCTAATTAGGTTTGTGCCAAATAGGCAGAAAAGGCGCTACTCACTGCAAATATGCCCCGAAATTAAATTAGTGTACCATACTTAAGGGCGTGCTGCTGTCGCTGCTGCTGCGGCTGCTGCCTGCTGCTGCTGCTGCTGACAGCCCCATTTCTGTGTTTCTGAGGACTCTGGAGTCTTAGGCACAATTGGAGCCGAGTGGGGAGGAATGCGGTTTGTCATTCTACTTACTAACTGAAGCGGCACTTGGTCATAATCGCGCGGCAAACTCACCTGTAAGTAAATGGAAGGAAGAGAGAGAGAGACAATTTGATTAGCATGTTGAATTTGCTTTATTGCAATTGGTTTTGTCAAATCTTTTGAGCAATCAAATCTAATTAAGCTGCGCCCTAATCACTTTCTGTGGTCAACTTGTCAATAAAGATGCGGTCAGATTTGTGGAAGGGGAAGGGGATGGATGGGGGGCGGATGGTTCAATTGTCAATGAAGTACACTTCAACTCGAACAGAGGCCATTAATTACGGAACTTAATTAGCAAAGGCGATAAAAAGGAAAGTGCCTCGCTTTACGGTACGGAACAGTACAGTACAGTACAGTACAGTACGGTACTGTTTGTGTGTGATGCTGTTGTAAATCAAATAAATCCCTTTTAATTAAGAGATAAACAGAAGCAATTAAATTATTAATTATTACCCTCTGCTCCGGGTCGCAAATATGCACATTGCATTTGCATAGAAATCGAATGGAAGAAAAAACAGCGTTTTGTGCACGCTCGCTAATCCTTATGCATATGGAAATCAATATCACGCCTGGCTTGTAAGCTGCTAATTGTTGCTAAATAAACAAGGATGAAAGCACAAAAAAGCCCTTAAATATTTATGGGCGGCTAGTGGAGGATATGAGCATCGCTGGTCAAGCGTTAACTTGTTAATAAATAATTGTTCCAGTTCATAAATATACCCACGAACATCACACATCCGCCCGAGGGCCGACGCGCGCCGGCTCGCTAATTTATCGATCATCGTCCGGTCCGTCAAGGCTTTTAGCGCCCTGCCAAATATATTTTCGCTAATTGATTTCCTCACCACTCCGGTGGGGTCCTCCCTTCTTCCGAATGGGCGCCCATTGATTTCGCCACAAATTCTGGCAGCGACAATTGCATTTTCACAAATTTTCACAATACAATTTCGCCGGTCGACCGCAAGCAATGAAATTATGGACTCGCCAGGGACCTGGCACCATCTTCCGTAATGCGATTTGGGCTAGGAAATATGCAGCACGCCTGGCTGATTCGCAGAAACCTGTTTCATGATCACAGGCACTGGGAAAAAGCTGTTAAAGCGAAATAGTTCGATAGCCGGACCATAGTTCGGTGCGGTTGTGATTGCTTTGAAATGTGATAGACCTCAGCTTATTAGCTCCGTCCAGTAAACACTATAACCGATTCAAATTTCATTAGGGGATTAACTAAGTGGGAGGGGTCCTGGTTCCAGTCCGAAAACGATGCGGTGCCGTTGCCATTGTTTGTCTGGCTGACCTGACCCTTTTGCATAATGAAAGTAACGTTGTGGCAGCCATTTTGCGGTTTGACAAATGTTGTGTCAAATTCGGCAACATAGCCGCAAACTTGGCAGAGGGATGGAGGGGCTTTCTGGTCTGGCCAACCGCCGGACAACTTTGTCAAATGCTAATGGACCCTTCAGTGTCCGCACACTCCCTCACAAAGAGCTGAAATTAGCCCAGGCCCACTCAGATAGGTAGCTGGGTAGCTGGAAGGTCCTGTTGCTGGCACAGGTGCATCCTGGGTGCATCTCCCGCTGCCCCTTTGACTTGACAACAACGGTGAGATGACCAAAGCAACCGCTGCCGTCGACAGCAACAATATCATCAGCGTCAACGGCAACCTCCCCGCTCCTGTTGCAACATGAGCAACATTAAAAAACATTAGACCAGAAATCACTTGGCAGCAACCACCTCGTTTGTTGCCGGTACCCGGGACGTGTGGATGTGTGTGATTTGGCCAGTGAAACATCTGAATCCACAAAATGCGGCTTAGGCGCAGACTGATGATGATGTTGATCCTGTTAGCTGCTGGATGCCTGTCTACGGCCGCACCGCACCACTACACTGTAAAGAAAAATGTCCCTACTCTAACGGTTGAGACAGTTGGAATGGCATTTAGGCGAACGCGTTTGAAAAGGCAGGTATTTCTCCGAGTGTATCTAGCTTCTGGCCTGGCTGGTTGTCCTGGGAATGATTTGTTGGCATTTTCGCGGCTAACACACATAGAGCATGGGATGAGCGGGACAGGGGCTGGGAGTTTGGGAACAAGAGAGCAGCTAACCAGCGCACAGGCACCGTCATCGTATTACCAAAAGTAGTGCCCACTCCCGCACCTCACTCTCAACCGCCCCTTCTCAGCCCCTCTGACCCCTAGCTGTGTAAATGTAATCCTGATGTTTGGGTCTGGGCCCCGACCACTTGCCAGTCACACACTCCATTTATTTTTCACTCCTCGACCGGCTACGGCTCCGGCTCCGGCTCTGGCTCCGGGCCGGCTCGTCTCGGCTCTTCTCGCCCAGCTCTGCCTCAAAATGCACTCTGCAACCGCAGCCAGGATTCAGGATTCAGGATTCAGGATTCAGAGGGCCAGATTCAGGGCGATGCACTTTTTGGGCTAAAGCTTTTGTTGTGGGCCTTGTTTGCCACTTTCGGGGCACTTTGCCTCTACTATGGCAAAGCCAAGTTTGGGATCTCGGCTCATTTGCATATTTGAGAAGCGGGAAGGGAAGGCAGGCGGCGTAGGTGGTGGCGGCGTCGACGGCGGCCCAAGTTTTCCAGGGCCGTTTGGCCCTTGGAAAATGCTAAAGTTTCGTTTCGGCTGCGAAAATTTGTCTACAACTTAGGTCAGGAATTAGTAAATATTTGGAAAGGCATTACATGCACCCTTCTGTCTGGCTCCTGGCAAAGAATGCCACCTTGTTCGTGGGTAAAGTCAAGTCAAGGAAACAGACTTCGTGAAAATTGAATTCGAAAAATTTAAAGCCAAAATTACTAATAAATATTTGCGTAGACCTTACAGAAAACTTCATTATTGTCCGTTCGCTGGCTTCCGCTCAAGCTAAACGGAATAAGAATGGTCTGGAGTCTAGAGTCTAGAGTCTGGGAAAAGTACACTCAAATTGTTACACTCGTGAATGCGGCAATAAATTTGAATAAATTAAGATTGATTTGTTATTTACCAGATGGAATATTGTTTAAGCCGTAGAAAAGCCGAGGCAAATAAACAAAAATTCATAGTCAAACAATGAACAAAGCACACATAATATGCCAAAAATGTTTTCCCACAAGCACACACAGGCCGCAAAAAACACACACATTGCACACACAGTGCAGTGCACACAAAGCCATAAGCAAATTATTTAAATCAACAAAGGAAGAAGCTGAATCAGAAGCAGAGCCAGGCCGGCCAGGACCAGCCGGAGAGAAGAGCTTGAAAATATTGTCGAATAAAATGTGGGAAAAGGCAAATATATAAATGCTATGTCTCCTGCATATGAAAAGCGATTGTCGGCCAACCGAGCGTCAACATCCATCAACACATTCATCTTCTGTTGTGTCCAGGACGCAGGACACAGGACGCCGGACGCAGAACGCCGGACACAGGCCAAGGGTTAAAAGACCAGCCCGAACTTTCTGCCATGTATGTAAATTTTTGATTTGTGCCGAAAAATACATAAATAACTGTTAATATTTAATATTGTTAACTTGTAAATTTTAAATGAAATACACAAGCACGGCCACGAAGGGTACGACGAAGGGACGAAATGTCGACTCTTTGCGGCTTGGCTCAGAGCCTGATGTGGATGATTGTCACAGAGCTCTTCCGCCTCCAGTCCCCGCCGCCCGGCCCGCCGTCGCTCGCCTCCTCCAGTTGCATATGAATTATGCAGTTTTTAACAAAAATCCCGCAGCAGGATTTACATGGCTGGCTGACTCACTTGACCCCTTTGTGTCCTGTGACCTACGTCCTACGTCCAATGTGCTACGTCCAATGTCCAGTGTCCACAGTGTCCGGCAAAAGTTAAATTGTTTTTTGTTCTGTTTTATTATGCTCATCATAAATTTTCCTTTGCGCTTGCATATGAGTTTTGCGTTTTTTGATGAACTTGTAAAATTTAGAAGCGACATTCATCAGCCTGCATAATCGTAACGAGAATGCCGCTGTTGATGGGATTTAATCCTTAATCGCATATGCAAAACTGCAATTGCAGCTTTCCCCTTTCTCCTTTCCCCATTTCCCAGTTGCCCCACCCGCTCCCTTTTAGTTTTTAGTAATTGAAAAATGTTCTGCAGAATGCTTCTGCCGTGGCGGATGCGAATGCGGATCCGCCTAAGTCCTTAAGTGCATTTCAATTAAAATATGTTACTACTGGTGGGGCGCTCCTGTGGCGCATCTACCACTGCATAAATCATCCATCCAGATGACATGGTAAAAAATAAAGAGTGCCCAAAAGCCGTTCAATTTAAAACGTGTTGCAATAACAACACGAGCGAGCGCGGCCTCAAAAGCTTGCCATATTTTTCGCTTCCAAAAAAGCCGAAAAATAGCCAGCCAATAGCCAGCTGGCCTGTATTTATTCTCCACGGTGGCTAGTGCAAAGTTTAAAGTTATAAGCACGCCAGGCAGCAGCAACAAACAACAACTAGTCAAATACCAAATAGCAAATAGCAAACACCAAACATCAAGGCGCACGCACACCCACACCCTCCTCTTCACCTTTTTCGCTGCTTTTTCAATTTCCCACCGTTGGCCTCTGTTCTGGTTCTGGCTATGGTTGTGGCTATGGCTATGGCCATGGCTATGGCTATGGCTATGGCCGAAAGCCATAAACTTTTTATTTATTTGCATTTGCTCACGTGTGCATGTTTAATTAAATTTGAAGCGCCTGAGAAGCCGCCATCAAGGCTCGGACTCGGCTCGTTTTTTGCCTCCTCTCCTTTTTTTTTTCGGCAAACCAAAACAAAATACATGTACATGCAGCAAGGCAGCCACTGTGGCTCCTGGGTCCTGGCTCCTGCGAAAAAGTTATATCTAACACCCGGTCCGGCCCAGGGTTCTATGCTCCAGCCCTCCATATGCCATATGATGCAGTTTACGTTCCGAAAATTGAGTTGGACATGACCAAATTGCGGTTGGCCCGAATGCCTTTCTTTTGTTTTCAACTCGCTTTTGGCCATGTGGTCTGGGGCCTCAGCTTCGAGTTGGATTGGGGGCTGGGGGTCGGAGAGCGCGAAGACGGAACGAGAAAATTAGAGCGTGACGTGCATGAAAACGAATCACACTTTCGATCGGGCCCAAAGGGCTCAGCTCAAGGACAGGCGGCAACAGCTTACCTTGGCAGGACAAATAAAGACGCCTTAAGGATCAAATGCGTTAAATAATTAATCCTCAGCAGCTTGATTTTCGTGGAGTACATGCTACACTTCAAAAAACAAACAGTCCCCACACTCCCGACCCTGCCTGGCCAGACAGCTCATTAAATTTGCAAGTTTTTCCAGAGCGTGGAGATTTCTGTGTGTACAAATTTATGCGCCTCATTAGTTGGATCCAAAGCAAAAACAGACATTCCCCCCGCGCCGGCCAGGTGGAGGGCGAGACCCACACATCATCATCATTAGTCACCGGTTTGTGTGTGCCTAAAAATATGCCAAGCGTTTTGCATTCGCTCAAAGGCCAGCAAAGCCAGGACGTCGCGCTTAGTCAAATGAAATGGTTTCGTCGATGTTCGACATATTTCAACACTTTAACAAACGAGTCCGAGGGCGGCCTGAAGTGGGGGACACGGAACACGTGCTCCTGCTCCTGCTCCTGTTCCTGCTCGTCCTGCGAAAAAATGTTATAAAGCTGCGCGATGATTTTTCATATTTGGGGCCACATCTTTCAACGCCGCCCGAAGAGGTTGTTGATGCTGCAGCCGCGGCGTCCTCGTCCTCGTGAGTTCTTGAAAGGGTTGAAGAGCTACATCCCGCCCACTCCCGCCTGGCCCCAAAAGCAAAAGTGTGACTAAGACTCGACACAGACCGCCTCCAGCATTGATTTTATTTTGTTTTTTCCCCGCCGCACTTGCAAAAAAAGGCCTCACCTTTTTAAGACTCCCCACGAGTCTGCTTCCTTATCGAATCGTTTTTTTTTTCAGTGTACTGCTGCCTTGCCTTGGACTCATACCCACCAGAATGGCCTGCGTTCTCATTCATTTTATTTTCCGCCTGCGTTTTATTTTACTATAGCCTTTGTTTTTTTTATTTCCTCGGCGCTGTCTGTGCCGAGTTTTAAGCCTCGGCTTCAGCCTCCACATCAGGATCTGGGATCTGGGAGCTGGAATCTGGGCCCCGTTGCCTGAGTTCTGCCTTTGCCTACTTTTTATGTGTTTTTATTTATTTGCGTCGCTTTGCAATTTCAAAGAGTGTTCGCTCGGCAGAGAGAGGGAGATGGAAAAGCGAAGACCAAAGGCTGGATGGCTGGCTGGCTGCTGGCTCTCCTTTCGACAGGACTGTTTCCGTGCCAGGACGAAGCTCGCGTGCTCTGCTGCCTTATATTGCAAAGCGAGCATAATAAATATTTGACGCTTCATAAATCTTTAAAGAGTTGCCAAAAGCAGGGCCTGCTGCCGCTCAAGTGCCTATTCCGTATCCTCGGCGCCTTAATGGATTTTCTACTCCTCGCCGCCCTACGTTTATGCTAATAACTTGGCCGCTGCAATTGGAAGCGGCTGCTGCGAAAATTTGACAACAAACAGAATGAGACAGAGACTGAAAAATTTAAGCGACCGACCGACTAAGCCATGGAAGGAGATGGGCGGAGAAGGATTCACTTGGGAAACCCTTGCAAATTGCACGAATAGGAGATGCCTGCTAAAATCGTTAGCCACCATTTTCACTTGCACTTATTTGGGTTCGAGGTGGGGGAGTTCCTTGTTGATTTCCCCAATGATTTGCATTAACTTTTTGAGCACAACGCAGCTCGGTTGATCGGCGAGTTTGGCGTTTGGCAGCTCACCTTCGTCCTTCTGCCGCAATAAACTATGTTTCCAGCTCCCAGCAACATTCCAATTCGAATACAGAAATACCCATTTACAGACATCGGTCAGTCGATGAAGCGGAAGCACATTATGCGGGTTAGTTGCCAACAGGAACAGGGAACGGGGAACGGGGGATACCGGACATCGGAGGGTTATGGCCTAGAGCCCCCGAATCCATACAAATGAACTATTGTTTATAAACACTCTGCAATTCGATTCGGGGGCCCACACAACCGGCTTTTTGTGTTTCGGACCAAGAGCCCGCCGGGCATTTGAATTCCTTCGCTCGGACATTATGTAATTAAGGCATTCAAAGCCCGGGCAGTTCAGCCCATTTTCCAGTCCAATCTAAGCAGATACATCGGAAAGCAAGGACCTCATTAAACGGCATTAGTATTTTTTGCAGTGCATCCATCCGAATGCGGGGTTCATCTGCAGTTCGTCGGCGCCGGCGACCCAGTTCATTTAAATCTGGCGCAGAGCCAAGCCGGGGCACCGAGCCAAGCAATGAGCATTAAAGTTATGCTCATAGTTGGGCGCCCGAGGCTGAGGTGTGTGCCCGTCCAGGCGTTGCTTGTAGCTTTGTTTGTTGTTAAGTGAGTTAACAGGGTTTATGCAGAGTGTATGTGGTGTGTGTGCTTGCTGTGTTGTATGTAAGCCAACACCACGTGGCCCTCCTCTCCACCAGCAGCTCCTGGCTGGGCTGTGAGTGTGTGCGCCTTATTAGCGCCCTGCCTTTAAAGTGGCTGTGCTTTAAGAAGGCGCTGGCACTGCCGTAGCCTGACAACTTCCGACAGCCATCCATCCAGCACACAGGACACACAATACACGACACACGACACAGGACGCAGGACACAGGACACAGTGCCGCCACCCCGAAGGTGCAGCTATTATTATTTTTGTGAAATAAAAACCGCAATTACCTGAGAGTAAAGTATACGTCAGAGGCAGAGGCAGAGGCAGAGGCAGTCGCAAATAAAGCAGAGAGTGCGTTTGTGAGGCGAGTGACATAAAACAAACAATATGGCGACACGCAACACTAAACAGCCGCTGGCGACGGCCTGGAGGGGGGCAGGTAGGACAGGGCAGGAAGGGCAGGGAGGCAGGCCAAGAAGAAAGTCCTCGAAAATTAAGTTGAAGCCGCCCACGCCTTGTGCCCGGCAACATTGTTGCGGCAACTCGCGGCGCCAAGCTTAGTTTCGGTTTCTGATGGTTCCGAGTCCCAAGCAGAGGCGATCAGAAGCGTAAAATGAAATTATGTCGAAGCGTCGATGTGTGGACAAAGGGAGAAGGGGCCGGGGCGGGGGCGGGGGCGGGTGCTTCCACCCACAACACTTTTGGTGTGCACCGCCATTAAGTCACATTGTTTTCCCGCTGTTGCAAAAAATGAGTAACTGCACGTAAATGAAAATGAAAACAAAGCCAAAAGGGTCGGGTCGGGTTGGGTCGGAAGGGCCGGGCGACACAAGGAACTTTTGCGCTAAAAACTTTTGCATTTCTTAACTAGTTTTTGTTATTGTTTGTTGGTTTTGACGCCCTTTTCCTGGGCAGGGGGCATAGTGGGGCATAGTGCGGAAAATGAAATTTCCCCGGGCATTCCCCTCTCCCCCACACCGTCTCCATGATCTAGCTTTCCTTTTCTGTGGCCCAAAACACCAACGAGCGGAGCAGACAACACGCAGCCAAACAATAATTGAAATAAACACTTAAAAACTTTGACTGCAGCACTTTCCCTCTTTCCCGCTTTCCGCCTTTCTTTGGAATTTCCTTTTGTTTGGTGGCAAATAGTTTTCATTGGCTTATAAAGGACACTCTGTTGCACGCAGTTGAGTTTCGGGAACAGCAAGGACCGAGTCTCCTCCACGGTCCCATCAAAGACAATGCGAGGGAAGGAGGAGGCCAACAAATGCGCTGCAATCTAATTATATCAATGTGATTCGAAGACAATTACAAAATATAATTAAGTCATTCAAGCGTTTAAGCAAAAGTCAAACAAGGCTACCCAACAAAGGACGCCAAACGAAGTTTTCGCAATATATCCTGGGGCCGAGTCCAAGTCCTTGCTTTGTGCAAAGCGAGAGGGGAGTAGCCTGGGAGACCCACACTGAGACCACAGCAGAGCGACTCGCATTTGTTTTGTTTACATTGGGCACTTGTTATGGTCCCGGGACCGGACTCAGACTCAGACCCAGGCTCAGACCGACGCCCAATCCCATATGCTTTCCTAATCAAAACCAACGAGTTTGTCAATGTCAGATTGACAAATAGCATCCCTTTTGGCCACATGCCCGCCGCCTAATTATTACCTAAATGATGCGGACCGAGATTCCCATGAAATATTCCCGTTTTATCCCGATTTAAATCGCGAAACGGAGCCGACTTTTGTCTAGGACATTTACTGTGAGCTTAAAGTAGACCGAAATTAGAATTTCACAAAGCTGCCATTGTTGTCAGCGCTGCGGTTTTTTTCTGCTTCTCTTTATAGCTCGAGAAGCTTTGCTAATTAATTTGATATTTTTCGTTACCAGCCGTTGCTAAATAGGCGAAAGGAAAAAAAGAAATGCCAAGGAAACATTCTGCGGCCCCATTCCGTGGGCGTGGCCGCTCACAAATGGCTCGTAAAATGTTGTTCCCCGTTTCGGTTTTTGGGTCTTTTGTTCAAATTTTTTTATGCACATTCCATTGAAAGTACGGAGGCTAACAGAGGCGGCGATATTAATATCAATTTTCGAGCTTTGTCTCCGGCTAACAACCCCCTTTCTAGTCGTTGTTGGATACTGCTCCTGCTCCTGCTGCTGCTGCTGCTGCTGCTGCTGCTGTTGACGTAGATTATAATCAAATGTATTCTCTGTTCGGTTCTATGAATAATTTGGTTGTTTTTTACGGAGCGGCATAGTTGTTTTTTCGTTGCGTGCCTCTGGGCGCTACGAATGTCCTTTGCCTTCGGCCAGCTTTGGCTTTATTATATTAATAGCAATTACTCTTAATTACTCCCTCTCGCTCGCTCGCGCTTTCGCCGCCCTTCCCTTCACCCTGTTCCCTGTATCCTTGCAATTAAGTTGATTACAACAACAGCGACAGCATGTGTGTGTGTGCTGTGTGTGCTGCACTGACCCGTGAAAAGGGCTCTAGATCATGGTTTAGTTGAAAGTTGAAAGTAAAAAGCAAAAGGTTAGCTGCCCCCACATGCTTATAAATCACGGGAGCTCCTTAAGCTGCTCCGTGCGCTCTGCTTTCTTTTGTCTACTTTCCAATGTTTTTCTTTTTACAAACGCCATGTCTTCCTGGCCTTCGCCTCGCCAAATTCAGTTAACCGCCTCGAGGGCCGAGAACAAGCCCTCGTATCCGTATCTGGGCAGGGCATCTCTTCCGAGTACTTCAGACCCGATAGCTACAAGTGAGGATATTATTTTCCTCCACTCGGGAGCTCAAACACACGCACTCGGCACTTCCACTGATAATAGAACATTTGGCCGCAAGACAAATTATTCCGGATCAGGGGTAATGTGGAAGCTCAATGCACTGAGACAGTTTAATGGAGGCTTCTGGGATACTTGGAGACTGTCTATGATGGGTAAACTACTGGCGGCTATCGATTGATGGACAGGACAAGTGATATTTATTCTTCGGAAACGTGGCTTTGCACCACTTTTTGTTTGCAGTGGAAGCAACCTCTTCCCCCTCAGCACTTTGGGCACGCCCCTCGCGGCGACAATCATCATCAGTGTCAGCAACAGGAGGCAGGTTCCGCTGGTTTTTGATTCCAGCAGAGGTAAAGCGCGTTATTCCCGCCAAGTCCAAACACAAATCCGAAGTGGGCTGCGGGCGTGTTTTCGCGTAATTGAAAAACGAAAAGCGCCGAAATGGTGAGGCTGAAGCCAAAACGAAAGCACTCTGGCTTGCCAGCTACAAGTGGCGGGTGAATAGATGGATAGATGGATGGATAGCTTTGATAGCCGGATAGATAGATGAGCCAAGGACGACGCTGCTTCCCCCGCTACTAGTTGACAACATATTTAAGGCCGAATCATCGACTAATGCCGGCGTTAACGAGTGGTGGAGACACGAGAAAAGCTGCCTCAGACGTCGGCGGCGGCGGCATGTGCGAAATTAATTAACAAAATTGCGTTTTAAAAATGAGATGCGCGGCCGTTGGTGGCTGCAAAAAAAAGGTTGCAATTACCGTTAATGAGTTTAATGCCAAAGGCGCCACCAGCGCCAGCGCCAGAGGCAGCACCACACCACCAAGCGCATCCTTTTACCCCCCGCCATCCCTCCCGTGCTGGCTCTTAATGAGCGGAGCCTTTCAGACGTCACAAAAGTTTGGCAGCTTGTCTATTTTGATGTTTCCTTCTTCCTCCCATCCTCCCATCCTCCCTCTTGGGCTTTCTTTTTAGAGGAGAAAATATTTTACTTTCCTTTGCACTTGACTTCACTTTGACTATGGGGTCGCTTCCCAAGAAAAATGCACGGGACACGCAACAAGTCCTGGCCTTAGCTCGCCTGGCCTGGCCTGAACTGGAAACTTGGTCAAGCGCCATTGACATGGCTCGACTCTCGGAAATTACCCTTTTTACGTGGCACATTAATTTCGAGCAAGTTCACTGAGCCCGGTGGCCAGTCGACCCCAAAGCTCACCCACACCCGGCGGCCAAGACCCTTGACCACTGGGGCCATTGAAGCGTTTTTGATTTAGGGCTCAGGGTTTTTTTTTGGGAAAACTATTGCTTTACTGTCTGCCAACATACATATAATACTCCGCAAATAGCATTAATGACTAGCATTGCTTTGATTCCGACTTATGGCTTGCGGCGTCATCCCCGATCATCCCCGACCCACGAGCATCCGCCTTTTCTCCCCATTCACCTTTAGCCTTTCATTTGTCTTTTTTCTTTTCCTGGTCGGAACCCTCAATTGGTCAATGGAAGCCAATTAGGGGCCGGCTGGGTGGTCAAGTGTTAAATTAATTACCTAATGGCTGCACTCCTGGCTCTGTGCAAAGTTTGCTTATTGAACTCTTAAATATGATGCACATGCAACTCGTCCGCACTATTTGTCTATGGATTCTGCCGTGTGGGTGTGTCTGCCTGTGTGTTTATTTAATTATATTTGCTGTGAGGAAAAACCAAATTGCCGGTAATCAGAGCTGGGGAATCGGTCGAGCGGACAAGTGCTGCACAAATAGCCAGTTCAGGTCGTGTCGGCAGTGCGCCCTGGGTCAGAGGAGGATCCTTTGGCCATGACAATAGCAACGCAAACATCGAACAGTCCGGCCATCATACACTAGCACAAAATAGTGGCTATTAGCGGACATTTATTTCCGAATATCGAATTAATTGACTACCATTGGCCACAACCGACTTTACAAATATTTTCCAGAATTTTTTCTCAGCGCACGCACATACCAGGAGGAAATCTTGACTGGACAAATCCTGTTATAGAACTGTCCGCCACAGCGCAGTCATTGTGGCGGGACAACAACAAGGAAATAGTGCCGGCTTAGAAGACAGAAGGATCCCCATTCGGAAAAGAGAGATGTGTGTGTGAAATGTAAACTTAAATATTTTATGCCGTTCGAGGAGGCAGCGGAGGCAGGAGGGAGTCCCGGGATACGCCAGGTAAGTGCCGGTGCCAGGAGCACTGAAATAAAATTGCATACTTTATGGAACGAAGCGGCATCCCAATCGCAGCACACAAGCAGGAGAAGTCGACTGGCAGACGTCTTTGTCAGGAGGCAAGCGCAGGAAATTCGATAAAATTTATTTACAGTTTAAAAAATGGACAAATGCCAAGTCGAGGAGCCATCGCAGACAGGGAAGGGAAAGGATACGACTGCAATCGAGACTTGTGCGTGTCTGCTAGGACTTATTTAAAATTCAATTATGGCACACAATTGCCGCAAAAAAAACTGAAAAGGATGCCTGGCTTCTTGGTTTTCGTTTAAAGTCCCCTGGAAAATAAATTCCATCGATACTGCGGCTTAGGTAGAGAGTACTGATCGGGGGGGCCGTATGGGGCTTCAACATTTTGGAAGGGGTCATGCACCTGTCCCCACCTGAGTGAGTGTGTACGTGTTTGCAGATCAAATCGCTTACCAGATAATTTAGTTTGTATATAAATTGTTCATCGATCCTTACCTGAAAAAAACAGAAAACAAAACGTTAGTTCAATTGCATTCGTCGGTTTGGCTTAAGCCCCAGCAGACATTTGACAATTACATCAATCTCTGGGCAATCTAAAGGCACAATATCAATATCAAGTTTCATACGACAATTACTGAGGTGAGAGAGCGGGGGAAATGTATATTTTTCAAATTATAAATAACGCAAACGGCCAAATACACAAAGGGGGAGTCTATTTTAAAAAAGTATAATCGAAAAAAACATTTAATGAGCAATGTAATTATTCTACGATATAGATTTTCCCTAATTCGTTTAATGATTCATCGTTTCCCTGAAATTGTTCCCGGATCCACCCGTGCCTTACATTTTTAAAGGCCTCCCATCGACAACGAGACTGGCTTTCAATCTAATTATAATTTATGTCACTGGCACACGGCGGGCTAGAAAGTAGCATTTTTGCTGACTGGGCTCTCCTCCCGATGATAATATATCCCGGTATCTGTTTCACCATCTTCGTGGAAATCGACAGGAGCAACAGGAGGCGCGGCGCAGGAGCCTCCCCCGTCGTCATTGTGACACCCGAAATCTTGTTAAAGAAATCTCAATTATCAACTTTTATTGATTTGCATAGCCAGAGGAGCAGCACAAATGGTAAACAAGCCTGGCAAAAGAGGAGCGTCCTGTGCTATTCACGCTCCATTTTCTCGCTTCTCTGTTTCTCTGTTTCGCAGGAGCGACTAAGAAAAATGAACGCGAAAACAATTACGATAAAAATGTGAACTCCTGCCGTTCTCGTTCGGCTCGGTTCGAGTTCAGTTCAGCGTCTGGCTTTCTTTCCCTCTTCTGTGGAATGAATGGGCCCGGCTTTGGTTAGGCAACCTGCCATGAGACAAGCTCTGAGCACGGATAAAAGCAAATTATGATAACAATAAAGATTTAACTAGGGGGAGCATGCCCTGGCCGGGTCCTGGGAGCCCTGTGGCCCTGCTTTGCCCGGCCCGGCCCGTGCTTAAGTGGTTCGAGATGGGTGGTGCTGTCAAGTGGTACTGCCATGACCGTGCCATTGAGGAATCGACAAAGGCCCCGACTTGGCTAGTAGCGCGGCGGGGACAATTTAAATAGACATTTATCTTGTGGCGCACAAACGCTCAAACGCACATACACAAACCCGCAGCCACCCAACCACCCACCCACCCACAAGGTGTGCGTACACACGTGCCGGCTGTCGGTGGTGCCCATGACGAAATTACTGCGAATACGGCTGATCCATGACGATGATGCCGAATGACGATTATGTATATGGGAATCCCCACTTCAGCATTGATGATGCTGATGCTGATGCTGCTCGCAGGATATCCTTCTTAGACTTTGGCTGGAGTTTGTTCTTGGCTACCTTCCTGCTGGTTTTGTTTGATTTTATTACAGCAACAACAACAGAGACCACAGATTTTCCCACTTTTCTTTCGCTTGCCTATTTCAGCTTCTTGTTTTCCTTTCCTTTCGCTTCGGGTGCTCTCCCCTTATTATTCTCTTTATAATTTTTGGCTGGGCAAATGTTTTTCAAAGCATAAAAATACTTTTACATTAACTTGTTTCAACACACAACACTCTCTCACACACACACTGCACACTCAAACAAAAGTTGTAGAACATTTTTGGGTTTGCTTTTAACGCTCAACGACTTTTGTGGAGAAGAAAAAGTACCCGAAGAAAAATAGCAAGTTTTCCAAAAGGAGCCCCAAGAACAACAACAGCCATAATAATCATAACAACAATGGCACCGTGTGCAAAAGTGTGTGTTTATGTGCGGCATGCCACTTTGAGGGGAAGGGGCACCCTGTCTATCGGCTATATCAACATCATTTGCGTTAAGTGGCTGGCTAGGAGTTTGCCTAAAAAACTTTCAGCGTTTACGATTTGCTTAATGCGTCGACCTATGGTATCTATCAGCCAGGAGAAGTCGCTACTCGCTAGTCGCTGGCCTATTAAACTGCTATAAAGAAGAGTTCCCTGGCTGGCTGCCAAACATACCCAAGCTGAGCAACAGTTAACCAGATTTTGGCCGCCTAATTGGCTGCCTGTTGGTCCCTGCCGCTTGTTTGTTGCTGTCTGCCGTAGGGCGTAGGGCGTAGGTTGTAGGGCGTGGAGGGTGGAGGGTGGAGGATACCCAACGTAAAAAGACAACGAAATAAAACAACGGCAGGCGAACAAAACTGTTGCATTCTTTAAGGACGCCCCTAATATCATTTGCTGATAATACGCCAGCACCAGTGTGTGCGTGTGTGGCACGAACAAGGAACAAAAAAAAAAGAAAAAAGAAAGGAATAAAATACTGTGGCCAAGGGGTTTCTGCGAGCTCCTTACGTGCGCTGGAGATTCTTTTTGTCTAGGAAAAAAAATTAAGAGGAGAAGGAGGAGAGGCAGGAGCATAGATTTCGGCATATCGATAGCAAGCGTATTGCATATTTGCTGTTCAGCCCTCCAAACGAAGCAAGCCGAACTCTTTTATGGCTTCTGGGCAAAATTTATGATTTCCCTTACTCCTTTTGTTGAAAAAGGATTTTGTTTTGTTCAGCTCGTTACGTGAGTCCTGCCCTGCCTCCTCCTCCTCCTCCTTCTCCTCCTCCGCCTCTTTGTGCTCGCCACAATTTAAGCGCTTTAAATTTACATGAAAATCAAAGCAGTCAGGCGGCAGGCCAGGCCAGGCAGCCCAGCAGGGCAAAATTATGGCAATTAAAACAAATTAACCGGGTGAACACAAAGCGTTTAGAAAATCTGGGTATCAGAGTTCAAAAGCCTGCCTCGGTAAAGTTAACTAAACAAAATACTAATGAACTCCGAACTTGGGCACTTGGGCACTTGGGGCTCCACTCTCATCCACTCTCTGCTCACCAGCCAGAGCAAATAGAAGGACAGGAGCAGATTCTGGGTGATGGGAAAATTGATTTGCATAGCAACCGGAGCATGTGGCATAGTCGGCAAATCGCAAGACACTCGCTAAGCAGTTTAACTATTTAAGGTCCAACGCAGGACGCAAGAGGCAAGAGGCAGGAGGCAGGAGGCAGGAGGGAGGAGGCAGGAGAGCAGGGTGGGATGAGCTCAAAAGCACGAGCAGAAGCCGCATCCATGGCAACTACTTCCGAAGCGCACGCCGCAGGCTGAAGTGTCAAAGACATGGCCATCACAGGCTTGTCGACTACACAAATGTTGACAGGCTAATGAAATGTGAGGCGGCCCCCAAAATTGATACACCTACCCTGCCCCAGACGATGATGAACTCAACTCAGTCCGCTCCTCAAGCCCCATTGACAGTGAAAAGGAGTCCCTGGCGACCGTTTCGGACCGTGGGGACTAGTGCCAAATTGTTGTTAGGCATTCGGTTATGCAAATCGAAATCATAATGAAATCAACAATGGCAGAACAGTGATGGCAGGCTGGCAGCCTTGACATTTTGAAAACAAATTGGGACAACGACGACCGTCTGTGTATGCAGGTTTTTAATATCAAAAGTGTTCTATTAGAATGATATAAATCAGAAGATTGGAACTTCGTTCATCCCTGGTGAAGTTTCAATTTATTTTTCACACACTTTATGGGCCACACCGAAGAAAAACGATGGCAACAAGTTCAAATTGGCCCTCAATCGGAGGCATAAAATGTGCGAGCAATCGGCTATACCGGCGTGTATATCATGCCACAAGGACAATCGATTCAAAACTGAATTCCGAAACAATTTCTGGGGACGCAGAGAGAAGGCCCCAAAGACATGAGTAGTAAATCACATCAATATGTAACTCAGTCAGTCAGCAGGACGGCCCAGAGCCCAAAGAGCTTGAGCCAAGTGGAACGAAAACAGATGGCAAAGATGTTTATCTAAGAGCAATGGTTCAGGACTCGTTTCCTTCCCGTTGCCATCCCTGAGACATGCCAGCCACTCCCACAGAACCATCCCAACGATTTGCTATGCAATTTTACACACTTGACCATTAAACGTAGCCATTGGGAGCAGTTTGCATAGCAATGAAGCGAGGACAGAGGAGCAGAGTCGAAGAGTCGAAGAGTCTGAATAGAAAATCGAGCCCTGTACTAGGGTCAACTTGATGAAGTATGAATGATTACGTCAGAGAAGGGAGCGAAGCCCAACTCAAAGGAAGATGATGCGGATGCGAATGATGACCACGATGATGGCGATGGCTAACCGCATTCAGGAGAAGGTGTGTAGTTGACTGTAAAAACTTCAATGAATAAATTTCCCTCTCCTTCCAAGTGTCCGGCAATCACACAAGCGCACATGCATCGCTAAGGGGGCTAAGGGGGCTAAGGGGGAACTGGAATAGTAGCCGAGTAAATTGATCGAAATGAAAATACTCATAAATTTGCATACGCCGGCCGAAATATTGTAATTGAGCGATGAAATTTATGGCCAACTGATAAAAGTGGAGCATTTGAAAAAGGGTCGTGGTCGTGTGTAGTGAAAGGAAAGGCAAGGAAAGGAAAGGAAAGGAAAGGAGAAGTCCATAAACTGCAAAAGCACAATCGAAACCAATATGATAATCCATTATTTACAGGCAGATAGTACTATTCCTAACTTGGTTTTTCAATTCCGTATTCCCCGCAGGCTGTCCATTTAGCCCATTAAAGACCACCTTGAAATTAAATAAGGGAAAGCCGTCCATCTTCCAGTTCGTTCCCCCGTACCCCGTACCCCGTAGCCCGTTTCCCCTGCTGACACTTGACGATTTGTCATGTTGACACAATAAAACGTAAGAGGAGAAGCTCCGAAGCCAGAAGGAACTCACGCAAACGAGAAAAAATGCCAAGTAGATTCTATGGAATTATGACAAACTGTCTCGAAAATGCTGAAAATACTGTTAACGTTTTAGCTCGGAATGGAGGAGAGCACAGAACGTATTCGGACAAAGCATGGGCAAAAAATTATATGAACTGCAGCTTTTGCTTTTGTTGACTTGACGAAAGGAAGAACGTGGCGTATGAGCAATGTCTGCTGATGAGAATGATGAAACAGCAAAAAATTGGAGGCATGAGGGGGTGGTAGGCGCATGCAAATACAATGAACTTGAGTGGAAAGTGGCAAGTGGAGTCGCCTTTTGCTCTTGCTGGTCTGCCCGTTTGCTGGCTGGCCTGCCTGCATTTATGAGCGTAAAAAATTGGCGCCGCATTTACACAGACAATCAAGCGCAGTCTTCGCTTTTCCGGGCTGTGTGAAAACGTACGGAAATGCGGGAAAAAGGTAAAGGGGTACTTCTCGGAGGCTGATGTCTGGGAAATCGTTCGAAAGGCAAAAGACGAACCCAAAGATGGCAGGCGACAATGGGACTATTTTCATTTTCTTTTTTTTTATTTTCTATCGCAACACCGCCTCTGGCTGGGAATTGCACAACTCATCAAAAGTCCGCCTTCGGGCTTCGTCTCGTTCTCCATTCTGATTCTGATGTCTGCCCGGTATTTGCATTTATGCACATAAAACTAGCGGAAAATTTGATGTTGATGTTGACAATAGGTGACAATGGTTCTTTGGAACTGCATTTAATCAATTTCAAGCCAGACCTCGTTAGCCCAAGGGCCATAAATTAGTCATTGGGATGTGTCACAGCCCGGAATCCGGACTCTAAATTAAGCTCGACTGCTTCACCTGACACACATTTCTGGGTTATAATAATACGAGGAGAAGGTCTGCGATGATACGGACTGCAGCCGTTTGAGGTTATTAATCAGCTGCGAGCGAGCGCCTGGAAGTGTGTTATACAAACACGAAAAACTTTGCCCTCGCAACTTGTTTTCAACAAATTAATTTCGCAAAACTGGAGGACGCAACTGGAGGTCTCTGCCTGTCTCTCAGGGCTGTTTACCAAACTGGAGCTCCAACTGCAGTTAATGAAATCAGTTGCATACGCCCGCCCGCCCAGATTGCGAATGCGAGTGTGTAAATTTAGTTAACAGAAAACTTGAGCTAACATTATGTCTGGATTGGATGTCGGAGTGGTGGGCCCCGGCATCGGCCACGGCCTCGGCTCCTCTTTAAAACATTTATATATTTCACGTGCATTTTTTATTTCGTTCGCCATACGGGGCTGCTGCGTAGAAGTGCAATTTCCAGCTGCCAGTCGCAGAATTTCAGAATTTCCCCAGCCGCATACTATACTACATCAAGCTGCGGGCAACCGAGCACGAAAACTTCCCGCTCCATTGCCGGCTGGCTTCCCTGGCTTTCCTGGCTTTCCCGGCTCTCGTTGCGTTCCTGGCTTTCCCCACATTCAGTATGTGCGCATATGGAAATGATGTCCGTTCAGTTGGGTTCACCGGTTTCGTGGCATCGGTAATGTAAAACGTAGCAAATTGAGTTCATTTTACTGACGGACTCTCCTCGCAAGCAGAACTTATCATTAGTATCGCTTTTCAGCGCACTCGTGCCGCATGCCGAATGAAGCCAGCTCACACACACACATCGCATCCTGGCGGGGAGAAGGAATGGATATGTTTCGGACTCCTATGGGGAAGCAGAGGAGGGGACACGCGGTCCTGGCGCACGTAAACATGTAATAATTACTTGGTTCTAGGTGTTTTCTACTCACTTTACTCAGCTAAAAGTTGCGGTGAAACTTTTCAAGCAGAACAAGCTTTGGTCAACACTGGGAGAAATTTAGTAGGCGAAGACATTGAAAATCCGTCCTTGCTAGAGGATACAGTTTCAAAAGAAAGATATCCCAACGTTAGCATGGCAGAATGTCTTCTGTCTCTGCATTTAATCGATGTTCAGAAACGTTTCTTTCAGTGTGTCTGAGGGGCAAGTCCTGCTAAGCGTGTATTAGTGGAAATTTAATATTGCAATTAATACTGCAACAAAGTGTGCATTGCATATTAATAAGTTAGTTTGTCGCCCTCAGTTTGAGTGAGTGGCCCAGAGTGGGTCGGATCGGGGTTGTGGCCCCGCTCAAATGCTCACACGCTGACATGCCACACACTGCTAGTTTTCCATTCTGGCAGCATCCTGGTGTGCTTGGTGGATTAGTGCACTGGAGGGCAAATATCTTGCGCTCATAAAAGCCAAAGTTACAACTCCAAAAACTATGGCGGGATGGCGGGACGGGGTCGAAGGGCAAAAAAGGGTCGGGTCGCCTTTAATGGTCTCCTCCATCTCCTCCAGCTCTGCTCAGCTCAGTTCAGTTCAGCTCAGTTCAGCTAGTTCAGTCACTCATTCCGGCGCACATTCAAAATTCATATTCATACTACAGACGGCGCTGGTCGCCGCATTTAAGCTTTTAATGATTTTGAAAAAGTTGCGGTCGAAAAAAAGGGAATGGGGAGCCGGGAACGCCTGCCATTGGATGCAAAAACTTTTCTTAATGCGCTTAGCCGTGGCCGTTTAACGGCAAACTTAATTCGTAGCTACACACACTTTTTCCATTTTCGTATTTGATTTTTTTCAGATTTTTGCCCGCCCCATTCAAAAGAAAATATGCAGGATTTTTATGGAAGCGCGTTGGCGACAAAACTATTTGTGCAAACAACAAAGAAAACTTGCGCTTGCAAAAAGGAAAATCATCATCAGCAGCAACCGCCGGATGAGTGGGAATAGGAGCAGAAACAGGACCACGGCCAGAAGGAGCTCCACCGAGAGCAACTAGACAACAACTACAAAAGCGCAACAAAAGCAATTTAAATTTGGCCAGCGGCACTGAGCACTGAGCACTGAGAACTGAGCACTGAGAACTGAACGCTGTCCGAGCGCACAAATTTCATTTCATTGCCAAGCAAGAAACGTTTTTAGTCATAACTTTTTAATTTATTTGTCAGCGACAGGCGAGTCCTGGGGAAAAGCAACAGAAGGCCTTTGAACAGGCTTACAGTGGGCCGTCGAAGCCGTGGCTGGACAATAGGGATTGAACACCGAAGCCTACACTCCGAAATGGATGGCAATTATTGGTACTCAAGATGTCCTTGTCGCAAGGACCTAAAATCCTCCATATCCTGGATTTCCCCAATTCCCCTATAGGGTCCATCAGAAAAGTTTGGCAGCAGCGAAAAAATATTCGTTTCTGGGATTTTAACGCAGATTAATGGAGAATAGTTTCACGATTCAGAATCTTGTCTTGGTCAAAGGATCGGATGGATATTGGCCGAAATATAGCCATCGCAAGGACCTAAAATCCTCCATATCCTGGATTTCCCCAATTCCCCTATAGGGTCCATCAGAAAAGTTTGGCAGCAGCGAAAAAATATTCGTTTCTGGGATTTTAACGCAGATTAATGGAGAATAGTTTCACGATTCAGAATCTTGTCTTGGTCAAAGGATCGGATGGATATTGGCCGAAATATAGCCATCGCAAGGACCTAAAATCCTCCATATCCTGGATTTCCCCAATTCCCCTATAGGGTCCATCAGAAAAGTTTGGCAGCAGCGAAAAAATATTCGTTTCTGGGATTTTAACGCAGATTAATGGAGAATAGTTCCACGATTCAGAATCTTGTCTTGGTCAAAGGATCGGATGGATATTGGCCGAAATATAGCCATCGCAAGGACCTAAAATCCTCCATATCCTGGATTTCCCCAATTCCCCTATAGGGTCCATCAGAAAAGTTTGGCAGCAGCGAAAAAATATTCGTTTCTGGGATTTTAACGCAGATTAATGGAGAATAGTTCCACGATTCAGAATCTTGTCTTGGTCAAAGGATCGGATGGATATTGGCCGAAATATAGCCATCGCAAGGACCTAAAATCCTCCATATCCTGGATTTCCCCAATTCCCCTATAGGGTCCATCAGAAAAGTTTGGCAGCAGCGAAAAAATATTCGTTTCTGGGATTTTAACGCAGATTAATGGAGAATAGTTCCACGATTCAGAATCTTGTCTTGGTCAAAGGATCGGATGGATATTGGCCAAAATATAGCCATCGCAAGGACCTAAAATCCTCCATATCCTGGATTTCCCCAATTCCCGTATAGGGTCCATCAGAAAAGTTTGGCAGCAGCGAAAAAATATTCGTTTCTGGGATTTTAACGCAGATTAATGGAGAATAGTTCCACGATTCAGAATCTTGTCTTGGTCAATGGATCGGATGGATATTGGCCGAAATATAGCCATCGCAAGGACCTAAAATCCTCCATATCCTGGATTTCCCCAATTCCCCTATAGGGTCCATCGGAAAAGTTTGGCAGCAGCGAAAAAATATTCGTTTCTGGGATTTTAACGCAGATTAATGGAGAATAGTTTCACGATTCAGAATCTTGTCTTGGTCAAAGGATCGGATGGATATTGGCCGAAATATAGCCATCGCAAGGACCTAAAATCCTCCATATCCTGGATTTCCCCAATTCCCCTATAGGGTCCATCAGAAAAGTTTGGCAGCAGCGAAAAAATATTCGTTTCTGGGATTTTAACGCAGATTAATGGAGAATAGTTCCACGATTCAGAATCTTGTCTTGGTCAAAGGATCGGATGGATATTGGCCGAAATATAGCCATCGCAAGGACCTAAAATCCTCCATATCCTGGATTTCCCCAATTCCCGTATAGGGTCCATCAGAAAAGTTTGGCAGCAGCGAAAAAATATTCGTTTCTGGGATTTTAACGCAGATTAATGGAGAATAGTTCCACGATTCAGAATCTTGTCTTGGTCAAAGGATCGGATGGATATTGGCCGAAATATAGCCATCGCAAGGACCTAAAATCCTCCATATCCTGGATTTCCCCAATTCCCGTATAGGGTCCATCAGAAAAGTTTGGCAGCAGCGAAAAAATATTCGTTTCTGGGATTTTAACGCAGATTAATGGAGAATAGTTCCACGATTCAGAATCTTGTCTTGGTCAAAGGATCGGATGGATATTGGCCGAAATATAGCCATCGCCAGGACCTAAAATCCTCCATATCCTGGATTTCCCCAATTCCCGTATAGGGTCCATCAGAAAAGTTTGGCAGCAGCGAAAAAATATTCGTTTCTGGGATTTTAACGCAGATTAATGGAGAATAGTTCCACGATTCAGAATCTTGTCTTGGTCAAAGGATCGGATGGATATTGGCCGAAATATAGCCATCGCAAGGACCTAAAATCCTCCATATCCTGGATTTCCCCAATTCCCGTATAGGGTCCATCAGAAAAGTTTGGCAGCAGCGAAAAAATATTCGTTTCTGGGATTTTAACGCAGATTAATGGAGAATAGTTCCACGATTCAGAATCTTGTCTTGGTCAAAGGATCGGATGGATATTGGCCGAAATATAGCCATCGCAAGGACCTAAAATCCTCCATATCCTGGATTTCCCCAATTCCCCTATAGGGTCCATCAGAAAAGTTTGGCAGCAGCGAAAAAATATTCGTTTCTGGGATTTTAACGCAGATTAATGGAGAATAGTTCCACGATTCAGAATCTTGTCTTGGTCAAAGGATCGGATGGATATTGGCCGAAATATAGCCATCGCAAGGACCTAAAATCCTCCATATCCTGGATTTCCCCAATTCCCCTATAGGGTCCATCAGAAAAGTTTGGCAGCAGCGAAAAAATATTCGTTTCTGGGATTTTAACGCAGATTAATGGAGAATAGTTCCACGATTCAGAATCTTGTCTTGGTCAAAGGATCGGATGGATATTGGCCGAAATATAGCCATCGCAAGGACCTAAAATCCTCCATATCCTGGATTTCCCCAATTCCCCTATAGGGTCCATCAGAAAAGTTTGGCAGCAGCGAAAAAATATTCGTTTCTGGGATTTTAACGCAGATTAATGGAGAATAGTTCCACGATTCAGAATCTTGTCTTGGTCAAAGGATCGGATGGATATTGGCCAAAATATAGCCATCGCAAGGACCTAAAATCCTCCATATCCTGGATTTCCCCAATTCCCGTATAGGGTCCATCAGAAAAGTTTGGCAGCAGCGAAAAAATATTCGTTTCTGGGATTTTAACGCAGATTAATGGAGAATAGTTCCACGATTCAGAATCTTGTCTTGGTCAAAGGATCGGATGGATATTGGCCGAAATATAGCCATCGCAAGGACCTAAAATCCTCCATATCCTGGATTTCCCCAATTCCCCTATAGGGTCCATCAGAAAAGTTTGGCAGCAGCGAAAAAATATTCGTTTCTGGGATTTTAACGCAGATTAATGGAGAATAGTTCCACGATTCAGAATCTTGTCTTGGTCAAAGGATCGGATGGATATTGGCCGAAATATAGCCATCGCCAGGACCTAAAATCCTCCATATCCTGGATTTCCCCAATTCCCCTATAGGGTCCATCAGAAAAGTTTGGCAGCAGCGAAAAAATATTCGTTTCTGGGATTTTAACGCAGATTAATGGAGAATAGTTCCACGATTCAGAATCTTGTCTTGGTCAAAGGATCGGATGGATATTGGCCGAAATATAGCCATCGCAAGGACCTAAAATCCTCCATATCCTGGATTTCCCCAATTCCCGTATAGGGTCCATCAGAAAAGTTTGGCAGCAGCGAAAAAATATTCGTTTCTGGGATTTTAACGCAGATTAATGGAGAATAGTTCCACGATTCAGAATCTTGTCTTGGTCAAAGGATCGGATGGATATTGGCCGAAATATAGCCATCGCAAGGACCTAAAATCCTCCATATCCTGGATTTCCCCAATTCCCGTATAGGGTCCATCAGAAAAGTTTGGCAGCAGCGAAAAAATATTCGTTTCTGGGATTTTAACGCAGATTAATGGAGAATAGTTCCACGATTCAGAATCTTGTCTTGGTCAAAGGATCGGATGGATATTGGCCGAAATATAGCCATCGCCAGGACCTAAAATCCTCCATATCCTGGATTTCCCCAATTCCCCTATAGGGTCCATCAGAAAAGTTTGGCAGCAGCGAAAAAATATTCGTTTCTGGGATTTTAACGCAGATTAATGGAGAATAGTTCCACGATTCAGAATCTTGTCTTGGTCAAAGGATCGGATGGATATTGGCCGAAATATAGCCATCGCAAGGACCTAAAATCCTCCATATCCTGGATTTCCCCAATTCCCGTATAGGGTCCATCAGAAAAGTTTGGCAGCAGCGAAAAAATATTCCCTGTCGACGACCCACTGTACTTGTTATAATCCTGGTAGCGCCTATACAGCTCTTTGATTAGCGCAATTGTGGGCATGGTTATGATTGGGGAAGTAAGCACATTTTGTCGTCCCAAAAAAGTATGCTACGAAAATCGATTGGGAGCCGGATAAATCATAACAATGCTTGGGCATCATGTCCTGTCGTCCTTCGACATAGTCCTACTCCCCACGCAACCCCTGCTGAGCCCGGACTCCGGAGCCCGCCGCCCGGCTTTGATAAATGCAAAAATGCCTGGTATACATGTCTCTGGGGTTGATTTATCTATTTACTTGGCAGCCTCGCCATCGGGATACCGGGGACAGGGACATAGACAGGGTAGGTATGACGAACAGGCTTCTTTTTGTAGCTGTCAATATTTAAAACGTTGTCCTGCTCCCGAGCACGCAGCTGCTGATCCCTGCTCCCCGTGTGACCTCCACCACTGCCTCGCTGCGTGCTTAACAAGAGTTTATTGAATTTTATTTTCTCATCTCAATTTGTTGCAAGCACGGAGCCATTCCTTCTAAAAGACCCCCACCTTTTTTGGACAACATATTGCTTGTCCCATTTCTTGACACACTTCCAGAGGACCCAGCGAAAGGACACAAGTAATATTTTGGGTGCATTTAAATTTTAAATTGTTTTATTGCCGGACAGCAACCCCGAAAGCCGGGAAATAATTGAAATTTTGTAGTTGGAAAACACTTTTTATGCAGCGCGCTTGTAAATCGCTTATTACGAATTTCGACGCGGGGCAGGAAAACTTTTGCGCCGTGTTCGAGGAGTCAAGTTTTTCGATTACGGATTAATGTAATTTTTTTTTAACGAATATATACTTTTACACAGACATACATAGATAATAAGCGTATATATGTATGTATAAAATGCGTATTCGTGTTATTATTTTGTTCGTATTTTTTGCATTCTATCTCCGCGCCCGTTGCTCCCATCTAATTTGTTTGACTTGGCCGGGGTCGGCTTGAAAGTTTGATGAATTTTTAAATTTAAAAAGTTTATTTGTGCTTTTGTAAGTTGCCTGGCCAAGGGCTGGCCGTTCTGCGAGACGCTCTGAGCGGCGACTGGACTGGCATATTATTAGAAGTGCAGCCTGACTGACTCCGAGTCCGGTACTTCAAAGTGACTTCGCACAGCACTTGCGACGCTTTGGCCTGTCCCGTAAAGTTTCTGCCGCCCAACATATTTATTCGAATTCCCCTGGCGGCCTTTCTAATTTGAAAAATTGTATATTTACCCTCGGCGGAAAATCTTTCATGTTTTATTGTCAATATCCTTGTTTATCGTGTGGCGGCTTGCTGGATTTGTTCGCGGTCTTTATTAGCACCTTGGGGTTGTTGGCCCCCGCGAAATTGTCCTTCTCTTTGAATACTGCCTGTGATGTTGACAAAAATATTTGCCAAAACGACACTTGCAGCCAGTGGTTCGAAAAAACAGGTGGGAAAGTTTAAATGTAATTATATTCACACACTCTGGTGCCGTGTGGCGGCCTTAATTACACAAAGCCAAATATGGCAAGACTTAAATCAACATTCAAAAGGGGCTAATGCAGGAGGGGCTCGTGTCAAACAAAATCAATTACAGATAATTTAATGCTGAGGGCTGTGAAGCGGGGAAAGGGCCGACTCATAATAGAGTCATTTAAGTCCAGTTTAAACATTAATGAGAGTCGGGGGTAATTGCAATGGCAGCAGTAGCAACAGCTTCGTTCTACTAGTGTGCCGCGATAAATCGATAATAAATGTGGCAGGCTACAGGCTACAGGCTACAGCAATGGTTTCGCCATTACACCAACAGAGACAGCACACATACGCACCGTTGACACCCAACCATCGCCCGGACTCCTGGACACCTAACACAAAAGCCTGGGTGCAACACGACCGTGGGGAACAGCAACAGCAGAGCCCCATTGAACGCGACCACAGCTGGGGGAAAAAAAACAAGGGAGACGTCCAGGCAGCGGCGGTTTTTCCCTTTGCGCTGCAGTTTGCTAACAAATTGCAGCGACATTTTCAACGCCAACTAATCAATATGGACGACGTGTGGCCGGCTTGGAAAAGGGGACCGGAACGCAAGGACTATCGGGCCAAGAGAAGTCGCTTCCACAGGAGGTGGAACAGATGGCCGAGGCAGGCGTAAGTGCTGGCCATACAAATGCGGTTAATGCACGCCCGCACCGCGATAGTTGTGGCTGATAATAACGATTCGAAAATATAGGACAGATTTTTAACATTTAAAGTGATGCGAAAGTAAAAGGTAATAATATTATCTTTTGGGCCATTCAAAAAGACTGTAAAGGACAAAGGGATTTTAGGTGTTTCGAGTTTCATGATTCAGTTACTGTGGCACGACTATATTTAATTATAGGTTATTCTCTTAGGTCTAACTTAATGGTCTTATGGCTATCTGGACTTGCAGGTAAATAAATGGCTTACAAACACATGACTTGGCTACGAAACTACGAAATAACTACAACAATAACAAGCAGAGCACACAACAGCAAATAAGAGGTGTCTACGAGTTAGTTACAGTGTGAGTGGATAGTCTGATAAATATCCGAGAGATAAGAGATGATACTTCAAATGGCAGGCAAAGCGGGATCGGGTTAAAGAATGTGTGGTGGTTAGTGGGCTGAAATAAAAAGGAAAGCAGCTAACTTCTACTTCGCGGCGTGAAAATGACGAAAGGAAAACTTAGAGATCTGAGGAGGAGGAGAGTTGTTTAGAGTTTCGCTTAGTGAACACACAAACCTTTTTAGGAGAAGATAAGTGTAGTGAAGTTGGCGATGGCATAGAACAATCAGAAGATGCAGAACTGCAGCCGCTGCTGGCGCTACTGAAACCGCGAGCGCCGCCGCCCAGCGGGAGGGGATGCAGCGGGAGTGAGTGCATGGGGAGTGGTGCCGGCCCCAGATAGGAGCCACCACCGTTGTCCTCTCCAGCAACACCACCCAAACCCAATCCCAGCCCGCCGAGTTCGACGCCCAGGATCCCAGCTGCTGCTGCCGGCGGCTGCTTCTTAGTAGTAGTGGTAGTAGTTCTAGTTACGGCAGATAGATTAACTGTATTATTTACATTGTTGGTCGGTGTAGTGGCCGCCGAGGTGGGGGTAGCCGCGGTTGCGAACATGGCCGACGAGGCCACCGCCGCCGCCGGAATGATCGTCAGCGGGGTACTCGGTGCGGCGAAGAACTGCGCCGGCACTGCCGGCACGGAGACGGAGACGGGCACCTGCACGGGCACCGGCACCTGCGAGGACTGCGCCGGCTTGGTGGGCGTGGCGGGAGCGGCCACCGCACTATTCACTTGCAACTGCATGTACGTCTGCAGCATGGCCTGTGCTTGAGCTTGGGCTTGAGCTTGTGCCTGAGCCTGGTAATGGAACTGCTGATGCAGTTGCTGCTGCGCCTGTTGCTGTTGCTGTGCCGCCTGCTGTTGCTGTTGTGCGGCAAATGCTGCAACCTGCTGGTGAAAGACCGCGTGCTGCTGATGCTGCTGTTGCTGCTGCTGCTGCTGCTGTTGATGCTGATGCTGATGCTGGTGCACCTGCATGGCCTGATAGGCGGCGGCGGCTGCTACCGGATGCTGCGGATGCGGATGCTGATGCGGATGTGGATGTGGATGCGTGGACGGCGGTGCGTGCAACAATTGCATTTGCTGTGCGTGGTTGGTTAGATTATTCTTGTTGGTTTTTGTTTTTTTCTGGCGAGTTTTTGTTTTGTTATGGATTGGTTTCAGTTTGGGTTTTGAATTGGATTTTTCTGTTTCTCCAAAAAATCATAAAAACGGAATGACAATAAACTGAATATTGTGTCGAGTGTCGGTTGTTCCCTTTCGGCTTGATCCTCTAAAATCATAAAGCTTTGTTCTGGGAGCTGCGGTAAAGGAGTAGGCTACGCAGAAAGTAGTGTAAGATTTTCAAGATCTAGATAGCTGGGACAAGTTAGCCAGAGATAGAGGACAGATAGAGGAAGGCTTAGGCTTAGGCATAGGTGACAGAGAGAAGGAGAGCAGTGAGAGTCGTCGAGCGCTACGAGTGGATAGGAAGACTACGCTTGGAACTTTGGAGACCAGAAGTCGGAGGCAGAGATAGGGACAGAAAGCACAGAGACAGATCAAGGCGTCGCGCCTCGAAACGAGTTAACCAAATTGTATGCCAATGACTGGGCCGGCGGCGAACTTGAACATAAACTATATATACAATATACAAAGGCTTTTAAATAAACACTAGTTTCAAAACTTAAATCCAACAAACTAAACATAATCTTAAACGTATAATCCTAAACCCAAAAGAAAATAAAGACACGCCAAGCCATTGGACACTGAAAGCCTTAAAGAATCTTTGAAGTCGAAAGTTGGCAAGTTATAATAGGAATAGAAGAAGTTCAGGTTAATTATGGCAGAAAGAGAGGTAACCAAAAATGTAGTTAGGATTTAGCATAGTAAACTGTACAAGTTCATTATATATTTTTGCTTTCATGGTTTATATATTAAGTAGTTAATAAGTATTTATATGGCAAAGTGGTCATCGAGATATACAGTTCCTGATTAGGATTTCGAATTCTGTTTTCATTGATTGCACAGGTGAGGTAGGTGTTAATATTGCAATTCTAATTTTGATGTTTCGGTTTCGATTAAGCTGACGGGTGCGGTTTAATTGGATTTTTGGGACGACTGATTAAGCGGCGCTTACCATGATTAAGTCTTGTATAGGGGAGGACTCGGCCGATTCGGATGCGATGATCTCGCTTTTTACCGTTGCCCCGGGCGCTGTTTCTGAAGCTGTAACCGTAGTGGCTTCTGCTACCGCTGAGGAGGATGTGGGTGGCGGCGGCGTGCTGGGGTTTGAGCTGGCGATGACGTTGGCGGTGGCGTTGGCGGTGGCGTTAGCGGCTAGCGATGCTTGTGAGCTGCTGCTGATACTGAGCGCTGCAATCGCTGCGGACGCCGTGGTTTCTGTTAACGCGGCAATGATGACAGTTTATTGGCAACAAATGTTGATTAAATAACTCCTCTGCTTCTGTTTCTATTTTTCACTTGGTTTTCGTATCGTTCCGTCGTTATTATTTAATGGCGCGTCTCGAGATTTGTTTAGTTTAGTTTGGTAATTTCTCGCCGGATTTGGGTCGAGGGAAAGTAATGCAGGGTGGTTCTGATTGTGTTTTTGTGGATATGATTTTCTCTCTTTACTGGGAGAAGACAATGCCAATTACTTTCTAGTTCAAATCACTGCCTATGCCAATTGTGCTACTGTAAGCTTTACGCAAATTGTTGCTTAATCTAGTCGTCGACTTAACAAAGGGACAACTACAACGTTACAACTATAATGAGTTTTATTGGATTTTGAGCGGTATTCAAATTTATTTATTTGTTCAACCCGAAATATGCCTAATGCGATTTATCACTACTGGTAGTAGACTATGAATAATATAGATTCTGTATATGTAGATTTGAAAACCGTTTAGAGATTGTTTAAAGTTTGATTGATTGTAGATTGATTGATTGTAGATTGTTGATACGATTGGTTAAGCCTCAAAGTTCCTTCCGCCTACAGGAGTGTTTTAGTTGTCTTAGAGATTGTCATAGAATAAAGGTAGAATGCTAAAGCTAGCAAAAGTTCTCTTTATAAATATGGTATACGCTGCTGTAGAGGAGATGTATACGAATGTATATATATAAATCCTATATATCGCTCAACTGCCACTTGCGATGATGTGTATATGAAATACGCTAATTTCGTGTGATTGTCAAAACGCGATTTCTTGTCGATCGAGGCATTGGTTAGTCCCGGCGATCCCTCTTTAACCCCCTTTTACGCCCCTTAAAAACTTGTATTCTTACTCTAACAATAGAGGTGAGTGAGAGAGGATGCTGGGGAAAATATTCGCAGCTTCTACAATTAGGATTTCATTTGAGATTGATAGACTGATTGAGTGGGTCCTTTGATTGACGATCTGTGCTTATGAACTACAAATTGACTTTATCACTCCTACTGACTGATACACGCCTGGCTGCTGCTTTTAAACCCTATATTGGTTGCTTTGATTGTTTGTTTTCCGAGATTTATCTTGGCATTTGTCAGTGTTTCTCTAATACAGCGAATTCTAATTTCTATTTATCTGTTTGCCGCCATCTCTTTGATGCTGATATGTTGCTATTATTAAAAGGGTACCTTCGCTCCTTGTAAATATTTATACTTTATTTCCAATGATTAAACAACCTTTTTCTTAACTCGCTACTTCATTGCGGCTACCGTTCGACCTATCCTAGCTATCACCTTTTCTTTTCCTTCCTTGATGCCCCGTTCGGCGGTTTGTAACCTTCCTAATTGATTTTCGCCTTTCCCTTATTATTTCCCTTTAAGTGCCAAGTTGCACTCAAAATGAAAAGCCCAACACACAAATATATATAAATTCATATAAAATTCACAAATAACTTTCTCGCGATCGTCCCGGCACGATTTCGACGACGATTTTTGTGTGTAAATATATATTTTACTTTTATACAATTTAAAATACTATTCTGCTTCCAATAAAATTCCTTTGATTTAGCAACAATTTGCCACTTTTCCCGTTTCTTGTTTTGGTTTTGTGCTTTTATGATTTCCAAATTTTGTAATCTCTTTAGCTTTATGCTCTAATGGGGATTCTTTTTGGTCATGTTTTGATGGCTGATGGGTTTGGTAATGGAGCGGGCGGGCTTTGGAAGGGAGTTGTTTTTTTTTTTTTTAGAGAAGTACCAGAGTATGCTTTGCGACACTCGATGCCATTATGTTTTTGACCGAAGTTAGACTTGCATATTATAAAAGTTTTTATAGCTGGCCAAGAAATGAGAATTGGTGTGATTACTTTCTGATGCAATAGAATATTGTGGGAAATAAATTAAATTAAAAGGCAGAGTAAAACAGAGTAAAACATATTTAAACGTTAGGTCTTTTCACCTAAACTTGTGTTGCCAATTCAAAGCCAAACATGAAGCTCCAGAAAAAAATATCCATTGTATTATACATGAAATTATGATGCAAATAAAGTAAATATGTATCAATTTGAATAACAAAATGAGAAACAAGAAAACGAGACACAATGGGCATGAATATTTAATAATAGTTAGCTCTTATTACCAATTAAGTGTCGAGTCAGAGTCGTTGAAGTTTAGTTGGTGTATTTATATCTTTTTCTGTTTTAGTTCTATTTTTCTGGTTATTTTTTGCAACAATAGTTGGGGTATGTCTTGTAATTATGGCTCTGAAACAAAAAGAAAAAGTTCACGGAATGTTTCGGGTTTTTCAACATTTTGTGCTCGCTTATGTGCTTCAAAAAGTTCAATTATTTTAACTCTTTTCTTTTGTTTTCGTTTTTATTTTTTATTTTTTTGTGTCCAGACATTCTTTTTATTATCTGTTTTGTGAGTCGCGAATAAACACGTTTTTGGGCCGGGAATCGCTAAGCGAAAATTAATACGAATGCGAGCTGCTCGTCTTTTCTACCTTTCGTCGTCTGATTAACACACGCACGAAATTTCTTTGGCTTTACCGGTTTGTTGTGCCACTGCTGTTGTTTTTGTTGAGTCACACTTTGGGCTTGGTGCAAAAAAAATATATACACGAAGGAACAAATACACATGTAGACGAATATACTCATGTATATACTATTAAATGAAACAGCTACGAAGAGTTCAGGCCAAGAACTGCCGCGTGGGCTGAAACAGCGCCATCTCCCACTATCTCCCTCGCACTTCCAGGCGACGTGTAATTACAACAATAAAAATTAACTACGGGAATTATTTGGAAGCGTACTTAGTACAGCGACAAGTGGCCGAGGAGAGTCTATGGCTCTCTGGCTCTGGATATCTGTGTGCGGCCTATTGGAACGCCAGGCCATACGATTTAATGGCCGGCCGTGGCCATAGCCGTAGACTCGAATCGCTTCAAGTGAGTTGAGCCGAGTTAGCTGGCTCAGGAAGACAACGTCTGCGTTTTTGTTTTTTTTGCTGTTTTCTTTTACTTTTCTCTGCATTTGGGGGTTCGTGTTGTTCTGCTTTTGTTTTTATTTACTTTTTTGTGGGCTCGCAAACACAAAAACGTGTTTCTTTGTTGCCGAGACTCTTGGGTTTCTGTTCTGCTTGCCGGCTAAGTCTGGCTCTAAGCGGGAGAAGCGGAACGGCTTGTACAGGACAGGCAAAGATGAAGAGAGGGAATATGTGGCTCAGAAGCCAGAACTCAGAAGCCAGAACTCAAAACTCAGAATTCAGAAACCAGAACTTGTTGTTGCCAAGGCCTGTTGGAAATGATGGGGAAACAACATCAGCCAAGAAGAACTGGAGAGCGGCTCTTCGCGAGCAACGAACTTTTGCCCAAGCAATTTTTGACTATGCTTTACTCGTCTTTCGTTTATTGTTAAATTATGGCTTATAAGTGAGCACAAAATTGTTAATTTTTTCCGTGTTTTTTGTTGTTGTTTCTTTTCGAGTTTTGTCTTTCAGGATGCTTACATTTTAAAGAGCGCAAGGTGCTTAAGCGAAACACTTGGAAAAGAAAATAAAGTTCGGATGGGTTAGACTTTCGATTCGATTCGATTCGATTCGAGTCACACGCGCAAAAAGTGAAAACACCACAACCGCAGAGAAGCCGGAAGCAGTTTGATTGTCTCGGATTAGAATTCAGTTTTAAAATTCTTTCATTTACTGGGGGGGCGACTGTGGACTGCTACTGGATGTGTGATCTGTTCAAGCCGAGCACTGGATGCGAACTGCGCGTGTTATTTTTTTACTTTTCATCATTATCCGCGGGAGTTTGCGAGGCGTTGTTGCTGCTGTTGCGGCTGTATTCGATTTGAGCCCAACTTTGATTTGTATATTGAAATTCGTGGGTGCTGGGCTGGCTGGCTGGCTGTTGCTGTTGTTCTTGATGCTGCTGCGATGTTGCTGCTACAGGGGTGCTGCTGCTGGGCTGGCAGAGGGGGTTCGCTGACGTCTGTTTTGGTGGAGGTGTGTGGCGGCGGTGGTTGGTTTTTGGTGTTCTGGATGTGGATGTGGATGCGGATGCGTTGACTGCGACGGAGGCAGAAACTAGGACTTCGACTGTGACTGCGACTGAGGCTGAGACTGAGGCTGCCACTTCCGAGTTAGGCGATAGCTAACGGAACAGACGACCGACGCGATGCTGTTGCTCTTGCTGCTGATGATTCTGATTCCTATAGAGAGCCAACGAGCTGAGCTGAGCTGAACTGAGCTGCTGAGCGGCGGACAGATTGGAACGGGTTAAAGCAAAGACTGTACGAAGACTGAAGTAAGAGCACCAGGCATTCTAAGGTAATATACCTTTTTGTTTCGGAGTCGGACGCCCCTGCGAGCGTCGCCGTCGCTGCTTTTGTCTGGATTGAATCTGTTGCGCCAATGCCGACTGCGACGCCGGCAGCGACGCGTGTTAACCAAAATAAAGCAACAGTGGGCCCCCAAGAACCTGAATCGGCCAAAAGAACGAAGAGCCACACCGAGCTCCCCCACAACACATTACGTCGGGTCTGGTCGGCTGAATTTCTCCTTTGGGCAGAGCGGCGACTCCGAAAAATAAAGGCCAGTGGCAGTAGCACACCTTTGAGCCTTCTCCTTTTCGCGTACTCTCTCTCTCTCGCTCCGCTCTCAGCTGTTCTTTTGCTACCTGCCGGTTCGATTATATTATATTATAGGCTTCTTCTCCCTTTGCGGTGATTTTCTCAGGTGCTCTTATTAGCAATAGGGCCCTTTTGTTCATTATGGCCAAGAGCCCGGGCTCTTATACTAAACGAGAGGGAAAGACGGAGGAAGGAGAAAGGCCAGCGGCGCGTATAAGACATTCGAGGATCGGGAGTCGGGCAGTGGGAGGTGGGCTGGCTTTGGACTGGCATGGGGCTGCCCCAGACCACTTTGTTGTAATCGCAATTGTTGCAGTAACATTACTGGCGCACACATACACATTCAGGAGCGTTGGGAAAAGCGCACCCACTCATACGCACTCCCACGTGAGACAGCAAATGTATGCGCCATGCGTGCGCGCCCCGTCAGGAGCCCCCAGGTGCGAGTGAGATGGCCACCGAAGGTGTGCGAAGGAGAGGGAGCGAGATACGGCAACAGCAGAGGCAGAAAAAAGCCAAAACGACGTCGGCAGCAAAATCAACGAGAAAATAATAATTGTTACACCTGCTTCGGAAATTTAGCCAAAAGGGGGTGGCATACACACACACACACACACAAACACATCCGCACACGCACACGCACCCACAATGTGCCGAAGTCCTGCTCGGCTTTCAGGTGAGCTTGGGCGACCACCACCCCCCGGCACAGAGTCGAATGCCGAAGCGCGGAAAAGCGAAGCTCGGCCAGCACGCCGACAATTCGGAGCGAACGGAAAGGCCGACGGCGGGCCGAATACTCCCGACGACCAACACGGCCGACGTCAATTCCGAAATCCGGCAGAGCGCATGACGGCAAGGTGAAATTCGGCCGAGGTGTGTGGGCAGTGGGGCTGCGAGTGGGTGGCTCCCCCTGCGGCTGGGGCAAGTTCCGAGAGGATTTTGTTGTAAGGGGTAGTTTGTCGCTTAACAGTTGGTAAGGGGTAGTCCAAGTCTGTTGGCCAAAAGCTCTCCTAAGCTTTCTGATACCAAGGAGACTTTTGGGTAAGCAATTAAAATTAGAATTCCAGTTTTAAAATCTACATTTACGATTTAGGATATGCACTTTGTATATAAAAGCTAACGCTTAATGGATTCGCATTTGATATAGTATTGGGCGACTATGTTTTGCCCCTGTTTCTACGCTTTTGTGGTTTTCGTACTTTTAATTGCGAATATCCCGCTATATTTCTGAATCAGGGTTCCAGCCCCCCACCCACACACATGCAGCGTAAATCCCTTAATGCACTTCCCTACTGCCGACATGCAAATGATGCCCTTTGATTGGATCTGGATGGGTGTGTGGGGGAAGCTCCGCTCCCTCTATGAGTTTTGGCTAATAAGAATAAATTTCATTTGCTGTACTTAGCTCCTTTGCGCATTCTTTTTAAGGACCTTTAGCCTGGCTAGTCCATAAACCGAAGCGAAGGTTTTAGCTTTGTCAGCTGGTTGGTTGGCTCGGCATTTCATCAACCTCATCCCTGATCGGTGGAAAAAACACTTTTAGAGGAGCGTTAAAACCGACGACGAGCCAATGTCTGTGTGCATAAAAATGGCTTTGTTATTGTTGCAGGCGGCCGGCTGTGGCATCGGAAAGAGCAACAAAAACAATGGCAGTATCAGCCCCGTCATCGATGACGCCGCCGAAGAGAGCTGTTGTAGTTGTAAACGGTTTATGGGATTTACGCGCAATTTGCTGGCAGCTTTCATGGCAGTACACTGAGGGAAACTTTTAATTTCGTTTATAATTTACAAATAAGAAATCGAACAAGATTTGGCAGTGACAGGGCCTTGCTCACTTCCTACTATTGAAATATCATTATCCAATTTTCCCAAAACATTTTCACGATTCAATTTCGAGTGTAGTGTGTATTGCAGCGGGGGTCACCGATATAAAACAATATGCGCCCAATCTAAGCCTTGCTCGTTAAATGATTTTGCGTCTGCTTCTCCCCCGTTCCGGCCAATCATCCGATTTAGCCAGTATTAGCCATTATGCTGTTGTTTTTGTTTTTGTTGCCGTTTGGTATAGGTAGTTGGAAAACAACAACATAAACAAAATGTAAAACGCAGCTTACCTGCACAGAGCATAAAAAGCGAAATCCAGCCAGGGAAAAATAAAGAAATCAAATCAAATAAATTTCAAGCTCAAATATTGATTAAGCTGTAAAAATTGCTAACCAAAAAGGAAATGCTTTACATAATACTCTGTTCAATTGGCTGTACAATCTGAGAACGGATGGGTCCCAAAAAAGGGGCTGGGAAGCCGCCTTTCGGGCAACAATGTTGCAGAAACAAGCTGGCCAACGAGTACAGCCATGGCACAAAAACCAAAAACGAATAGAGCCGCACAGAATGCAGTTCTGTCTACGAGAAACTTGCTCAGGTTGCATCTCCCAAGAAACATGGCTACGGCTACATACATCATTGTGCCAGCCGCATATTTGAGAGTGTATTTGTTGCATGCAACCGTGGTTGGGGAAGCTGCTAGTAAATCGGCTCAGGCATGCAACAAGCAATGAATCTCTATCCCAGCCGCGTCGCACAGAGCCAGGAAAAGCGCCGCTGCCAGAACGCAGTAAGCGAAGCTGGCAAAGATACAGCCAAGAAATGCAGCTAGCTCTCAGTGCCGTTGACTTTGACAATTCAAGTGCAACAAGCTGGTGGGGCAAGACTGAAAACAGATGGAAAGGCACCCAATACTAAACATATTTTGAGAACGCGAGAGCTCGTACACTTTGAAATCATCAACCATAACAGCCAGGAATGCATTGGCTAGTCGAATGCTTTAAGAGAAGTATGCGGTAACAGCATTATCTGGTAGCAGTGGAAGTTGCGGCACAAGTCTCTTCTCTCTTAGTCGCAGCTCGGTGCAACAGTAAGCCTGTATTTTCAATACAACGAATGAAGCCAGGCGAATCTGGCCGTCAGAGTGGGCAACCAAGGTAAGGAGTCCAACCAGCCAACCAACAACGGAGAACACGAAGCATTCAGCCACGTTTTAAGTCAGTCGGATGCATTGTTTTCTAGTCTTGTTTCATTTATTATTTATCATTTCATTTACGTTATCATTAAAAATTGTTCATTAAAATAAATTTAAAATGCTTTAAGCGAAACTGGAAACTCGGAAGCGTTTGCTACCTCTTGGCATTCCTTTTTACTGCCACTGCTTGTGGCCGCAAGTCGCCACGTTTGCGTCGCGTCTTAGCCGCCCTCCCCTTCCCGGCCCACTCCTTAGGAATGCACAACCTCATGACACATGGTAAAATAATATAAAACTGTCGCTTGGCTTTCGTTGACTTGGCTATATTGCACCAGAGAGTAAGCCCTTTGAGTGGAATTATAGCAAGCGAGTTCCCTAGAGAATTTCTCTCTTGCAGCGCCTTCGCATATTTAACTTTCAAATCAGTACAAGGATCTATCATAATGTCCTAATCACTTACTCTGTTCAGTAGAGCACGCTAGATGAAGATGGTAGGATGAAGATTTCCATTTGATTGACTTGTAAATTATTCCAGTTATACATATAATAACGTTACAAATGGCTTTCATGCGACTTATTACCGAATCCTGGACCAGAGAAGTGGAGAAAATATTCGAGTCAAACATAAACAAGCACCAACACCGATGGCAGGTTGCAGAAAAGCGAAATATAATATTATACAGGCATAAGGATGCCTTCGATTGAAACAAGTTTGGCAACTTTTCAATGGCGAGCATTCTGTAGCCCTGTGGCGGAGTTATGCGAGTGGCGGATGGCGGTCGGTGGATGCTTGGAGGACATCGTTGGCCTTCTTTGGACTTCGAACGTCTGAGCCGTCGAAAGTGTAAATGGGTGTGGCGAAAATAATAAGACAGCCAGCATTTCAAAACTGCATCAATCGAATTGGGGCAGCCACGTCGTCCATTAGCCCAAGTGCTTTAGCCATTATCGCCGGGAATATAGCCACCAAAGCTGTGGCTATAGAGCCACGCTAATGGCGCGGAGAGTTCGTTATGATTCGTCCACCGACTAGTAGCAGCCGGGAGGTTCGGACTCTGAAGGTCTTCGCGTAGCGTAATGAAGCATAATCCCATTGTAACCACTTACAACCAATAAGGACAACAACAAGCAACGACGCTAAGCGGATTGGACCAAGGAATGGCGAGATTCGAAGCCCACGGCCACGGCCGTTGAAGGAGAAAGACGGTGAGTACGGCGTCAACTACTTGGCATATCCTGGCACACTGTCTGACTGACTGAATGACCCCCCTCTTGAAGTGGCACATTTTAAGTTTATTTACCTGACCACTTTGTCCCTTCCTGATCCCTGATTCCTGATTCGTGACTCCTGATTTCCGATTCCAGCACGGGCTATTGATGTCTGAGCTTTTCATTAGCGTAATTTGGTGACAAAGAATTTTGTTTGCCACTTGAGAGAAGTATTGTGCTTGCTTTGAGCCGTGTATTTCAAATTAATGCCTAGTGTTAATATCAGGACGATAATAGGCTTCCTAAAGAATACTTTAAAGGAGATGAAGAGTTTATAATTCCCTTTCAAGAAACGGAGTTAAGGTGAGCCTTCTAATCAAGAGAAAAGAACGAGGCGCCTAATCCAGGCAAGCAAATCCCGGAGTCCATTGGAATCAAGACGGTCGAGTCAAAGAAGCCGTTGGCAGAAACCAAAATGAAGAAAACAATAAGACGCCGCTGCCCCTACCAACGCGAATGAGTATATGAAAATACTAAAGTCCTCGTGGAAGCAAAAATAAGCTGGCCAAGACTGCGCTGTCCTCTGCCTTTCCGACTTGAGTGTGATTTATGGTGGTTTAAAGGTTGGGTGGCCTCGACTCGCTGCAAATGCACAAGGTTTTTGGGTAAATCGGGACCAACGGCTAATGAGCTTTCTACGAATGAAAGTATTTTGAAATCTCGCGACAAAGAAATGAAATGAATGAAGGGATGTATAGTCAATCTACTATTGGTTCTCTCTGAATGACATACTATTTATGACTTTTATACAGAGCTCTCTAGATATAATAAACATGAGCAAAAAATTGTTGGGAATCCAGTTTGGCAACTACAATAATTTGTTCCTTTTTTTCTTTATTTTCAGCGCACCATTTAAGGGCCTCAAGGCCAAGGTTTAACGAGACACTCGAAGACAAAAACAGAAAGAGAAACGGCAACAGAAACTGATCGCAATCGGGAGGGAGAAGCAGGGAGCCAAGTTAGCAAGTGCCTGCCAAGTTGCAAGTCAAAGCGAAGCAACAGGAAGAAGTGGCATGCCACACGATTCCACGATTCCATGCATAATAAATGCGCAACTGGTGTGCGAGGAAACCGGTTTAGGCCTCGCTTTCGCAGATAACTGTTATACCGAGAAGAGGGGTCGCGCTAACTTGGCCAACAGAAAAGCTCTCTCTTCTACCAGTAAGGGGAAGGTCCCTTATAGACTGTTGCCAAACAGTCTGAGAAAAGGACGAAGGGGAATCAAAGCTTTCGTCTGTTATGAAGAGTTTGTAGAAGAGGGTGGCGGGTCATAGAAAAGATAGACCTGCCGATGGCCAACAAGCGAAGGAGCTACTGCCGAGTTCCGGCGGCAAGTCAGCGCAGCAGACCCATCATAGGCTCCTGATGCGCACTGGAGCGGAATTGGCAAGCGTTCTTGCATTATTGTAACTTTTACTTCAAACAAAATAAAAAAACTCTTCATCTACTTATTTACCATCAGGCTGCAACTGAAAAGAAACGCCTTGGCAACATCGGTGAGAAGTGGGAAATTGAATCTTATGGGAGAGTGACTCGAGCAACAACATGGTGGGGGAATCAGAGTCACGATCTTAGCCACACAGAAATGCATATGGCCATAGAATGTCTCTATGTACTGGCGTTTATTGACCCTGATGAAGTTGGCAACAGCAGAAGTGGCTGTTGGCTGTTCGCCTGCACTTGGCCACATTCTTACACAAATGGCAAAGCTGCAGCAAAAGCCGCACGAAACAAATTAAAAATTCAAAGCCGGACAACTCCGCGAGGAATGCAAGAACAGTGATGCGACGAACAAACTCTTATATTTTCGTTGTTGCGTCTTGCTTTTGGCCAAGTTCAAGCGCAAAGTCAGCAAACAGCAAACAAGTCCATTGGGGTGACCGCCTATTCTGCAATGAAAACCAGTTTGGACTGCATTTTTGAATTCCCTGCACCGTCGCGTGATGCTTCTGGCCAGCCACAAAAGCATTTAAGCAAAAGTCTTTTGCCCCACGATTTTCTGTCTGCGGCCGATATACCATACGATTTGTGCCGCTCAGATAGCGTTATCGTCTTCGTCTCGGCATTTTAATTGAAATGCCTCCAAGGGGGAGCCGCGGCTGAGAAATTTTTCGCAAGTATTCAAATTTAATCGCACATATAGCTGTATTGAGCGGTCGGCCAAGTCATCATCCTTTGGCTCAAAACATGCTAATAATAAAGTTCTCCAAATATGCCAAACTTTGTGCGTAACAAGAGCCGAAACAACAAAAGCACTGCCAAACTTTAGCATAATAAATAAATAAGGGGAAACGAAATCGCCTCAGGAGTGGTGAGGGAAAAGTAAATTCGACTGGCATAGCCTCTAATGAAAATAGATTTCTTGTTAAATTTTTTGCACTTCCTCCTGGCTGTATAGTACACAGCCATTTATCATAATTTCTGCACTGATTTATAAACAGGGGCGTAATAGCGTACATACCTATGGCCATACATAAATAATTTGCAGCCAGACACTCGCCCGAAATGTAAGAATTAAATCAAAGTTTAATCGGCAATCTTAAATAAAAGATCAAATGTAATTCAAATGTAATTTCCACTTATATATACTGCATTGAAATATCGCATTCAGCGGAAACGAGATTCGGGGGGAGACGGTGTGGCAGGTGGGGCAGCTCCAAAGCTCCTCAATTATTAACGCGCTCTTATTCAATGCATACTTTTGGGGCTGCCGGTGAGAAATCAACTTTTGAAACACCCAAACAACGAGAAGGCGCAAAAAATGGGGCTAGAATTGGGGAGGACTGCGTAGTTGGGTCCTGTGATTGGCTCTGAAAACACTTGGCATCATTTGGCTGGCAACGTTTTCATAATTCAACCTAACAAATGCATCTAAAAATGGAATTATTTAGTAATGAAATCTCCCTTCTCCTTGGCCTAGCATTGACGCCCTCCGAGAGGGTCCATTAGACGGAGTATTTTTAAATGATTCTTGCCACTAAGCATCAGTCACACTGAGTTTATTCGTCGCCGCTCCACTGCCACTTGGCATGATTTTCACATTTCTACCGACCGGCCCTCCTCCCACACGCCCACCCACCTCCTTGCAACAGTTCCTGCAGAAGCTCAAGGCCTTGGGTGTTTTAGCAAACAAATTACTTTTAATTTTATGTGACTTTGATTTTTCCAGTTTCTATCACTTCGACCCCTCCTCGAGCAGGATGTGAGTTCCACCCGCACCGCCACCCTCAGCTCTGACTAGGCATCTTCATTATCAGTGGTTTTAGTGGGGTCCTTTTGTTTCTTTCTTTTCTTTGCGGCACACGTCCCCCCATCGCCGTGCGAGTGCAAAAATCAGTAGCTTGTTGATCAAAAAATGGGGCAAATGGGAAGAGCAAGTGACTTTTGAGTGACAAATTGTTTTCAAATTTCGACTGGAGGCTGTGCGTATTTGTGTTAATGGCATAAATTTGCATAAAAGCATTAACTGTTTATTTGTGTTACCGCTTTCTCCTCTGCTCTCCCCTGGTCTTAGCCACCCCTTTGCGAAAATTTGCAAATTGGCCACGGAAGAAACAAGGATGAAATTCAAATCACATTTTTTGACTCCCTCATTCCATCTCATTTCCCGCACACACAACAACCTTTCCACCAAACGCTCCTTATATGAGTGTTTCGCTTGAGAGCAAAAGTGAATTGCCGTTGATTATTAGGGGAAAATCCAGAGGCTGGGGGGTGGGCCGGGCGAAAAAGAAAAGAAAAGGCGGAGAAGGTTCACCTTGCGATTTATTGAGTGGATTCCTTTTCCCCTCGGGTTCCAAATGTAATTTTGCTCCCGTATTTATTTATTAAAGCCCTCGAATAACATGAAAAAAGGAAAACAGCCTCCTGATTGAATTGTGACAAACTTTCCACCCCAATCCCACCCACCCCTGCCAAGGCGAAGAATGCAAATTAAAACGAGATGGGGCTGCCCGTTGTTTGGGCCAGTTTCCTCCATAGGTGCTTCCTCCTGTTTGTTTAAATAACCGAAAACAACCTATAGAAAATATTACGGATATTAGAAACGATAAGCCGGAGCTGCGGGTCCCGAAAAACTACGCTACACGGAAAGTAATTCATTAAAAACAATTTAACAGTCAATTGGTTTGGTTGGGGACAACATTTCCGAATCGAATATTGCACACATGAAATCCTGCGCTATCGGGCTGACATCAACTAATTCGACTAATTAACGGCTCCATAACGCTTGACTAAACAAGGCGCACAAAACGTGTAATTACCGGGCTATTATTTTCGATTTTGACAATATCTCAACGCGATACTGATACACTAATATGAGGATCAAAGGACCTCGGGTTGGGGAGGAACCTGCTGCATGCATCTAGAAAGTCACGGCCACCCAGGAGCCCCTTTCGCTTTCACGGTCCCACTGCACGAGGGGCAAATGTGCCGTATAATTTGTTAGCCTTTGTATATGCTGATACCATTAGGCAAGGAAGCGAGGAGCGCAGGAGATGCTAATGCAAATCCCACGTGGTTGGCTGCCGTGTTTTATTTGAGATTTTGTCAACTTTCGGCGCCCACACCCTGTTCCCAGCTCAGCTCAGCTCGTGCGTGCGTCTTTTGGAGCCAGTGTTGATTCTGCTGGTGCCATTGTCACGTGTTGAGCACCATCGAGTGACACAAATGAAGTGGCTGCTATTAGCTTTAAAACGAGCAGACGCTGTGGCTTTGTGCCACATGCCACATACAAACACTCCGTCGCTTCAAGCCCTACGAGTGGTCATTGAAACTATGGTATCTGTGGCACTAAGGCTAATCTTGGTATTCACACTACGGTTGCACTTCTGATTCAAATATAATCAACTCAATATACTGAAATAATTATTTGCAAGGCATGTGGCAGGGGAGCAGCTAATGCTTCGACTTTGCCTGCGGATTAACCCACTTACCCATTTACATTTGATGTTCGTAAAAATTGGCTTATCTGGGATATCAAAGATGCCCCAGCAGCCCCCCCTTCGTGTGCTCCTGCATAATTCAGCCACATTTTTCTACCACTTTTATTCAATTTGCACCCAACAAACTGGAGCTCGCAGATGCCTGGCGCCTTGGATGTTTTTTTTTTTTTGGTGTTGTACGCATTTTCCGGAAAAGGGCTACGCGTTGCTGCTACCACTACTTGCGTTGACACCATGAAATTCACTTAAATTGTAATTTACTTGCACTTACGCCCAGTAACCTCTGCGCCTTGGCCCTGCGTCCCCCCCCAGCCACCCCTGGGCAAATCCGTTTCGTTGCCTATGGATGCCCGACTGTCACATTGTGCTCTGCTCGGCGTGCTCAAAAATTCCTTTTGAGAAATTGAATCCCTGACATGCTACTGGACCAACACGGATCCGGCAGTCCCACGTTCGAGTGTCTCACTCTTGTTCTTCCTATTCCCCCTCCACCACCCCCTCCCACACCCAGGCGTACGGTCTCCTCTGCATTTGTTCCTGCTACTTACGCACCAATGGGATTTCCGCTGCTTATCTCATTTTCAGCATATTATATCAAAAACATCAAAATATTTATTTCACGCTCTGCGAGCGGAAACTTTCCCGTCAAGGATTTTTGTGTAGTGCATGTGGGAGGATTGGTTCGGAAAGGATTCCAGTTTGGAGAAGACAATTACTTATTTTATTATTTTATGAGTGAATCGAAGTGTTGCATCTTAGTCAGAGCTTCTTGGCCACTTTAAAGATTTAATTGAAGCAAATGGAAAATTATAATGGGCCCACGAAACTTTTCTCTTTGTTGGCTTAAAAATAACGTGGAAAATCCGATTAAAATTTGTTCCTTTGGACTTGCCAATGGTTGCACTTCAGAATGTGGGGGCCGGAGTGTGTGTAAAAGTCACTTAAGCGCTCAATCTGTCAGCCATTTGACCAATTAAAAGTTTTAGCCCTAATACGCTTCATTTGATAAAGTTGCGTACACACCCAGGGGGCGGACGGGAGCACCACGGCTGAGACTGAGTGCACTAGGAAACGAATTAAAGGGAGGAACATAAAAAATACAAGGAACCGAATAAGAAAACTTTCAAAGGAAGCTCAAAAAAGGGAGCGGCGAACAGCTTTTGTTGCTTATTGAAATTTATTGAGATTTATGCATAATCTCTGCCCGGCACAGACGAAACTTTCGCCCAGCTGTCAATCACGGGGGACCCCCCCCGCCTGGCCGGGTACGTTCCTCTCCGCTACCGGTCAGTCAACAGGCCTTCATCCTCCAGTGACCAATAAAAACGACAGGCGCAAAAGCATCTGATGAAACGCAGGAAAGGCGATAGAGGAGTCGTCATCTGTCCAGGAAATAAGCGCCAATTATGCCACCAGCAAATGCGTTCCAAACCAGGTTTGGGTTCCTTCGTTTTTTCGCAGCAGGAAGCCGGCAAAGGCCATCAGCTGGCTGGCCAGTTAGCGCTACCAGAATTCATTTCGCTTCGCTCCTTCCAATTTCAATTTCAATTTTCTACACGCTAAAATTGCCCTGTCGCCATTCTCAACCTCATCTTTATCCCCTTGAAATAAGTCCTCAAGTCGTGCCCATTTTATCTGCCCCCTGCGCTAAACGTACTTGAACACTGGGCAGAAAATCCTGTCCGATTCTAGTAGCTTATTTCAATTGGTCATACGAAGTAAATAAAATCTGGAAATGTTTAAATGCGTCAAGCTTTGTCGAATGGAGACTTTAAGAACACATTTTTTTGCCGTGCATCTTGTAGCCATTTTTCGGTTGTATGCCGATGCGGAGAATATCTGCTTGACCAAGCGCACAGCGTGGGGTGGCCATGGAGCCCATGGAGTTGGAGCTGGGTGGGTTGTATCATTTGTACGCACTTCCGCTCGCTCGTAAAGGGATTTTCCTGTGTCTTGCATCCGGCCAGCTTCTGCTCTTCCTCCTGCTCCAGCTCCTGTCCCTTATCCTCTGTTCCTGCTCCTGCTCCTGCTGCCGCTGTCGCTGTTGCTGAGTCTGCCTGTCATCTTGCGCCAATGGGTCATCCATCTCCCATCTCATCCTTGGCTCGCAGGCCGCAAATGTTTTATTTATGTGTGGACAACGACGTCGGCGCCGGCAAAGTTTTACTTAAATATGCGGCTGGGGCCGGGGTGGAAGTAACCACGGGAAATATAGGAAGCAGAGGGCAGCCAGGCATCTGCTCAGGTGTGCACTCGCTCCCCCTCCGCCTATCGGCCTTCTCGGCATTCCATTCGGACATATGTGATTTTGGCTTTGATTGAGTGGTGCGCTCCCAAATCCGCAAAATAGATTTCCCCATTGACACATTTTTATCTTTTTTTCCCCATTGCATTTGCTATAACGGTGGGCTGGCTTTGGCCCGTTCTTCTCGGACTGGTTAACAAGATTTTAATATTTACAGCACGTGTGTCCGTCCGTCCGCCCAGCCAGCAGATTAGGAAATCATATGAACGAAAATTTCATTGAATTTTGTTTACTGCTCAGCAGCGAGCGAAAACCACCAAAAACTAAAGGTCCAAAGGGATAATGGCGCGGACCTGCCCGGGCGATTATTCATTCATTTCACCCAACACCCTAAACACTCCTACTTCTACTTTATTTGCTTTGTTGATTGTCAACATCAATTATTTAAATTTGGCCTAAGACTCCTGAAAGACCCCTTGAGCACCCTTTCCTTGAGCTCCTTTCCCACTTCCCGTATTCTTCGTGGGTCTATTTAAAAACAGTCAAATAAGCGCACATAAAACTTATCACGCCTGAATTTGTCAGCACAAAAGCCAGCGACCAAAAGGATACCAAGGAGAGCAACCCTTTTTTTCGACTTTTAGGCATCCTTTTTTCTATAGACTCCATTTTTTTTCTCAGTTGGAAAATTTGTCGTGGCTTCGACGCTTTGCACTTCATTTTGTGATTTTCTTGTTGAATGCAAAATGGAAATGCTTTGCATACTTTATACCGTTTCCACGCTTTTTTACACGCAACGAGCCCGTCTGGTTTTGGTGGTTTTCAATGAAAAAGGGTCCCGACTTGGTGGCCACTTAAAACAAATTGCGTGGGCTTCGAAATGGAGAGAAAAAAAATAGACAAAGATTCCTTAAAATAAAAAAACGCTTGCTTTCTCCTTTTTCAAAAAGTTCATATACAATAATCAGCAAGTATTAAGAAGTAAGGATTCGCCCCGTTTCTGGATGTTATTCGCCAAAAAGTTCAAGATTGCCCTTCATTTCCACCCACTTGAGCCCCCAAGTATTTCACGCCGATTTCTGGCGAGGCCTGCACCAAGTCAGAATCAAAACGAACAGCCACTCCACAATCTGTGGCATAGACAGAAGTTGGTTGGACAAAAGTTATTTTCCTTTGAATATTATGGTTAATTTTCTGCGACCACAAAGTCCTTGAAGTACAGCCACTTCCCCCATTGAAACTTTTTCGAATTTTGAGTAATTAAGCAATTCCATAATGGCTGCGCTTAAAAATAATAATTAACCACTTCTCACTTTTTCCTTTTTGGTGGAGAATTGATCTACAAGTCCTAGGCAACATGGTGGAGGTAACATTTCCTTTAAGGATACCAATGTGCCTTTGGAATTTTTTACTTCTTTAGGTGCATTTCGGAACCATAAATCAGAAAACGCTGCTGGCGCACATGATGGCTGCGCGCGGTATTGAATACCCACAAGTTGGTCCGCTTTTATTATTATAATGTAAATACAAATTTATATTGGCGTCGTAAAGGTAAGTCTGCCTCTACGGCAATCCTTTGGCGCAGCTCCTTAAGTGCACACATTTACGGCATTTCGAAGCCATCCACATGTCCGCACCCACACCCGCACCCACACCCACGCCGCCACGAGGAAATCCCCTGCAGAAGAAGCAATCGCATTTCCAATGTCAATATTTGTATTTACTTTCTATCCGAATGCGAATCCTGGCTGTTATTGTTACTTTCCCTGTCAGCAGCTCCTTTTTATGATTTTGAAATTTATGTTGGGAATTACAAAAGCGAGAAAGCCATATGAGAATATAAAGTCTGAAAGGATAGGCTAATACATTCTTGACACTAGCAATTAATTCCTGTCTGCCTTTTTCTGAAGATATTGCCGCCCGATTGGCCCTCACCTTTTATTCGTCCCGGATTAGGAATCTTCCAATTCGTTGATTTGACTAGGCCAATCAGAAGAAGTATCATAATGGCCATAATCCGCCAAACTCCGCATATAATTTTGGCTGATAGACATGAAAAACACATTAACTATTTGCTGCGCTATAAAAATTACGGTTCTTTGGCCTACTTTCCAGACTTACTCCTAACTATACATAACCATACAATACTGGGGGATATGCTCACGTTTGGCGAGTAAAAATTTTATGCTGGCCCGGGACACCTTCGATGTGCAATAAAGAGAATTGTAAAAGCGCCGCCAAAGCCAAATCATAAACCAGAATAATAATTACCCGAAGCCTTGACAGGACGAGCCAAGTCTGCTGTGTGGCCGCCAGAGGAGAGGCGGTGCAGTGCAAGTCCTGGAAATTTATTGTGCGGGTGTGCCTAGGACGCCACACACTCGACGCTCTCAAGCGCGTGTTGAACCTCGGAGGCCATAAAAAGTTTACATAATAATGTCAAATGAGTTACAAGAAAAGCCGCCAGTCTGAAATTGAAAGGGTGAACAGTGAAGGGGAGGAAATATCCTTTCTGGCACCCTTTCGGCCTTATGACTGTATTAGGGATGCCATCCGCGCCGGTGCTTGCGGTCGTTTTCAGTTTTTATTACAAATTTATAGGCCCACATGCAAATAAATCGCAACGTTTTCTGTCTCAAGGTGATTTCTAGACTCCCCCCAAACTTTTTGCCCGCGTGCCTGTCTTAAGTTTCGCTTTCAACTGGAAACTTTTTGAATTTCATAATGCTTATTTGGCTGGCCGGGCAGGGTTCAACAATAGCCAGACGGTGCGGGGGATGGTATGGGATGTTTGTTAAGTCCCAACACTTTTGCCTGGCCAAAGTCCCAGTGCTTGCTTCTCGGTCTCAGCCCGAGTCCCACTCTGGTTGTTTGTCTTTTTAGTTTTCGGTCAACAAGTTCCAGTCGCATTTTCGGCGCGGCACACCTGCAAGGCAGTACGAAGGGAGGGGGCAATGGGGGGATGCCAAGCAACATCGACGACGACAGTTAAGCTCATCTAATGCATATGTCCCTTTGTGTTTGTTGTGTCCACATGCGACAACGATAACAGCCACAGGTTGAAGGACGAAAGACGAAGGAGGAAGGACGACTCCGGACCGTTCCTTTTCGGTCGGCCCTTATGCCGGAGAAAAACAATCTTTCCACAGCACACGGCGTGAAAATCGCGAAAGTAAATATTGAACTGTAAAGCCAAAGTCAACAGGAAAATGTTACCGAGGATGTGTGCTTCCTTGCTCGACGCTGCAGCCCTTCTTCCTTGGGGTGCAGTTAAGGGTTAAAGCCAGCTTCCTCCAGCAGCACAGCTGCGCCGGTAAGTCTTTCTCCGTCGTCCCTATCCCCTCCTAAAAATGTCCCTCAGTAATTGACTTGTTTGCCATAAGGCTTACGGGCTTCCAATCGACAAGACAAATTTTTGAGAAGCGTGTTATAGGAAGGAAAGTATGGACGACAAGGTGAATGGTCAAATATTAAAATTAAATTTATAGCTTTGTTTAAATTAAAGTTAATGGTGGAATAATTGAAACGAAGGCGGACAGTGGAGCCCAAAACGAATCGGAGAATTCATGTTTCCAGGCCAAGCTTTGATTTTGCCAACAAAATGTTTCGTCGTGAACCTTAACGAGACTCCTGGGAATATCATTTCGTGACATTTCTTTCCCCGCAACCCAATCCTTGAGGAAACCATTGTGTCCTTGTTGTCCTTTGTATGCAACTATAATAAATAATGGCCGCCCACGCCCCGGAATGGTAGTGGGTAAAACGCATGCTTGACAAGAACAGGAACATGGATTTGCAGAACATCAAGCAAGCGGCGATGAGCTCCAAGACGCCGTGGGGCAGCACGAAAAAGAGGACAAGTGCTACCAGACCAGACTTCCCACTCGTAGTCCTTCAGGAAACGATGGGGCGGGTCCAACGCCCTAATTGAAATTAATGGGTGCCTCCCCTCCGTTCGATTTTCACATCCCATCTCAAATGTTTATCACATCAAAACAAATTTCGAGTTAAATAAGAAATTTGGAAAATAAATGGGTTAATGGCCATAAAGAAGATCATTAAAACTCGATTGTAACTAAACAAAATCGTATGCGACTAGCTCCCAGTTTTTCCCAGTGTCTTCATTGCCCCCTGTTGCTGGTACAGTCGGGTCTGAATAGTTTTTGTCTTGGCTCCTTGCTACCAACAACGGAATTGACTTATACCGCAAGCAACAAGCAGCTTGTTAACGGCTCCGCCCCCACCCTTTCTGGTGGCTCCTCCCGGTGTTCTTCCGCTCGCATTTCCAGCGGAGACTTGCGTGCCCGGCTAGTTTGGACACGCACAAAGTTGGGGGCTACTATACAAAATAATATTTTTCGTTTAACGGTTGTTTTGTGCTGCCAGTGGCCGTAAACGGGGGAATAATTAGCCGTTAGCCTTTGTTGTTATTGTATTTGTGTTGCCATTGGGCGGCAAGGGCCTAATGGGCCAAGGCAATTCAGATTTTAAAAGATGGCCATGCGTGCATGCCTGATGGGGCCAAGGTCCTTAAGAGCCCGGAAAATCCTTTGTAGTTTGTTCCTCAGTTGGTTATCATAATTTTGGGAGTGTAACAGTTACACCGTCTGGGACTCCAATAAAACGTGTCTAATTTGAATATACATTTTTCCGGAAGAAGCACAGTTTTAATTCCAGAAGTTCACGTATTTCTGCGCCGTATTATCGCAGTCGATATTCGTTTGTGGATTTCGGATTTTCACGGCCCCAGCGCGTCTCTGTCCCGAGATTCCCTTTTAATTTCTTGAAAAGGCTCCCTTCCCTTTTGTTGTTTTTGCTTATTACGCATCGCACAAAAGAAAATACTGGGAGAGTGGGGCCCAAGGTGAAGGCGAAGAACTACTTCTGGGTGCTTTTTGCCCCAACCTGCGCGATCCCTGCTTAATGTGAATGGCAGTACAAAGGAGGAAGGCGAGGGAAACGCATATCAAAAGTCGGGGCAAGGCAGCCAAATAAAATCATAAAAATTACAAAAAGGTGCAGGAGAAAAGTGAAAAGGAAGAAGGAGCAGTAGCGAGCAGACAGCTCACGAAATGCGTCCAAGAAAAATCACCGTAATAAAGCCAAGCGTCTGGGGTTTTCTTTTTTGTTGCGAATAAAACAATTTGAGTGAGAATAAAAAATAAAACACCCTGGGCCAGTTGATGGGTTAAGGTGTGCGCGGGGTGGGGGAGTTGATGGAAACGGGAGCTTAGCACAGCGCCCGAAATTGTTACTGAGGCGCATTTCTTTGTGAGAAAACTAACGTCGGGCCAGCAGGAGGATTCTCTGACGGGCAAACATTACTGGGCAAACAATGCGTTGTCCTCGACGTCAAGTAAAGCGCCGTCTAAATTATTAATAAGAGCATAAGAAAAACAAATGCGACTGTATTCCAGGAGGAAGAAAGGAAACGTAAAAGTGTTTTCGAAGCGAAAAAAAATAGCAACTCCACACTGAAAAATAATTGCGAGTATTTTTCAACACACTCTCATGTCGTGAATGGCGTAACAACAACAATAAAATTAATTATTTCGAAAACTTTTAGCTTACAAATAAATCCTAGTGTAATATTTTCATAATGTAGGAAAGGAAGAACTTATTCTTCAGCTGCGCAATCAGTTTGCCACCCCTTCACCGGCTAATGCCCTTTTCTATTTTGCGTTAGCAGTGCAATGGACGTAATAGTGGGGTCAACGGGTGGTAGCAGGTGGTCTCATCATCACCTTCCTGTTGGCAAAGGGAATAGCTGAGCGTATCTGAGTGGCTTTTGAACAAGGGACTGCGAAATGAGGATCTTGAGCTTCAAGGCCGTTGAACCGAGTCACTGGTTTATTTTAAGAAATATTCGGAAAAAGTACATACGAATGAAAGCTGTCGAAGAACCAAACTAGTCTGAATCCCTACGCATTGTCCCGGGTTTAAAATGATTCCCAAGTTGCTGCCGTAACTAAATTTGTAGAAAGCATAATGTGCAGAAAAACAACCTACCCCTCGAGTTCTATCCCATAAACTCCCGGTTTCCTTCATTGTCTCCCGCATTTCTTTGTTATTAAATATTATTTTTTAGCCTTGGCGCAATTCACTTTTAAGCGCTCTTTTTATAGCCTACAAAGATGCCCCCGGCAGTCTAACCGATGCCCCACCCCATACCCCATACCCCATACCCCATACTTTCCATCGTCTTTCCACCTCGTGATTTATGCAGCGCGGTCAAGTGTAAGTTCCACCGCTAGCACCTTGGGCCAGCAAATTGGGTTTAACAGCGCCAGTCAACGGGTGTGGCGGCTGGACCTGCCAAGCTCGTTTCATTTCGGCCGAGAATTTTTTCATTAATCTACTTTTTTACCCATTTTACCTTTTTGTTGTCTGTTTTACGAACTGACATTCAGCGGACTACTTTGCGTGCTGCGATTTGCCGTAATTAGTCGCGTCGGCACATCAGGATATTAACCGACATAAGCCGGTTCTGGGTTTCGGTTCAGTGCATTATTGTGAAAGCGTGTCGGAGGTTAAGCTTAAGAGGCATTGATATTCTGTCCTGTTTATTAATAAATACAAATTTAAAATTTATTTGCGACTCATTAACCTTTGAACTGATGGGCAATTAAAGAATGCAAATGAAGCCACATTTTGGGATTATTTTTAAATTAGCACGCAAGCAGCGTCGCACAGCGACCAAAAACCAATACTCTATTTAATTTACTCTAAAATTTTAGCTTATGGAAAAATTAATTCAACAATTCAAAATATTTTGCAGACTGGAACCGCACAAAGGCAAACGGAACATTTCCTTGATTTGGTTTGCGGCAAATACAAATTAATTTTTCATGAAAGGGTGCAACATTTTTGCTGCAGGCCATCATTTATTAAACAACATCTGACAAAGAGGGACAGGGAGTACAAATTAAAAGCACATTTAAAATGGTCGAACGAAGATGGTTTTTTTTTCTTTTTGTTTCGTATTTTTTATCTGGCAAAGTTTTCATGCTTTCTGTAGCAAACAATTCCCCCTCCAAGAGGGTGCTGCACCCCCGCTAACGAGCGGCCATTATGCAAACAATAAGCACAGCTTCCTTACCAGATACCAGATAGCAAACGCACGAATAAAAGTATCCCTCTCATGTAGAGAAAAAAATATTGCGCATACGCCACGCATCCTGCGGAGTGGCTTTCATTCAAAAATAGATTTATGTGTGGCATTTAAACCAGACAACAAGCAAACAAACAAACAAACAAAAAAAACAAGCAACAAAGAACCCAAACCCCCACAAAATCAAGAAAAATATTATGCAGCATTTATCAAACGCAAAAATGTTGGAATCCATTTTAGCCCCTTCTCCGCCCTGGATACGGCGGCGTGACATCATTATACATATTTCAACGGAGGCAAACACAATGTGCACTGCATTTAGGTATCATTAAAATGTGATCACTTCGTATTAAGTCAAATGAGGACACTGAAGAACCATCTTGCACGGGCAACAGCGGTTTGATTTAGTGGCAAACAATATTTCATGTAAATATCTGCCCTGGGTTACAGGTCACGGGGTTATATGGAATAATGTCAACAATAGGCCACGGATACCCCCGACACATGTCTTGCTTGGTTGGTTTGGCGTTTGCCCCGATATGACTTTCTTACATTGGATTTGCATGAGTTTGGCATTAATGCGTTGAGATTTGTATATTGTAGTAGATACATAAAATATACTTATGACCAAGAAAGGGTTCAAAGGCCACAATAAAAAGGGATAAGTTCACCTACCTTAACTCCAATGTGAACCGGTGCGAATTCTGACTTATGTATTGACGGTATTGGTATTGGTAATTGCATGGGTAGGGGGCAGGACATCATGGTCGCTACCTGTGGAGGAGAAAATAAAAATGAAGTTAGCTTTGGGAACATCGCGTAGAATGAATATTGTACACTTGATTTTCCACCGTAGCCCACTGTGTAACACAAATATTTTTACTGTGGCGCTGCAATTATTTGCCTTTTCTATTTCACGCGTATTCAACACAGAATTCAGTTGCCCAAACACCCTTTCTCCTGTTGCTCGCTTAATCCCATATGCAAAAAATCACGACCGCATTGCTGCACCAGGAAAAACATATTCGCTTCTGGGATTTTAGCGCAGATTAATGGAGAATAGTTCCACGATTCAGAATCTTGTCTTGGTCAAAGGATCGGATGGATATTGGCCGAAATATAGCCACCGCAAGGAGCTAAAATCTTCCATATCCTGGATTTCCCCAATTCCCCTAGGGGGTCCATCAGAAAAGTTTGGCAGCAGCGAAAAAATATTCGCCTCTGAGATTTAAACGCAGATTAATGGAGAATAGTTCCACGATTCAGAATCTTGTCTTGGTCAAAGGATCGGATGGATATTGGCCGAAATATAGCCATCGCAAGGACCTAAAATCCTCCATATCCTGGATTTCCCCAACTCCCCCATAGGGTCCATCAAAAAAGTTTGGCAGCAGCGAAAAAATATTCGTTTCTGGGATTTTAACGCAGATTAATGGAGAATAGTTCCACGATTCAGAATCTTGTCTTGGTCAAAGGATCGGATGGATATTGGCCGAAATATAGCCACCGCAAGGAGCTAAAATCCTCCATATCCTGGATTTCCCCAATTCCCCTAGGGGGTCCATCAGAAAAGTTTGGCAGCAGCGAAAAAATATTCGCCTCTGAGATTTAAACGCAGATTAATGGAGAATAGTTCCACGATTCAGAATCTTGTCTTGGTCAAAGGATCGGATGGATATTGGCCGAAATATAGCCACCGCAAGGAGCTAAAATCCTCCATATCCTGGATTTCCCCAATTCCCCTAGGGGGTCCATCAGAAAAGTTTGGCAGCAGCGAAAAAATATTCGCCTCTGAGATTTAAACGCAGATTAATGGAGAATAGTTCCACGATTCAGAATCTTGTCTTGGTCAAAGGATCGGATGGATATTGGCCGAAATATAGCCACCGCAAGGAGCTAAAATCCTCCATATCCTGGATTTCCCCAATTCCCCTATAGGGTCCATCAGAAAAGTTTGGCAGCAGCGAAAAAATATTCGCCTCTGAGATTTTAACGCAGATTAATGGAGAATAGTTCCACGATTCAGAATCTTGTCTTGGTCAAAGGATCGGATGGATATTGGCCGAAATATAGCCACCGCAAGGAGCTAAAATCCTCCATATCCTGGATTTCCCCAATTCCCCTAGGGGGTCCATCAGAAAAGTTTGGCAGCAGCGAAAAAATATTCGCCTCTGAGATTTTAACGCAGATTAATGGAGAATAGTTCCACGATTCAGAATCTTGTCTTGGTCAAAGGATCGGATGGATATTGGCCGAAATATAGCCACCGCAAGGAGCTAAAATCCTCCATATCCTGGATTTCCCCAATTCCCCTAGGGGGTCCATCAGAAAAGTTTGGCAGCAGCGAAAAAATATTCGCCTCTGAGATTTAAACGCAGATTAATGGAGAATAGTTCCACGATTCAGAATCTTGTCTTGGTCAAAGGATCGGATGGATATTGGCCGAAATATAGCCATCGCAAGGACCTAAAATCCTCCATATCCTGGATTTCTCCAATGCCCCTAGGGGGCCCATCAGAAAAGTTTGGCAGCAGCGAAAAAATATTCGTTTCTGGGATTTTAACGCAGATTAATGGAGAATAGTTCTACGATTCAGAATCTTGTCTTGGTCAAAGGATCGGATGGATATTGGCCGAAATATAGCCATCGCAAGGACCTAAAATCCTCCATATCCTGGATTTCCCCAACTCCCCTAGGGGGTCCATCAGAAAAGTTTGGCAGCAGCGAAAAAATATTCGCCTCTGAGATTTTAACGCAGATTAATGGAGAATAGTTCCACGATTCAGAATCTTGTCTTGGTCAAAGGATCGGATGGATATTGGCCGAAATATAGCCATCGCAAGGACCTAAAATCCTCCATATCCTGGATTTCCCCAACTCCCCTAGGGGGTCCATCAGAAAAGTTTGGCAGCAGCGAAAAAATATTCGCCTCTGAGATTTAAACGCAGATTAATGGAGAATAGTTCCACGATTCAGAATCTTGTCTTGGTCAAAGGATCGGATGGATATTGGCCGAAATATAGCCATCGCAAGGAGCTAAAATCCTCCATATCCTGGATTTCCCCAATTCCCCTAGGGGGTCCATCAGAAAAGTTTGGCAGCAGCGAAAAAATATTCGTTTCTGGGATTTTAACGCAGATTAATGGAGAATAGTTTCACGATTCAGAATCTTGTCTTGGTCAAAGGATCGGATGGATATTGGCCGAAATATAGCCACCGCAAGGAGCTAAAATCCTCCATATCCTGGATTTCCCCAATTCCCCTAGGGGGTCCATCAGAAAAGTTTGGCAGCAGCGAAAAAATATTCGCCTCTGAGATTTAAACGCAGATTAATGGAGAATAGTTCCACGATTCAGAATCTTGTCTTGGTCAAAGGATCGGATGGATATTGGCCGAAATAAAGCCATCGCAAGGACCTAAAATCCTCCATATCCTGGATTTCTCCAATGCCCCTAGGGGGCCCATCAGAAAAAGTTTGGCAGCAGCGAAAAAATATTCGCCTCTGAGATTTTAACGCAGATTAATGGAGAATAGTTCCACGATTCAGAATCTTGTCTTGGTCAAAGGATCGGATGGATATTGGCCGAAATATAGCCACCGCAAGGAGCTAAAACCCTCCATATCCTGGATTTCCCCAATTCCCCTAGGGGGTCCATCAGAAAAGTTTGGCAGCAGCGAAAAAATATTCGCCTCTGAGATTTAAACGCAGATTAATGGAGAATAGTTCCACGATTCAGAATCTTGTCTTGGTCAAAGGATCGGATGGATATTGGCCGAAATATAGCCATCGCAAGGACCTAAAATCCTCCATATCCTGGATTTCTCCAATGCCCCTAGGGGGCCCATCAGAAAAGTTTGGCAGGAGCGAAAAAATATTCGTTTCTGGGATTTTAACGCAGATTAATGGAGAATAGTTCCACGATTCAGAATCTTGTCTTGGTCAAAGGATCGGATGGATATTGGCCGAAATATAGCCATCGCAAGGACCTAAAATCCTCCATATCCTGGATTTCCCCAACTCCCCATAGGGTCCATCAAAAAAGTTTGGCAGCAGCGAAAAATATTCGTTTCTGGGATTTTAACGCAGATTAATGGAGAATAGTTTCACGATTCAGAATCTTGTCTTGGTCAAAGGATCGGATGGATATTGGCCGAAATATAGCCACCGCAAGGAGCTAAAATCTTCCATATCCTGGATTTCCCCAATTCCCCTAGGGGGTCCATCAGAAAAGTTTGGCAGCAGCGAAAAAATATTCGCCTCTGAGATTTTAACGCAGATTAATGGAGAATAGTTCCACGATTTAGAATCTTGTCTTGGTCAAAGGATCGGATGGATATTGGCCGAAATATAGCCACCGCAAGGAGCTAAAATCCTCCATATCCTGGATTTCCCCAATTCCCCTAGGGGGTCCATCAGAAAAGTTTGGCAGCAGCGAAAAAATATTCGCCTCTGAGATTTAAACGCAGATTAATGAAGAATAGTTCCACGATTCAGAATCTTGTCTTGGTCAAAGGATCGGATGGATATTGGCCGAAATATAGCCACCGCAAGGAGCTAAAATCTTCCATATCCTGGATTTCCCCAATTCCCCTAGGGGGTCCATCAGAAAAGTTTGGCAGCAGCGAAAAAATATTCGCCTCTGAGATTTTAACGCAGATTAATGGAGAATAGTTCCACGATTCAGAATCTTGTCTTGGTCAAAGGATCGGATGGATATTGGCCGAAATATAGCCACCGCAAGGAGCTAAAATCCTCCATATCCTGGATTTCCCCAACTCCCCTAGGGGGTCCATCAGAAAAGTTTGGCAGCAGCGAAAAAATATTCGCCTCTGAGATTTTAACGCAGATTAATGGAGAATAGTTCCACGATTCAGAATCTTGTCTTGGTCAAAGGATCGGATGGATATTGGCCGAAATATAGCCACCGCAAGGAGCTAAAATCCTCCATATCCTGGATTTCCCCAATTCCCCTAGGGGGTCCATCAGAAAAGTTTGGCAGCAGCGAAAAAATATTCGCCTCTGAGATTTAAACGCAGATTAATGAAGAATAGTTCCACGATTCAGAATCTTGTCTTGGTCAAAGGATCGGATGGGTATTGGCCGAAATATAGCCATCGCAAGGACCTAAAATCGTCCATATCCTGGATTTCCCCAACTCCCCTAGGGGGTCCATCAGAAAAGTTTGGCAGCAGCGAAAAAATATTCGCCTCTGAGATTTAAACGCAGATTAATGGAGAATAGTTCCACGATTCAGAATCTTGTCTTGGTCAAAGGATCGGATGGATATTGGCCGAAATATAGCCATCGCAAGGACCTAAAATCCTCCATATCCTGGATTTCTCCAATGCCCCTAGGGGGCCCATCAGAAAAGTTTGGCAGCAGCGAAAAAATATTCGTTTCTGGGATTTTAACGCAGATTAATGGAGAATAGTTCCACGATTCAGAATCTTGTCTTGGTCAAAGGATCGGATGGATATTGGCCGAAATATAGCCATCGCAAGGAGCTAAAATCCTCCATATCCTGGATTTCCCCAATTCCCCTAGGGGGTCCATCAGAAAAGTTTGGCAGCAGCGAAAAAATATTCGTTTCTGGGATTTTAACGCAGATTAATGGAGAATAGTTTCACGATTCAGAATCTTGTCTTGGTCAAAGGATCGGATGGATATTGGCCGAAATATAGCCACCGCAAGGAGCTAAAATCCTCCATATCCTGGATTTCCCCAATTCCCCTAGGGGGTCCATCAGAAAAGTTTGGCAGCAGCGAAAAAATATTCGCCTCTGAGATTTAAACGCAGATTAATGGAGAATAGTTCCACGATTCAGAATCTTGTCTTGGTCAAAGGATCGGATGGATATTGGCCGAAATAAAGCCATCGCAAGGACCTAAAATCCTCCATATCCTGGATTTCTCCAATGCCCCTAGGGGGCCCATCAGAAAAGTTTGGCAGCAGCGAAAAAATATTCGCCTCTGAGATTTTAACGCAGATTAATGGAGAATAGTTCCACGATTCAGAATCTTGTCTTGGTCAAAGGATCGGATGGATATTGGCCGAAATATAGCCACCGCAAGGAGCTAAAACCCTCCATATCCTGGATTTCCCCAATTCCCCTAGGGGGTCCATCAGAAAAGTTTGGCAGCAGCGAAAAAATATTCGCCTCTGAGATTTAAACGCAGATTAATGGAGAATAGTTCCACGATTCAGAATCTTGTCTTGGTCAAAGGATCGGATGGATATTGGCCGAAATATAGCCATCGCAAGGACCTAAAATCCTCCATATCCTGGATTTCTCCAATGCCCCTAGGGGGCCCATCAGAAAAGTTTGGCAGGAGCGAAAAAATATTCGTTTCTGGGATTTTAACGCAGATTAATGGAGAATAGTTCTACGATTCAGAATCTTGTCTTGGTCAAAGGATCGGATGGATATTGGCCGAAATATAGCCATCGCAAGGACCTAAAATCCTCCATATCCTGGATTTCCCCAACTCCCCTAGGGGGTCCATCAGAAAAGTTTGGCAGCAGCGAAAAAATATTCGCCTCTGAGATTTAAACGCAGATTAATGGAGAATAGTTCCACGATTCAGAATCTTGTCTTGGTCAAAGGATCGGATGGATATTGGCCGAAATATAGCCATCGCAAGGACCTAAAATCCTCCATATCCTGGATTTCTCCAATGCCCCTAGGGGGCCCATCAGAAAAGTTTGGCAGGAGCGAAAAAATATTCGTTTCTGGGATTTTAACGCAGATTAATGGAGAATAGTTCCACGATTCAGAATCTTGTCTTGGTCAAAGGATCGGATGGATATTGGCCGAAATATAGCCATCGCAAGGACCTAAAATCCTCCATATCCTGGATTTCCCCAACTCCCCCATAGGGTCCATCAAAAAAGTTTGGCAGCAGCGAAAAAATATTCGTTTCTGGGATTTTAACGCAGATTAATGGAGAATAGTTTCACGATTCAGAATCTTGTCTTGGTCAAAGGATCGGATGGATATTGGCCGAAATATAGCCACCGCAAGGAGCTAAAATCTTCCATATCCTGGATTTCCCCAATTCCCCTAGGGGGTCCATCAGAAAAGTTTGGCAGCAGCGAAAAAATATTCGCCTCTGAGATTTTAACGCAGATTAATGGAGAATAGTTCCACGATTCAGAATCTTGTCTTGGTCAAAGGATCGGATGGATATTGGCCGAAATATAGCCACCGCAAGGAGCTAAAATCCTCCATATCCTGGATTTCCCCAATTCCCCTAGGGGGTCCATCAGAAAAGTTTGGCAGCAGCGAAAAAATATTCGCCTCTGAGATTTAAACGCAGATTAATGAAGAATAGTTCCACGATTCAGAATCTTGTCTTGGTCAAAGGATCGGATGGATATTGGCCGAAATATAGCCACCGCAAGGAGCTAAAATCTTCCATATCCTGGATTTCCCCAATTCCCTAGGGGGTCCATCAGAAAAGTTTGGCAGCAGCGAAAAAATATTCGCCTCTGAGATTTTAACGCAGATTAATGGAGAATAGTTCCACGATTCAGAATCTTGTCTTGGTCAAAGGATCGGATGGATATTGGCCGAAATATAGCCACCGCAAGGAGCTAAAATCCTCCATATCCTGGATTTCCCCAACTCCCCTAGGGGGTCCATCAGAAAAGTTTGGCAGCAGCGAAAAAATATTCGCCTCTGAGATTTTAACGCAGATTAATGGAGAATAGTTCCACGATTCAGAATCTTGTCTTGGTCAAAGGATCGGATGGATATTGGCCGAAATATAGCCACCGCAAGGAGCTAAAATCCTCCATATCCTGGATTTCCCCAATTCCCTAGGGGGTCCATCAGAAAAGTTTGGCAGCAGCGAAAAAATATTCGCCTCTGAGATTTAAACGCAGATTAATGAAGAATAGTTCCACGATTCAGAATCTTGTCTTGGTCAAAGGATCGGATGGGTATTGGCCGAAATATAGCCATCGCAAGGACCTAAAATCCTCCATATCCTGGATTTCCCCAACTCCCCTAGGGGGTCCATCAGAAAAGTTTGGCAGCAGCGAAAAAATATTCGCCTCTGAGATTTAAACGCAGATTAATGGAGAATAGTTCCACGATTCAGAATCTTGTCTTGGTCAAAGGATCGGATGGATATTGGCCGAAATATAGCCATCGCAAGGACCTAAAATCCTCCATATCCTGGATTTCTCCAATGCCCCTAGGGGGCCCATCAGAAAAGTTTGGCAGGAGCGAAAAAATATTCGTTTCTGGGATTTTAACGCAGATTAATGGAGAATAGTTCTACGATTCAGAATCTTGTCTTGGTCAAAGGATCGGATGGATATTGGCCGAAATATAGCCATCGCAAGGACCTAAAATCCTCCATATCCTGGATTTCCCCAACTCCCCTAGGGGGTCCATCAGAAAAGTTTGGCAGCAGCGAAAAAATATTCGCCTCTGAGATTTTAACGCAGATTAATGGAGAATAGTTCCACGATTCAGAATCTTGTCTTGGTCAAAGGATCGGATGGATATTGGCCGAAATATAGCCATCGCAAGGACCTAAAATCCTCCATATCCTGGATTTCCCCAACTCCCCTATAGGGTCCATCAAAAAAGTTTGGCAGCAGCGAAAAAATATTCGCCTCTGAGATTTTAACGCAGATTAATGGAGAATAGTTCCACGATTCAGAATCTTGTCTTGGTCAAAGGATCGGATGGATATTGGCCGAAATATAGCCATCGCAAGGACCTAAAATCCTCCATATCCTGGATTTCCCCAACTCCCCTAGGGGGTCCATCAGAAAAGTTTGGCAGCAGCGAAAAAATATTCGCCTCTGAGATTTTAACGCAGATTAATGGAGAATAGTTCCACGATTCAGAATCTTGTCTTGGTCAAAGGATCGGATGGATATTGGCCGAAATATAGCCATCGCAAGGACCTAAAATCCTCCATATCCTGGATTTCCCCAACTCCCCTATAGGGTCCATCAAAAAAGTTTGGCAGCAGCGAAAAAATATTCGCCTCTGAGATTTTAACGCAGATTAATGGAGAATAGTTCCACGATTCAGAATCTTGTCTTGGTCAAAGGATCGGATGGATATTGGCCGAAATATAGCCACCGCAAGGAGCTAAAATCCTCCATATCCTGGATTTCCCCAATTCCCCTAGGGGGCCCATCAGAAAAGTTTGGCAGGAGCGAAAAAATATTCGTTTCTGGGATTTTAACGCAGATTAATGGAGAATAGTTCTACGATTCAGAATCTTGTCTTGGTCAAAGGATCGGATGGATATTGGCCGAAATATAGCCATCGCAAGGACCTAAAATCCTCCATATCCTGGATTTCCCCAACTCCCCTAGGGGGTCCATCAGAAAAGTTTGGCAGCAGCGAAAAAATATTCGCCTCTGAGATTTTAACGCAGATTAATGGAGAATAGTTCCACGATTCAGAATCTTGTCTTGGTCAAAGGATCGGATGGATATTGGCCGAAATATAGCCATCGCAAGGACCTAAAATCCTCCATATCCTGGATTTCCCCAACTCCCCTATAGGGTCCATCAAAAAGTTTGGCAGCAGCGAAAAAATATTCGCCTCTGAGATTTTAACGCAGATTAATGGAGAATAGTTCCACGATTCAGAATCTTGTCTTGGTCAAAGGATCGGATGGATATTGGCCGAAATATAGCCATCGCAAGGACCTAAAATCCTCCATATCCTGGATTTCCCCAACTCCCCTATAGGGTCCATCAAAAAAGTTTGGCAGCAGCGAAAAAATATTCGCCTCTGAGATTTTAACGCAGATTAATGGAGAATAGTTCCACGATTCAGAATCTTGTCTTGGTCAAAGGATCGGATGGATATTGGCCGAAATATAGCCACCGCAAGGAGCTAAAATCCTCCATATCCTGGATTTCCCCAATTCCCCTAGGGGGTCCATCAGAAAAGTTTGGCAGCAGCGAAAAAATATTCGCCTCTGAGATTTTAACGCAGATTAATGGAGAATAGTTCCACGATTCAGAATCTTGTCTTGGTCAAAGGATCGGATGGATATTGGCCGAAATATAGCCACCGCAAGGAGCTAAAATCCTCCATATCCTGGATTTCCCCAATTCCCCTAGGGGGTCCATCAGAAAAGTTTGGCAGCAGCGAAAAAATATTCGCCTCTGAGATTTAAACGCAGATTAATGAAGAATAGTTCCACGATTCAGAATCTTGTCTTGGTCAAAGGATCGGATGGATATTGGCCGAAATATAGCCATCGCAAGGACCTAAAATCCTCCATATCCTGGATTTCCCCAATTCCCCTAGGGGGTCCATCAGAAAAGTTTGGCAGCAGCGAAAAAATATTCGTTTCTGGGATTTTAACGCAGACTAATGGAGAATAGTTCCACGATTCAGAATCTTGTCTTGGTCAAAGGATCGGATGGATATTGGCCGAAATATAGCCACCGCAAGGAGCTAAAATCCTCCATATCCTGGATTTCCCCAATTCCCCTATAGGGTCCATCAGAAAAGTTTGGCAGCAGCGAAAAAATATTCGCCTCGGAGATTTTAACGCAGATTAATGGAGAATAGTTCCACGATTCAGAATCTTGTCTTGGTCAAAGGATCGGATGGATATTGGCCGAAATATAGCCATCGCAAGGACCTAAAATCCTCCATATCCTGGATTTCCCCAACTCCCCTATAGGGTCCATCAAAAAAGTTTGGCAGCAGCGAAAAAATATTCGCCTCTGAGATTTTAACGCAGATTAATGGAGAATAGTTCTACGATTCAGAATCTTGTCTTGGTCAAAGGATCGGATGGATATTGGCCGAAATATAGCCACCGCAAGGAGCTAAAATCCTCCATATCCTGGATTTCCCCAATTCCCCTAGGGGGTCCATCAGAAAAGTTTGGCAGCAGCGAAAAAATATTCGCCTCTGAGATTTTAACGCAGACTAATGGAGAATAGTTCCACGATTCAGAATCTTGTCTTGGTCAAAGGATCGGATGGATATTGGCCGAAATATAGCCATCGCAAGGACCTAAAATCCTCCATATCCTGGATTTCCCCAACTCCCCTATAGGGTCCATCAGAAAAGTTTGGCAGCAGCGAAAAAATATTCGCCTCTGAGATTTTAACGCAGACTAATGGAGAATAGTTCCACGACTCAGAATCTTGTCTTGGTCAAAGGATCGGATGGGTATTGGCCGAAATATAGCCATCGCAAGGACCTAAAATCCTCCATATCCTGGATTTCCCCAACTCCCCTAGGGGGTCCATCAGAAAAGTTTGGCAGCAGCGAAAAAATATTCGTTTCTGGGATTTTAACGCAGACTAATGGAGAATAGTTCCACGATTCAGAATCTTGTCTTGGTCAAAGGATCGGATGGATATTGGCCGAAATATAGCCACCGCAAGGAGCTAAAATCCTCCATATCCTGGATTTCCCCAATTCCCCTATAGGGTCCATCAGAAAAGTTTGGCAGCAGCGAAAAAATATTCGCCTCTGAGATTTTAACGCAGCTTAATGGAGAATAGTTCCACGATTCAGAATCTTGTCTTGGTCAAAGGATCGGATGGATATTGGCCGAAATATAGCCATCGCAAGGACCTAAAATCCTCCATATCCTGGATTTCCCCAACTCCCCTATAGGGTCCATCAGAAAAGTTTGGCAGCAGCGAAAAAATATTCGCCTCTGAGATTTTAACGCAGAGTAATGGAGAATAGTTCCACGATTCAGAATCTTGTCTTGGTCAAAGGATCGGATGGGTATTGGCCGAAATATAGCCATCGCAAGGACCTAAAATCCTCCATATCCTAGATTTCCCCAACTCCCCTATAGGGTCCATCAAAAAAGTTTGGCAGCAGCGAAAAAATATTCGCCTCTGAGATTTTAACGCAGACTAATGGAGAATAGTTCCACGATTCAGAATCTTGTCTTGGTCAAAGGATCGGATGGATATTGGCCGAAATATAGCCACCGCAAGGAGCTAAAATCCTCCATATCCTGGATTTCCCCAATTCCCCTATAGGGTCCATCAGAAAAGTTTGGCAGCAGCGAAAAAATATTCGCCTCTGAGATTTTAACGCAGCTTAATGGAGAATAGTTCCACGATTCAGAATCTTGTCTTGGTCAAAGGATCGGATGGATATTGGCCGAAATATAGCCATCGCAAGGACCTAAAATCCTCCATATCCTGGATTTCCCCAACTCCCCTATAGGGTCCATCAGAAAAGTTTGGCAGCAGCGAAAAAATATTCGCCTCTGAGATTTTAACGCAGAGTAATGGAGAATAGTTCCACGATTCAGAATCTTGTCTTGGTCAAAGGATCGGATGGGTATTGGCCGAAATATAGCCATCGCAAGGACCTAAAATCCTCCATATCCTGGATTTCCCCAACTCCCCTATAGGGTCCATCAAAAAAGTTTGGCAGCAGCGAAAAAATATTCGCCTCTGAGATTTTAACGCAGATTAATGGAGAATAGTTCCACGATTCAGAATCTTGTCTTGGTCAAAGGATCGGATGGATATTGGCCGAAATATAGCCACCGCAAGGAGCTAAAATCCTCCATATCCTGGATTTCCCCAATTCCCCTAGGGGGTCCATCAGAAAAGTTTGGCAGCAGCGAAAAAATATTCGCCTCTGAGATTTTAACGCAGATTAATGGAGAATAGTTCCACGATTCAGAATCTTGTCTTGGTCAAAGGATCGAATGGATATTGGCCGAAATATAGCCACCGCAAGGACCTAAAATCCTCCATATCCTGGATTACCTAAAAGAATCAGATGGACTGAGAAGGAGAGACCATAGTTGGGCGACACACATCACCATTGTCATTTCCGCTTTTACGTAACGACGTCAACGTTTTTGATGGCTTCATTTCAATGCATTCATCGCATTTCGTTTGTCCTGGTGGTAGAAAGTAAATCATAGCCTAGCAATGCACTTCCAGTTTTTTCCTCGTACTTATGCGCTTCTCAGCTTTCTTTGCGACCAATAAAAACTTTCCGACCCGGCATACAGGAAACATAATAAAAGGACAAGGATGCAAAAAAATACAAGGTCAGTTCCAACAAATACAAAGTAAGATCCTTTTAACAGAAGAGTAAAACCGATGATACAGGGGAAAAAATACTTGTCCAGTCCCTCCACAAAATCATATTTTAAAATGTTTCAACAAGAGTAAAGATAAAAAAGATTGTTATGGGAAAAAGCATAGGGACAGTGTAGGTCATTAAAATAGTTGCATGCTCACATTCGCCAAGTAACGCTTCAATTTCCGGACTTTTTTCGCTTTCCGCCTCCACCTACGACTCAGTGCAACATCTCACTTTGTTCCACTAAAATGCTTAAAACATTCTGGCAAACAAATTTCCTATCACATTACTCTGTCACCCCTTTACTTCAACACAACATGGGAGGTCGACTGTCGCTCCGCCACGCGGTCTCCTGGCCCCAGTATCGACAAAAAGTCAATGGAATCGATTACCATAACCAACAGCCCCTCTTGCAGACATCATAACAAACTATTTGTGGCACACTTTGTCCCCGCCAGTCCTCCACTGTCCACCCCTTCCCAGCTTTTATCACCTGTCAGCCAGCTGTCAGTTTGTTTACGCATTTCACAGCGAATTGCTCTAAGTGTTACAAAAGTTTCATTTACATGCGGCTGGCTGCCTATGGCAGACTAATTATTTGAAGTTTATTATTGTTTTAGCTGTTTAAGATTGTATTTTTTGGGAATCTGCATCCTCGGGCGAGGAATATTATGCCTCTTCCATCTGGGGGAGCCGCTCTAACCGTTTTAGCTACTACTAGTACCACAGTACCACGACGCACGGCTTGGCCTGCATTTTAATGGTGGCAACAAACGGAAATTGACGCTGCCCAACTGAGCTTTCAACATTGTCGCCAACATTTTTATGCGGCACGACACGCGACTTGGCAATGGGACTGCCAGGAGGCAGTGGGACGGTCACGGAGGGTGAATCGACGGTTGGGAACGATTCGGCGACACCCAGTCCTGCCCATCTATTCATGGTACATGCGGCGACCATATGGGGGAAGAGATCGAAGCGCTTGAAACTATTTTAAATAAGAGTACAGCCAGTTGAATCCCGAAACATATAAAACATTGACATGTTTTGCACTGCATTATTCGCACACCTGCGACGTTCCTATTGCCGTGCCCCCGATTCCAGCCCCCCATTCCAAATGCGACATTGATGCATGACCCGGCTATAGTCTCGGTCTATGTCCCGCTCCAATTCGTCCTGACGTGCGCCCTCCCAGCCACCCACGCGTTAATTTGTCCAGATCTCTGTTGGACAACCATGGCATTTGGGAAGCATAATAAATGTAATGTGGCAGCAATGATAGCGAAACGGTGTAGCGGGACTGGTGCTGCCTGTCGCTACGGATGCCGCATGCTCAATTAGCGCTGGGGGGTGTGGGACTCGGGAGACGAGAGGCGGGAGGCGGGACACCAACCTACAAACCCACGAAAACAATGATTAATGAGTAGTTGCAGTCGCAGCAGCGACAATCATGCATCATTCGGTTAAGTTCAGTTGAACAAAGTTGAAGGCCGAACGGCTGCACGGCAATGGCATCTATGGTGACAGCCACAACTGGGAGGCGGCAACAAGTTCATGGCATTTGTATTCGTCGCCGCGTTCCACTTCACTTGGCATGCGCCGCTCATCCGCAGCTCCACGAAGAAGCAACAACAACTGCAATAACTTAAATCTGTTGCAACCAGCAAGTGACTCGTTTTACCAGCTGTGCCAATCGTGCAACAAATCAAGCAACCTATAAAGTCACTGAGAAAAAATGTAGCCTGGAAGCTGTTTCTTTGTTCTAATTACCAATTCACTTGACCATTTCACTTTCAATCAATTTGCCTTATTAATAATGTTTTCAATCATTATACATGGGGACGAGGTTGCTTCCCATTTTCTTATGGTGCAACTGGCACTTTATGCAGATTGCGCCGCCCGTATTTCCATCAACAATCTAGATAAGGCTTAAACCTCTAGAAATACAAGGCATCGAGACTGACTTGTTGCAACACCAGAGCAGAAAGAAAGGATACCAGCAGAACGGGAAAAAAATGTCAAGGCGATGGAATCGAAAAGCAACACTGGGATTTGCATAAATTCAGGAAAGAGAAAATCTGAAGGCTATTGAGGGGGGAAGCATCACGGACACGGCTAAAACCACAAATAATAGTTGAACGGTTCTAAATAGCTATGGTTGCCCTGTGTTGCCTCGAAAAGTGTATACTTTGGAATGGAACTCGCAGCGGAAGTTGGCCCCAAGCGGCCTGGAGGTCCGGGGCTTAGTGGACTTCATGCAACGCCTACAACTAAGCATGTGATGAAAATGTCTCTCCGTTCAGAATTTACTTGGTCATGGGCAACAGCCGTTTGCTAGCTTTGTTGCTGGTATTGCACCTTTGCAGGGGCTTTGTTGTCTCACTCGGTAAGTGCATATGTGTGGCGTGTTGCAGCATCAAATTGCATTAGCGCTAGAGCCAGAAACGACACAAAAAAAGCCAGCAAGGACTACTAGGAAATCCCGTTCCTTCTGTCTCAGCTGCGTCTCACTCACGCCTCGCGCCTTTGTCCTCCTCCCACGGCCCTTCCCCACGTCCCCGTCGGTGCGTTGTTTGCATTGCCTAGACCATCGTCAACGGATTTCGCCTTTTTGCATTCTGATCTGATGTGCCACTCTCGCCCTAAGCCTCCACGCACCTTTCGAATGTGTGGGCGGAGGGGTCTGGGCTGTAGACATTGTGCGAAATGGTTGTAATGCTGCTCCTTTCGTCTGGCTTTGGGTAAGTCTCCTCCAGCTAGCAAGCCGGATCAGTTTTGGAAATGCAGATGAAAGCTGCAAATTTTCAGCACTGCAAAAAAGTTTAGGCGTATTCAGTTCTATTCTTTCGCAGAATAGTAAGTTTTTGATAATTTTTTGGATGAAGAACACGAATTCCATGAACTCGATACGAGACGAAAAGGTATCAGAGAGTCCACAGCCCAAGGACGGCATCGTTCATCATTTAGGGAACGATGGGAGCCTGTCAGAAGCAAAGCGTAATTAAAAATGGTGTCGCTGCTATGGGGCCTGCAATCACAGGTGGCGTACAGGTAACTCAATTCCAGTTGGCTCCCACGACAATGACAACAAATGAGTCGGCACAACGCCGGCAATGAAACCAATTGCTGTTGCCTGCGATAAGGTTTTGTAGTTTTCTTTAAGGCATAAGCGTGGCATTTGCCTCACATTGAGCATTGAATTGGTAATGGAAACAGAAATAAAATCCCGTTCAGCAGAAAATCAAAGCAGGGAAATGTGGTAGCAGTTTCAGAAACCTTTAAATCCACTTCAATCAGTACCAACGCCTGCCCAACTCCCCAACTCAAACACACAACTCAAATAGTCAAAACTCACACCACCCACGTCAAGCTAACATCTTTCTTGGCCAGCTTGCGACTGCAGGCAAACATTTTTCGCAAATTAAATGAAAACATAGAGTGGTGCTCGAAGCAGTAGTCCCATCCCCATCGCGTTTTATGCCCGGTGAGCGTAGAAAAAACCTCGTTTTTGGCAATACCAAAAGCCAAATCGATCAAGCCATCCCCCGCCACCCCGATCAAGTTTGTAAATAAATTATTATATTATTAATGGCTGCTCGAGGAGTACGTACTTTACAGTTCTGTTTACCCATAAGTTTCAGCTATATTTTCGGGGTTTTTATGTTTTTTTTAAAGCCAGGCAATGGAGCGAGTGTTAATGACATCTGAGCAGGAACGAGTTTCGGGCCTGTGGATGACTCACCTCGCCCATTTCTGTCTTTTGTCTGACAAGCATTGAAAAATGTTTGCTCATGAAAAATTGCCCGGCCTGCGATGCTGCAGTAGACCCATAAATTCTCATTTAGCATCTGCAAATTAATGACTTCAAAATTAGCTCTCCGTTGTCCGTCCACTTTCACGCTCAGAATGTACTACAGAGTTCCTAAAGCGGAGGGCTACTATTACGGCACAGCTGATCGGACGCACGTTTACAGGTGATGAGCTCATACCTGGTGGAAGTGGAAAAACCCGTCCAGCAACTCTGCCGGCAGCCGGCCGGCAACCTAGACAGGCCTCACTACAACTAGTCAGCCGCTACTACTGAATGAAATTGTGTAACCGGTTAAACAGTGACTATGAAGTAATTCTTATTATATTTCTCGTGTGAATTTTTTATGAACTATGGCCACTTGGGCTGCAGGTGAATCAGAGCCACCTGGAAAGCAACCTGCCCGTTATGCTAACAAAAAAAAAGTTGTCGAATGCAATTTTAAGAAATGGATCAATGTTTAAAGTTCGATAAACGTGCGACTATTAATACCTAGAAGCCACTCAGTGCTACGGCTAAGGGTCCGGTCCGACGGTTAGACAGTTCTAAGTGAATTTTAGATCACGTCGCAGGCAGCACCTGAGGTCCGGTCCTGGAAGAGATGGATGATGACACTTTGGTCGTGATCCTTGGAGCCTCACACAATAATTAGCAACGAAATCACGTACAAGCGACTGGCTTTTGGGCTGCGGGTTAAGCAGCTGCCAATTTCAATTAAAACCAAGGCGAGAGGGCAGAGCTGGCCGTACTCTCCCTGGAGAAGGTGTGCTTTAAAATGAGCGCCGTGACTAATTACAAATTAAATTGACAGAAAACGTTTTCAACGTGTTGCATTTTCACGTTTTACATAATTTATGACAGTGTCCTCTGTCGCCCAGGACCCTTTTTGATGTGCACCGAGAAGGGCAAAAGCCACAAGCCAAATGGTCAACAACAGGAACAGCCAACAGACCAACTAATCTAGTCCGTGCCCTCGGGCTCACAGAGCAATACGTTAGGCAGTTAGATACGTGTGAATGGACAGCTGCATAAGTTTCCATCTGGGGTTTCTCACAATTCTTCACTATTGGCGAAAATCAGAGCGACTTAAACTCCCTGAAAATGTGCTTTCAACACAACCAACTTTGACACTTTGACACTTTTCTTTCCTGCGAAACAAGTGTGTGAAGGGGTTCAAGATACTGCGAGACGACTCGACATATAGTTTTAATTAATTTAATTTTACGCTCATAAAATGTCAAACAATATGAAAACCTTGAACCCACTCGCCCACAGGAGGCGGCCAAACGCACGCGGAGCGAGCGTATCCGCGGCGCAAAGTGGAAAGTTCCGCCCTGATGAAGCCTTTAAACTGTCCTGTCAGCGGGGTGGCCGCCTGCATATGACAAGAAGCGTAATTAACACAGAAAACCTCGCTCCACAGAGCGGCTAAATTTATCGTAATTGAATTGCAGTTGAAATAATGCTTGGCAGGAGCGGAGGGGCGAATGAGTGACCCCCTGCCACTGCAGCGGCAAATTGAAATCACCAGACAAGTGATTCCAGTGACAAGCAAGGGCCGGTGATCGGCAGCAATTGAAGGCACTTAGCGCGTATCCGTGTCACTTACTTGATTACCCGGCTTCTCTGCTATTCACCATTGACTGCCTTTTTGGGTTATTGGCGAAATGCGATTGCCACACGCTCGCAGAAAATCCAGGCACCAAGCTAAGCTTAAAAGCCGCAATTGTGCGGCGAGCCGCAACTTGCAGTGCGACACAAATCCGATTAACAAACAAAAAAGCCTTCAATTTTAAGGAAATACATCAAGATGTCTTTCAACTTAAAAGGAAACACGTATGTATTTAAAACCTAGATATGCACATGTGTGAATGTAGACAATCACTTCAATTTCTTTTGGCGTTCTGCTCTGCTGAGTCGCACAGTAAACAAGACCAGAAAAGCGAGAAGCATTGAAAAAACAAACACGATTCGAAACTCTAGTCTCCAGAGCATCACATTTTTCAGCAGAAAGATCACATTCACTCTATAAATTAGCAAGCAAAGAAAACGAGTACATCAGAAACCAAAAAGCAGAGAAACCTCGGACCCATCCGAATTTTAGATGAATCTGCAACTTATGAGGAATTGTGGATGATCAAATGTTGAGCAAAAATGGAATTGGCAAGATGATCCAGTGAGGGACGTAATTTCAAATAAATTGCACTTGAGAACACATAACATTCCAAAGTATGGATAGTGACGAAGTATAAGTATATAACTTTTTCTACAATCACAAGACTCAACTCATTAAGGTAATTCTCCCATTTGCATCGGTAGCACAATGTGGTTGAGTGGGATTTTTCGTCGACATAATTTATAGTTTCTATTTGCGGTCAATTAAACATCCATCTTGGCTTGCTCTGGTAACCCCAGCAGTGATGTATGCCACAACCAAGAGAGTCCCACACAGTGCTCCTCCTCCTTGGCAGCCTTCCAAAAAGAATGCTGATTGCAGAATGTTGAAATGCAACAGTAGGAGAAAAGTCCCAGGCAAACATGCTCAGTATTCACGACTAAGTAGCTGTGGCCAAGCCACCTGTTGAATGCAAAGTGCCTGGGCCGTCTGTCAGTTCCGTTCCCCACCACAGCCCCCCACCGCCTCGTCCCGACCCACCCGGCCCCTTCTTCCGGAGTCATCATCATCCGTCAGTCAGTCGAGGCAAGTCGGGTCGCTAGATATATCTTTGCTTCGACGGGACAATGCAGAGACATATTTCTTGCATGGAGAGCCACAAACAAGCGCACTAGGAAACTGCTACATTTTGGCTGGCAGATCACGTAAATGAAATGCACAAAATATGAGCCATTTATAAAATGCTACCCCCGCATTATTTCCCCTGGTTTCTGGCTAGAAAATTATGAGGCAACAGGCTGTGGCCCGGCAGGCAGGCAGACAGGCAGACAGTCCCAAGAAGCCGGAGACGTTGCACACACGTTCACCATGCCCAATCACCCCGCCTTACACCTCTGGCTACACTCAATTGCGCGTTAATTTAGCGCAGCTCGCACTTCATAATTTCTTTTCATAATTGAGTAAAAGGCGGAAAAAAATCAAAGATAAATAACAGTGACGGAAAACGAAACGGAGGGGCAGTCGACACATCCAACTAAGAGTGGAAAGCTCATACAGGGATACCCTCCACCTTAAGCTACGCAAACAATTATAAAAAGTATCAAAGCAACACACCAACTTTTAAATAATTTTAAAATGAGTTCCAAATAAAACAAAGACTAGACTTGAAACTATCGTTTAAAGAATAGGTATGAAAGCAGCTATGTCTTGTCTACAAAATTAGTTTCTAATTAGAGGCCAGTTGATGACATCCTGAGCAACGACTTAATGAGTCATCGGTTAGCCACGACAAGAAACAAAGCCTCCAGCCCACAAACTTTGGTTAAAGTTGGGAAAATACATTAGGATCTGTCGATTAATCAACTGTGCTAAGTAAGGTTCGACGCTTTGACTCTCTCCGACTATGCGGCTTATTGAAGTAATTTACAAGATTTATTTCTAGAGTGCCTGTGGGAGAACTTCAACATGATATAATGGCAGCCAAATCGGAGGGAATTTCAATTTATGCAAGCGACTCCACTACTCTGTAATTGTATTCAAATTAAATGGGAGAATTGCAAGTCTATGAATTGTTCCTGCACTTAGATCCAGGACCTGGATGTGAGCCAATCGAATCGGACGTAATTGCTCTATAAAAATGCGCAACAGTAGGAAATAAATTAGCAGGCCTTGCCGTTTGCAGAAATGAGCAAAATAAATCTCAATTTATATGAAAATCGATTACGTGGCGCATTATTAATTATTTAAAAGGTTCTACGGAAATGGGGAAGAAGTTCTCTTCTCCCCTAGAGGTAATTAATAAGGGAATAAATTACCAATAAATTATTCAAACTTACGTTTTCTTTTTCTTCGTAGTGCAAACTTACCTGAAACAAAAAAAAAAAGGAAACCATTAAAATTTGCAGTTCAAGATGTGTAACATAAATTATCCTATGTGGTCATTGGTTGAAATTGAAGATTCATCAAAGGGTCGTGCATAAATCATGGGCAAGAATTTGAAAAAAAATTAATATATTATAAAATTTCTGTGGCGCTGCTGCTTCTTTTATTTTTGGTTAATTTATTGGTGTCGAAAGGCCAACAAAAGGCTCATATCCCTTTGGATAGCCCGAGAAGAAAGCACAGGACATTCATTTTGTCCCACAAAGCTGGGACTCAACCATGTGTGCCTGCTCATTGGGCATCTTTTGGCCTCTTTTATGTCTCATAAGTCATTTCGTCCGTCTCAAATAATTCATAATCGATTGTCAGACCGCTCAGTGCTTCCTTCCCCTCAGCCTCTGGTCAACAGCTTCTCTTTTGGCATTCATCCACTCCCCCGACTCAAAAGTTTGCTCAGGGGACCGGTTCGTTACGGTGGCTGTTGGCTTGGATCGGCGGAACGGCAAAGCCCACATTTACTTATGAAAATCAAAGGGAGTCCTGGGATTGCCGGAAAATGGGGAGCGGGGAATAGAATTCGGCGATGTGGGGCTAATGGCTGGAACAAGGCAAACACTGAACGCTTGCTGAATTTCTATTAAGCAAAATAACTCAAAAGTAATTGCCCGGGCGTTGTCGAAGTAGCAACTGCACTCAAGTTCAGTTAGCTAGTGCCGCCGCCCCAACAGGTACATTTCGAAATCATCAATATGTGTACCTTAATGGATGCTTAAATAAATTATAACTTCAAATTGCGATTGCCGGAGTTCGCTCCGTTGCCAGAAAAAACTAACTGGCGTTGTGGCTTGTGGGGCACGTACAGCTAAATACATTACGCTCAAGTGCAGTTTTCGCGAAAATATTTACACGTGATTCGCCTCCTTTCTTTCCCCACAAAAATAACTTGCTCCAGTCATTTTCCCGCCACTTGGCCAAATAGAATATTAAAATTTTATTACCATTATCACCATTAACTCACTTGATGGACTAAAATCTAAATGAAAACATATAGTAGAAAGGCTCTGCCAATTGGAACAATGGAGATTGCTATTAGTTGGTGACGGGGCTTGCACCTTAGCCTTCCAATTAGCCATTCTGTTACCAGACCAGCCAAGGAATATCGTAAACAAAGATCCCTGATCCCTGAACAGCCTCAAGCTACTCTTTAAAACCGGTTAAGTTCTTGCACCTCTCCGAAGGCGGCCCTGTTGCACTTGAGAGCAATCGTTAGTAACGTGCTGCATGCCGAAGGAGGAAGAGAAGGCGTGGCTTGCATACAAATTGGCGCACGTGTGCAAGGATAAGGTGGAAGAATATTGTTGAAAGCTTCGCCACACGCACACGGATGGAGTCTGACACAAGCACCTCCAAGTGGGTCAAACGTGAGCCTTTCAAATGCTAAATGGACATTGCTTAATTCCATATTCCATGGCCCCAAGCCCCAAGGACCTCCCACACCCAGCAGCTCAGCCATCATAATAGCTCATTATGTTGCTTCTGCTCCCAGCCACCAACCAACTAACTGGTACCACAACTTCTGCTTTCCAAACTTCATTAGCTAAAAGGCAGCAGAAACCTGCACCAATTCCGATTGCACTAAAACGGCGAAGAAGGCGTGGCTGACTCTGTAGCTATGTCAAGCTAAGACTCTTACCAAAATCCGTCAGAGACATACTTATTAGTTTGCAATGGTTGGAAAAGTATGTACAATATAATCACCACACATCTAGACTCTTAATAAGTGCATATTATTAGTTGGTTTTTATTTTTACGTCGCGATTTATTTTTGGTTCGGCGTCAAAAGTGCATAACTTGGCAGTGATCCAAACGAAAGGAACCGACCCAATCCCAGCCCACGACGAAAGAGAGCCAAATACAACTATATATTAAATGAAATAATTCCCAAATGTATTTAAAAAATCATTTTTTATGAGAAACAAGTGTGAAACCAAGTGGACAAATAAGCAATATGCAAAATATTTTATCGCACACCCACTATAATGCACGCTTGCTGTCAGTGAAAGCGCTCGAGACTCAGTTTCTAGGAAATTCTATTCAGAAAAACAATTTATAAAAAGACTTTAGGATCTACACATCGTCCATTCCAATATAAAACTACTAAAATGGGAAATCTAGCATTGTTTATACCATAAAAAATATCAACCTTATCCGGTGACTTGGCAAGAATGAAAAAATGTAATTATTTCAAAACCAAAATGAAGACGACCCCTCTGAGGTTGGCTGCTTGTGTGGGTGGAATGCTTTGATCGCATTTGAAGCTCTCAAATTTATAGATGACATTTATTAACGTGGAAGAAGAACATTAATTTTCCACACATACACCTGATAATTAACACATACTTTCTAATTGATGTAGCAATTATTGGTGGCAATTTAATGGAGTGTTTCTATATCTGAAGACCATCCTAACAGGAAGTATACAACACTATAGTGTCCGAAAATTGAAAACAAAGGATACGATAAAGTCACCATATCTCATAATAATAAGCCCAACGTTTATATTGCATCTACATACATACACCAACGCTCAGAGGAAATATATATAGCATTTTTCATTAGCAGCAAGATTTACACGGCGAATGAGCCATTAAAATGTCCCCAACTATTGACTTATGACCGCCAAGAGGTTTCCAAAAAAAAGTCCCCCTATTCGGCAGGCAGACACACCCAATTATCTGGCCATGTTATATTAAGAGCCACATCTAAGACAACGCCAGTCCGCGGAGAAGAGATAAAATCGTAAACATTATTTTTAGCCAGCACTAGCAAGGACCGATTGATGAAGCTTTCCCATATGGAAAAAAAATATGATTTGCGTTAATGTTTTAGTAACTTGTGGTACTCGAAATGCCATGTTTAAGCTGCTTGCATGCGAAGGCACTTCACATAATAAACTGCCAAGGCACACAGATCACTATACGCAATATGTGAAAATTGAAACTTTATTTACTGTTAATAAAATACAATCGAAAATTCATTTATTTATCTATGGCACGCTGAGAAATTGTAGCGCAAATATTTGCAATTCAATTGCAGCAGCAACAAAATGCACAATACTATGAGCAGGAAAATCAAATCGAAATAAAATGAAATAAGATATAAAAATATCTGGCATCGGCATCGACCTAGCGAGGCGTTTGCTTCAGCCAACCAAGCCATGCCATGAAAAACATTCTAGGGAGCATTTCTGACGAGACAGAAGGACAGGACGGATGCATGGCAAGAAAACCAATAATATTTATATGTATTTTTTGAAACCAAGCAAATGTTTTGGATTCTTTTCGTATTTTCCATTGGTGACACTCGAGATGCGTTTACTGCTGGATAGCTTTTAAGTCTACTTAGCATATTAGTTTTTTTTAAATAGGAATATACATATACATAAGGTGTTCACTTACAGTTTGACTCATGCTAACCATTTGTTTCCCCTCGACAATCATAAACAAGAAACTTACCTAAAAAGAAAAAGATAAATGCGGTTTTCTTATTGTTACGTTGATGGTAAAATAAGGATATCCTTAGCCTATTCCTTCAATACTTTATGGGTTAGAATAGAAACAATGCGAATACAACATGCCGCAGAGAAAGGCGAAGAGATCATGCAAACTTCCGATGCCCGCAGCAGTTGGCAAACTTTTTGTAAACCGCCTGACCCTATTTATATTATTGTTTATTTTTCATTGTTTTCATGCTGTTTAGCCGTACTCGAACCGTCTTGTTATTCGAGAGGTGTTTATTTATTTACACAAGGGCTGTAGCTGTTGATTTTTTTAGGCAAAGACAAAGAAAATGAATTGAAACTGAAATCAAGTTCCCAATTTATAATTAAGCGAAACAGAAGACCAGAAAATTACTACTGAAGCTAATTACTACAAAGACCTTTAGAATACGACACAAGACATGGCCGAAGGAACTACAATAATATTATAGAAATACCAAGTTTTATATTAAATCCCCCTATCTTTTTATTTCCAAGCAGAAGTGGATCGCTCCAAGAGACAGTAAAAGCTAGAAAAGGACCCAATGAGGAGATGTTACGAAGTAATGGCCCCCACCCTAGCTGGCAATATGCCCGATTTTGGTTGACAGAAGGGATGAGAAAAATGCCAAATATCGACGCACACAATGCCAGAAATCTCAATTATTTTGCCAAACATGTGTTAGCTGTAGCATTGCCGCATGCTCGGCAATCCCTCAGATACGCGTGCTACGGAGTGCGTCGACAACATCAACTACAGATACATTTTTATAAAAGACGACGAGTGGTTTCAATCGTGTAAAGCGTCAGCCGGCCAGAAGTCAAATTGAAATCTTGTCAGCAGACCAAGAAATTATCTAGCTACACTAAATAATTCAGAATCCAAAGCATTCCGAGGAAGATATGCTATTTATTTGCAAGAGAAATTTATTCGAAAACACAAATGCTATGGCACAAACATTACACAAAAAGCAAGTCAAATATTTCAACGCACTGCACAGCAAAAACCAATTTGACTAAGTGAAAACTAAATAGGAATGACAGATATCGAGTGTCGCACAAGTATTCGAAAATTTTGAGAAAAAACGAATTCCATTATGAGTAATATCTCGAGTTATGGTTAATTAAAGGCCAGCCTGAAAGGGAGCATCCAAAACTGAAGAAGAAGTACGGCAAAAAGGAACACCAGCGGCAAGATTGAATGAAACGGATAAGAAGCTACCAAACTACCATCCAACAGGAGGAGCAAAGACAATCCTTGACTAAAATCTGAAGCAAAGCCAAAAGTGGGTTGCAAACGCGAAAAGCAACCACTTGCCAGTGGGAGGAAGGCAGCCAGAGCGCATTCTAAGACAATCTCCGGGATGCACGCGTCGCAAACCGAGAATGCAAAGAAAATAACCCAAAATCCTCACTTTTTTGCTGCTTCTCAAACAACTACAGAACACGAAGTCTGTGGATCTGGGTCAGCTTGAGGAGCTTAAGTGAAATTTAATGATATCATCACAAGCCAAGAAGAGCATCAACAGGTGTTGCTGGCCTGCTGTTCTTCCAATTTGTTGAATAAAAGTTTTCTAATTCATCCAAAAGTTTATATGCAAGGGTATTCGAATGATCATAATTGAGCAGCGCAGCAAGAAAACAATAGAAAAAATGATTTTGCTCATAATGGAGATGGAAACAAGTAGCAGCCTCCCTCCATTTTGTTTATTACAAACTCAGATACATACGATTATGGCCCCTGCCTCCCACCTATGTATGTTGTGTTACCCATTGAGTACATTCATACTTCATGCTTATAAAGAATCATTTGCCTCATTGCTCCGAGCTGTGGTGCGGGGGCCTCTGTTATGGACTCGGACTAGGTGATGATATTGTTGTGATAGTGTTACTCACTCGCCCACAGCTGGCATGGCATCGCAAGCGGAAATTTGTGTTTTGATTATGGGCAATTGAAATAAATTTCGAGTCAAATGACCCAGCTTCCGAATGTAAAAAGGACAGGGTATACGAGCGGAGAACTATTTTTGACCGCTTCACAAGTTCTAAACACACTTATGTATAACTGCTGGCCCCGCTGGCGTTTAATTGGGTCGTTGGCCACTTCTGAACCGACCCTTTAGAACGTCCCCGATACGATCCCCATCACAATTGCGTCCGATTTCATTTTTTTTCCTACTTTAGGGCAGCTTGGGGAGTTTCGAGTAGTTAATTCACCATCTAAGCGGCTGAAATTGAAAACGCGTGGGATTTTTTCTGTTCTGTTGTGCTGAAAAAATGATTTTGTCAGCGATATAAATGTATTTGTGCCATAAACTTTTCCTCCCGAATTCTCATTGTTTGTTTTGATAGTCTAGCATTCTAGGCCAAAAAACGAAGTGTATATATCGCCATATATGTATGTATCTGGGGCGAAGGCAGTCAATACGCGAAAACTTACGCTTTTACTTTATTTGTTTCTATAAAACCGAATGATGGTTTTGTCCTTTAATAAATTGTGATAAGTAAATAAACAAACTCTATAATAGGTAAACATATATTTCATAAATCTTCTGCTGATTTACTCACCCACTTTAGAGGAGTCCACACATGTGGAATCGGTTTTCAGCTTGGCGCCTTGTGATTTTGGAACAACCGATCTTTGTGTTGGATTAAAACTCTCGATAACGCGACCGATTATTATTTCAGGCAATTATTGCAGGTAACTGGTAACTGGTAACTGGTAACTGAGCCATAGTACAGACACAAACAAAAATAGGGAGACACAAGTAGAGCAACTAAAAATAATTTACTACATTTGATTAGAAGCTATTTATAGATTGGACTTTTCTTGCTAATTTATGAGAACACAAATCTACTGAAATGAAGCTGGTAATTGGCTGGCTTTTTAATGGATATTCAAAGAAATTAATTTCTCTGGTCAGAGCACTCTAATAAATTTGAATTTGAAATTCGCCTAAGGCTCAGAGATTAAGACTTCAACAAAAAGATGTTATATCTCTTTGATTATTTATCAAACATATATGTACATATATGCAAAGCAGATATGCGTTGGTTAAATTTAAGTTTTATTGAAATTTATTTGCTGTGCCGCGTTGACCAGGCCGAGCACTATTTGGTTGAAACGAGAGGCACTGAACTGCACACGACACACGTACGCGTTGTAATGATAATGGCGGTTTCGTATTTATTTTGTTCTAGTAGCAGTAGTTGTTCTAGTAGAAGGGGGAGCGGACGGGCGCCTGTAAAAATCGAAAGAGAACAATTCCGATATGAGACGTTTTGTTTATATCAATATATATCTGGAGGATTTCCGGAGGTGGTGTTTAATTTATATAGTTTATATATTGACATGGAGAAGGCGCGCGATCTTGGTTTAGCTTAGAGAAATTAGGCAGAAAGGAGATTATAAAGTTAGAATAAATAGATCACGGGGTTTCTGAATGAAGAGGAAAATTTAGTTTTATTATGTGTGAAAATTGCGGAAACTTGGGCACGCGACAGGATCGAATTCGAAAATGGAAAATGATGCGCAAAACAGACTTAACAGCTTGCAACAATAAAAACAGAACGTTTCCAAATGAACGCATTATTTATAGAATATTTTTATAGGCAAATTCTAAATTATTTCAATTTTTTTTGGAAATATTTTAAAATAGCTCGCACCCACGAATAGGTAAGGCAGACAATCTAGCAAAACAAAAGATAAAGAGGGCAAACTAGGAAATATAATATGCAAAAGACAAAGACATACAGATGAAGAGAGAGAGAGAGCAACATATTTTATTTTATGGATCTTAAAATATTTAGAAACACAGTTCGGAGAATTTTGAGGTGCATTTATTTTATACACAAAACCAGAAGGGACGAGGGAAATAAAAACGTTAAGATTTCGTTAAGAGAAGAAAAACAAAAACTGTCCCACACTTCTTCACCCCTATAAAGAAATAGGCTAAATCTTCCACTCATTGAATATCTGCCTTACTTCCTTATCAATCAGATAGAAAACACCTTCCTACACATAGATCGTTTGCGGTATTATAGTTGTCAAGCTTCTGTTTGACATGTACGTGCACCCTGATAATAAAAATATTTTACACAGAAAAGGTATCGCTGTGGGAAGAACACAATTATTCGGTTTCAGTTGAAAGTTTTGCTGTGATTGTGTATTTATTTAGATAAATGAGGACTTTCACATGAGTCCCATCCATCCCCACATAACTCGACATGTCCGCCAGTTTTGGGGTCATGTAAAAGGTCTATTATGCGACGCATTGAATTATGCTGCATGCCACACACACTCCCAGTAGTGTGAAAGCTCGAATCATCTCACTCAGAGGCTGAGTTCATTTGCATGCACATCAACACCTTAACAAATTGACGCATCTGACACCCCCCCAGAATATGGCGATTGGAAGTAATCCAAAAAATCTGATGGATCGATTATGTCAAGTATCAATAAACGGATTGGCCTCTGCACCCCCACCCTGCGGATACAACGTAATTACGATAATAATGCGTTGAGATATTTTCCACCCAAACAAAATTTTCCAACCCAACGTGTTGATTAGTCTTTCATGTTTTATGGGTTTTGTCTGGAAAATCAATGATGCAATTAAATCTTTATTTACTTTTATCTATATACGAATTTTTCATGTGAAATATAAGTTTCCGCTTTGGAAGTTTCGTCGTCGTTCATCAATCCTCATCAAGTTGACCTTCTCATAGCACTGTGAATCTTTTTCTTCATGTTCGGCTTCTCAAATTCGAGGGTCGAAACCGGTTTCAGTTGCTAGACACACGCACTTTTTTCTAATTGTTAAAAACAAAATAATGTGAGGCAAGAAAAATGTGCGTCATTAATCATTTTCGAGGCGTGCAAACCCTCTATAATCTGTCTTCTTTCCTAGTTACGCATGTGCCTTAGTTAATTTGTATGACTGCGATAATTAACCAAAACTTGCGCACTTGTTTAAAGCTAAGTTTCCTTAGTTTCCCCATGTGAAAAATTCTAGGGGTAAAAACAAAACAAAGTGGAAGCAATCTGCGCAACTCTTTGAAGACCAGAACGTGGAAAACACTTTAAGAAATTAACAAAGAAAGAAACTTATAAAAATTAAAGATGCTTGGCCAAGTTGGAAGTGATATTACTCTTCGCATCCATATGTATTTCTCTATATTGGAATATGTATATCTGCACTCAAGTAAACTTGGTCAAATCTTTTTCGAAGCCCTTCGAGCATACCTTCCCTGAAAATGGGTACTACAAGCATATGTTTGAAGACACAATCACACACTTACAAAAACCAGAGAGCGGAGCCCAAAGCACCGAAAATGTGCTCAAGGTCAGACCCGTTGAAATTTCGAAACTGGGCATTCAACTTGATAATTTATGAAACTCGTTTGGGAATAACTACGAGTGGAGAAGGGTATGTAAAGCAGCAAAACCAAAAAAAAAAGTGAAGTCGGGGCAATATGTCGAAAATTGAGCACCGAACGACCCGAGCAATCTTATCCAAATAAGGAGCAGAGGGATATATCTTTCTCGAGAACGATCCATTGATCGAGATAACCCTCCCAGTCGGACTTAATTTTCTGCGCAGTTTTTGAAGCGAGGGCTTTGTGACCGTCATAAATTTGATTTTATTTCACTTCTGCCTTGTTTCTCTTTTTATTTTGTATTCTTTAAATGTACTCGCTTCATCCCCAGTCGAGTTCTTTCAACCCAGTGACTCAGTTTATATCGCAATACAGGTAGAACTTGTTTAGGTTTTACCAGTTGCAATTCTGTTTTATTTTAAGGCACGCATTTACATAGCCTTGGCATTGAAAACACTGAAGTTTAGCCTTTTTTTATTTGTTCTGACTTATCCTTAGCTTGGAGGACCCTCCCAAGCCTGAGTAAGTGGGATGAGAGCAGTAGATTCAAATATTGATGACTGAACGAGGCATATGCGGGTGCTACATTTAATATATTTACTTTCGATTTTGCACAGTGCGAATAGCGAATGGATTTTGAAACGAGGAAGAGTAGACTGAAAGTGAGTAGGAGGCTCGTAGAGGGGTGTTGGCAATCTAGCGTCGGCAACAATTGGAGACTTCCACTAAATCCCGTATTCAGAGCCAAAGCCAGACGCTAATTTGATATTTTAATGGCTTTTTGTTTGCAAATTACTGTCGACTCGACGTCGCGTCACCTGCACTTCACGCCCCATCCTCCCCCAGCGAGACCCACTCTCTCGTTTCTGTCTAAAATAACGGTGCTAGTTGTACGACGCTAGTTACGGGACTCCAGCGTAGCCATGTATAAGTAAGTTAACTTTTATTTTTTTAACAAATACGACACGCTATGAGTGCCGTTCGGGCGCAGACGCCTGTAATTCTGGACTCTCAAGATGCACTTGCAAAATTACTCTGGACAAAGCGTTTTACGTAAATGAAAACAAAATGTACGTACGTATGTACATAGGTCCCATCTGAAACGAACTTTTAAGCATGAACCTATTCAAAGAGTATGAACAGATACAGTTGACGCGCATACAGATTTTTGTTGAACGACCATGGGAAACCGAACGGAACCCAAGCCACAGGCGAAACGTCAGCACAAAAATGTCAACAAAATGAAAAACCTCTCCGGGGCAGGCCAGTCAAAGTCAGGTGTGCGAAAACGAATGTGTGGTCAAAACCACAAAACCACCGTGAAGCAAAGTACGTCCCACGACTCCTGGAGCGCTCGTTGGAGGCCAAAAAAGGGTCATCTCTAAATTTTAAATAATAATATTTAGATATTCAGATTTCTACACAGACTGTGATAGCACGATCGCCAAGGCTAGGTTCCCTCTTGGACGAAAACTGAGGATTCATTAAAATTAACAGAGGGAACCGCAGAATATTATAATGATGATCAATGTTCTCTTTAACCTGGGTTGTTCTTCAAGCGTAAATGCGGAGGGAGGGGAGAAGCAACAAATTATAAGTGTATATGTATGTATGGGTTGTACCTCAGTTAAGGTAGCTAAAAAAAGTTTCAAACTACAGGCAAAGTAACGAGGGTCAAAGAGGTAGATAATGAGCCAAAGAAGAGCGGGAATAGAGTGCATGGGAAAGTAATGATAGACATACAAATACTAAATATGTAAAGATATAAATAAATCAAAAGGTAATTAAATAAAATATGATAGATAACTTACGAAACAGGCGGCAGCCACTTGCTCTCTTGATTTTGATGAGTTATCCTTTGTGCATTCCCAACGGTTAATTTGTACCGCGTTAAAATTTGTGCTTTGGTAAAACTTTAAAAGTACGTATTGTTTCAGTCACTGAGATAATTTTGACACGTTCAAGGAAAGACGCCAGACAGTGGGCGTGGCAAGAGAAATGTGATCCCTATAAGACAAAAATGTTCTATACAAAAGTGTCCAATTTGAAAGTCCTTGTTCTTTATAGCAAAACAATAGTTTAGAAAGTGGAGGTAGAAATTAAATCTATGGGCTATCGTCTGGCAAACTGCTAATCTAAAATCTCTGTGGGCAACTGTACTTTTCCTATGCAAATCAAATCAATCCACGAATACAAGTACACGGGAACGTGCACACACACACAGACATGGGAATACACACGCAAAAGCGAGAGGACTTTTGTTTTGCTTTCAGATAGACAAACCGGAGGAGGTTCTTGGTTTTCTTGATTACGGCCAGGATCACAGCACCGAACGCACCACCTTGGCTAAGGGACAAACAAAACACGTAGAGCGAGCGGGATCGCGCGGAAAGTACAAAGAAGGACACGAAAAAAGCTAAAAACTAACGGGACGAGACCGAAACGAAGCACAAAAAGAATTGTAACCAAATGATAGATCGAAACTGGCAAAACGGAGAGTTTGGGTGACATTAAACGCAAATTTAACTACAGTATGCCTAAAAGTGCTCACTTTTCACCTAACGACGCCGCCGCGGTCTTGCCGGCTTTTCGCCTCTCCTCTTTGGCTTTGTCTTCCTTTTGCAACCACGCAATTGACTGTCGCGCCCGCAATAGTACTTTTGTCGCTCTTTATTCGACTTTCAGACAATTCAATTCGCACCAATTATTGCACTTAAGCACTCAATGATGTTTTTGCTTAGGCCGACGCCTGTTGCAATTTTCAGGTGGCAAACAAGTAACTGTTGATCGCGGGGGGACGCGCACTTCGTTAATTAAGCAATGGCCGTCTACCGACCGAACGACCGACACTACGCGACAATTTATCGAAGTAACTTCACGCAAACCAAATAAACTTAGTCACGGTTAGAGTAAAAACAGAGGACAACGCCGAAATAACTTACAATTGTTATTTTTCTTCGTAAAAAATTGGACCGATCGCGCTCTCTGATTGGAAAGGTGTGACTAGCTTCTTGTAAAATACCAATATACCGATAACAGTGTACTACCGTGCTAAGAAAATACCAAAAATGTTGATGGTATTCATGGTAAGATCCGATAACCCGATCGGTTATATAACCGATCTTAGCCGATTCGTTAACCGGTACATACGTTACCGGTTAGAAACACCTTAAAAACTGAGTAAAGGTATGATTTGCGGCCATTTTTCTTAATTTTTTTGCTGTTTTATCACACAAATCGAGCCTAAATAAGATCTCTGTTAACCAACAGCGTTGCCAGATCCGAGCAAGATCTTGACGAGTTACTCGCTGGGAGGGAAACTTGAATTTGAATTTACATATAGAAGATTTTAATCAATAAACAAATTCGTAAAATAATGAAAATGTGACTTATTTTTACCCAGAGTAATGTCAGAAAAATTGTATGAAATTCAATGACTTGGAATCGAGACGTAAACTGAAGTTGTAAATAATCCATTTCAAAAAACATAAAGTAGCTTTAATAGGCTTTTTCTCTTACAAACAACTGAGTTCATCAAACTATTATTTAAATCCCCGCACAGTTTAGAAGAGCAAGGTGAAAACACATTTGTGAGCTTCATTTTCTCCCCATTTTGAGGGGACAACCCAACTCTATGACGTCACCTGCCCCCCCTTATCAGGCATGACTCCCACACGCTGGCTGCCACTGGCCGAGACTTAGTTTCCCGATTCCCCAGCTATCCGAGCAATTACAAACGATCCGCATTCTCGTAAATACACCAAACGGAATCGGAACGATCGCGCAGAACTACAAAACTGAGATAGAAAAAAGAGTCGCGAACGGCGGCGGAAAAGCACGAGGCAAACGCCAAACGGGTCGAACAGCAAATCAAAACAAAAGACTTAATTAAAATCAGATATTAATAGCAAGTCAAAGTACACACATCGAGAAAAAGGTTCGGTCAAGTGAGAATATACAAAGTGTGGGGTCGGCGCCATAGCAGAAATTCCCAAGAACAAAATGTATCTACACTTTGAATGGGGACGACAAAGTATCTGCAAGATGCCTTCCAATTCGATTTAATAACGCATGCGAGATTCTTTTCCCCGATGCCGCCCCGACATTGGCGACAATCGGGGGCCGGCCGTAAATTCCTCGACCCCAAAACAATGCGGCCGAAAGCCCGAAAGGGGGTTAGGTTAAGGTTGGCAGGATCTGGGGTCTGGTGGGAGGGGGTGGGAGGCAAGTAATTTGGGAAATTCGCACTAAAATGCAAACAAAACATTCGGGTATGCAAATATTTGCACAATGCGCCCAAAAGAATATGACACACACCCACACTTTCGCCCCAAAACACAAGGACGCCCACTGAACGCACTGTTCTGCCTCGCTCCCACGAAATCGTTGGGAATATCGAGTTCTGGTTCAGTTGGGCCTAAGGTCGCCATGTGATCTGGGAATGGATCTATGTACGGTTCACTGACCCCTCCATAACTTGTTAGCCGAAAAATGATATTACGCAATGCGGCGCATTTTATACAATGGATTTCGATGTGTTAAATGGAAATTTATTTTTACACTTTTTATCGCCAAGCCGTGGCTCTGATAATAAAGTTGTCTGCATGTGTTTCTATTTCGAAGAGACAGACAGACAGACAGACCGACAGACACACATATCTAAGGTGGTAAGCGGGTCAAGATTATTTTCGAATTTTCGCCACGCGGCGCCTTAACTATGCATATACATATTTAAATAGATAAATATATAAACCAGATCCGAGCACATTCAAAGTGTATGTGCCGCGAAAATTCTTTCGTATCCCCAAATAAACGGGTTCTAGGATGATCAACTTTCTGGATTTACAAGCAGAAACATGGGAAGGGGAAGCTTTGGTGTCGAAACGCTTTTCATGTTTTCGATTATTGGAGGACAGCGCCGCCACCCACCGCCAACCCACCACCCACCACCCACTGAGAGCTCCGTCTGGCAGCCACCCATCCATTCGGCGATTGGCAGCCGTCCACACGTTGCCAACTATTAGAACAATCGGAGGAGTGTGTGGGTGGGCGTTTGGGCGGCACTGAAAAGTATCTTGTTAGCTGCGCTCATACAATTGTAAATGCTGAGATTTAAATGCACTTGATTCGCTCTTTCTTTCCCACGCTTCCATGGAAGGGGGTCTGGAAGCGGAACTCGATCCTGGGCCCTTGCCAAAGTTGGCAAAAAAATCGGAAAAATAACAAACTAGAAAAATATGCAAAACAACAAGCAGGAGGGCTTCATGGAAGGGGTCTGTCTGCTTTTTGTATACTCAGACAAAGTGCAGAGGCATCAGAAGCGGCACTGCATTTGGTCCAGTTCTGCTGTTTGAAGCAGATTTGCCAAATAAACAAATATGCCAGCTCGGTTGGCTGCCCTTCCCATAAATGGGATTGGACTTGTCGGGGAATCGAATCCGTAGATCCCTGTCAGCCCTCCAGTCCGATTCCAGAACTACATCAGAATTGGTCCCAGCTCTAGAATCCTTTGCCCAAATATATGATATTTACTAAAAATGCTTTCTTTACATGCCAGTTGCGCCTGAGCGGCAAATATGGAGGCTACGGAAGACTCAGTAAAAGGTAAGCTCCTCCTCCTTTACTCCTTTTCCTCCTCCTTCACTCACTTTGTCACCCACGTGCTTCCTATCTTACAGCTGGGCCCTGCTTTGGGATGCGACACCTTCAAGCCGGTCTCCTCTTCATCGGACTGGCAGCCAACACCATATTGCAGCTGAACGTGGGCGTGGCAGTGGTGGCCATGACCAACGGCACCTCAACCGACGATGGCGACATCCCCGTGGGTAAGCGAGAAACTGCCCCACAACCTCGGCTCACTGCCCCCTTTACTCCTATTCCAGCACTACAATTGGACCGAGGTGGAGAAGTCCTACATCCTGTCCAGCTTCTACTGGGGCTCTGCCCTGGCCCAGTTCCCAGCCGGCTATTTGTGCAAGCGCTTCGGCTCCAAGGCGGTCCTCTTCTGGGGCACCCTCGGATCGTCGCTGCTTAGTGCCTTGACGCCTCACGGAGTCTATGCCGCCGGCTGGCAGGCCTTCTGTGCGATTCGGCTGATGCAGGGCCTTTGCCAGGTGACCTGGCCGTGTATCCACCAGCACCTGGCCAACTGGTCCCCCGAAGTGGAGCGGACGCGTCTGGGGGCCTTCGCCTACACCGGCTTCGACTGCGGCAACGTGCTGGCCATGTACGCGGCGGGCATGATTGCCAGCTCGCCGCTGGGATGGCCAGGAATCAGCTACTCGGCAGCTGCCCTGGGTCTGGTTTGGTGCGTCCTTTGGCTGCTACTGGGAGCCAGCAGAGTGACTGAGGCCCGCTGCATGGGAGAGGTGGAAAAGTGCTACATCCTCGGCGATCTGCAGCGCGCAGAGAGAAGAGAGCCGAAGAGGATGCAGATACCCTGGAGGGGAATCTTCACTTCGGCGCCCGTGTATGCCTTGCTCTGTGCCCGGTGTGCCGACACGTGGGGCCTGGCCACCATGCAGCAGGAACTGCCAGCGTACTTGAGTGGTGTCCTGCGACTGGACATGAAGAGCAACGCCCTCTTCTCTGCCCTGCCCTTCCTGCTGATGTGGGGCATGTGCTACGTCTACCTGGTCATCGCCGATGTGCTGCTGCAGAAGAAATGGCTGGGACTGACTGCGCTGAGGAAGACCTACACGAGCATAGCCCTCTGGGCACCGGCCTCCATAATGCTGGCCCTGGCCTTTGTGGGGGAGGGCCACCAGAACCTGGTCCTGCTCCTGATAACGCTCAGCGTGGGCGTGAGCAGTGCCGCCACCATTGGCTCCGAGCTGAACACCATTGACCTGTCGCCCAACCACGCCGGGATTCTGGCAGGGATAATGAGCAGCTTCACCAACTTAGTGGCGCTGCTGACGCCACTGGTGGTTGGCGTCCTGGTCACCGACACCAGGCAGCGGGGCCAGTGGCAGCTAGTCTTCATCCTGGTTGCCGGGGTGCTCTTTGCTGGCAACGTGATCTTCCTGATCTGGGGCACCGCTGTTACCCAGCCGTGGAACGAGACGTCGGAGGTGAACGGAGAACTGGAACCGGAGGAGAAGCCGTTCCAGGTGAGCACCCGGAATGTAGACGAAAATTCCACCGACTGCGGAGTAGGTTTAAGGATAAATTGTAAAAACCCCTAAGACTTGTATTTTAAGGCTTAGTCTAAAGCTTTTCTGCTGCAGTTTGAAGTTGTCCTGCGAGAATTTATTGGCAATCGGCAGCAGGCGGCCAATGTATCATCCCACAATAAATACTGCAGGTTGACGCAATTGCAGAATGTCAATTTGTAAAACCTGGCCAGGTAATCATAATATACGGCCTCCTTGCATCCTTGCCTGGAAAATATCCTGGCCAAGCCCGGGGAAGGGATCCTTAAGTCCGAGAAGAGACACCTGCACCACCTATGTAAAATCGGATTCTAAGTAAAAGGCCTGCATAAAGAAGACATTAAAAGTGTAACTACAACAAGGAGCCACATAAATAAATACAGGACGGCAGCTGCTCCACTTCGCTCCACTTGGGTCGGTGGGGGAGGAAGCGCTTTGTGTGTTGCTGCATATTTATAGGCGCATAAAATATTGTCGTTTATTTTTAATTTAATGACAAGAAATTTGTGCGCCCGCCACCTCATCCACCGGGCCGTAATGGCCCGTAGCCATTGCAATCTATCTTCCGGTTTGGCTGGCTCTCCCATTTACGACAAAGCAAAACAATTACAGCAACAAATATCACATGAACGGGAAGCGATAATCAGCAGGGGGGACAAAGCGCGATTTGAGGGATGCTGGGAGGAGGTCTTGGTCAGCCGGCCATCTGTCAGTGGTTGAGTGCTGGGGCAGGAGCAGGCGGATGAGACTACACTACGACAAATCGGACGCCCCAAGGGAATGTCCACGCTTTTTGGAACTCGGGACGAGCCCGGTTCCTTTCAGTGCCACGGCTGTTTAGTGCGGTGGGGCACGTTGATAAAACATTTCGGTTCGTTACGTTATTCTTTATTTTATTTTATTTTATTTACAATACGCACGCAGCCGTGGAACGTTGCGCATCCGCCGCGTGGGCCACGAGCGAGGGGCATCATTCCGGGTCATTATTTGGATACGTGCGCTAAATGAGACGCAGCACAGGCCCGCCCATCCGCCACATTTGAATTACGTGCGTGAAGATTACGTTTTTGTTACAACTGCCCACCTGTCCGGATTTTGTGCTGGACAATCGCAGCACAAGCTCCCGTCCATTTTAAAGCGCTACCTTGGCGGAAGCTGAGGACCGGCCCCCTGTAGTTGGCACATGGAGCTGGCTAATGATGGTGCCAGGCCTGCACCTGCAATTTTTACACCTTTCTTCGCACCTGACTGCCCCTGCCCCTTCTTTGGCGCCGGCTTAAGTGCCTGACGCACGGCCTTAATTAAAAGAAACTCTCCGAGGCAATTTGCCGACAGCTTCCTGCTGCACAGAAAGAGTTTTGGCTAAACTCCTGGAGTTGCTATTCCGCTGATTATTGGAGGCCCCCCCCAGTTTCGCTGCGTGTATGCTTAAAGCTGTACTCAAAAATCAACTTTAGCTTCAAGTCAAAGTTGGAGGCAACACAAACCGAAAAACCGAAAAACTTGCTGCCTGCACTGCTCCACGAGCGTGTTGCACGTGGAAACTTTTGGGCACCTGGGCGAGTGTCTGCCAGGCGTGGAAGCTTCTAATTAACGAGCTCCATTCCTAAGAGGTCTGATGGTATGCCCCTACTTGGGTCAAAATCCGGCCCAATACTTCAAAAACCAAATCAACAAATATACATTTATTTATTCGACATTTTTTGATTGCATTTCCAGAAGTCCCTCGCATGCCACATGCATGTCCTCCGCTACTGTAACCCAATTTTCGAGAAGTGTGAAAACCAGAGTGACTTGGCGAATCGCTTTCTATATTAAGTTGAAAAATTTCATTTGCTGCATGTGCTCTAATTGGCCATCTCCCCCGAGCCTCGCCCGAACCTGGTAACTGTTTCAGTCAGCCAAGTGTTACAAACTTTTAAATTAAATCCTTGTAATCCGTTTTGGACAAATGATTTCGCCCGCCCATTGGCACGGACCTGGACACAGGCCCAGTCTGTCTTGGCCTTTCTTGGCCGGGCAATGTCGAGTTTGACAAACTTTCAAATTAAATCTTTACTATTTGGAGCATTTCCTGATGTGAATGTTTGATGTTCTCGTAAAAGTGGGTTGACATCAGCTCTGCGATATGTCGCATTACTTCTACATATCATTATCCTTCAGTAGCATCAAAAATATATAGAAAAACGCTGGTCCTATTATCGGTACGAAACCATTTCCTAATTGCCCGAACTTTCGTTTAAACCCACTCAGCGTGGACTACTCCCCTAGGAAAACTCTACTAACTGACACAATAGACGCCTGCATTTTAGCCAATTTATTTGCATGCAAAATCGCGGCAGGATATTCGGCAGAAAAGGCAGAAAGGAAGCACGCAAAATTATACATTTCACGGGCGAACAAAAGTGTTCTAGAAGGCCCGACGAATTTGGGTTTCTTTTGTTGAATTTTTTATATAATTTGCCATGCCAATTGCCAGCATTGTCGGCGTCAGTCAAAAGCGTAAAAAACGCGAAACACGAAGGAGAAAATACTTTTCAAAATAAATAAGTAAGCGACTTGCTAGTAGGACAATGACAACTCTTTTCTCTCGTCACTCCTGTCTGAAATTCAGCCACACACGATATGACAGGATGCCCCTAGCACCGGGGACGTCAATTGTGGCTGGATGGAAGGGTTGTTGCACGGAGGTGGCACACGCCAGCATCAACAATGAACGTAATTCAATATGCAAATGGGCTGCAACACATGTACAATGTACTTTCCCTGTATTTCGCTCGCAACTTGGCTTAATTTCTGGGCGGGGTGGCTGCGGGATGGCTGCGGGATGGCTGTCGATGAAATCCAATCGCCATTATTCAGCCGCCAACCAAAGCCCTGTTTTGATGCGCTTAGTCCACTACACTAGAAGAAACTCTTCAGGGTTTCAGGTGGAACTTAGTCTCCCCACGCCTATCCATTTGTTGTTGTTAATCAACAACGGAAGCCACATTTTCAAATATAACTGAAGCCTTCAATCTTCGTTGGCCGGGTTTGTCTGCGGCGCACTCAGATATCATTGGCAATGGCATAATGATGTAGCTCAAAGCAGGCATGCTACCAATGCCAGAGCTGGGGCAAGTTGACAGACCACGGATTCACCTCGACTCAATCGGGTTTCGGCCCAAATGCATCTGATAGTGGCATCGTGTAGTAATTAATTAGACTCGCAGGCATTTTATATGAACAAAGTGCCAGGCCGTTTCACTAATTGAACATGATGATGCTGCCATGATGTGCCTGTTGCCTCTCGCTGCCACCCCCGCTTGACCCACTGCACATCCATCCAGGCCCCCTGGCCCAATTCATCGGGCCTAGTCATTGACGACGTCTAAGGTGGGCCTGCACAGTACTCGAAGTCTACAGAACGCATTCCTGGGCGGAAACGAGTGTACGGAGGCGGCAGCTTGCCTTGGGCCAGGCCACCTTGTTTCTTGTTGCGAGTGTGTGCGAGGAGCTGCAGTGTGTGGTTTCGACCTGGAGCTGCCTGTGGCGCATGCATGGATCAGGAATATTTCCCCAAATTAAATAAGCACAAATCAGATATTTCCCAGCTTCTGTCACTGGCTTTGAGCTAAAGTGGGACTTCAAGCACTTGTGGAAATAAGGCAGCCACAGACAGTACTACAGAAGCGAATTATCATGGGGATGTGTGTATAAGCGTATATTTTCGTTCAGTGTACTCCTGGTATTTTGGCCTTACGACCCTTCGGTTACGGGACTAGGGGAACTTCCTTTAGAAGCCTTCTTTGCTAATTTTTTGGACCAAGTGGCTAGGTATTGAGGTCGGTGGGTGGCCCTCCGGAGGAAATTACTTGCTTACATTATAGGAGATATATCTTCCTAAATGAGAAATAGGTTTTAAAATAGTAAAATACTAAGGAAGTATTACTCTGATGTGGCTTTCAGCTACAGCTACTGCCCCAGCTCCAGCTCCAGCTCCAGCTCCAGCTAATTAGCGGAATACACCGCTGACCTGTGGGCAAAACGATGACAAATTAAAAACGGCAGCTAGGCCATGGGCGTATAACAAAACCAGGGGGTGGGGCTGCACTATCCAGCCGAGCTCTCCAAGCCCCTTGGTAATTACCCCGAACAGTGCAATAATAAAAGGCTGCCAAATGGCGCCAGGAGAGGCTGTGGGGCAAGCCAAAGGGTGATGAGACAAAAGCTGTTCCCCCTCCGCCATCATCATTATCATCGCCATCAGAAAAGCAGCCACGGAGGCAGTCACGCTCGTTTGTGGCTCATTGGTTAGCACCCAGCTTGGGCTATTTTTCACGGGCCCAAGCCCCAGCCCCATCCCCAGCCCCAGCCGCTGTCCTAGCCCCCCTTCATTGCACACACACCCAAACGTTCCCCAACAACAGCTACATAAATTAACCGAAACGTATTAATTCTCTTAGCTTGGTCCCGGCCCGCGTCCTTTTTTATACGCGTGCAAAAATTTATGCTTGAATTAAATATGATGACCAAAAAAGCAGCCGCACGAGGACACAGCACAGCAAAGGCCAGCCCTGGCGGTGGCCAGCAATCGGCGGCAACATTGTGCCTATTTACACATGTACGACACGGCGTATACGCATTGTAATGTACGACAGCCGGCCACAATTAATCTTGCCACGTATTTTATGTGGCACTGCTGCTGCCATTGCTGTTGCCACTGCCACTTCCACCTCCACCGCCTCCTTGAGCGAAATTAAAAAGATGAAGAAGGAACCCGCGCGGACAACCGAAGTGGACCATCATCATGCGGCTGGGTTATAATTGAATTTTCATAACCATTAACGACGGCGACGACTTGGTCATTATTTAAATGTAACGACGCTTTATTATTACTCCGGCAAAGGAGAGCGAGTGATTGCAACTTTATAAAAATAAATCATTTTAGAAGCAGCGCACCTTGGCTGCCAGCCACCACATGTTGCACGGCCATTTGTCCAACGTGCGTCCAAAGCCAAGCAACCGCAGCACTAAATGTCAGCCGTTATGGCCAAACAAGGACACCACCACCAAGAAGTCATTTCATCAAGGGCGTTAAATCTGGCCATTAAGTGTATTCTAAAGGGCCGCTTTCTTAGGGCTATGAAAACTTTATTTATTGTTAACTGAAGCAACTGAAGCAGCTTATTAGGAGCCCCTTCTAGCCCCTTCCGCCAGACTTGGCTTTGGGAAATAGCTGAGCTGTGACCAATGGCGGAGCGATTGGGACAGCAGCTTGCAAAGGTGCCACAACAAAAGAATGACAAATATGTGTGTGGTTAGTCAATGCCCCACACGAGGCACCTGGCAGATAAGGCGGGTGGGGTGGAGGCCCGCTGAAGCCCAACAATCGATCAAAAAGTGAGACAAATCGTCGTGTCTTTTCGGGTGGCAGCAAACAAAAGCCACACCAAGTGTTCACACCTTGACAGCCTGGCACACCCTCGTCCACACACACTCACCTGTTCCGGCCCGCATACATACATTGATTCCCATAGTTTTTGAGGGCGGTCAAGCAAACAACATTTCACTTTTTGCGCCGCAGCCGAAAAGGCAGCAAAAGGCAAATTCAATTTGAGCTGTCAAAAATCTGACCAATATTGCCTTTGAGTGCCCGTGTCCCCCCTGTCTGTGAATGTGAGCTTTGATGTGGGGGCGTGGTCGTGGACTGTGGCAGTGGGCTGTGGGCAGTGGGCTGTGGGCTGTGGGCATGGCATGCGGTCGTGCCCACAAGAAATCGATTAAAAACGTAAATGAAATTGACAGTCTGCATTCCAGGTGTGCGAGGGTCCTGTCATGCATCCGTCTCGGCTCCCTTTTTAAAAGCCTGGAACGCGCTTGGAACACGCTTGAACTCTTCACTAAGGACAAACAATTACTGCATCCTCTGGAACTGCGAAAGCAAAGCCTAATAACAGCATCAAATTAAATGTATATTCATAAATGTATATCAATTGCCCGGAAAAGGCGTTCGAGGGACGAAAGGCGGCCCATTGTCCGTGACCCCACCACAATTGATGATGATATATGGCCGGGCTCTGATTGAAAGCATTTGCGCACACTTCCACCAAGTGTTACGGATACGGATGGGGGCCAGAGGTCAGAGTGCTTGGCTTATTGGCACTCGACCGTCAGCTCCTGCTGGGTCTAAGCCGCCTGAAGAGGATCTGGCTTTTAGGCAAATGAGCTACTTCAAATGATAATTCATAAACAGCGCTAAATGGTCGCCCTGTTTTCCCGAAAACTGACATGGACAAACAAATAAAAGCAGCGACTCCCCCTGGAAAGCATGTTGGCAAAAAAATAATGTTATTTTTTAATTTACCTAAAACGCCCTCCACGTCCACAAAAACACAGAGTGTGCCCCGGAAACGGGACTAAGGTGACATCTGAGGTTGCCGAGCTGAACTATGGAACTGCTGTGCCTTAAAGTGAGTGGCAAGTTTTGATTTGGAACTTCGGTTCCTAATTCAAGTCCGCCGTTACCAAGAAATTAATTAGTAAAAAAGGGTAGCGGCATAATTTGATTCTCTCTGAACCGAGGCGACTGCCTGCCCAGAGGTCAATCCATCAAAGGTCATCAATTTTGCCTGGAAACTGCGACGCTTCGACCACTGTTTCGCAAAAGCTATTATGTCATAAGTAGCGCTACTTAGCGGTGGATTTTGTTTTCATAGTGGCCACTGGCGGCTGGTAATTTGGCTCCATCCTCTTAGCTTATTTATTTGCTGCTTTCGAGCCGTTTGAAGTTCTTTGAGCTGGCCCGTCCTGGTAATTGTCTACTTAGCGACGGCATGTCAACATCCGTGTCCCGGGCGCCCATTGAATCGCACATCGCTTAATGAATTGGTATCCGCATAAAGGACGCCGGGCGCCCTTCAAACAGATGCAGATTGCCGGGCGGCTCCTTTGTAATGTGATTTATGTGCCGGCGCCAGATGCCTATCGCCATATCGGAATCGGAATCGGAATCGGAATAAGGCTAGGTCAGCACCTGACCAGGCTTATCTCGATGCCACCACACCCAAAGTGGAACTTTCCGATAAGCCAAAGAACTTTGAGCCGCCAGCGGTGATTTATTTCGTCCTCTTTAAAGTCCTGCCAAGGGGGGACGCGAGTGCCCAAAAAAAGCCCAACTAATTAGCGTTAAAAACCAGGATAAATAATATTTTAATATTCATTAAAATTAGAATTCTGCATTTGCAACCAAAAAACTAAAACAGAGGAGTGTTTGCTCCACGCACACAATTTATTTGCCGGGCGGAAAGATTTTTGGCAACAGCACTTTACAATGAAACGAAAGTTTAATAGCCATGGCTGCAGCCAAGGCCCTGCAGCCATTTGGGTGGCCACGTCGGGAACAACGTGGAGCCAGGCCGAGGTGAGCCAGGCCGGCGGTCTGTTTGCGCAACTTACAGCCAAAGTAAACTCATTACCAATGCAAACAAACAGAGGCGGGTGCCCCGAAAGTTGCAAACAAAAAACCACACACTTGCTCTGGTAAAAAATATGCGCCTATATGTAGCATACATGCAGCCCAACTATTTGCTGCCAATCGCAAGGATGCCGGGGAGAAATCGGTGAAAAATGTGATGAAAGTAATCAGGTACTTGGCTTTTCGATCCAGGCATGCGGACGCTTCCATCGAGCGTCCACCCACTCCCACCCACTGGGTGGGTGCCACTGGCATTTCGGCGAAAAATGTTTCAGTTGCATAATTTTGAACGCCGCATTGCCAGCATAGCTCAGCTGCCCCACGATCCGCGTCATTGCGCCCGATGATGCCGAATTCCATGACAAAGCCGGGACGGAGTCTGCATTTGCGGCCGCAGGATACAAACAGTGCCCATTGTTTAGCGTGTGGCGGCCGCGGTGTCTTTATTGATCAAATTGTTTTATTGGTATATTAATTTTAATTGGTTGGCATGTCGAGCTGCCCAGTCACCATTAATTAACATGCAGTTGCACCCACAGCGTGGGTCCCACCCCCACTCCCAGCCCCAGCCCCTGCCCCTGCCCCAGCCCCTTTCCCCCTTTACATTATCCCTTTCCCAGGGAGATGTTACATTAATAATTTAATAGTATTGTAATTTTTGCCTATTTTGTTTTATACCCTCGGGAAAAAGGACGTGTCCGACATGGCCAAAGCGTTCGCGGCTTAAATTTTTAAACACTTGACTTCATTTTTAAATTTTTCTATAAGCAATAATATGGGTTTGCATTTCCTTAAGTAAAAAAAAAATGTCATTATTAATAAATGTTTAATTAGAAGTAATTAAAAAGTGTTTCCCACAATAACTTACGGTCCGTTCGTTCCTGATTTGGTGCCCGGAATTTACTTTTTGTTCATTACTGTTGATGTTATTACATTTGCAAAACCACAGAGAACAAAAATATTAGTTTATACAGCTTTTTGGGTTACGGTGAGCGCGCATTAATGTGTAATTAAAAAGTGGCAGCCAACATTATGGGAGTCCCGCCGCACATCCGCTGCAGCAATCACACGCCACACACACATTGACAGCACACAAATAATTAATTGAGAAACTACAAGGTCCACGAGACATATATGGCCATTCCAGTGGCCCACATAGAGGGAAACTATAGATTCCCCCAATCCTTTCAAGAAGTTCCATAGGAAAAAAGGACAGAAAATGGGAATAAAAATTGGTGCCAGGATTTTAAAGAGGATCGAAGGGAAATAAGAATAGAAGTCTTTTAAGGTGTTCCGCTAGAGAATCGGGTGAAATTGACCAGGATATGGCCATTCTAGTGGCCCACATAGAGGGAACCTATAGATTCCCCCAATCCTTTCAAGGAGTTCCATAGGAAAAAAGGACAAAAAATGGGAATAAAAATTGGTGCCAGGATTTTAAAGAGGATCGAAGGGCAGTGGAAATAGAAGTCTTTTGAGGTGTTCCGCTAGAGAATCGGGTGAAAATTGACCAGGATATGGCCATTCTAGTGGCCCACATAGAGGGAACCTATAGATTCCCCCAATCCTTTCAAGGAGTTCCATAGGAAAAAAGGACAAAAAATGGGAATAAAAATTGGTGCCAGGATTTTAAAGAGGATCGAAGGGCAGTGGAAATAGAAGTCTTTTGAGGTGTTCCGCTAGAGAATCGGGTGAAAATTGACCAGGATATGGCTATTCTAGTGGCCCACATAGAGGGAACCTATAGATTCCCCCAATCCTTTCAAGGAGTTCCATAGGAAAAAAGGACAAAAAATGGGAATAAAAATTGGTGCCAGGATTTTAAAGAGGATCGAAGGGGAATGAAAGTAGAAGTCTTTTGAGGTGTTCCGCTAGAGAATCGGGTGAAAATTGACCAGGATATGGCCATTCTAGTGGCCCACATAGAGGGAAACTATAGATTCCCCCAATCCTTTCAAGGAGTTTCATAGGAAAAAAGGACAAAAAATGGGAATAAAAATTGGTGCCAGGATTTTAAAGAGGATCGAAGGGGAATGAAAGTAGAAGTATTTTGAGGTGTTCCGCTAGAGAATCGGGTGACGATTAACAAGGATATGGACATTTAAGGTGGCCATACTGAAATGCTGGGTAATGTTGAGTCAAGTTCCTTCCTAGTTCCCTTTGCGCCAGTCAAAAAATCGTTTCAACCCTATTAGCTTATTGAACTCATTGAGGAACCCGACTGACTGAGCAGGAGTCGGCGTACCGGGTCACTCCAAAGTGCTAAACTGAAACTAAAGTTTAATGGCCACAAAATCCCATCAGAGACCCTCAACGATTCCAGTTGGCCTAGCGCTCTTTCTGACCAATTACCATTCCGACCGCTAATCGGCTTGCTCGCTAGTGACCAGCACCCACTCCAGCTGCATTTCAGGTTGAGTGCATTCCATTTAAATGAATTACAAGCGAAATATGAACGCTTCCACTTACCCGCTCATCCCAACCATGCCGCTCATTAGGCAGACCCCGCTTGGACGCCAAATGTTAATCATTTTTTTCTATTTCAATTACAACTGGGGAAACCTTTAGTAGGAGGGAGCTGGAGTCAAGGATAAGGTTAACGGGGCAGTCACACACAAAGAAACCAGGTGGTTTCAAAGCCAAAGGTGTTCCCTGCATTAACCATATGAGACCCGGCTCTGAGATCAAAGCTAAATTGCCAAATTGGTTAGTGAAAATACTAAGGAGGACCCACATTTTGTGCGTTTTGTGAGTGTCTTCAGCCAACGGCAAACAACAGGATAATGGATGCGATTATTTTTCGTGGTGTAGCAAGGAGCTGTCTAGATGGGGGGGCGATGGACATTGGAAACGCGACCAGCCACCGGCCCTTGTTAATTTGAATGAATTTAATTAATTAGCATTAAAACAAAGCTGACGTCAATGGCGCCGAAAACCTGCGCCAGCTAGGGCAGCTGGGACACCCCACCCATGGGCTACTTGGTGGCAAGTTGCCTGGGCAGCTGTGGGCTGGCTGAGTGCCACGATGGCCTTAATAAGCGGACGGGGCCAGCTGGAGCAGCGGGGCATCGGGGCATCGGGGATAACGTTCTTGGCCAATTTGTGGGGACGCTGATTAAGCAGCTCGATATTCAAACTCATTATGATGTATCCTGTTGCCGATGCGGATTGTAATTGTTGGAGGCAGCTGCTTATGACGTTCGCTTGCCAGGGAGCTAAGCGGATATAGGCCACAACCAATACACACGCACATAATCACTCACACACACAAATCGCAATTAGCAAACGAAGATTTCATGGATGTTTAGTTTTTAATTAAAAATTGATTGGAGCATTTGCATTATATTAGAAATTCTATTTAATTCAGTAGCAGTTGATCGGCTTAACCTGCCCTACCTCCGTCCGTCCGGCTTAACTACGATTAATTAAACAAGTTACCTGAAATGACAAGTTGGCAGAATCGTAAAGCGATTAGTAATTGTGAAAAGGACGATTCCCTTATTGGCCAAGCACTTCCGCAACATCTGCCACACATCATTTCCAATAGTATTTGAGTCAGTTGTTACTGTAGCCTGCGGCGCACTTTAAAATAGTTATTGGACGGTTTAAACTTTAAAGTAAACAATTGAAATCAATACTTCTGGTGTTGTAATTTCGTTATTTCAGAGCGAATTACTGTCATCGAATCTATTGTGGGAATTATTCCGTTGCGCGCTTTATTTGCACTCCGGAGCCAACCCGCTGCAGCGCCGAAGGACATTCGAATTATTTGCTCAACAGGAAGAAATGACATGTTAATTATTTTATCGTGTGTTCGGTGTTCGGTGCAAGCACACTCTTTCGCATTCACTGTCCTTGACATTTTTGGGTGGCTGGCCCATCGAACCTTGCTTGGGGCAGCACCCACGTGCCCAATACTGACAAGCTCAAAAAACAATCGGATAAAGGAAGTGCAGGAATCGAGTAACAAAAACTATATCATACCTTTTTGGGGGTTTTCCAGCAACAGGATGGAAGCAAGGACATGCGGGCAACCCTCATTGAGGCACAAATAGCGAAAAATATGACCTGGGCCCCTCTTATTAAGTGGAAATCAATCCTCAGTGTAGGCACTCGCTCGGGTAACCGAGCATATAATTGATTCAGCCGTGACACAGTCGCAGGCAGATGCCCAATGAGAAGGAGCGACACCGTCTCGATATCTGTATCTGTGCGTCGTCTGCCGGGTGACAGGCAGGCACAAAATTGATTTTCCAATAGGCAATCAGGTGACAGCATCGCCGCACGCAAGATTGTGTTAATTTTACGCTAAATCTGGTTGAGCCGAGGCAGCTCAGCCGCAGCCGCTTTGATAAACTTTGACATTGATGAGTTAATGATGATGAGACGACGCAGGGATTTCGCGGGCCAATAAGAAGATCTGCAAACGTAAAAAGATTGCCACTAAAAGCCGATGTTTGTTATAAGGACGACGAGTCTAAACAGCCTGCTCTGGATGCCCCAGAGATAATGCTTGGGCAGGTTGAATGCGAAACCTGGCTGGCTGGCCACTAATTGGCACACACGGTAGGAGTTTTAGGACATTCAGAAACTGAAATTAACATTTTAATAAACCAAACTGTAGAGATTTCATATTGTACAAATAAAAAAAAATATAGCATTTTCATACATGCCATTATTGTTTGCCTGACTGACTTTAGTTTCCTTAAATTTCAGCTAGTTTTGCAACCTGGCCAGAGGTAGCTTCCTAAACAATTCTTTCATTATACGAAAGGGGCCAAATAAAAGCTTCCATTGCTGCCCGTCTGCTGCCCAAAAATACAATTTCCGTTTGAAAAATTGTTTTCGCATTTGGACTGTTTTAAATCAACAGAGAAGGAGGCTGCAATTGGAGCGGGTCGCTGGCCGAGGCAGGGGTCGCTCGGGCCAACTGCCAAACAATTGCGTAAAAACAATAAACAAAGGAGCGGGCGCAAGGAAAGCCATCAGAAAGGGCAGAAGCCATAACAACCACTGCCCCCATGTGCATGCCCCCAATTAATTCACAATAAAACAATCAATTGATTACCATTACATCCGGCCGCGTAACGGAAATTGTTCGCAATATCCTATTGTTGGGCGAAATGTCCCAGTGGACTGTGAAATTATTTCCAGGCACGAGACCTGGGGAGTATGTAGGTGAGGAATTATTTGGTTATCCAGAGGTGGACATTAAAACACTCCCGATGCCTTCAATTGAGAAGGAATGGCCGAAGCGCCCTGTTATGTCCATTTTTCCGGAGGCACTACGGATCCGGCCTTCGCCAGCAACTTGTTAAACTTCCGGCGGGGTCGAGCGAAACTTCAAACCGGAATCGACAAGCCGGCGGTTAGACTGTTTTGACAGGCCTCCCGTTTAGGTGAGGACAAGGACTTCTTGGCCCCTCCCGACCACCGCAACGCACCGCACCTACTGCAGCTGATGAGCAGTGAAAAGCGTTTGCGTGCTCCAAGTTTGACTCTGGGCTGTTACCGACTTGATGGATTCATTATAGAACTCCAATCCAAGTACAAGGGAGGGCCACACAAACCGGCGACGGATTGACCGCAGTCGTGCTCCACCAAACCGATGAATATAATTAAAAGACTACCTTTGAACAATCTCTGAAAGGCTCTACTCTATAGATGGGCCCCACGTTCTAAGCAGAAATTAATTAAACAATTCATTCGGGATTTGTATGGACCTTGAGCCAGTCCCAAGTTCGTCCTCCGCTCTCAAAGACTCACCGCGATTGAAATTGCTATGCAAAACAGAAGTTAAACTTTCGACAATGATGACAGCAGCTTCAGCTACAGGTTGCAGGAGACGGGTGACGGGTAGGCATTTAAAAAGTTAACACTAGTATAAAGTTAACCAAGTTTGATGCATACTTTGCAGCTGGGGCTCTCACAACACACTGCGCCGGCAAGCCAGCCAGGGAGCTGGTGGCCCCAGCCTTCGGGCTGAGAAGTGGGCTGCAGCAAGCATGCCGCCGTATAATGAGCTGCGAAAGCTGCTGCTGCCTGATGCCTGATACGAGGTCCCCGGCCTGCGTCGTGGTGGCAGCGGGAGGGGCGGCCCCGACACGAATGCTGGCCAACAAAAAACAGCAGCTCCAAAATGCTAACGCGCAGCGGGGGCTCATCATTGGCAGTTGGGTGGGGCGGAGGGGTGCGGAGGGCCGCATTAAGCTTCGATGGCCAGGCGGGAAAGTTGCGGAAGGGGGAAGAAAGGGGCGAAGACGCAGGCACAATGGATGCCCCACAAAAGGAACGGTATAAAAATGCAAATTCTGCTCATTTTCGAGAACTTTTGCACTTTTTAGTCATAAAGCCGAGGCAAGAATGTTGAATGCGGGCTTAATAATCGATGCGAAATGGTATCCTTTATCCTCGATTTAAAAACAAGTATCACTTTCAGGATCACTTTTCACTAAACAACCTTGGGTTTTGTTTTGGGTCAATTAAATGACTTGTCTGCTGCTCTATTTTTGCTCTTCTATTGTTTAGTTTTTGCCAAGTATGTCCAACATTTATTTGTGCAACCCACAATAGTATTGATTGAAAAGCTGCTAAGGCGACGCGAGGACCTCCGTTTGGGCCCATTGTGACCCTTTCTGGTGACTGCAGGGCGCCGCCGTCCCCCGCCGGGCTCGCAAAAGGAGTCCCGTGGATGTGTGCTTTTTAGCAGCACTACCCCCTACATTCAGCAATTGCTAATTAAGAGCCTGGGATGACGTCAGCCATGTGACGGTGGCTGGGACGGTGGAGTCCTCCGCCAAATGGATAACATTACTCTACTGCCGCTCTGTCACAGATGTCGGACGGTTGTCCCACCGCCGAGTGACGACTCAAGAGCCGCAGGCCTCCGAAAAATATGGAAAAATTATCTGACCCACTTACAAGCCCCGTTGGCCCAAGTTCGTCCCAGTCCGGGCCATTTGACAGCGCCATTGCATGTTGGTTGGCACTTAACTCAATTTGCAATGAAGCCGCCATAGTTGTACTTGTAGTTTCCGTCAAAGTGCAGTCCGGGAAAATTGCTGCCATATTACCAACGACACCACCATATTGTTATTACTCTGCTGGTGATTGTTGGTGTTGCCATCGGCGTCTGGTGGGGCTTGGTGGCAGGAACTATCAGTGGTGACAGCGTCCTGACTGTGTGTGTGTGTGCCAACAGAAATCGAATTGGGCGGGTGGAGCCGCAATTGAAATGTCGTCCCAGACGCTGCGAAAAGTTTTCGGTCTGCGGCTGAAGGTGACCCACATAAAATGCGCTTCGAATCGAATGAGTGGCGGGGGCGTGGGGGGCAGGATGAGCAGGACCTCGCCTGGCTCCTCCTCTGCAGCCACAACAATGAGTCGCTTGTTGCGCACCACTTTGGGTGGGACAATGCAATGTGGGCGTCCGCAAATGGGAGCCGGGGAGGACGGGGCCTGGTTGACAAAATGGCAAATTCTGGGCTCCATGCAACACGGGGCGACACCGCACACCCACATGTGTAGACGTATCAGGCGGGGGCGGCACACATAACACTGAAAACAATCAAAGCGTCCCCAACAGAAGGAATAAATACTGCCAGCTTGGAGGTTAGTATGTCCTCCCTTTGAAACCTTAACTAAAAGATGCAGTCTAGTATTTATGCCCCAAGCTGCCCCCCAACCGGGGCATAAACTGCTGTCCCCCCCCGATAAAACCAAAGATGATGACGAGTGAGCTGATGGACGACGAAAAAAGCAAGGCTGGCATGCAAATTGAATGGCAATCACGTGCTCCGAACGACACACTAATCACGCGGCTCCGGGGCAAAAAGATTGAAGGAGCTCTGTGCGGGTCAGCCATTGAATATCACATTATCAAATTGCTCAGCCGGAAATGCCCGGACAGGAAATCAAAATTCAATTACCCATGCATGGCTCCTTCCAGGACTCAGCTGATGGCTGTGGTGAGTTTCTCCCACACAGGCAAGTGTGCGAGAGCGAGTCGCCATCAAAACAAAGAAACCATGAGTGGGCCGAGCTGGAAGGAGTTCGGAAGGGGGCTCTGCTGAAGCTGGGGGTGTGGAGGAGGAACGCATGCCCTGCATGACTAAGGGGCAAGGTTCGCGAAGATTCAACAAATGACAAAAGCCACGCAAGCAACAGAGCGCGTTCCCGGACAGGAGTAGGGGGCTCCTAGCCCGGTTTTTGGGGGCAGGCAGCCTCATCCAAGCGAGCGAGCAAGAAGTGTAAGCGTTTGTGTCTCTGCGGTTGACGCGCATGTGTGTAAGGGTGTGTGGGGTGTGGGGGTGTGGGGCTTTGGGGGGGTTTTCGGGGGTGGGCGAAAATTACAGACTAACAAGTGGTCGTTGAATGGCAAGCCAGCCAGGCAGACAGCCCCAGCCACGACAGTTGATTTGATTTGACAGCAAGACATGACATCTCGGGTTGCACAGAGCACCGATGCCCAAGAAGGAGCAACTCTAGTGAGCCCAAGCCAAAGGACGACAGGACGACAGGACGACAGGGCGACAGTTCGCCAGGAGACCGATGATGCCTCGACTTCTGCAGCTGGCAAGTGTAGGCAACTGAAAGAATTTGCCCGCAAACATGGAGCAGATCGGGGAAAACATTCTCAAGTTACTGCGAAGGACCCCACCACTGGCCACCATGTCCTCCAAACCACCTAATCGGGCTTAATTCGCTTTCATAAACATATTCGTCATTCAAGCCCCCCCCCACCACGTGGGACTGTGACCCAGTGTCATATCAATATCCTGGCGACTGCATCCACTTACCTCGTTGTTTGTACCGTTAGGTGCGCATTCCTTCGCTGTGGGTGGGCTGTGGGTGGTAGATGGCAGCTGGTAGGTGGTGGGTGGTGGGGGTAGATGTGCTATTGTGGTCCTGAGGCTGTACGTGAGCAGGTGCCAGTTAGCGGTGAGGCCCTGGTGGCTGGTGGGAGGATTCGCTGGATCGGTGGTTCGGGAGCTCCCCTCGCGTTGGTTGGGTTGAGCCTGTCCGCTTCGCTGGCTGCTCGCTTTGATTATAGTGTGTTGGGTCTTAGACCGGGCAAGGGGTTGGCAGCAAGCTACTGTTTGGGGCTTGAATAGTCGGCCAGATATGTATTCGCGTGCTAAAAAGTCAACTTTCAGTGTTTTCGCTTCGCCCGGGGCGTTGCACGTGCGTTTTGTTTTCTAGTGGCACTTCAGTCGGCGATGAGGGGGGGGCGCGATGGCGGAGCTGGGCATCAGCCAGCTGGAGTGTCGCGGCGCGCTACAGCCTTGGAGCGAAGCTGGCTCACTGCGGTGCCCAAGGAAAGAGGACTGCGACGTATTGAGCCTCTCAAGGAGCTGGGTCCTAAGCCGTTTTAGTGCCTCCTGCGCTGTCGAGGTCCTTCCTGCAGGCACGCATGGCACATGTGCTCGAAACCGCTAAAAGGCATTGGCGCCGGCCAGGACGAGCTGACAGATGGGTCGCCGCATGGGACTCCTAGGACTGTTTGCGCCGAACGCCTAATTGTCTATTTGTTGTCCTTCCTTGTGGTGGCCTGTCCCCGGTCCGTAGTGTTTTTAGTTCGGTGTCAATAACGTCATAAATTATTTAAGCTCCTCGCACGTTGCATCACAAACACCAGTGTAACTTCAGAACTCGCCACGCGCTCTCTCAGCACACACACACACGCGTTTACGCTCACAGGACCCGCAGCCACGCACACCTAGGCCAAACGTGGCGTAGGACGCGATTTTGGCGTATGTCCTGATGCCGTAATTTTCGATGCACTAGCAGGCGCCTTTCAGGAGGAACTTCCAGGCGCCTTGGCCCACAACCCGACTCGAGCATTCAGATTATGGTCCCAGCCTGCCAGTGGGCCCTGTTTCGCGGCTTTTGGTGGCGATTTAATATTTTTCCTTATTTATTTTGTTGACACGCAGCGTGCAGTGTGCAAACCGTGTTGATTTGTTCGCACCTTGGCCATTCGTTACTGAGGCCAAGACACAGCGAGAGAGTTCTCCACACGCACACAAGGAGAGCGAAAGGACGTGCGGGAGAGTTCTCCACAGGCACACAAGGAGAGCGAAAGGACGTGCGAGAGAGCTATCCACACGGCGTGGGTGGGCGAACGGTTTACTCGCTGCTTTACCTCTCAACGCTGTGGTGAATATCCTTTTGCGCGAGAGAGTGCGCACCATTTGGCGCTGCAAATTCAAAAAGTTTCCAAACTAATTCACAAAAGGAGCTGGAAAGGAGAACTATTCAGATTATGAGCCGAGTTGATTAAAGTGGTAAATGGTGGTACAGCATCCCCACAGGTTCGTTAGGTTTCTTTTAATTATTAACCATCGCTCTGAAACCAAGAAATCAAAGTACTGCGCAAGCTCTCGCTCTTGCCCTCGTTCCACCTCCTGCCAGGACTCTTCCCTCACTTCGCTCAGCTGTGAGCTCGGCGCCTTCCTTTCAAATGGAAATCTGTTGCATGAGCACAATTTTCTGTCCTCCTCGGCTCAGCTGAGTGTTGTCTAGGAGTCTCAATAGTGTTTCTCGCTACTTAAATTACTCCACTTCATGGCCTGCGAAGTGGTAATGGTTCAGGATTTCGGGGTTAGGGGTTCTTCTTGTATGGATATTACTTAATTCTGCTACCTAGACCATTGTCCGGAAGCCTTGTTGTTTTCCATAAGAATAAGGTTACTCATATTCAAAATAGTTACCTCTATGAACAAGAAGAATAGAGGAGCATTGACAAGATCGGAATACAAGGATTACAAGGAGTCAATAAAAACCCCGATTTAATCCCCTGCAACCTAAATCTAAACTTTCAGGTAAACAAATTCCTTTTGACCATCCACCTTTGAGGGCCACAATGGCCCGAGCATTCAAAATTTGCACAGCCCGAAAGTTACACAAAACTAAGACTCAAAATACACAAAATGAACAAAATATTGCCAATTAGACGATGGTAAAGGAAATAAAAACAGCTCAGCCAGTTGGCTCAATCGGAAGGTGAAGTGTGTGGGGCGGAAGGGGGCAGGGCAAAGGCAAAACAGAAAAAACAGAAATTGAAATGCAACAATCGAATTAATTGGCAGAGCCTGTTTCAAACAATCGATAGCAAATGTAATTTCCAATCTCATTAAACCAAGCACAACCGATCTAAGGACATGGGGATGTGGGTTCTGCTTTTCTGCTGGTCCCTTTGTCATATAAGTGAGCAAATTTTCCCCCATTTTTCCGTTTGGCCCTTGGGGCCTGGTGACTTCTGACTGCTGACTGGTGCCTGGTGCTTGGTGCTTGGTGCCTGGTGCCTACTGTAATTCTGCAACTTTGTTCAAGTTTGTACCCCGAGCAAAAGTAAACTCAATTAACTTTTTGCCGCTGCGTTGCAACAATAAACAATTTTTTTCCAGGGATCGGGCGAGAATCGCAATTACGCCAGATAACAGTCAAGTGCAGAGCGGCCCGCCGTCCCGCTCCCATTCATATATAAATTGCTTAGAAAATGTAAAGTGCAAGGCGAAATGGTCCGTGTATTTGTCATGGCAGTTGCGGTCCCGGCCTGAATCATGGCCAGAGCTCGCCGACGCTAACCAAGATTTGTTGCCGCTTATGGGAGACGTTTTTCAGGGCTTCTGGCTGCTTCTTTTAATTAAAAAAGTTCAACTTGCGTGGGTGCAGCTGGTGGGGCGCCTCCGAGTTATGAGAGAAGTGACTAGTTTAAGCGACTGAGATTAGCAGCCGATTTAATTTCGATTCCATCATTAAAACTCTTTCGGAGGACCAGCTCACCCAGAAGCTTTTACTGGAGCCCCTTATGCGAAGGCAGCTTCTTGGGAGCCCCCTCCCAGAGCTGTCCAGGGGGAAAGCCCGAGGAAAACACTGCCAGCTCAGCTAAGATACACTGAGACCTGGGAGCCAACACCTATGCATAAACAATGAAAGCCCACACTCATCCCAGCCCCACTGACGACCTTCCACGGGTGGGGATGCGGATGTGGATGCAGACGCACTGTTTGCAGTTGACGGCTTACATGTTGAAAGCGTCAGTATAATAGCCAAAGTAATGGCAAAAGTGCAATTGTGAGTTCAAGTAAATAAAAACTATTCAAATATGCAAAGCACAAAGCAAAATGAAGAGACGAGCACAGAGGGCGGTCCTAGCCAGGGGCCGCTGTGCATGCGAGTGGGTCTCAAGTGCATAAATTTGCTTGTTAAATCCTGATTGATACTTCATCCCATCCTCAAGGTGGCTCCCTTTCAGCATCACTGGATTGAGCTGGAGAGGAGAAGCCATTTTGCACTGGGGCAACAAAATATCCCCTGATATTGTCCCCGTGCTTTACACAGAGCGGAAGTCAAGTGCCGCCATATCTGGAGCCGTTTTCCTTTGGGCCCGACAGCGCTCCATCCAAGGACTGCTTATGTTGCAGTTTGTCGCAGTGGAGAATCTGCAGCTTCTATGCTTTATTCCGCCTCTCAATTTCCTTGGCCACTTTAAGGAAGCTAAATTTACTGCAGAACCCGCTAGAGCGAGGGCGACACTTGGCCTCCTAAACCCGCCAATGATGGACATGAGGTTAGCGCTGTGGACAAGGCCCCCCGCGCACCTGATGACACATGGAAAACAAGGCAACAAAGGCGGGTCCAGGTGGAAATTGATTAATTTCTTGGGGGTTTTGAAAGCTGCGACAAAGCGGCGAGAAAATTAAAATAGAACCAGACGACATCGCATTGGCCAAGGTGGGATGGGGCGGGATGGGTCGCAGCGCAGCAGGAGATCCGGAGATGCTGCAATAATTCTGTTGCGTCCTTAGCAGCTTGGTGCTCAAAGCAGCTTAATGGCTCGAACTGCGACGCCTACGAGGACCAAGGACAACGTTGTCATCGGGCAAAAAGGAATTATGTCAAAAGCCCATGCCCATGCCAGGAATGAAAAAACGAAAGGACGAAGGATGCCGGGTGGAGGGTGGAAGGTGGAAGGCTGGGAGAACCCACTAACGATGCTGCTCTTGTTTCTGCCATTGTGGTTTGTCGCGATGTTGGGGAAGGGGGCTATGATTATAAAGCAACAACGGTGAGCTAAAAAACTCGGCACATCATCCATGCACAAGCTCATGTTTGCGCTTAGAATGTGTGTATTTTTGGGTTTTTTGTGCGCCTATATTGACAGTTATAGGCACTTTGCGGATGCTCCTGAATCGAGCGTTTATTGACACACAAAAGCGGCAAAATTGAAAAATTCTGCACCACCATCGGTTTTGCAGAACACACTCCTGTTCACGGCTAGTGGCAGTTCTTGTCGCCAGAACCCACGCCCTTTTAATAGCGTCTAACCCGCCCTTCTTACTCTGCCAAAGGATGCCGTCACTCCTAGCCCAGGCTTGTGCCTTACAAAAATAATCATCCGAAGCACTTGGCCCGCGGTATTGGTACAGCCTTTAGGGTTTTTAAGAAGACTGAATCGAGTCACACCTTTCGGAGGACATCATCGACGTTCTGAACAGCAACTCTGCCCCACCTGCCAGCTGTCATCTCCCCCCCAGGCGAAGTCCTTGCCAACCTCGCCGCTCAAAGGAGCGCTTTGTGCGTGGTCGTGTGAGCGTGTATTAGGACTCGAATTCAATAGTTGTTAAGGTGTTTTTTTATGTGTTATTGCATATTTGTGCGCCATAATGCAGGCACCATCAGCGGCCTCCGACGGTGCTGGGACCACGCCCTCCGCCCTCCGCCCACCAAACGACTGTCGCTCATTATTGTCCACTCACCCATAATGGGTTAATGGCAAAGTGGAGCGCGCTTGAATAGCGCTCTGAAGATGTTTTCCCCGCCGGGTATGAAATTCGTAATTGAATTAAGTTTAATGGCATATTTCGAATGCCTTTTGAGGCGCCCGTGACATGTGTAAAACATTTTCCAGGCTTTCTTTGTGTTTCCTGGTAATTTGCTTGAAGAGCTCCGGTCGAAGGGGCCGCCGCCACATACCTTCGTTTATGTCGCATTCTCAGGAATGGCTTTTGAGTGAAAATAAATTTCATTGAATTCAATTCAAAGGCATCTAAGCCTGAGCTTTTAAATTTGGCGCAATAATTCAGTAATTGTGATTCGGTTTTAGCCTTTTATGTGGCTTGGAGAACCCTTACCAATCTTTGTCAGTCTTTTGGCTCGACTCTTTGGCAAGCGTGAAAAGAACTTGGACTTCCATTATTTTCTTTGTGTATAATTAGAATAATATTTGATTTAAAACATTTTATTTCAATTACGCAAATTGCAGAGAAGAACAAAACTAAACTCAACACACAGAGTACACTTGCCGCGGGCTCATTGGCCAACCGGAGGAGTAGCCGAGCCAAGCCTGGGCGCAGCTGGCCTGGTTCGCTAGGGCGGCTAAGAAAGAGTCCATATTCATCTTGAAAGTGGCAAGGGGTGAGCAATCTGGCGACTCTTTAAAAATTAAAAACCGGCATAATTGGATGGGCATTCAAAAAACAACTGAAAAGTTAGATGGTCCAAAACTGATTGTAAAATAAAACTAAAAAATTTGGTCAAATATTATTGGACGTGGGGGGTAATTATTAAGTCGATTTACCAGCTTATTCCATCCAACTAAGGACAATTAAAATGGTGTGGCAGAAAAACTGAATCCAGTAAGGCACTCATTAAGCCAACCTGCTTAGCTGCCATCGCCATTGTTGCCGTTTGCAGCTTTGAGAGCCTTGAGAGCTTGGCCGAGTGAATTGCCTCAATCATTTACCACAATTTGAAAAGAAGCTGAACGGACCCAGAGCCCGACAAGAGTTTCAAGCACACTCCAATGCCAATATAATTGTCTGTGTTAATTGAAAAAGTTGCTACTGCTGATGCAGCTGTTGCTGTCGCTTAATTTGCATTAGGTTTTGAAGTGGAACTGTGATTGTGTTCTCAAAGTGTCTTGTTTGTCCAACTCCGAAGATGGCAATCACTGCGAAGATGGCCGAATCACATTTTCCACAAGCCTCTCGAAGCACATCTAATCCGCCCACAACGCCCTTCAAAAAGGACTCGAGCGAAAGGACAAGGCTCCACTACCGTCGGGCCATTGTATTTGACCATTGTTGTGTTAATTATTGGTTTTGCCGTATTAGATGCTATTATGCATGTCCATTATATGCAATTAATTAATGTTCAATGCAAATTACAGTCTGCAATCGGCCAAGATTGCAACAACATCAATCAGATTGAACGCTCCGCATTCCACGACTTTCGGGTCGATGGTCGATAATCGAGAAAACAAATTCCAAGCGGAAAGTCGGATGGCTTAGGCAGCTGCTCCGAGCCCGAACTCGGCATAAATTATAATTGAATTAGCAAACGAAATTGAATCGAGTGCGGCTATTGGGGGAGATACAGGGCCTCATTGACTTACAAATGCATCATTTTTCGCTGGAATGGGTCTTGAGTGAATCGGTTTAATCCTTGCATATGCAGTTTGAATATGCAAAAGGCTCTAAGCAGTTTTCCACCCTCACTCGCCCGTTGGACGCTTCGGTGACCTCAATGGCCATTTTAAACTGTTGCCAAAGGTCACATGGCATACCTAATCAACAAACCTTAATCAGAAATGGACTAAAAATTTGGATTTTAGGGAATGTAGGTTGGGAGTTTCCGAATCGAAAGACTCTTTTGGCCGATAATTCTATACTATATAGTATATAGAGTATAGATGGAGTCATTACCCCGTTTGGGATGAGGGTTTCCAGAAAGCTTTTTATGATTTTCATGGCCCAATGGCTGATGGCTGATGGCTGAGTTCCGCCACTGACCCCACTTTAATCTAGCGACCCCTCTTGTTTTGGCCAAACAGAGAATTTATACAAGCGACGTCGACTAGGATTGAACGCCTTCGGTTATTTGCGCGAAGTTTAATGGAATTTTCAACAGTTTTTACATCTGCGAATTGCCAGCCACAGATTTGCCCGCTTTCCCGTTCCATTTATTTACCTGGGCTCATGTGAATAAGTTTTCCTTCCTGACATGGCATGGCGCTTGCACAGAAAATAAGTTTTGAAACTTTGTTTGTGCGGCCCCAGTTTTTAATTGACATATGCAATTTGTTAGTAGTTGACGGGAAAACATCGCCTCTTTCGCGTCGCTTGTCTATCCGTTTGTTGGCGAGCGAAGAGTCATGGCAGGATGCTAATAGTGGAGACGGCTACCCATGTTGGACTCATAATTTTAGGCATTGGCTACCAAAAATGTGAGCCAGCTTTCATGTTTTTATGCTGCAGGAAAAGTTCTTATTTTAAACTGCTCCATGGCCGAGGCCCCGCAACATCAAATGAATTAAAATGTCAAAAAGTATACAAATTCTGTCAGCACACTCAAAGACTGAGCGCAAATGCATGTCCCATTTTTCTGTATTTTAATGAACTGAATTAGCATAAAATGCGAATGACAGGTACTCTTCCCTTGGCATCCGCCCCTGCTTACCTCCCACTCCCCCACTCTTGCCCATTTAATTTGTCAAAAATAATGACAGGGTTTCAGCAAGCTCTTTTGGGATTTGCCCAAGAAGGGAGCAAAATAGCCCAAAAATAAAAAGGAAAAGGCTGAGCCTGAACTACTTATTTACTTTGAAGTTGGAGATATTAGTAGGCCAAGTATAAATGTATGTATACGCATATGTATTTTTAATTTCATCGGATTTGGCGGAAGGGGCAAGAGCACTGGAATATAACTTAAAAGTCATGATGGGTATTAAACGTCCAACCCTTTCCTTACGCACACCCACACATGCATACATGCGAGGATATAAGCCCCCAGCAAAATATGTTTTCAGTCGGTTGGGTCGGCAAACCCTTATCAAAATATTTATACGACTTCGCATATGCTAAACGCAGAAACTGTTTGAAAAGAGCACCCCAGCACCCCAGCGCCCCAGCTTCTGGTCCTGTGTGCGTATGAAAAAATGCTTAATGGCCTGTAATCTGCTTAAAACTTGGACACGAGTTCAATTTGCTAAATGGCATTCACGGACCAAACTGGCCATGGGACTGGGGACTGGGGACTGGGGACAGGGGACTGGGGGGTGCTGGCTGCCCCCATCATACGATTTTGTAACATTGTATGGAATGTCGGTTTCTTTTCGGTATCTCGTTTTTAATTTATGATCTTCGGGCGGTGGCGAAGGCCAGCCTTTTATACCATTTTATTTTTAATTAATGCTCGCACACACATCCATCTCGCTTTCGGCTTTTTAAGAAACTCACTCTGCTAGTTGCGTATTATTTATATAAAAAAAAAACAAACAGGATGTTACCCTTAGACCCCAAATTCAATTTCTGCTCAGAGTGATTGTGAGCCTTTTACCAGGAGGCCTATGGGTCTAATTGAAAGCTCCGTCAATTTATAATTGAAAATAATTAGGGAGCTGTCCGATTAATATATGAGCACGAGGGCAACGAGTTAAGGCACTACGGCACCATGACTAATTCCAAAAAGGACACCCCACTCTTAAAAAAAGCAACAGCAATAGGGATGCAGTATGCGGGATGCAGTAGTAGTAGGTGGGGTGCGATTACCACAATGCAAATACAATATCCTCAATATCCTTCTGCTGCCAAGGGCTACCAGAGCACATTCATTACTTGGCCACACTCGCTGCGCCATAAACTGTCAATATCGGGAAGCTGGGAGAGTATGGATATAGTTCGGGGAAGGCGGGGAAACTCTGTATGCTATTCTCAGTTTAGAGAATTTGAGACATGACTAATTGGAGTCGGGAAACGAAACCTAGTACGCAATGGAGGGAATTAGGTGGCATTGCGAAGGTACATTTTGGAAACCTGGTATCAAGTCCAGATTAATTGGGACAAAGTTCAGCTTTCAAATGGTGTTCAAATTGACTAAAAACTTTGGGGAGAACTAAATTAAAACATAATTTCCAAACTGAAAGAGTCGCCTGGCCCCCAGCCTCCAGCATCTGCCTTGGTCTGCATCTGATCCTTGGCCATCGCCAGGTCACCCCCACGCCCCACGAGAAATTTTAAATAAACATAAAACCATTCTTCCTTGTTTGCCGCCATGCAAATCGCCCAACACACTCAGCCAACATGCGTTTTAATAAAGAAAAAATCGAAAGGGGGTGGCGGGTGGCCGAGGCCGAGGGGGAGGCCGAGGTGGAGGTGGAGGTAGAGGAAAGGAACGGGCAGGGGGTCAGGCATGCGACGGCACGGCAAATCAGAAAAAACCAAGCAAGACCAAGGAAAAGCAAAGCAAAGCCAGCAGAATGCTGGTAGCTATATTTCTAATCTAATTTCACCAAAGTTGAGGGCGGGAAAATTAAAAGAAAATACTCGCAAACAGAGCAGGAAAACCAAATGCAAATTAAAAAAAAAACAAGTGAAACTGAAAAGCAAAAGGTGAATACACAAGCAGAGAATGACGAAAACACAACAATGCAGCAGGAGGCACGAGCCAAAGGCGCACCGGGAAATGTTCAGGAAACTTTGAAAGAGATGCGGGCCTGCCGAGGGAAAGCCGAAGGAGCTGCTGTCGCAGGAGGAGTCGGAGCCAGCTCCCAGCAATGTCGAATGTCGCTAAATGAAATTAGAAACGCATAAAAGAATAACTCGAGCTGCCAAGGGGTCTGTTCAGCTCTCTCTCAGGAAGGCCGATGCCGAAACAGTAAAAAAAAACACATCCTTCGATTGGGAGAAGTTGGCTAAGAGTCCGGGCACCGGAGCAATCACGGGAGGAATCATTTCTTTCGGTGCACACACAAACTGGGGGAGGCAAATGTTGACAAGAGGCATTTGAACGCCCTGCAGGCCTTGATTCAAATGAACAAACCTGAACGCTCCAGCCGAGGCACTGGAATCCGGTGTAATAAGCAAAGTCCCGCCCCCGCAACAACAACAAAAAAACAAAAAAAAAAAACAAAAATGCACAGAAACATAAAATAATAAACATAATTTAGCTGCCTTTGTCATCGCATTTTATTATTAACAGGCAAATGCGTTGGATTTCATTAAAAGTTATGTTTTGCTCCGGCATGTTGTGCCCTCCTGCACGCACAATCAAAGTTTTTAACGTTTCCATGCTGGAAGTCCTGGACTCGGACTCGGAATGCTTTGGGGCGACAGGGACTGAAATTAGAAGCGGGTTCTCGCCGGGGAAATGCGGCATCAAATTCGCATGCCACTGAGTTGCACTGACACTCTCGCCGCAGGGCCCTTGGGGGACGGACCCACGGTGGAAGCAAATCAAGCTGAACCAAGCCCAGCCAGGAGCCAACGGCCACCAAAGCTAACTAAACTAAATGCTAATCTGGTTGTCCACTCCCCCAGTCCTCTACTCCGCTACTCTGCTACTCTGCTACTCCCCTTTCCACCACCCACTATGGTCGCCGCACCTGATGCTGTGGCTGCTCTGAAACGCCTTTGACGCTTTGCATGGCCACAAAGCGGAGCAACATGTTTGACAAGTGACAGGCGTGCAATGCGACAGGAGGCTATGTGGGCGGAGCAGTAGGCGTGCAGATGGCACAGACCCCTCCTTGCAGCATCATCGGGACCGACTGGATTCGATGGCTGAGCTAAAAGTTTCGCAACTGATAATTTTGTTTAATTCAATCAACTTACTACCAAGATTAACATGTTAACCTTAAGGAATACAGGTTTTCAGATGAGCTTTATGTGGGAGTACCTAGGCTAGACACATGGAGCTATAGATTCACCTAAAATGTTGGTTCTTCACGTAACATTCCATGGCGTTGTTAAATTTGTGAAGTATCCACTGAGTTCCGTCTTCACAAAGGTTTCCAGTAGTTGGAAAACCCACACTGTTCCCCGGACAATTGCAAATTAAAATTTAAAATTCAATAAATCCACGGCCCTTCTATACAGCCCCCCTCCCACATCCCCCCACACATCCACACGCACCTGGCATATTTAACGGCGCCCCCACATTAAAATGCAACAATTTGTTTTACTTGTTGGCAGCCGCATGGAGCAGCAACTCGATTCGAATCGAACCTGAAGCACATCCAGTATCCAGTATCCAGTATCCAGTGTCCTGCGTCCAGTTGGCGCCTTCACATGGGGGGATGGGATCCGAGGGCGAGGGGCAGTGGCGAGGACCGATTCAAACAACATTTTACGAGCACATTTCAACTGTAACAAATGTCCCAGGGCCATCGACAGAAAAGGAAAAGTAGAGGAGAAAAATGCAATGGTCGCTGCAGGAGCGAGGTCGGCGGGGTCAACGGAGGGCGGAGCGCGGAGGGAGAAGGTAGAAGGGCGGCGGGGCCCGACTGTAGCTGGCCGAATACAAAAGCTGACCTCGTGCACAAAATCCAAAGCCAACGACAATCGAAGGCAAAGACCACGACAGGGAATGAATTCGTGGATTGGCAGTGCACTGTAAAAAAAAACCCAGCTCTTATGGGAGTTTTTCGTCTTGTTAACTGATGTCCTCCAAAAAAAGCAGGGATGTCCTTCTCACCGATTAGTGAGAATGGCACCCAAACTTAGCATTCAAAAAAGTTAATAAGCTTTTCTTCAACAATGCAGCATTCTAGTCTGTGCGAACTCATTTAAGGATATCTGCAGGATGTCTCGCAGGAGTATGCCAGTGTATTCTGTATGGCTCTGGGTGCAATTACCAATGAACGAACGTAACAGGTGATCAATTGTTATAAAACTCCCAGGGTGCTTTTGCTTTTCATTATTTTCATTTCACTGGCGCGCCGGTCACAGTGAAGTAGCGTGTGTGTGAGTGCGGTTGCCTTCAAGCCTTTAGTCTCTATCAAGGCTTGAGCTGTGTCCTGGCTGTTCTAGGTGTCCTGGATGTCCTGGATGTCCTGGGTGCCTGGGTGTCCTGGGACTCCTGGGTGTCCTGGGTCCTGTTCGCGTACCCCAAACGACTTTCCACTGGGCTTGTCCATCCAGAAGGCGATTAAGCGTGACCTATGGCCCTGCTACTTAGTTACTCTCGCTGTTTACGGTCCTGCTACCTTACGGAATACGGTGAACGCCGGCATTTAATCACGCCAGACTCTGCTCTTGTTTGCAAATCCTGGCAGCTAAATAAATTTCTGGCGGAGGGCGGGGAAAGGCTGTGGGAGCGTAGACTGGTCGTGTAAATCCTTTTCCGAACGGTGCAACAAGTATCCCAATCGCAGCAGTTAGTTACGCAGGATTGCCTTCGAAACGGAATACTGATCGCCGAGACGTCCCCCCGGACGCTATTCCGCAGCTGCTGGAGAAGCTGCAAAAACGAAGCCGATTCCAATGATTTTTCGACCCCAACCCACTCCACGGGGAGCACAATAAGTTGGCTTTAAAATGCTAATACGGCGCCGCGAGTGTAATTACTTGAAACACGTTGCCGCAGGTGAGATACCGTCAGCCCCATGGCCGCAGCCTAATCCTCGTTGCTCTGCCAGGACCCCGACTCATTAGCAGGTCGAGTTGGCCAAAAAACAACGCCTGCCACAAAAATCTTGCAAGGGCAGAGCCCAACCAGAAGCTAACTGGAGGTGGGCACAACCGAAAGTGGACCACAGGGCGAGGGAGCGGTGGAGATGGTGTGGGTGTGGGTGTGGGTGTGGGTGTCGCGGTGTGTGTAGCTGCACTAATGTGTCATGTTAAATTAACACTTTAATTTATTCCGCGTTTGCCAAGCTGCAAAGTGCATATTTAATCAGTTTGTATTTGCGTTTCCTTCGCCGCTCGCTCCGGCTCCGGCTGCGGCTGTCGGCGAAGGGGAGGAGCGTGGGGCCCGAGGAACGGTTTGGGGCTTAGGGGTGACTGTCTGCCAAAAGCTGTAGCTGTAGCTGTAGCCGTAGCTTTATATATATATACATATTCGTACATATGTACATACATAGAGAAGAGACCTTAACACCTCGCTGCCGCTGCTACTATGGGCTTTTTTTGTAAGCCGGTTTAAATCGTGCTTGCATTTTTAATTGCTGCGTTTAACACACAAACGGAATTTTAAATATCCGAAAACATCGCCAAACAATAGAAAATAATAACCGAGCCGATTGTGTACACACAGGACACTGCAAAGCCTATGGCAGCCTCCTTTTGTGCAACTATTTCGTATTTTTAATTAATTATCGCGACTAACAATGGACAAGTCCGATAAACAACAATAAAACACACATCACAGTTATTGGTGTAGAAGTTATAGTATTAAGCCACTAAAGTTTACATAAATTAAAACGGGATGCATTGCCATACATATGATACTTGTTACCCTGACCACCATTAACAATTAGTCCTGCTCCTGTGAGTCCTGTTAATAAAATGGTTGGCGCCGAGTTTGTAGTGTACTTGTTTTTCGGGTGTATCTTTCCTAATTACAATGAATCTAATGAAATTGCTTTCAAGGACTCGCCTGTTGTCAAAATTCTGCAACCGTGTTGTCGCTGAAGGACATTGGCTAGTTTTTTCCACTCACTTTTTTTCAAAGTGCATGTGTCCAAGAGCCACATGCGGGTCTATTCAAGTGGACAATGCAGTCAGCAAAGAGGCCGTTGCAACTAAAAGGCAATTCACGTGCAGGGTCCGAAGGGGCCAAATGTCATTCTCATTATGACCCAGGGCCAAAGGAGACATGGCTGATGGCCGCAACGTGCTCCCCAGACCACACCCACGCCCCACAGAATCTGGCATACGTATGACTGTCGCTGTCTTAACTTTTGTAAGCTTCCCTTAATCCACCTTTAGAATGGCCATCAATAAAAGGATACAAAAGGCGAACACGGACACTCGAATCTTGCCCTACACATATTGGCCGAGATGTAGCCATCGCAAGGACCTCAAATCCTCCATATCCTGGATTTCCCCAATTTTTCTAGGGGGTCCATCACAAAAGTATGTCAGCAGCCAAAAAATATTCGCCTCTGAGATTTAAACGCAGATTAAAAGATAACAGTTCCACGATTCAGAATCTTGTCTTGGCCAAAGGATCGGATGGATATTGGCCGAGGTGTAGCCATCGCAAGGACCTCAAATCCTCCATATCCCGGATTTCCCCAATTTTTCTAGGGGGTCCATCACAAAAGTATGTCAGCAGCCAAAAAATATTCGCCTCTGAGATTTAAACGCAGATTAAAAGATAACAGTTCCACGATTCAGAATCTTGTCTTGGCCAAAGGATCGGATGGATATTGGCCGAGGTGTAGCCATCGCAAGGACCTCAAATCCTCCATATCCCGGATTTCCCCAATTTTTCTAGGGGGTCCATCACAAAAGTATGTCAGCAGCCAAAAAATATTCGCCTCTGAGATTTAAACGCAGATTAAAAGATAACAGTTCCACAATTCAGAATCTTGTCTTGGCCAAAGGATCGGATGGATATTGGCCGAGGTGTAGCCATCGCAAGGACCTCAAATCCTCCATATCCCGGATTTCCCCAATTTTTCTAGGGGGTCCATCACAAAAGTATGTCAGCAGCCAAAAAATATTCGCCTCTGAGATTTAAACGCAGATTAAAAGATAACAGTTCCACAATTCAGAATCTTGTCTTGGCCAAAGGATCGGATGGATATTGGCCGAGATGTAGCCATCGCAAGGACCTCAAATCCTCCATATCCTGGATTTCCCCAACTCCCCTATAGGGTCCATCACAAAAGTATGTCAGCAGCCAAAAAATATTCGCCTCTGAGATTTAAACGCAGATTAAAAGATAACAGTTCCACGATTCAGAATCTTGTCTTGGCCAAAGGATCGGATGGATATTGGCCGAGATGTAGCCATCGCAAGGACCTCAAATCCTCCATATCCTGGATTTCCCCAATTTTTCTAGGGGGTCCATCACAAAAGTATGTCAGCAGCCAAAAAATATTCGCCTCTGAGATTTAAACGCAGATTAAAAGATAACAGTTCCACGATTCAGAATCTTGTCTTGGCCAAAGGATCGGATGGATATTGGCCGAGATGTAGCCATCGCAAGGACCTCAAATCCTCCATATCCTGGATTTCCCCAATTTTTCTAGGGGGTCCATCACAAAAGTATGTCAGCAGCCAAAAAATATTCGCCTCTGAGATTTAAACGCAGATTAAAAGATAACAGTTCCACGATTCAGAATCTTGTCTTGGCCAAAGGATCGGATGGATATTGGCCGAGGTGTAGCTATCGCAAGGACCTCAAATCCTCCATATCCTGGATTTCCCCAATTTTTCTAGGGGGTCCATCACAAAAGTATGTCAGCAGCCAAAAAATATTCGCCTCTGAGATTTAAACGCAGATTAAAAGATAACAGTTCCACGATTCAGAATCTTGTCTTGGCCAAAGGATCGGATGGATATTGGCCGAGATGTAGCCATCGCAAGGACCTCAAATCCTCCATATCCTGGATTTCCCCAATTTTTCTAGGGGGTCCATCACAAAAGTATGTCAGCAGCCAAAAAATATTCGCCTCTGAGATTTAAACGCAGATTAAAAGATAACAGTTCCACGATTCAGAATCTTGTCTTGGCCAAAGGATCGGATGGATATTGGCCGAGATGTAGCCATCGCAAGGACCTCAAATCCTCCATATCCTGGATTTCCCCAATTTTTCTAGGGGTCCATCACAAAAGTATGTCAGCAGCCAAAAAATATTCGCCTCTGAGATTTAAACGCAGATTAAAAGATAACAGTTCCACGATTCAGAATCTTGTCTTGGCCAAAGGATCGGATGGATATTGGCCGAGATGTAGCCATCGCAAGGACCTCAAATCCTCCATATCCTGGATTTCCCCAATTTTCTAGGGGGTCCATCACAAAAGTATGTCAGCAGCCAAAAAATATTCGCCTCTGAGATTTAAACGCAGATTAAAAGATAACAGTTCCACGATTCAGAATCTTGTCTTGGCCAAAGGATCGGATGGATATTGGCCGAGATGTAGCCATCGCAAGGACCTCAAATCCTCCATATCCTGGATTTCCCCAATTTTTCTAGGGGTCCATCACAAAAGTATGTCAGCAGCCAAAAAATATTCGCCTCTGAGATTTAAACGCAGATTAAAAGATAACAGTTCCACGATTCAGAATCTTGTCTTGGCCAAAGGATCGGATGGATATTGGCCGAGATGTAGCCATCGCAAGGACCTCAAATCCTCCATATCCTGGATTTCCCCAATTTTTCTAGGGGGTCCATCACAAAAGTATGTCAGCAGCCAAAAAATATTCGCCTCTGAGATTTAAACGCAGATTAAAAGATAACAGTTCCACGATTCAGAATCTTGTCTTGGCCAAAGGATCGGATGGATATTGGCCGAGATGTAGCCATCGCAAGGACCTCAAATCCTCCATATCCTGGATTTTCCCAATTTTTCTAGGGGGTCCATCACAAAAGTATGTCAGCAGCCAAAAAATATTCGCCTCTGAGATTTAAACGCAGATTAAAAGATAACAGTTCCACGATTCAGAATCTTGTCTTGGCCAAAGGATCGGATGGATATTGGCCGAGATGTAGCCATCGCAAGGACCTCAAATCCTCCATATCCTGGATTTCCCCAATTCCCTCTAGGGGTCCATCACAAAAGTATGTCAGCAGCCAAAAAATATTCGCCTCTGAGATTTAAACGCAGATTAAAAGATAACAGTTCCACGATTCAGAATCTTGTCTTGGCCAAAGGATCGGATGGATATTGGCCGAGATGTAGCCATCGCAAGGACCTCAAATCCTCCATATCCTGGATTTCCCCAATTTTTCTAGGGGGTCCATCACAAAAGTATGTCAGCAGCCAAAAAATATTCGCCTCTGAGATTTAAACGCAGATTAAAAGATAACAGTTCCACGATTCAGAATCTTGTCTTGGCCAAAGGATCGGATGGATATTGGCCGAGATGTAGCCATCGCAAGGACCTCAAATCCTCCATATCCTGGATTTCCCCAATTTTTCTAGGGGGTCCATCACAAAAGTATGTCAGCAGCCAAAAAATATTCGCCTCTGAGATTTAAACGCAGATTAAAAGATAACAGTTCCACGATTCAGAATCTTGTCTTGGCCAAAGGATCGGATGGATATTGGCCGAGGATGTAGCCATCGCAAGGACCTCAAATCCTCCATATCCTGGATTTCCCCAACTTCCCTAGGGGTCCATCACAAAAGTATGTCAGCAGCCAAAAAATATTCGCCTCTGAGATTTAAACGCAGATTAAAAGATAACAGTTCCACGATTCAGAATCTTGTCTTGGCCAAAGGATCGGATGGATATTGGCCGAGATGTAGCCATCGCAAGGACCTCAAATCCTCCATATCCTGGATTTCCCCAATTTTTCTAGGGGGTCCATCACAAAAGTATGTCAGCAGCCAAAAAATATTCGCCTCTGAGATTTAAACGCAGATTAAAAGATAACAGTTCCACGATTCAGAATCTTGTCTTGGCCAAAGGATCGGATGGATATTGGCCGAGATGTAGCCATCGCAAGGACCTCAAATCCTCCATATCCTGGATTTCCCCAATTTTTCTAGGGGGTCCATCACAAAAGTATGTCAGCAGCCAAAAAATATTCGCCTCTGAGATTTAAACGCAGATTAAAAGATAACAGTTCCACGATTCAGAATCTTGTCTTGGCCAAAGGATCGGATGGATATTGGCCGAGATGTAGCCATCGCAAGGACCTCAAATCCTCCATATCCTGGATTTCCCCAATTTTTCTAGGGGGTCCATCACAAAAGTATGTCAGCAGCCAAAAAATATTCGCCTCTGAGATTTAAACGCAGATTAAAAGATAACAGTTCCACGATTCAGAATCTTGTCTTGGCCAAAGGATCGGATGGATATTGGCCGAGGTGTAGCCATCGCAAGGACCTCAAGTCCTCCATATCCTGGATTTCCCCAACTCCCCTATAGGGTCCATCACAAAAGTATGTCAGCAGCCAAAAAATATTCGCCTCTGAGATTTAAACGCAGATTAAAAGATAACAGTTCCACGATTCAGAATCTTGTCTTGGCCAAAGGATCGGATGGATATTGGCCGAGGTGTAGCCATCGCAAGGACCTCAAATCCTCCATATCCTGGATTTCCCCAACTCCCCTATAGGGTCCATCACAAAAGTATGTCAGCAGCCAAAAAATATTCGCCTCTGAGATTTAAACGCAGATTAAAAGATAACAGTTCCACGATTCAGAATCTTGTCTTGGCCAAAGGATCGGATGGATATTGGCCGAGGTGTAGCCATCGCAAGGACCTCAAATCCTCCATATCCTGGATTTCCCCAATTTTTCTAGGGGGTCCATCACAAAAGTATGTCAGCAGCCAAAAAATATTCGCCTCTGAGATTTAAACGCAGATTAAAAGATAACAGTTCCACGATTCAGAATCTTGTCTTGGCCAAAGGATCGGATGGATATTGGCCGAGATGTAGCCATCGCAAGGACCTCAAATCCTCCATATCCTGGATTTCCCCAATTTTTCTAGGGGGTCCATCACAAAAGTATGTCAGCAGCCAAAAAATATTCGCCTCTGAGATTTAAACGCAGATTAAAAGATAACAGTTCCACGATTCAGAATCTTGTCTTGGCCAAAGGATCGGATGGATATTGGCCGAGATGTAGCCATCGCAAGGACCTCAAATCCTCCATATCCTGGATTTCCCCAATTTTTCTAGGGGGTCCATCACAAAAGTATGTCAGCAGCCAAAAAATATTCGCCTCTGAGATTTAAACGCAGATTAAAAGATAACAGTTCCACGATTCAGAATCTTGTCTTGGCCAAAGGATCGGATGGATATTGGCCGAGATGTAGCCATCGCAAGGACCTCAAATCCTCCATATCCTGGATTTCCCCAATTTTTCTAGGGGGTCCATCACAAAAGTATGTCAGCAGCCAAAAAATATTCGCCTCTGAGATTTAAACGCAGATTAAAAGATAACAGTTCCACGATTCAGAATCTTGTCTTGGCCAAAGGATCGGATGGATATTGGCCGAGATGTAGCCATCGCAAGGACCTCAAATCCTCCATATCCTGGATTTCCCCAATTTTTCTAGGGGGTCCATCACAAAAGTATGTCAGCAGCCAAAAAATATTCGCCTCTGAGATTTAAACGCAGATTAAAAGATAACAGTTCCACGATTCAGAATCTTGTCTTGGCCAAAGGATCGGATGGATATTGGCCGAGATGTAGCCATCGCAAGGACCTCAAATCCTCCATATCCTGGATTTCCCCAATTTTTCTAGGGGGTCCATCACAAAAGTATGTCAGCAGCCAAAAAATATTCGCCTCTGAGATTTAAACGCAGATTAAAAGATAACAGTTCCACGATTCAGAATCTTGTCTTGGCCAAAGGATCGGATGGATATTGGCCGAGGTGTAGCCATCGCAAGGACCTCAAATCCTCCATATCCTGGATTTCCCCAATTTTCTAGGGGGTCCATCACAAAAGTATGTCAGCAGCCAAAAAATATTCGCCTCTGAGATTTAAACGCAGATTAAAAGATAACAGTTCCACGATTCAGAATCTTGTCTTGGCCAAAGGATCGGATGGATATTGGCCGAGATGTAGCCATCGCAAGGACCTCAAATCCTCCATATCCTGGATTTCCCCAATTTTTCTAGGGGGTCCATCACAAAAGTATGTCAGCAGCCAAAAAATATTCGCCTCTGAGATTTAAACGCAGATTAAAAGATAACAGTTCCACGATTCAGAATCTTGTCTTGGCCAAAGGATCGGATGGATATTGGCCGAGATGTAGCCATCGCAAGGACCTCAAATCCTCCATATCCTGGATTTCCCCAATTTTTCTAGGGGGTCCATCACAAAAGTATGTCAGCAGCCAAAAAATATTCGCCTCTGAGATTTAAACGCAGATTAAAAGATAACAGTTCCACGATTCAGAATCTTGTCTTGGCCAAAGGATCGGATGGATATTGGCCGAGATGTAGCCATCGCAAGGACCTCAAATCCTCCATATCCTGGATTTCCCCAATTTTTCTAGGGGGTCCATCACAAAAGTATGTCAGCAGCCAAAAAATATTCGCCTCTGAGATTTAAACGCAGATTAAAAGATAACAGTTCCACGATTCAGAATCTTGTCTTGGCCAAAGGATCGGATGGATATTGGCCGAGGTGTAGCCATCGCAAGGACCTCAAATCCTCCATATCCTGGATTTCCCCAATTTTTCTAGGGGGTCCATCACAAAAGTATGTCAGCAGCCAAAAAATATTCGCCTCTGAGATTTAAACGCAGATTAAAAGATAACAGTTCCACGATTCAGAATCTTGTCTTGGCCAAAGGATCGGATGGATATTGGCCGAGGTGTAGCCATCGCAAGGACCTCAAATCCTCCATATCCTGGATTTCCCCAATTTTTCTAGGGGGTCCATCACAAAAGTATGTCAGCAGCCAAAAAATATTCGCCTCTGAGATTTAAACGCAGATTAAAAGATAACAGTTCCACGATTCAGAATCTTGTCTTGGCCAAAGGATCGGATGGATATTGGCCGAGGTGTAGCCATCGCAAGGACCTCAAATCCTCCATATCCTGGATTTCCCCAATTTTTCTAGGGGGTCCATCACAAAAGTATGTCAGCAGCCAAAAAATATTCGCCTCTGAGATTTAAACGCAGATTAAAAGATAACAGTTCCACGATTCAGAATCTTGTCTTGGCCAAAGGATCGGATGGATATTGGCCGAGGTGTAGCCATCGCAAGGACCTCAAATCCTCCATATCCTGGATTTCCCCAATTTTTCTAGGGGGTCCATCACAAAAGTATGTCAGCAGCCAAAAAATATTCGCCTCTGAGATTTAAACGCAGATTAAAAGATAACAGTTCCACGATTCAGAATCTTGTCTTGGCCAAAGGATCGGATGGATATTGGCCGAGGTGTAGCCATCGCAAGGACCTCAAATCCTCCATATCCTGGATTTCCCCAATTTTTCTAGGGGGTCCATCACAAAAGTATGTCAGCAGCCAAAAAATATTCGCCTCTGAGATTTAAACGCAGATTAAAAGATAACAGTTCCACGATTCAGAATCTTGTCTTGGCCAAAGGATCGGATGGATATTGGCCGAGGTGTAGCCATCGCAAGGACCTCAAATCCTCCATATCCTGGATTTCCCCAATTTTTCTAGGGGGTCCATCACAAAAGTATGTCAGCAGCCAAAAAATATTCGCCTCTGAGATTTAAACGCAGATTAAAAGATAACAGTTCCACGATTCAGAATCTTGTCTTGGCCAAAGGATCGGATGGATATTGGCCGAGGTGTAGCCATCGCAAGGACCTCAAATCCTCCATATCCTGGATTTCCCCAATTTTTCTAGGGGGTCCATCACAAAAGTATGTCAGCAGCCAAAAAATATTCGCCTCTGAGATTTAAACGCAGATTAAAAGATAACAGTTCCACGATTCAGAATCTTGTCTTGGCCAAAGGATCGGATGGATATTGGCCGAGATGTAGCCATCGCAAGGACCTCAAATCCTCCATATCCTGGATTTCCCCAATTTTTCTAGGGGGTCCATCACAAAAGTATGTCAGCAGCCAAAAAATATTCGCCTCTGAGATTTAAACGCAGATTAAAAGATAACAGTTCCACGATTCAGAATCTTGTCTTGGCCAAAGGATCGGATGGATATTGGCCGAGGTGTAGCCATCGCAAGGACCTCAAATCCTCCATATCCTGGATTTCCCCAATTTTTCTAGGGGGTCCATCACAAAAGTATGTCAGCAGCCAAAAAATATTCGCCTCTGAGATTTAAACGCAGATTAAAAGATAACAGTTCCACGATTCAGAATCTTGTCTTGGCCAAAGGATCGGATGGATATTGGCCGAGGTGTAGCCATCGCAAGGACCTCAAATCCTCCATATCCTGGATTTCCCCAATTTTTCTAGGGGGTCCATCACAAAAGTATGTCAGCAGCCAAAAAATATTCGCCTCTGAGATTTAAACGCAGATTAAAAGATAACAGTTCCACGATTCAGAATCTTGTCTTGGCCAAAGGATCGGATGGATATTGGCCGAGGTGTAGCCATCGCAAGGACCTCAAATCCTCCATATCCTGGATTTCCCCAATTTTTCTAGGGGGTCCATCACAAAAGTATGTCAGCAGCCAAAAAATATTCGCCTCTGAGATTTAAACGCAGATTAAAAGATAACAGTTCCACGATTCAGAATCTTGTCTTGGCCAAAGGATCGGATGGATATTGGCCGAGGTGTAGCCATCGCAAGGACCTCAAATCCTCCATATCCTGGATTTCCCCAATTTTTCTAGGGGGTCCATCACAAAAGTATGTCAGCAGCCAAAAAATATTCGCCTCTGAGATTTAAACGCAGATTAAAAGATAACAGTTCCACGATTCAGAATCTTGTCTTGGCCAAAGGATCGGATGGATATTGGCCGAGGTGTAGCCATCGCAAGGACCTCAAATCCTCCATATCCTGGATTTCCCCAATTTTTCTAGGGGGTCCATCACAAAAGTATGTCAGCAGCCAAAAAATATTCGCCTCTGAGATTTAAACGCAGATTAAAAGATAACAGTTCCACGATTCAGAATCTTGTCTTGGCCAAAGGATCGGATGGATATTGGCCGAGGTGTAGCCATCGCAAGGACCTCAAATCCTCCATATCCTGGATTTCCCCAATTTTTCTAGGGGGTCCATCACAAAAGTATGTCAGCAGCCAAAAAATATTCGCCTCTGAGATTTAAACGCAGATTAAAAGATAACAGTTCCACGATTCAGAATCTTGTCTTGGCCAAAGGATCGGATGGATATTGGCCGAGGTGTAGCCATCGCAAGGACCTCAAATCCTCCATATCCTGGATTTCCCCAATTTTTCTAGGGGGTCCATCACAAAAGTATGTCAGCAGCCAAAAAATATTCGCCTCTGAGATTTAAACGCAGATTAAAAGATAACAGTTCCACGATTCAGAATCTTGTCTTGGCCAAAGGATCGGATGGATATTGGCCGAGGTGTAGCCATCGCAAGGACCTCAAATCCTCCATATCCTGGATTTCCCCAATTTTTCTAGGGGGTCCATCACAAAAGTATGTCAGCAGCCAAAAAATATTCGCCTCTGAGATTTAAACGCAGATTAAAAGATAACAGTTCCACGATTCAGAATCTTGTCTTGGCCAAAGGATCGGATGGATATTGGCCGAGGTGTAGCCATCGCAAGGACCTCAAATCCTCCATATCCTGGATTTCCCCAATTTTTCTAGGGGGTCCATCACAAAAGTATGTCAGCAGCCAAAAAATATTCGCCTCTGAGATTTAAACGCAGATTAAAAGATAACAGTTCCACGATTCAGAATCTTGTCTTGGCCAAAGGATCGGATGGATATTGGCCGAGGTGTAGCCATCGCAAGGACCTCAAATCCTCCATATCCTGGATTTCCCCAATTTTTCTAGGGGGTCCATCACAAAAGTATGTCAGCAGCCAAAAAATATTCGCCTCTGAGATTTAAACGCAGATTAAAAGATAACAGTTCCACGATTCAGAATCTTGTCTTGGCCAAAGGATCGGATGGATATTGGCCGAGATGTAGCCATCGCAAGGACCTCAAATCCTCCATATCCTGGATTTCCCCAATTTTTCTAGGGGGTCCATCACAAAAGTATGTCAGCAGCCAAAAAATATTCGCCTCTGAGATTTAAACGCAGATTAAAAGATAACAGTTCCACGATTCAGAATCTTGTCTTGGCCAAAGGATCGGATGGATATTGGCCGAGATGTAGCCATCGCAAGGACCTCAAATCCTCCATATCCTGGATTTCCCCAATTTTTCTAGGGGGTCCATCACAAAAGTATGTCAGCAGCCAAAAAATATTCGCCTCTGAGATTTAAACGCAGATTAAAAGATAACAGTTCCACGATTCAGAATCTTGTCTTGGCCAAAGGATCGGATGGATATTGGCCGAGATGTAGCCATCGCAAGGACCTCAAATCCTCCATATCCTGGATTTCCCCAATTTTTCTAGGGGGTCCATCACAAAAGTATGTCAGCAGCCAAAAAATATTCGCCTCTGAGATTTAAACGCAGATTAAAAGATAACAGTTCCACGATTCAGAATCTTGTCTTGGCCAAAGGATCGGATGGATATTGGCCGAGATGTAGCCATCGCAAGGACCTCAAATCCTCCATATCCTGGATTTCCCCAATTTTCTAGGGGGTCCATCACAAAAGTATGTCAGCAGCCAAAAAATATTCGCCTCTGAGATTTAAACGCAGATTAAAAGATAACAGTTCCACGATTCAGAATCTTGTCTTGGCCAAAGGATCGGATGGATATTGGCCGAGATGTAGCCATCGCAAGGACCTCAAATCCTCCATATCCTGGATTTCCCCAATTTTTCTAGGGGGTCCATCACAAAAGTATGTCAGCAGCCAAAAAATATTCGCCTCTGAGATTTAAACGCAGATTAAAAGATAACAGTTCCACGATTCAGAATCTTGTCTTGGCCAAAGGATCGGATGGATATTGGCCGAGATGTAGCCATCGCAAGGACCTCAAATCCTCCATATCCTGGATTTCCCCAATTTTTCTAGGGGGTCCATCACAAAAGTATGTCAGCAGCCAAAAAATATTCGCCTCTGAGATTTAAACGCAGATTAAAAGATAACAGTTCCACGATTCAGAATCTTGTCTTGGCCAAAGGATCGGATGGATATTGGCCGAGATGTAGCCATCGCAAGGACCTCAAATCCTCCATATCCTGGATTTCCCCAATTTTTCTAGGGGGTCCATCACAAAAGTATGTCAGCAGCCAAAAAATATTCGCCTCTGAGATTTAAACGCAGATTAAAAGATAACAGTTCCACGATTCAGAATCTTGTCTTGGCCAAAGGATCGGATGGATATTGGCCGAGATGTAGCCATCGCAAGGACCTCAAATCCTCCATATCCTGGATTTCCCCAATTTTTCTAGGGGGTCCATCACAAAAGTATGTCAGCAGCCAAAAAATATTCGCCTCTGAGATTTAAACGCAGATTAAAAGATAACAGTTCCACGATTCAGAATCTTGTCTTGGCCAAAGGATCGGATGGATATTGGCCGAGATGTAGCCATCGCAAGGACCTCAAATCCTCCATATCCTGGATTTCCCCAATTTTTCTAGGGGGTCCATCACAAAAGTATGTCAGCAGCCAAAAAATATTCGCCTCTGAGATTTAAACGCAGATTAAAAGATAACAGTTCCACGATTCAGAATCTTGTCTTGGCCAAAGGATCGGATGGATATTGGCCGAGATGTAGCCATCGCAAGGACCTCAAATCCTCCATATCCTGGATTTCCCCAATTTTTCTAGGGGGTCCATCACAAAAGTATGTCAGCAGCCAAAAAATATTCGCCTCTGAGATTTAAACGCAGATTAAAAGATAACAGTTCCACGATTCAGAATCTTGTCTTGGCCAAAGGATCGGATGGATATTGGCCGAGATGTAGCCATCGCAAGGACCTCAAATCCTCCATATCCTGGATTTCCCCAATTTTTCTAGGGGGTCCATCACAAAAGTATGTCAGCAGCCAAAAAATATTCGCCTCTGAGATTTAAACGCAGATTAAAAGATAACAGTTCCACGATTCAGAATCTTGTCTTGGCCAAAGGATCGGATGGATATTGGCCGAGATGTAGCCATCGCAAGGACCTCAAATCCTCCATATCCTGGATTTCCCCAATTTTTCTAGGGGGTCCATCACAAAAGTATGTCAGCAGCCAAAAAATATTCGCCTCTGAGATTTAAACGCAGATTAAAAGATAACAGTTCCACGATTCAGAATCTTGTCTTGGCCAAAGGATCGGATGGATATTGGCCGAGATGTAGCCATCGCAAGGACCTCAAATCCTCCATATCCTGGATTTCCCCAATTTTTCTAGGGGGTCCATCACAAAAGTATGTCAGCAGCCAAAAAATATTCGCCTCTGAGATTTAAACGCAGATTAAAAGATAACAGTTCCACGATTCAGAATCTTGTCTTGGCCAAAGGATCGGATGGATATTGGCCGAGATGTAGCCATCGCAAGGACCTCAAATCCTCCATATCCTGGATTTCCCCAATTTTTCTAGGGGGTCCATCACAAAAGTATGTCAGCAGCCAAAAAATATTCGCCTCTGAGATTTAAACGCAGATTAAAAGATAACAGTTCCACGATTCAGAATCTTGTCTTGGCCAAAGGATCGGATGGATATTGGCCGAGATGTAGCCATCGCAAGGACCTCAAATCCTCCATATCCTGGATTTCCCCAATTTTTCTAGGGGGTCCATCACAAAAGTATGTCAGCAGCCAAAAAATATTCGCCTCTGAGATTTAAACGCAGATTAAAAGATAACAGTTCCACGATTCAGAATCTTGTCTTGGCCAAAGGATCGGATGGATATTGGCCGAGATGTAGCCATCGCAAGGACCTCAAATCCTCCATATCCTGGATTTCCCCAATTTTTCTAGGGGGTCCATCACAAAAGTATGTCAGCAGCCAAAAAATATTCGCCTCTGAGATTTAAACGCAGATTAAAAGATAACAGTTCCACGATTCAGAATCTTGTCTTGGCCAAAGGATCGGATGGATATTGGCCGAGATGTAGCCATCGCAAGGACCTCAAATCCTCCATATCCTGGATTTCCCCAATTTTTCTAGGGGGTCCATCACAAAAGTATGTCAGCAGCCAAAAAATATTCGCCTCTGAGATTTAAACGCAGATTAAAAGATAACAGTTCCACGATTCAGAATCTTGTCTTGGCCAAAGGATCGGATGGATATTGGCCGAGATGTAGCCATCGCAAGGACCTCAAATCCTCCATATCCTGGATTTCCCCAATTTTTCTAGGGGGTCCATCACAAAAGTATGTCAGCAGCCAAAAAATATTCGCCTCTGAGATTTAAACGCAGATTAAAAGATAACAGTTCCACGATTCAGAATCTTGTCTTGGCCAAAGGATCGGATGGATATTGGCCGAGATGTAGCCATCGCAAGGACCTCAAATCCTCCATATCCTGGATTTCCCCAATTTTTCTAGGGGTCCATCACAAAAGTATGTCAGCAGCCAAAAAATATTCGCCTCTGAGATTTAAACGCAGATTAAAAGATAACAGTTCCACGATTCAGAATCTTGTCTTGGCCAAAGGATCGGATGGATATTGGCCGAGATGTAGCCATCGCAAGGACCTCAAATCCTCCATATCCTGGATTTCCCCAATTTTTCTAGGGGGTCCATCACAAAAGTATGTCAGCAGCCAAAAAATATTCGCCTCTGAGATTTAAACGCAGATTAAAAGATAACAGTTCCACGATTCAGAATCTTGTCTTGGCCAAAGGATCGGATGGATATTGGCCGAGATGTAGCCATCGCAAGGACCTCAAATCCTCCATATCCTGGATTTCCCCAATTTTTCTAGGGGGTCCATCACAAAAGTATGTCAGCAGCCAAAAAATATTCGCCTCTGAGATTTAAACGCAGATTAAAAGATAACAGTTCCACGATTCAGAATCTTGTCTTGGCCAAAGGATCGGATGGATATTGGCCGAGATGTAGCCATCGCAAGGACCTCAAATCCTCCATATCCTGGATTTCCCCAATTTTTCTAGGGGGTCCATCACAAAAGTATGTCAGCAGCCAAAAAATATTCGCCTCTGAGATTTAAACGCAGATTAAAAGATAACAGTTCCACGATTCAGAATCTTGTCTTGGCCAAAGGATCGGATGGATATTGGCCGAGATGTAGCCATCGCAAGGACCTCAAATCCTCCATATCCTGGATTTCCCCAATTTTTCTAGGGGGTCCATCACAAAAGTATGTCAGCAGCCAAAAAATATTCGCCTCTGAGATTTAAACGCAGATTAAAAGATAACAGTTCCACGATTCAGAATCTTGTCTTGGCCAAAGGATCGGATGGATATTGGCCGAGGTGTAGCCATCGCAAGGACCTCAAATCCTCCATATCCTGGATTTCCCCAATTTTTCTAGGGGGTCCATCACAAAAGTATGTCAGCAGCCAAAAAATATTCGCCTCTGAGATTTAAACGCAGATTAAAAGATAACAGTTCCACGATTCAGAATCTTGTCTTGGCCAAAGGATCGGATGGATATTGGCCGAGATGTAGCCATCGCAAGGACCTCAAATCCTCCATATCCTGGATTTCCCCAATTTTTCTAGGGGGTCCATCACAAAAGTATGTCAGCAGCCAAAAAATATTCGCCTCTGAGATTTAAACGCAGATTAAAAGATAACAGTTCCACGATTCAGAATCTTGTCTTGGCCAAAGGATCGGATGGATATTGGCCGAGGTGTAGCCATCGCAAGGACCTCAAATCCTCCATATCCTGGATTTCCCCAATTTTTCTAGGGGGTCCATCACAAAAGTATGTCAGCAGCCAAAAAATATTCGCCTCTGAGATTTAAACGCAGATTAAAAGATAACAGTTCCACGATTCAGAATCTTGTCTTGGCCAAAGGATCGGATGGATATTGGCCGAGGTGTAGCCATCGCAAGGACCTCAAATCCTCCATATCCTGGATTTCCCCAATTTTTCTAGGGGGTCCATCACAAAAGTATGTCAGCAGCCAAAAAATATTCGCCTCTGAGATTTAAACGCAGATTAAAAGATAACAGTTCCACGATTCAGAATCTTGTCTTGGCCAAAGGATCGGATGGATATTGGCCGAGGTGTAGCCATCGCAAGGACCTCAAATCCTCCATATCCTGGATTTCCCCAATTTTTCTAGGGGGTCCATCACAAAAGTATGTCAGCAGCCAAAAAATATTCGCCTCTGAGATTTAAACGCAGATTAAAAGATAACAGTTCCACGATTCAGAATCTTGTCTTGGCCAAAGGATCGGATGGATATTGGCCGAGGTGTAGCCATCGCAAGGACCTCAAATCCTCCATATCCTGGATTTCCCCAATTTTTCTAGGGGGTCCATCACAAAAGTATGTCAGCAGCCAAAAAATATTCGCCTCTGAGATTTAAACGCAGATTAAAAGATAACAGTTCCACGATTCAGAATCTTGTCTTGGCCAAAGGATCGGATGGATATTGGCCGAGATGTAGCCATCGCAAGGACCTCAAATCCTCCATATCCTGGATTTCCCCAATTTTTCTAGGGGGTCCATCACAAAAGTATGTCAGCAGCCAAAAAATATTCGCCTCTGAGATTTAAACGCAGATTAAAAGATAACAGTTCCACGATTCAGAATCTTGTCTTGGCCAAAGGATCGGATGGATATTGGCCGAGGTGTAGCCATCGCAAGGACCTCAAATCCTCCATATCCTGGATTTCCCCAATTTTTCTAGGGGGTCCATCACAAAAGTATGTCAGCAGCCAAAAAATATTCGCCTCTGAGATTTAAACGCAGATTAAAAGATAACAGTTCCACGATTCAGAATCTTGTCTTGGCCAAAGGATCGGATGGATATTGGCCGAGGTGTAGCCATCGCAAGGACCTCAAATCCTCCATATCCTGGATTTCCCCAATTTTTCTAGGGGGTCCATCACAAAAGTATGTCAGCAGCCAAAAAATATTCGCCTCTGAGATTTAAACGCAGATTAAAAGATAACAGTTCCACGATTCAGAATCTTGTCTTGGCCAAAGGATCGGATGGATATTGGCCGAGGTGTAGCCATCGCAAGGACCTCAAATCCTCCATATCCTGGATTTCCCCAATTTTTCTAGGGGGTCCATCACAAAAGTATGTCAGCAGCCAAAAAATATTCGCCTCTGAGATTTAAACGCAGATTAAAAGATAACAGTTCCACGATTCAGAATCTTGTCTTGGCCAAAGGATCGGATGGATATTGGCCGAGATGTAGCCATCGCAAGGACCTCAAATCCTCCATATCCTGGATTTCCCCAATTTTTCTAGGGGGTCCATCACAAAAGTATGTCAGCAGCCAAAAAATATTCGCCTCTGAGATTTAAACGCAGATTAAAAGATAACAGTTCCACGATTCAGAATCTTGTCTTGGCCAAAGGATCGGATGGATATTGGCCGAGATGTAGCCATCGCAAGGACCTCAAATCCTCCATATCCTGGATTTCCCCAATTTTTCTAGGGGGTCCATCACAAAAGTATGTCAGCAGCCAAAAAATATTCGCCTCTGAGATTTAAACGCAGATTAAAAGATAACAGTTCCACGATTCAGAATCTTGTCTTGGCCAAAGGATCGGATGGATATTGGCCGAGATGTAGCCATCGCAAGGACCTCAAATCCTCCATATCCTGGATTTCCCCAATTTTTCTAGGGGGTCCATCACAAAAGTATGTCAGCAGCCAAAAAATATTCGCCTCTGAGATTTAAACGCAGATTAAAAGATAACAGTTCCACGATTCAGAATCTTGTCTTGGCCAAAGGATCGGATGGATATTGGCCGAGGTGTAGCCATCGCAAGGACCTCAAATCCTCCATATCCTGGATTTCCCCAATTTTTCTAGGGGGTCCATCACAAAAGTATGTCAGCAGCCAAAAAATATTCGCCTCTGAGATTTAAACGCAGATTAAAAGATAACAGTTCCACGATTCAGAATCTTGTCTTGGCCAAAGGATCGGATGGATATTGGCCGAGATGTAGCCATCGCAAGGACCTCAAATCCTCCATATCCTGGATTTCCCCAATTTTTCTAGGGGGTCCATCACAAAAGTATGTCAGCAGCCAAAAAATATTCGCCTCTGAGATTTAAACGCAGATTAAAAGATAACAGTTCCACGATTCAGAATCTTGTCTTGGCCAAAGGATCGGATGGATATTGGCCGAGATGTAGCCATCGCAAGGACCTCAAATCCTCCATATCCTGGATTTCCCCAATTTTTCTAGGGGGTCCATCACAAAAGTATGTCAGCAGCCAAAAAATATTCGCCTCTGAGATTTAAACGCAGATTAAAAGATAACAGTTCCACGATTCAGAATCTTGTCTTGGCCAAAGGATCGGATGGATATTGGCCGAGATGTAGCCATCGCAAGGACCTCAAATCCTCCATATCCTGGATTTCCCCAATTTTTCTAGGGGGTCCATCACAAAAGTATGTCAGCAGCCAAAAAATATTCGCCTCTGAGATTTAAACGCAGATTAAAAGATAACAGTTCCACGATTCAGAATCTTGTCTTGGCCAAAGGATCGGATGGATATTGGCCGAGGTGTAGCCATCGCAAGGACCTCAAATCCTCCATATCCTGGATTTCCCCAATTTTTCTAGGGGGTCCATCACAAAAGTATGTCAGCAGCCAAAAAATATTCGCCTCTGAGATTTAAACGCAGATTAAAAGATAACAGTTCCACGATTCAGAATCTTGTCTTGGCCAAAGGATCGGATGGATATTGGCCGAGATGTAGCCATCGCAAGGACCTCAAATCCTCCATATCCTGGATTTCCCCAATTTTTCTAGGGGGTCCATCACAAAAGTATGTCAGCAGCCAAAAAATATTCGCCTCTGAGATTTAAACGCAGATTAAAAGATAACAGTTCCACGATTCAGAATCTTGTCTTGGCCAAAGGATCGGATGGATATTGGCCGAGGTGTAGCCATCGCAAGGACCTCAAATCCTCCATATCCTGGATTTCCCCAATTTTTCTAGGGGGTCCATCACAAAAGTATGTCAGCAGCCAAAAAATATTCGCCTCTGAGATTTAAACGCAGATTAAAAGATAACAGTTCCACGATTCAGAATCTTGTCTTGGCCAAAGGATCGGATGGATATTGGCCGAGGTGTAGCCATCGCAAGGACCTCAAATCCTCCATATCCTGGATTTCCCCAATTTTTCTAGGGGGTCCATCACAAAAGTATGTCAGCAGCCAAAAAATATTCGCCTCTGAGATTTAAACGCAGATTAAAAGATAACAGTTCCACGATTCAGAATCTTGTCTTGGCCAAAGGATCGGATGGATATTGGCCGAGATGTAGCCATCGCAAGGACCTCAAATCCTCCATATCCTGGATTTCCCCAATTTTTCTAGGGGGTCCATCACAAAAGTATGTCAGCAGCCAAAAAATATTCGCCTCTGAGATTTAAACGCAGATTAAAAGATAACAGTTCCACGATTCAGAATCTTGTCTTGGCCAAAGGATCGGATGGATATTGGCCGAGATGTAGCCATCGCAAGGACCTCAAATCCTCCATATCCTGGATTTCCCCAATTTTTCTAGGGGGTCCATCACAAAAGTATGTCAGCAGCCAAAAAATATTCGCCTCTGAGATTTAAACGCAGATTAAAAGATAACAGTTCCACGATTCAGAATCTTGTCTTGGCCAAAGGATCGGATGGATATTGGCCGAGATGTAGCCATCGCAAGGACCTCAAATCCTCCATATCCTGGATTTCCCCAATTTTTCTAGGGGGTCCATCACAAAAGTATGTCAGCAGCCAAAAAATATTCGCCTCTGAGATTTAAACGCAGATTAAAAGATAACAGTTCCACGATTCAGAATCTTGTCTTGGCCAAAGGATCGGATGGATATTGGCCGAGATGTAGCCATCGCAAGGACCTCAAATCCTCCATATCCTGGATTTCCCCAATTTTTCTAGGGGGTCCATCACAAAAGTATGTCAGCAGCCAAAAAATATTCGCCTCTGAGATTTAAACGCAGATTAAAAGATAACAGTTCCACGATTCAGAATCTTGTCTTGGCCAAAGGATCGGATGGATATTGGCCGAGATGTAGCCATCGCAAGGACCTCAAATCCTCCATATCCTGGATTTCCCCAATTTTTCTAGGGGGTCCATCACAAAAGTATGTCAGCAGCCAAAAAATATTCGCCTCTGAGATTTAAACGCAGATTAAAAGATAACAGTTCCACGATTCAGAATCTTGTCTTGGCCAAAGGATCGGATGGATATTGGCCGAGATGTAGCCATCGCAAGGACCTCAAATCCTCCATATCCTGGATTTCCCCAATTTTTCTAGGGGGTCCATCACAAAAGTATGTCAGCAGCCAAAAAATATTCGCCTCTGAGATTTAAACGCAGATTAAAAGATAACAGTTCCACGATTCAGAATCTTGTCTTGGCCAAAGGATCGGATGGATATTGGCCGAGATGTAGCCATCGCAAGGACCTCAAATCCTCCATATCCTGGATTTCCCCAATTTTTCTAGGGGGTCCATCACAAAAGTATGTCAGCAGCCAAAAAATATTCGCCTCTGAGATTTAAACGCAGATTAAAAGATAACAGTTCCACGATTCAGAATCTTGTCTTGGCCAAAGGATCGGATGGATATTGGCCGAGATGTAGCCATCGCAAGGACCTCAAATCCTCCATATCCTGGATTTCCCCAATTTTTCTAGGGGGTCCATCACAAAAGTATGTCAGCAGCCAAAAAATATTCGCCTCTGAGATTTAAACGCAGATTAAAAGATAACAGTTCCACGATTCAGAATCTTGTCTTGGCCAAAGGATCGGATGGATATTGGCCGAGATGTAGCCATCGCAAGGACCTCAAATCCTCCATATCCTGGATTTCCCCAATTTTTCTAGGGGGTCCATCACAAAAGTATGTCAGCAGCCAAAAAATATTCGCCTCTGAGATTTAAACGCAGATTAAAAGATAACAGTTCCACGATTCAGAATCTTGTCTTGGCCAAAGGATCGGATGGATATTGGCCGAGATGTAGCCATCGCAAGGACCTCAAATCCTCCATATCCTGGATTTCCCCAATTTTTCTAGGGGGTCCATCACAAAAGTATGTCAGCAGCCAAAAAATATTCGCCTCTGAGATTTAAACGCAGATTAAAAGATAACAGTTCCACGATTCAGAATCTTGTCTTGGCCAAAGGATCGGATGGATATTGGCCGAGATGTAGCCATCGCAAGGACCTCAAATCCTCCATATCCTGGATTTCCCCAATTTTTCTAGGGGGTCCATCACAAAAGTATGTCAGCAGCCAAAAAATATTCGCCTCTGAGATTTAAACGCAGATTAAAAGATAACAGTTCCACGATTCAGAATCTTGTCTTGGCCAAAGGATCGGATGGATATTGGCCGAGATGTAGCCATCGCAAGGACCTCAAATCCTCCATATCCTGGATTTCCCCAATTTTTCTAGGGGGTCCATCACAAAAGTATGTCAGCAGCCAAAAAATATTCGCCTCTGAGATTTAAACGCAGATTAAAAGATAACAGTTCCACGATTCAGAATCTTGTCTTGGCCAAAGGATCGGATGGATATTGGCCGAGATGTAGCCATCGCAAGGACCTCAAATCCTCCATATCCTGGATTTCCCCAATTTTTCTAGGGGGTCCATCACAAAAGTATGTCAGCAGCCAAAAAATATTCGCCTCTGAGATTTAAACGCAGATTAAAAGATAACAGTTCCACGATTCAGAATCTTGTCTTGGCCAAAGGATCGGATGGATATTGGCCGAGATGTAGCCATCGCAAGGACCTCAAATCCTCCATATCCTGGATTTCCCCAATTTTTCTAGGGGGTCCATCACAAAAGTATGTCAGCAGCCAAAAAATATTCGCCTCTGAGATTTAAACGCAGATTAAAAGATAACAGTTCCACGATTCAGAATCTTGTCTTGGCCAAAGGATCGGATGGATATTGGCCGAGATGTAGCCATCGCAAGGACCTCAAATCCTCCATATCCTGGATTTCCCCAATTTTTCTAGGGGGTCCATCACAAAAGTATGTCAGCAGCCAAAAAATATTCGCCTCTGAGATTTAAACGCAGATTAAAAGATAACAGTTCCACGATTCAGAATCTTGTCTTGGCCAAAGGATCGGATGGATATTGGCCGAGATGTAGCCATCGCAAGGACCTCAAATCCTCCATATCCTGGATTTCCCCAATTTTTCTAGGGGGTCCATCACAAAAGTATGTCAGCAGCCAAAAAATATTCGCCTCTGAGATTTAAACGCAGATTAAAAGATAACAGTTCCACGATTCAGAATCTTGTCTTGGCCAAAGGATCGGATGGATATTGGCCGAGATGTAGCCATCGCAAGGACCTCAAATCCTCCATATCCTGGATTTCCCCAATTTTTCTAGGGGGTCCATCACAAAAGTATGTCAGCAGCCAAAAAATATTCGCCTCTGAGATTTAAACGCAGATTAAAAGATAACAGTTCCACGATTCAGAATCTTGTCTTGGCCAAAGGATCGGATGGATATTGGCCGAGATGTAGCCATCGCAAGGACCTCAAATCCTCCATATCCTGGATTTCCCCAATTTTTCTAGGGGGTCCATCACAAAAGTATGTCACCAGCCAAAAAATATTCGCCTCTGAGATTTAAACGCAGATTAAAAGATAACAGTTCCACGATTCAGAATCTTGTCTTGGCCAAAGGATCGGATGGATATTGGCCGAGGTGTAGCCATCGCAAGGACCTCAAATCCTCCATATCCTGGATTTCCCCAATTTTTCTAGGGGGTCCATCACAAAAGTATGTCAGCAGCCAAAAAATATTCGCCTCTGAGATTTAAACGCAGATTAAAAGATAACAGTTCCACGATTCAGAATCTTGTCTTGGCCAAAGGATCGGATGGATATTGGCCGAGGTGTAGCTATCGCAAGGACCTAAAATCCTCCATATCCTGGATTTCCCCAATTTTTCTAGGGGGTCCATCACAAAAGTATGTCAGCAGCCAAAAAATATTCGCCTCTGAGATTTAAACGCAGATTAAAAGATAACAGTTCCACGATTCAGAATCTTGTCTTGGCCAAAGGATCGGATGGATATTGGCCGAGATGTAGCCATCGCAAGGACCTCAAATCCTCCATATCCTGGATTTCCCCAATTTTGCTAGGGGGTCCATCACAAAAGTATGTCAGCAGCCAAAAAATATTCGCCTCTGAGATTTAAACGCAGATTAAAAGATAACAGTTCCACGATTCAGAATCTTGTCTTGGCCAAAGGATCGGATGGATATTGGCCGAGGTGTAGCCATCGCAAGGACCTCAAATCCTCCATATCCTGGATTTCCCCAATTTTTCTAGGGGGTCCATCACAAAAGTATGTCAGCAGCCAAAAAATATTCGCCTCTGAGATTTAAACGCAGATTAAAAGATAACAGTTCCACGATTCAGAATCTTGTCTTGGCCAAAGGATCGGATGGATATTGGCCGAGGTGTAGCCATCGCAAGGACCTCAAATCCTCCATATCCTGGATTTCCCCAATTTTGCTAGGGGGTCCATCACAAAAGTATGTCAGCAGCCAAAAAATATTCGCCTCTGAGATTTAAACGCAGATTAAAAGATAACAGTTCCACGATTCAGAATCTTGTCTTGGCCAAAGGATCGGATGGATATTGGCCGAGGTGTAGCCATCGCAAGGACCTCAAATCCTCCATATCCTGGATTTCCCCAATTTTTCTAGGGGGTCCATCACAAAAGTATGTCAGCAGCCAAAAAATATTCGCCTCTGAGATTTAAACGCAGATTAAAAGATAACAGTTCCACGATTCAGAATCTTGTCTTGGCCAAAGGATCGGATGGATATTGGCCGAGATGTAGCCATCGCAAGGACCTCAAATCCTCCATATCCTGGATTTCCCCAATTTTGCTAGGGGGTCCATCACAAAAGTATGTCAGCAGCCAAAAAATATTCGCCTCTGAGATTTAAACGCAGATTAAAAGATAACAGTTCCACGATTCAGAATCTTGTCTTGGCCAAAGGATCGGATGGATATTGGCCGAGGTGTAGCCATCGCAAGGACCTCAAATCCTCCATATCCAGGATTTCCCCAATTTTTCTAGGGGGTCCATCACAAAAGTATGTCAGCAGCCAAAAAATATTCGCCTCTGAGATTTAAACGCAGATTAAAAGATAACAGTTCCACGATTCAGAATCTTGTCTTGGCCAAAGGATCGGATGGATATTGGCCGAGATGTAGCCATCGCAAGGACCTCAAATCCTCCATATCCTGGATTTCCCCAATTTTTCTAGGGGGTCCATCACAAAAGTATGTCAGCAGCCAAAAAATATTCGCCTCTGAGATTTAAACGCAGATTAAAAGATAACAGTTCCACGATTCAGAATCTTGTCTTGGCCAAAGGATCGGATGGATATTGGCCGAGATGTAGCCATCGCAAGGACCTCAAATCCTCCATATCCTGGATTTCCCCAATTTTTCTAGGGGGTCCATCACAAAAGTATGTCAGCAGCCAAAAAAATATTTGCCTCTGAGATTTAAACGCAGATTAAAAGATAACAGTTCCACGATTCAGAATCTTGTCTTGGCCAAAGGATCGGATGGATATTGGCCGAGGTGTAGCTATCGCAAGGACCTAAAATCCTCCATATCCTGGATTTCCCCAATTTTTCTAGGGGGTCCATCACAAAAGTATGTCAGCAGCCAAAAAATATTCGCCTCTGAGATTTAAACGCAGATTAAAAGATAACAGTTCCACGATTCAGAATCTTGTCTTGGCCAAAGGATCGGATGGATATTGGCCGAGATGTAGCCATCGCAAGGACCTCAAATCCTCCATATCCTGGATTTCCCCAATTTTTCTAGGGGGTCCATCACAAAAGTATGTCAGCAGCCAAAAAATATTCGCCTCTGAGATTTAAACGCAGATTAAAAGATAACAGTTCCACGATTCAGAATCTTGTCTTGGCCAAAGGATCGGATGGATATTGGCCGAGATGTAGCCATCGCAAGGACCTCAAATCCTCCATATCCTGGATTTCCCCAATTTTTCTAGGGGGTCCATCACAAAAGTATGTCAGCAGCCAAAAAATATTCGCCTCTGAGATTTAAACGCAGATTAAAAGATAACAGTTCCACGATTCAGAATCTTGTCTTGGCCAAAGGATCGGATGGATATTGGCCGAGGTGTAGCTATCGCAAGGACCTAAAATCCTCCATATCCTGGATTTCCCCAATTTTTCTAGGGGTCCATCACAAAAGTATGTCAGCAGCCAAAAAATATTCGCCTCTGAGATTTAAACGCAGATTAAAAGATAACAGTTCCACGATTCAGAATCTTGTCTTGGCCAAAGGATCGGATGGATATTGGCCGAGGTGTAGCCATCGCAAGGACCTCAAATCCTCCATATCCTGGATTTCCCCAATTTTTCTAGGGGGTCCATCACAAAAGTATGTCAGCAGCCAAAAAATATTCGCCTCTGAGATTTAAACGCAGATTAAAAGATAACAGTTCCACGATTCAGAATCTTGTCTTGGCCAAAGGATCGGATGGATATTGGCCGAGATGTAGCCATCGCAAGGACCTCAAATCCTCCATATCCTGGATTTCCCCAATTTTTCTAGGGGGTCCATCACAAAAGTATGTCAGCAGCCAAAAAATATTCGCCTCTGAGATTTAAACGCAGATTAAAAGATAACAGTTCCACGATTCAGAATCTTGTCTTGGCCAAAGGATCGGATGGATATTGGCCGAGGTGTAGCTATCGCAAGGACCTAAAATCCTCCATATCCTGGATTTCCCCAATTTTTCTAGGGGGTCCATCACAAAAGTATGTCAGCAGCCAAAAAATATTCGCCTCTGAGATTTAAACGCAGATTAAAAGATAACAGTTCCACGATTCAGAATCTTGTCTTGGCCAAAGGATCGGATGGATATTGGCCGAGATGTAGCCATCGCAAGGACCTCAAATCCTCCATATCCTGGATTTCCCCAATTTTTCTAGGGGGTCCATCACAAAAGTATGTCAGCAGCCAAAAAATATTCGCCTCTGAGATTTAAACGCAGATTAAAAGATAACAGTTCCACGATTCAGAATCTTGTCTTGGCCAAAGGATCGGATGGATATTGGCCGAGGTGTAGCTATCGCAAGGACCTAAAATCCTCCATATCCTGGATTTCCCCAATTTTTCTAGGGGGTCCATCACAAAAGTATGTCAGCAGCCAAAAAATATTCGCCTCTGAGATTTAAACGCAGATTAAAAGATAACAGTTCCACGATTCAGAATCTTGTCTTGGTCAAAGGATCGGATGGATATTGGCCGAGATGTAGCCATCGCAAGGACCTCAAATCCTCCATATCCTGGATTTCCCCAATTTTTCTAGGGGGTCCATCACAAAAGTATGTCAGCAGCCAAAAAATATTCGCCTCTGAGATTTAAACGCAGATTAAAAGATAACAGTTCCACGATTCAGAATCTTGTCTTGGCCAAAGGATCGGATGGATATTGGCCGAGATGTGGCCATCGCAAGGACCTCAAATCCTCCATATCCTGGATTTCCCCAATTTTTCTAGGGGTCCTCACAAAAGTATGTCAGCAGCCAAAAAATATTCGCCTCTGAGATTTAAACGCAGATTAAAAGATAACAGTTCCACGATTCAGAATCTTGTCTTGGCCAAAGGATCGGATGGATATTGGCCGAGATGTAGCCATCGCAAGGACCTCAAATCCTCCATATCCTGGATTTCCCCAATTTTTCTAGGGGGTCCATCACAAAAGTATGTCAGCAGCCAAAAAATATTCGCCTCTGAGATTTAAACGCAGATTAAAAGATAACAGTTCCACGATTCAGAATCTTGTCTTGGCCAAAGGATCGGATGGATATTGGCCGAGATGTAGCCATCGCAAGGACCTCAAATCCTCCATATCCTGGATTTCCCCAATTTTTCTAGGGGGTCCATCACAAAAGTATGTCAGCAGCCAAAAAATATTCGCCTCTGAGATTTAAACGCAGATTAAAAGATAACAGTTCCACGATTCAGAATCTTGTCTTGGCCAAAGGATCGGATGGATATTGGCCGAGGTGTAGCTATCGCAAGGACCTAAAATCCTCCATATCCTGGATTTCCCCAATTTTTCTAGGGGGTCCATCACAAAAGTATGTCAGCAGCCAAAAAATATTCGCCTCTGAGATTTAAACGCAGATTAAAAGATAACAGTTCCACGATTCAGAATCTTGTCTTGGCCAAAGGATCGGATGGATATTGGCCGAGGTGTAGCTATCGCAAGGACCTAAAATCCTCCATATCCTGGATTTCCCCAATTTTCTAGGGGGTCCATCACAAAAGTATGTCAGCAGCCAAAAAATATTCGCCTCTGAGATTTAAACGCAGATTAAAAGATAACAGTTCCACGATTCAGAATCTTGTCTTGGCCAAAGGATCGGATGGATATTGGCCGAGGTGTAGCTATCGCAAGGACCTAAAATCCTCCATATCCTGGATTTCCCCAATTTTTCTAGGGGGTCCATCACAAAAGTATGTCAGCAGCCAAAAAATATTCGCCTCTGAGATTTAAACGCAGATTAAAAGATAACAGTTCCACGATTCAGAATCTTGTCTTGGCCAAAGGATCGGATGGATATTGGCCGAGGTGTAGCTATCGCAAGGACCTAAAATCCTCCATATCCTGGATTTCCCCAATTTTTCTAGGGGGTCCATCACAAAAGTATGTCAGCAGCCAAAAAATATTCGCCTCTGAGATTTAAACGCAGATTAAAAGATAACAGTTCCACGATTCAGAATCTTGTCTTGGTCAAAGGATCGGATGGATATTGGCCGAGATGTAGCCATCGCAAGGACCTCAAATCCTCCATATCCTGGATTTCCCCAATTTTTCTAGGGGGTCCATCACAAAAGTATGTCAGCAGCCAAAAAATATTCGCCTCTGAGATTTAAACGCAGATTAAAAGATAACAGTTCCACGATTCAGAATCTTGTCTTGGCCAAAGGATCGGATGGATATTGGCCGAGGTGTAGCTATCGCAAGGACCTAAAATCCTCCATATCCTGGATTTCCCCAATTTTTCTAGGGGGTCCATCACAAAAGTATGTCAGCAGCCAAAAAATATTCGCCTCTGAGATTTAAACGCAGATTAAAAGATAACAGTTCCACGATTCAGAATCTTGTCTTGGCCAAAGGATCGGATGGATATTGGCCGAGGTGTAGCTATCGCAAGGACCTAAAATCCTCCATATCCTGGATTTCCCCAATTTTTCTAGGGGGTCCATCACAAAAGTATGTCAGCAGCCAAAAAATATTCGCCTCTGAGATTTAAACGCAGATTAAAAGATAACAGTTCCACGATTCAGAATCTTGTCTTGGCCAAAGGATCGGATGGATATTGGCCGAGGTGTAGCTATCGCAAGGACCTAAAATCCTCCATATCCTGGATTTCCCCAATTTTTCTAGGGGGTCCATCACAAAAGTATGTCAGCAGCCAAAAAATATTCGCCTCTGAGATTTAAACGCAGATTAAAAGATAACAGTTCCACGATTCAGAATCTTGTCTTGGCCAAAGGATCGGATGGATATTGGCCGAGGTGTAGCTATCGCAAGGACCTAAAATCCTCCATATCCTGGATTTCCCCAATTTTTCTAGGGGGTCCATCACAAAAGTATGTCAGCAGCCAAAAAATATTCGCCTCTGAGATTTAAACGCAGATTAAAAGATAACAGTTCCACGATTCAGAATCTTGTCTTGGTCAAAGGATCGGATGGATATTGGCCGAGATGTAGCCATCGCAAGGACCTCAAATCCTCCATATCCTGGATTTCCCCAATTTTTCTAGGGGTCCATCACAAAAGTATGTCAGCAGCCAAAAAATATTCGCCTCTGAGATTTAAACGCAGATTAAAAGATAACAGTTCCACGATTCAGAATCTTGTCTTGGCCAAAGGATCGGATGGATATTGGCCGAGATGTAGCCATCGCAAGGACCTCAAATCCTCCATATCCTGGATTTCCCCAATTTTTCTAGGGGGTCCATCACAAAAGTATGTCAGCAGCCAAAAAATATTCGCCTCTGAGATTTAAACGCAGATTAAAAGATAACAGTTCCACGATTCAGAATCTTGTCTTGGCCAAAGGATCGGATGGATATTGGCCGAGGTGTAGCTATCGCAAGGACCTAAAATCCTCCATATCCTGGATTTCCCCAATTTTTCTAGGGGGTCCATCACAAAAGTATGTCAGCAGCCAAAAAATATTCGCCTCTGAGATTTAAACGCAGATTAAAAGATAACAGTTCCACGATTCAGAATCTTGTCTTGGCCAAAGGATCGGATGGATATTGGCCGAGGTGTAGCTATCGCAAGGACCTAAAATCCTCCATATCCTGGATTTCCCCAATTTTTCTAGGGGGTCCATCACAAAAGTATGTCAGCAGCCAAAAAATATTCGCCTCTGAGATTTAAACGCAGATTAAAAGATAACAGTTCCACGATTCAGAATCTTGTCTTGGCCAAAGGATCGGATGGATATTGGCCGAGGTGTAGCTATCGCAAGGACCTAAAATCCTCCATATCCTGAATTTCCCCAATTTTTCTAGGGGGTCCATCACAAAAGTATGTCAGCAGCCAAAAAATATTCGCCTCTGAGATTTAAACGCAGATTAAAAGATAACAGTTCCACGATTCAGAATCTTGTCTTGGCCAAAGGATCGGATGGATATTGGCCGAGGTGTAGCTATCGCAAGGACCTAAAATCCTCCATATCCTGGATTTCCCCAATTTTTCTAGGGGGTCCATCACAAAAGTATGTCAGCAGCCAAAAAATATTCGCCTCTGAGATTTAAACGCAGATTAAAAGATAACAGTTCCACGATTCAGAATCTTGTCTTGGTCAAAGGATCGGATGGATATTGGCCGAGATGTAGCCATCGCAAGGACCTCAAATCCTCCATATCCTGGATTTCCCCAATTTTTCTAGGGGGTCCATCACAAAAGTATGTCAGCAGCCAAAAAATATTCGCCTCTGAGATTTAAACGCAGATTAAAAGATAACAGTTCCACGATTCAGAATCTTGTCTTGGCCAAAGGATCGGATGGATATTGGCCGAGGTGTAGCTATCGCAAGGACCTAAAATCCTCCATATCCTGGATTTCCCCAATTTTTCTAGGGGTCCATCACAAAAGTATGTCAGCAGCCAAAAAATATTCGCCTCTGAGATTTAAACGCAGATTAAAAGATAACAGTTCCACGATTCAGAATCTTGTCTTGGCCAAAGGATCGGATGGATATTGGCCGAGGTGTAGCTATCGCAAGGACCTAAAATCCTCCATATCCTGGATTTCCCCAATTTTTCTAGGGGGTCCATCACAAAAGTATGTCAGCAGCCAAAAAATATTCGCCTCTGAGATTTAAACGCAGATTAAAAGATAACAGTTCCACGATTCAGAATCTTGTCTTGGCCAAAGGATCGGATGGATATTGGCCGAGGTGTAGCTATCGCAAGGACCTAAAATCCTCCATATCCTGGATTTCCCCAATTTTTCTAGGGGGTCCATCACAAAAGTATGTCAGCAGCCAAAAAATATTCGCCTCTGAGATTTAAACGCAGATTAAAAGATAACAGTTCCACGATTCAGAATCTTGTCTTGGCCAAAGGATCGGATGGATATTGGCCGAGGTGTAGCTATCGCAAGGACCTAAAATCCTCCATATCCTGGATTTCCCCAATTTTTCTAGGGGGTCCATCACAAAAGTATGTCAGCAGCCAAAAAATATTCGCCTCTGAGATTTAAACGCAGATTAAAAGATAACAGTTCCACGATTCAGAATCTTGTCTTGGTCAAAGGATCGGATGGATATTGGCCGAGATGTAGCCATCGCAAGGACCTCAAATCCTCCATATCCTGGATTTCCCCAATTTTTCTAGGGGGTCCATCACAAAAGTATGTCAGCAGCCAAAAAATATTCGCCTCTGAGATTTAAACGCAGATTAAAAGATAACAGTTCCACGATTCAGAATCTTGTCTTGGCCAAAGGATCGGATGGATATTGGCCGAGATGTAGCCATCGCAAGGACCTCAAATCCTCCATATCCTGGATTTCCCCAATTTTTCTAGGGGGTCCATCACAAAAGTATGTCAGCAGCCAAAAAATATTCGCCTCTGAGATTTAAACGCAGATTAAAAGATAACAGTTCCACGATTCAGAATCTTGTCTTGGCCAAAGGATCGGATGGATATTGGCCGAGGTGTAGCTATCGCAAGGACCTAAAATCCTCCATATCCTGGATTTCCCCAATTTTTCTAGGGGGTCCATCACAAAAGTATGTCAGCAGCCAAAAAATATTCGCCTCTGAGATTTAAACGCAGATTAAAAGATAACAGTTCCACGATTCAGAATCTTGTCTTGGCCAAAGGATCGGATGGATATTGGCCGAGGTGTAGCTATCGCAAGGACCTAAAATCCTCCATATCCTGGATTTCCCCAATTTTTCTAGGGGGTCCATCACAAAAGTATGTCAGCAGCCAAAAAATATTCGCCTCTGAGATTTAAACGCAGATTAAAAGATAACAGTTCCACGATTCAGAATCTTGTCTTGGCCAAAGGATCGGATGGATATTGGCCGAGGTGTAGCTATCGCAAGGACCTAAAATCCTCCATATCCTGGATTTCCCCAATTTTTCTAGGGGGTCCATCACAAAAGTATGTCAGCAGCCAAAAAATATTCGCCTCTGAGATTTAAACGCAGATTAAAAGATAACAGTTCCACGATTCAGAATCTTGTCTTGGTCAAAGGATCGGATGGATATTGGCCGAGATGTAGCCATCGCAAGGACCTCAAATCCTCCATATCCTGGATTTCCCCAATTTTTCTAGGGGGTCCATCACAAAAGTATGTCAGCAGCCAAAAAATATTCGCCTCTGAGATTTAAACGCAGATTAAAAGATAACAGTTCCACGATTCAGAATCTTGTCTTGGCCAAAGGATCGGATGGATATTGGCCGAGATGTGGCCATCGCAAGGACCTCAAATCCTCCATATCCTGGATTTCCCCAATTTTTCTAGGGGGTCCTCACAAAAGTATGTCAGCAGCCAAAAAATATTCGCCTCTGAGATTTAAACGCAGATTAAAAGATAACAGTTCCACGATTCAGAATCTTGTCTTGGCCAAAGGATCGGATGGATATTGGCCGAGATGTAGCCATCGCAAGGACCTCAAATCCTCCATATCCTGGATTTCCCCAATTTTTCTAGGGGGTCCATCACAAAAGTATGTCAGCAGCCAAAAAATATTCGCCTCTGAGATTTAAACGCAGATTAAAAGATAACAGTTCCACGATTCAGAATCTTGTCTTGGCCAAAGGATCGGATGGATATTGGCCGAGGTGTAGCTATCGCAAGGACCTAAAATCCTCCATATCCTGGATTTCCCCAATTTTTCTAGGGGGTCCATCACAAAAGTATGTCAGCAGCCAAAAAATATTCGCCTCTGAGATTTAAACGCAGATTAAAAGATAACAGTTCCACGATTCAGAATCTTGTCTTGGCCAAAGGATCGGATGGATATTGGCCGAGATGTAGCCATCGCAAGGACCTCAAATCCTCCATATCCTGGATTTCCCCAATTTTTCTAGGGGGTCCATCACAAAAGTATGTCAGCAGCCAAAAAATATTCGCCTCTGAGATTTAAACGCAGATTAAAAGATAACAGTTCCACGATTCAGAATCTTGTCTTGGCCAAAGGATCGGATGGATATTGGCCGAGGTATAGCTATCGCAAGGACCTAAAATCCTCCATATCCTGGATTTCCCCAATTTTTCTAGGGGGTCCATCACAAAAGTATGTCAGCAGCCAAAAAATATTCGCCTCTGAGATTTAAACGCAGATTAAAAGATAACAGTTCCACGATTCAGAATCTTGTCTTGGCCAAAGGATCGGATGGATATTGGCCGAGATGTAGCCATCGCAAGGACCTCAAATCCTCCATATCCTGGATTTCCCCAATTTTTCTAGGGGGTCCATCACAAAAGTATGTCAGCAGCCAAAAAATATTCGCCTCTGAGATTTAAACGCAGATTAAAAGATAACAGTTCCACGATTCAGAATCTTGTCTTGGCCAAAGGATCGGATGGATATTGGCCGAGATGTAGCCATCGCAAGGACCTCAAATCCTCCATATCCTGGATTTCCCCAATTTTTCTAGGGGGTCCTCACAAAAGTATGTCAGCAGCCAAAAAATATTCGCCTCTGAGATTTAAACGCAGATTAAAAGATAACAGTTCCACGATTCAGAATCTTGTCTTGGCCAAAGGATCGGATGGATATTGGCCGAGATGTAGCCATCGCAAGGACCTCAAATCCTCCATATCCTGGATTTCCCCAATTTTTCTAGGGGGTCCATCACAAAAGTATGTCAGCAGCCAAAAAATATTCGCCTCTGAGATTTAAACGCAGATTAAAAGATAACAGTTCCACGATTCAAAATCTTGTCTTGGCCAAAGGATCGGATGGATATTGGCCGAGATGTAGCCATCGCAAGGACCTCAAATCCTCCATATCCTGGATTTCCCCAATTTTTCTAGGGGGTCCATCACAAAAGTATGTCAGCAGCCAAAAAATATTCGCCTCTGAGATTTAAACGCAGATTAAAAGATAACAGTTCCACGATTCAAAATCTTGTCTTGGCCAAAGGATCGGATGGATATTGGCCGAGATGTAGCCATCGCAAGGACCTCAAATCCTCCATATCCTGGATTTCCCCAATTTTTCTAGGGGGTCCTCACAAAAGTATGTCAGCAGCCAAAAAATATTCGCCTCTGAGATTTAAACGCAGATTAAAAGATAACAGTTCCACGATTCAGAATCTTGTCTTGGCCAAAGGATCGGATGGATATTGGCCGAGATGTAGCCATCGCAAGGACCTCAAATCCTCCATATCCTGGATTTCCCCAATTTTTCTAGGGGGTCCATCACAAAAGTATGTCAGCAGCCAAAAAATATTCGCCTCTAAGATTTAAACGCAGATTAAAAGATAACAGTTCCACGATTCAGAATCTTGTCTTGGCCAAAGGATCGGATGGATATTGGCCGAGATGTAGCCATCGCAAGGACCTCAAATCCTCCATATCCTGGATTTCCCCAATTTTTCTAGGGGGTCCATCACAAAAGTATGTCAGCAGCCAAAAAATATTCGCCTCTAAGATTTAAACGCAGATTAAAAGATAACAGTTCCACGATTCAGAATCTTGTCTTGGCCAAAGGATCGGATGGATATTGGCCGAGATGTAGCCATCGCAAGGACCTCAAATCCTCCATATCCTGGATTTCCCCAATTTTTCTAGGGGGTCCATCACAAAAGTATGTCAGCAGCCAAAAAATATTCGCCTCTGAGATTTAAACGCAGATTAAAAGATAACAGTTCCACGATTCAAAATCTTGTCTTGGCCAAAGGATCGGATGGATATTGGCCGAGATGTAGCCATCGCAAGGACCTCAAATCCTCCATATCCTGGATTTCCCCAATTTTTCTAGGGGGTCCATCACAAAAGTATGTCAGCAGCCAAAAAATATTCGCCTCTGAGATTTAAACGCAGATTAAAAGATAACAGTTCCACGATTCAGAATCTTGTCTTGGCCAAAGGATCGGATGGATATTGGCCGAGATGTAGCCATCGCAAGGACCTCAAATCCTCCATATCCTGGATTTCCCCAATTTTTCTAGGGGGTCCATCACAAAAGTATGTCAGCAGCCAAAAAATATTCGCCTCTAAGATTTAAACGCAGATTAAAAGATAACAGTTCCACGATTCAGAATCTTGTCTTGGCCAAAGGATCGGATGGATATTGGCCGAGATGTAGCCATCGCAAGGACCTCAAATCCTCCATATCCTGGATTTCCCCAATTTTTCTAGGGGGTCCATCACAAAAGTATGTCAGCAGCCAAAAAATATTCGCCTCTAAGATTTAAACGCAGATTAAAAGATAACAGTTCCACGATTCAGAATCTTGTCTTGGCCAAAGGATCGGATGGATATTGGCCGAGATGTAGCCATCGCAAGGACCTCAAATCCTCCATATCCTGGATTTCCCCAATTTTTCTAGGGGGTCCTCACAAAAGTATGTCAGCAGCCAAAAAATATTCGCCTCTGAGATTTAAACGCAGATTAAAAGATAACAGTTCCACGATTCAGAATCTTGTCTTGGCCAAAGGATCGGATGGATATTGGCCGAGATGTAGCCATCGCAAGGACCTCAAATCCTCCATATCCTGGATTTCCCCAATTTTTCTAGGGGGTCCATCACAAAAGTATGTCAGCAGCCAAAAAATATTCGCCTCTAAGATTTAAACGCAGATTAAAAGATAACAGTTCCACGATTCAGAATCTTGTCTTGGCCAAAGGATCGGATGGATATTGGCCGAGATGTAGCCATCGCAAGGACCTCAAATCCTCCATATCCTGGATTTCCCCAATTTTTCTAGGGGGTCCATCACAAAAGTATGTCAGCAGCCAAAAAATATTCGCCTCTAAGATTTAAACGCAGATTAAAAGATAACAGTTCCACGATTCAGAATCTTGTCTTGGCCAAAGGATCGGATGGATATTGGCCGAGATGTAGCCATCGCAAGGACCTCAAATCCTCCATATCCTGGATTTCCCCAATTTTTCTAGGGGGTCCATCACAAAAGTATGTCAGCAGCCAAAAAATATTCGCCTCTAAGATTTAAACGCAGATTAAAAGATAACAGTTCCACGATTCAGAATCTTGTCTTGGCCAAAGGATCGGATGGATATTGGCCGAGATGTAGCCATCGCAAGGACCTCAAATCCTCCATATCCTGGATTTCCCCAATTTTTCTAGGGGGTCCATCACAAAAGTATGTCAGCAGCCAAAAAATATTCGCCTCTAAGATTTAAACGCAGATTAAAAGATAACAGTTCCACGATTCAGAATCTTGTCTTGGCCAAAGGATCGGATGGATATTGGCCGAGATGTAGCCATCGCAAGGACCTCAAATCCTCCATATCCTGGATTTCCCCAATTTTTCTAGGGGGTCCTCACAAAAGTATGTCAGCAGCCAAAAAATATTCGCCTCTGAGATTTAAACGCAGATTAAAAGATAACAGTTCCACGATTCAGAATCTTGTCTTGGCCAAAGGATCGGATGGATATTGGCCGAGATGTAGCCATCGCAAGGACCTCAAATCCTCCATATCCTGGATTTCCCCAATTTTTCTAGGGGGTCCATCACAAAAGTATGTCAGCAGCCAAAAAATATTCGCCTCTAAGATTTAAACGCAGATTAAAAGATAACAGTTCCACGATTCAGAATCTTGTCTTGGCCAAAGGATCGGATGGATATTGGCCGAGATGTAGCCATCGCAAGGACCTCAAATCCTCCATATCCTGGATTTCCCCAATTTTTCTAGGGGGTCCATCACAAAAGTATGTCAGCAGCCAAAAAATATTCGCCTCTGAGATTTAAACGCAGATTAAAAGATAACAGTTCCACGATTCAGAATCTTGTCTTGGCCAAAGGATCGGATGGATATTGGCCGAGATGTAGCCATCGCAAGGACCTCAAATCCTCCATATCCTGGATTTCCCCAATTTTTCTAGGGGGTCCATCACAAAAGTATGTCAGCAGCCAAAAAATATTCGCCTCTAAGATTTAAACGCAGATTAAAAGATAACAGTTCCACGATTCAGAATCTTGTCTTGGCCAAAGGATCGGATGGATATTGGCCGAGATGTAGCCATCGCAAGGACCTCAAATCCTCCATATCCTGGATTTCCCCAATTTTTCTAGGGGGTCCATCACAAAAGTATGTCAGCAGCCAAAAAATATTCGCCTCTAAGATTTAAACGCAGATTAAAAGATAACAGTTCCACGATTCAGAATCTTGTCTTGGCCAAAGGATCGGATGGATATTGGCCGAGATGTAGCCATCGCAAGGACCTCAAATCCTCCATATCCTGGATTTCCCCAATTTTTCTAGGGGGTCCATCACAAAAGTATGTCAGCAGCCAAAAAATATTCGCCTCTAAGATTTAAACGCAGATTAAAAGATAACAGTTCCACGATTCAGAATCTTGTCTTGGCCAAAGGATCGGATGGATATTGGCCGAGATGTAGCCATCGCAAGGACCTCAAATCCTCCATATCCTGGATTTCCCCAATTTTTCTAGGGGGTCCATCACAAAAGTATGTCAGCAGCCAAAAAATATTCGCCTCTAAGATTTAAACGCAGATTAAAAGATAACAGTTCCACGATTCAGAATCTTGTCTTGGCCAAAGGATCGGATGGATATTGGCCGAGATGTAGCCATCGCAAGGACCTCAAATCCTCCATATCCTGGATTTCCCCAATTTTTCTAGGGGGTCCTCACAAAAGTATGTCAGCAGCCAAAAAATATTCGCCTCTGAGATTTAAACGCAGATTAAAAGATAACAGTTCCACGATTCAGAATCTTGTCTTGGCCAAAGGATCGGATGGATATTGGCCGAGATGTAGCCATCGCAAGGACCTCAAATCCTCCATATCCTGGATTTCCCCAATTTTTCTAGGGGGTCCATCACAAAAGTATGTCAGCAGCCAAAAAATATTCGCCTCTAAGATTTAAACGCAGATTAAAAGATAACAGTTCCACGATTCAGAATCTTGTCTTGGCCAAAGGATCGGATGGATATTGGCCGAGATGTAGCCATCGCAAGGACCTCAAATCCTCCATATCCTGGATTTCCCCAATTTTTCTAGGGGGTCCATCACAAAAGTATGTCAGCAGCCAAAAAATATTCGCCTCTGAGATTTAAACGCAGATTAAAAGATAACAGTTCCACGATTCAAAATCTTGTCTTGGCCAAAGGATCGGATGGATATTGGCCGAGATGTAGCCATCGCAAGGACCTCAAATCCTCCATATCCTGGATTTCCCCAATTTTTCTAGGGGGTCCATCACAAAAGTATGTCAGCAGCCAAAAAATATTCGCCTCTAAGATTTAAACGCAGATTAAAAGATAACAGTTCCACGATTCAGAATCTTGTCTTGGCCAAAGGATCGGATGGATATTGGCCGAGATGTAGCCATCGCAAGGACCTCAAATCCTCCATATCCTGGATTTCCCCAATTTTTCTAGGGGGTCCATCACAAAAGTATGTCAGCAGCCAAAAAATATTCGCCTCTGAGATTTAAACGCAGATTAAAAGATAACAGTTCCACGATTCAAAATCTTGTCTTGGCCAAAGGATCGGATGGATATTGGCCGAGATGTAGCCATCGCAAGGACCTCAAATCCTCCATATCCTGGATTTCCCCAATTTTTCTAGGGGGTCCATCACAAAAGTATGTCAGCAGCCAAAAAATATTCGCCTCTGAGATTTAAACGCAGATTAAAAGATAACAGTTCCACGATTCAAAATCTTGTCTTGGCCAAAGGATCGGATGGATATTGGCCGAGATGTAGCCATCGCAAGGACCTCAAATCCTCCATATCCTGGATTTCCCCAATTTTTCTAGGGGGTCCATCACAAAAGTATGTCAGCAGCCAAAAAATATTCGCCTCTGAGATTTAAACGCAGATTAAAAGATAACAGTTCCACGATTCAAAATCTTGTCTTGGCCAAAGGATCGGATGGATATTGGCCGAGATGTAGCCATCGCAAGGACCTCAAATCCTCCATATCCTGGATTTCCCCAATTTTTCTAGGGGGTCCATCACAAAAGTATGTCAGCAGCCAAAAAATATTCGCCTCTAAGATTTAAACGCAGATTAAAAGATAACAGTTCCACGATTCAGAATCTTGTCTTGGCCAAAGGATCGGATGGATATTGGCCGAGATGTAGCCATCGCAAGGACCTCAAATCCTCCATATCCTGGATTTCCCCAATTTTTCTAGGGGGTCCATCACAAAAGTATGTCAGCAGCCAAAAAATATTCGCCTCTGAGATTTAAACGCAGATTAAAAGATAACAGTTCCACGATTCAAAATCTTGTCTTGGCCAAAGGATCGGATGGATATTGGCCGAGATGTAGCCATCGCAAGGACCTCAAATCCTCCATATCCTGGATTTCCCCAATTTTTCTAGGGGGTCCATCACAAAAGTATGTCAGCAGCCAAAAAATATTCGCCTCTAAGATTTAAACGCAGATTAAAAGATAACAGTTCCACGATTCAGAATCTTGTCTTGGCCAAAGGATCGGATGGATATTGGCCGAGATGTAGCCATCGCAAGGACCTCAAATCCTCCATATCCTGGATTTCCCCAATTTTTCTAGGGGGTCCATCACAAAAGTATGTCAGCAGCCAAAAAATATTCGCCTCTGAGATTTAAACGCAGATTAAAAGATAACAGTTCCACGATTCAAAATCTTGTCTTGGCCAAAGGATCGGATGGATATTGGCCGAGATGTAGCCATCGCAAGGACCTCAAATCCTCCATATCCTGGATTTCCCCAATTTTTCTAGGGGGTCCATCACAAAAGTATGTCAGCAGCCAAAAAATATTCGCCTCTGAGATTTAAACGCAGATTAAAAGATAACAGTTCCACGATTCAAAATCTTGTCTTGGCCAAAGGATCGGATGGATATTGGCCGAGATGTAGCCATCGCAAGGACCTCAAATCCTCCATATCCTGGATTTCCCCAATTTTTCTAGGGGGTCCTCACAAAAGTATGTCAGCAGCCAAAAAATATTCGCCTCTGAGATTTAAACGCAGATTAAAAGATAACAGTTCCACGATTCAGAATCTTGTCTTGGCCAAAGGATCGGATGGATATTGGCCGAGATGTAGCCATCGCAAGGACCTCAAATCCTCCATATCCTGGATTTCCCCAATTTTTCTAGGGGGTCCATCACAAAAGTATGTCAGCAGCCAAAAAATATTCGCCTCTGAGATTTAAACGCAGATTAAAAGATAACAGTTCCACGATTCAAAATCTTGTCTTGGCCAAAGGATCGGATGGATATTGGCCGAGATGTAGCCATCGCAAGGACCTCAAATCCTCCATATCCTGGATTTCCCCAATTTTTCTAGGGGGTCCATCACAAAAGTATGTCAGCAGCCAAAAAATATTCGCCTCTGAGATTTAAACGCAGATTAAAAGATAACAGTTCCACGATTCAAAATCTTGTCTTGGCCAAAGGATCGGATGGATATTGGCCGAGATGTAGCCATCGCAAGGACCTCAAATCCTCCATATCCTGGATTTCCCCAATTTTTCTAGGGGGTCCATCACAAAAGTATGTCAGCAGCCAAAAAATATTCGCCTCTGAGATTTAAACGCAGATTAAAAGATAACAGTTCCACGATTCAAAATCTTGTCTTGGCCAAAGGATCGGATGGATATTGGCCGAGATGTAGCCATCGCAAGGACCTCAAATCCTCCATATCCTGGATTTCCCCAATTTTTCTAGGGGGTCCATCACAAAAGTATGTCAGCAGCCAAAAAATATTCGCCTCTGAGATTTAAACGCAGATTAAAAGATAACAGTTCCACGATTCAAAATCTTGTCTTGGCCAAAGGATCGGATGGATATTGGCCGAGATGTAGCCATCGCAAGGACCTCAAATCCTCCATATCCTGGATTTCCCCAATTTTTCTAGGGGGTCCATCACAAAAGTATGTCAGCAGCCAAAAAATATTCGCCTCTAAGATTTAAACGCAGATTAAAAGATAACAGTTCCACGATTCAGAATCTTGTCTTGGCCAAAGGATCGGATGGATATTGGCCGAGATGTAGCCATCGCAAGGACCTCAAATCCTCCATATCCTGGATTTCCCCAATTTTTCTAGGGGGTCCATCACAAAAGTATGTCAGCAGCCAAAAAATATTCGCCTCTGAGATTTAAACGCAGATTAAAAGATAACAGTTCCACGATTCAAAATCTTGTCTTGGCCAAAGGATCGGATGGATATTGGCCGAGATGTAGCCATCGCAAGGACCTCAAATCCTCCATATCCTGGATTTCCCCAATTTTTCTAGGGGGTCCATCACAAAAGTATGTCAGCAGCCAAAAAATATTCGCCTCTGAGATTTAAACGCAGATTAAAAGATAACAGTTCCACGATTCAAAATCTTGTCTTGGCCAAAGGATCGGATGGATATTGGCCGAGATGTAGCCATCGCAAGGACCTCAAATCCTCCATATCCTGGATTTCCCCAATTTTTCTAGGGGGTCCATCACAAAAGTATGTCAGCAGCCAAAAAATATTCGCCTCTGAGATTTAAACGCAGATTAAAAGATAACAGTTCCACGATTCAAAATCTTGTCTTGGCCAAAGGATCGGATGGATATTGGCCGAGATGTAGCCATCGCAAGGACCTCAAATCCTCCATATCCTGGATTTCCCCAATTTTTCTAGGGGGTCCATCACAAAAGTATGTCAGCAGCCAAAAAATATTCGCCTCTAAGATTTAAACGCAGATTAAAAGATAACAGTTCCACGATTCTGAATCTTGTCTTGGCCAAAGGATCGGATGGATATTGGCCGAGATGTAGCCATCGCAAGGACCTCAAATCCTCCATATCCTGGATTTCCCCAATTTTTCTAGGGGGTCCATCACAAAAGTATGTCAGCAGCCAAAAAATATTCGCCTCTGAGATTTAAACGCAGATTAAAAGATAACAGTTCCACGATTCAGAATCTTGTCTTGGCCAAAGGATCGGATGGATATTGGCCGAGGTGTAGCCATCGCAAGGACCTCAAATCCTCCATATCCTGGATTTCCCCAATTTTTCTAGGGGGTCCATCACAAAAAGTATGTCAGCAGCCAAAAAATATTCGCCTCTGAGATTTAAACGCAGATTAAAAGATAACAGTTCCACGATTCAGAATCTTGTCTTGGCCAAAGGATCGGATGGATATTGGCCGAGGTGTAGCTATCGCAAGGACCTAAAATCCTCCATATCCTGGATTTCCCCAATTTTTCTAGGGGGTCCATCACAAAAGTATGTCAGCAGCCAAAAAATATTCGCCTCTGAGATTTAAACGCAGATTAAAAGATAACAGTTCCACGATTCAGAATCTTGTCTTGGCCAAAGGATCGGATGGATATTGGCCGAGGTGTAGCCATCGCAAGGACCTCAAATCCTCCATATCCTGGATTTCCCCAATTTTTCTAGGGGGTCCATCACAAAAGTATGTCAGCAGCCAAAAAATATTCGCCTCTGAGATTTAAACGCAGATTAAAAGATAACAGTTCCACGATTCAGAATCTTGTCTTGGCCAAAGGATCGGATGGATATTGGCCGAGGTGTAGCTATCGCAAGGACCTAAAATCCTCCATATCCTGGATTTCCCCAATTTTTCTAGGGGGTCCATCACAAAAGTATGTCAGCAGCCAAAAAATATTCGCCTCTGAGATTTAAACGCAGATTAAAAGATAACAGTTCCACGATTCAGAATCTTGTCTTGGCCAAAGGATCGGATGGATATTGGCCGAGGTGTAGCTATCGCAAGGACCTAAAATCCTCCATATCCTGGATTTCCCCAATTTTTCTAGGGGGTCCATCACAAAAGTATGTCAGCAGCCAAAAAATATTCGCCTCTAAGATTTAAACGCAGATTAAAAGATAACAGTTCCACGATTCAGAATCTTGTCTTGGCCAAAGGATCGGATGGATATTGGCCGAGATGTAGCCATCGCAAGGACCTCAAATCCTCCATATCCTGGATTTCCCCAATTTTTCTAGGGGGTCCATCACAAAAGTATGTCAGCAGCCAAAAAATATTCGCCTCTGAGATTTAAACGCAGATTAAAAGATAACAGTTCCACGATTCAGAATCTTGTCTTGGCCAAAGGATCGGATGGATATTGGCCGAGATGTAGCCATCGCAAGGACCTCAAATCCTCCATATCCTGGATTTCCCCAATTTTTCTAGGGGGTCCATCACAAAAGTATGTCAGCAGCCAAAAAATATTCGCCTCTGAGATTTAAACGCAGATTAAAAGATAACAGTTCCACGATTCAGAATCTTGTCTTGGCCAAAGGATCGGATGGATATTGGCCGAGATGTAGCCATCGCAAGGACCTCAAATCCTCCATATCCTGGATTTCCCCAATTTTTCTAGGGGGTCCATCACAAAAGTATGTCAGCAGCCAAAAAATATTCGCCTCTGAGATTTAAACGCAGATTAAAAGATAACAGTTCCACGATTCAGAATCTTGTCTTGGCCAAAGGATCGGATGGATATTGGCCGAGATGTAGCCATCGCAAGGACCTCAAATCCTCCATATCCTGGATTTCCCCAATTTTTCTAGGGGGTCCATCACAAAAGTATGTCAGCAGCCAAAAAATATTCGCCTCTGAGATTTAAACGCAGATTAAAAGATAACAGTTCCACGATTCAGAATCTTGTCTTGGCCAAAGGATCGGATGGATATTGGCCGAGGTGTAGCTATCGCAGGGACCGAATAGAGTTTCAAATTAATGTTGGATCCTGCTGCCCCACAAATAATGAAAAAAGCACAGTTTCCTTTAGAAAAATAGTCAGTTTTCACTTCCACCAATAACGAGTGACCCAACCTGCAAAGGATGAAGGAAAGATGTTTAAGGGCCGGGGTGGGGTCGAGCCTACGCCACCAACTTTCAATTAGGTCTCAAACACATGCAAAGGGATTCAATGGCCATCACCTGAGGTGCCTGCAATCTAATTTACGCACTGAAATTAATTTTCCCAACGCAAAGAGTTGCGGCTTGGCCTGAACCTAAGAGAGCAGGCTTGCCTTTTTCCGCCGTTTCATATCAATCACAAATATCACCACGAGACCTCCCCCAACTTGATTTAAAGGTAAATGATGGCAATTAATTAAAATCTAGAGGAAAACTTTACCTTTGCCTCGATTTGGCATTTTGGGGCTGTTAATCAAAGACAATTGCAGCTGAGATTTTATTTGATTGGAGGAAAGTATATAAAGGCCTTTAAAATAAATGAAAAACCTGATGTTCAAAAGGGGGGTATAAGGGACCGACCCACCTCGTTTCAACACCTGCCAAGTTGAAGGCAACTAATAACTCAAAACGCAGTCCAATTTCATGCACCTTCGGAGGCACGTAACCGAAGACCTACGCCTCTTGGAGCAACTTTGCCGAAGATGTCAGATCGTCATCTTTGCCCATGCGGCCACAATTTTCCAATCATTGCACCCTCAGTGCCTCAATAAACAATTGGCCAACGAATTGATGACTCTGGCTATTTCCTAACTGCCATTTTTTGATAAGCTACTAAACATTTTACTTTAATATATGGTAGGAATAAATATAAAAAGACTCTAATGTCTCCACTTACCTTTTGATTTCTCGTTTCCTCGAGGGCTGTGGGTCTGCTCCAACGGTATATAACGGTATGGAATCATGATGCTCCTGGGTTGATGGAATCCTCCCGGAAGAGGGATAGGTGCCTTTATACACGCTAGACCTAGCTCCTAGGTCAGATCTTGGATGGCCTCAGACGGTGAATAAAATCTTCGGTTCGCTATTGTGAAAGAAAGAAAGACTTCCGGATACTATAAATGCATTATGCTTAAGGTTTTAATATCCTAAAGTATATTCTACAGGATTTCCGGATACTGTATTTGTATTCCACATTAGATTCAGATGTCCCAGGGTGGGGATGAAGGCTCTTTAGGAGCATCATTTTAATTTAAATAATGGCATCATTATTTATGTAGCCCAGTGAGCTACATAGCCGTATCGGCGCACACATCCTATAATTAACATATGTAATTGGGGGAATCGAGGCTCGTTACATCCTGCAGGCAATCTATTGGCTCCCAGCCACTTAAAAATTTGTGTTAAAAATAATGCGTTTAACTCGCAGCCATTTAACAAAGCGACGGCCGCTGAAAGTGTGTAGCTCAAAAAATGAGCTTGCGAAAAATGAGGATGGTTAAATGGTAACGGAATTGCCGGGGCATGGCCATTGGATGTAACATTGCCATGGGCAATGACGACAATTGTGGGCACGCAAATGGTGGGCAATTGCACATGGCTCATGGCACATGTTCCATGGGAGACGCCGACCAAATGGCCGGCATTAAATTTAGAAAATCCCTGTCGCCCGCTCAAATCCCCTTCGTCCATACACCTAAATGGCCGCCCACGTAGCCCAGGCAACTGGCCAGTGGCCAGTGGCCACAGTGTAACAGGTTAAACACTGCGCCACGTTAATTGCGTCGCACTTAATTGCACCGTAGTTGCAACTGGCGCTGCATGTATGTGTGGCAATTTTTATGCAATAACTATAAGACTGCATACCAATGACAGTAACCTTTTATTCGTCCTCCTCCTCTATGCAGCCCCCCAGTTTTTTTTTTGAAAAATTACTCCATACAGTCAACGGCTCAGGGCCATTTGCACTGGCTGCCGCAAACGGTGGCCTAATGAACAGCGCCCACGGGGCGGGAATGCGGTTCCGGCCTTTCTAACAGAGTCGCACTTCGAAACACTGACAAAAAAGGTGCATCGATCTATGAAAATTAAAAAGGTAATTAACAATTGGTTGCACTTGTATGCATATTCAAGAGAGACCAGAATTGATGGCAGAAAATATAGCAAGTAGGAAAGCAGCCTGATGGACCGATATACCCATTTCGGAAGTGGTCCACTCTGTCGCAATAACAATAGCTACTCTAATTGCCATACATTTTCGGTTTTTCAATGGCTTAGGCTGGGGACAGAGTCGTCCCCATGTCCCCAGCTATGCCGGATGTTGGCTTGTTAGTGCTCCTCATGCTTTCGCACAGGCACAGTCCGAAAATTCCAAAGCCCACTCTCGGGCATTGTTCGAGGCTTCCATGGGTGTACGTGGACGTGGCACTGTGCCCCGTTTTGGCCAAAACGGCCGACAAAAAAACCATAAACGGAGTCCTTAAACAGCTTAATTATGGACACTTGCATAACAGCCATAACAGCCACGAGACCATGTGCTAAAATCTACAATATCTAGATTCCCATGTCCACATCATTAAAATATTCTTAATTTATTCGTTCCGGCTCGCTTAACCAAATAATCAGTGTGATTATAAGCCGAGGGTTCTGTCTCAATCGCAATCGCATGCATTATGCATGGGATTTTGAATCAATATGCCGCTGCTTTTTGTTTGGACTTTCTGGACGGACTTTTTAATAATGTTTCCCTTATCGAAAATGCTCACTCAAGCGAGTGGAGCCACATATGAGCCAGAAACGTGGCGCCACCCCCCGCCTCACCCTATTACATGTGCTTCACTGACCCACAGGTCAAATCAGAGGCCCTTGGGTCACTCTTTTTTCCCGGCAAAAGCTTAAAAATTAATAATTCAAAGGTTTACGTTTTCGGAGCGAGGGAGCTTGGCCGGCCGGGGGGATTGTTTCGCAAACTGGAAATCAAACTTCAATGCTTTGCTTGAAAATGTTGAATTAAATTTATGAAATTTATCGCATTTAATTACACCCATGAAGTGGTTCACCAACTACTCCTTGTTGCCAACTATGACAAATCGCTGCTCAAAAGCCATTACTCATAACTCGGGCGGGCGGAGGGAAGTTGGACGTTAAATGCAACCGTTATTACCATGTAATTAGAACTATCTGGAAGCTGTCGGGAACTATGTGGAAGAGCAAGGTCGACCAGCAGACCCAAAATCGCGTTGCCCTGAAACTCCCCCTCTGTGTTTGGTCTGTGCTTTAATTTATTTATGCAGCGGAGCCACATCAATCTTCGGAAAGCTTGCAAGAAGCCCCATGTGTGGGAGTCTCTGGGCATGGGAGAGCCGCCCCAGGCATTCGAAATTCGAATCTATAAACGTATTTGTGTGTGCGATCCGTGGGATTCTGTAACATACGCAGCCATGGTTTGTTGAATCTGAGTTTAATGACGTGTAAAAATGTTTTCACGGCTTTTGATTATATTTTACCTTAAGCGCCGCTAAGGCCCGAAGTCTTTCCCAAGCCCCCACTCGGCCGCCCACTCTGCCACCCACACGGGAATCCTTTCCCTTCCGATTGCAATAAATAATGTGAGCGGCGCGGAGCGGCCCGTTCTCTGTTTTGCATATGAATACCTTTTGGCATCATCGCTGATTAGCACTGGCGACTGACAATGGTTTTAGGTGGTTCTGGGTGGTTCTGGGTGGTTCTGGGTGGCGGCGGAAACATTTTAATGACAACCCCGACATACTCCTCGCATCCATTACCCCTCCCCAACTGTCAGTTATCGTTTCAAAAATATTGTCATCCAGGGGAGCTAATATGCACAACATAAATGTGTGTATGTGCTGGATGGATGGGCGGAAGGTTTGTCAGACTTCACAACCGCTTTCGGCTCCATTTAAGACTGCAGCTCGAGCAGCAACATTAGGTTTAATTGAAAGCACCTGGCCATGTTCAATAAACGTCAAGGCACCTGAAAGCATAACCAATATTTATTAATATTGTAATACCCATCGTAGCCCATAAACGATAAACGAGTAAGGCAGGATCCGGTCCCACGAACATCATCCTCATAATGCCCCAAAGGATTTCATCCTCAAATGGCACCAACTTAAGGATAATTTAAATAAAAACACTGCGCTAGCTCGGTCGCATTGCTCAGCTGGGTGAGAAAATTATTTTGAATGCTCCTCGAGAAAGTCAAAGTTAAGCACAAAAGTTTCGTGTTGTAAACAAAACAAAGCGCATTGTTGACAATTGTTCCCAGGCAGCTGGGCATTCCGGCCAATCCTCTAACCTCGTCGCTGCCTCCTCCTTTGTTTGGACTTATTTAATGCTCGGGTAAGCCTTTAAAAAAGCCAAGTAGTGGAAAAACAAACCGCCACAATGGCGCACAAAGCCATAGAAAATACTTGGCAAATTGTAAATACGTAAGTTTGGTACTTGTTGCATTACGTTGCCGTGCCACTTGCCACTTGCCACTTGGATCGACTCCCTCTCGCGGGCTCCTGGTTTGTCCTTCCTTGTTTTATTTTCAGCAAGCTAAATGCAGTTTTGGTTAGTTTGTTAGTTTCGCAACAGGGAGGCCCAGGTGATGATATTGGCCAAACTTAAGCGGCAGAACGTTACCAACAATGGCAGCCCTCTGTAGATGCTGAACTGAGCCTGTTGGGACTTGTGAATGTAGCCGATGCATATTTATAACTGTTAATAATAGCCGCGGTGGCCCTGAATAGGATCTTTATAGCTCTTTATCTAATCTTTCTATCCCGTCCAAATCAAAAGGTGCACCTAGACTGCTTCCTGGCATCATACATATATTTTCACTGATGATGAAACTACAAATCCATTGGCCAGATTCGGTAATAATCAACAAGCTATTCAGCAGATAAAAGCAGCTTAAAATTTCCAATTTCCAGTGGCCATTTGCAGCAGGCATAGTCCGTTCGGCAGCTCCAACTGTGACCAGTTAAAACTTATTGTGGTAACACATTGTGGCAAAAGCCATCAATGATATTATCAACAGACCAAGGGGGCAAGGCAATCTGACGAACCGGACCAAGCGTACATGTGCAAGCCCAATTACATCCGGTTGCAGTTTCAATTTCAATTTGCCGGGGCCGTCGAACAATGGCCGTCCCAATGGGCGGCGGACCGGTCCCGAGTGGGGTTAAAAAGGACCAGAGGACAAAGCCGAAGGGCGCCTGGCAGCCACTGCTGCGAATCGTTGCAGCATAATATTAATTTAAATTAGACAAAATTCCTGGCAACCGAGCAGACCAAGCATCTGTGAGGCCTCTGGCGAGGCTCAAGCGGCAGTGGTCACCGTGCGGTACTCCCCGTATGTCCCGTTGCATTGAAATGCAATTTTGGAAGTGGGTTTGAGCGGACTGTAGTTAATAGCATTGTGGTTAGTCCATTAATACCTGGGGACATGTCAAATTGGCTTTGATTCAGGTGCCCTTCGATATAACTTCTTCAACCTGTATAGCTGTTCGCATATTGGTTTTACGGGTCAACAGGCAGGGTCTCGTATAGCCTCAGATCATAAAAATGGAAGAAGGTGGAGGAGACCTTTGGATGCAGCAAATAGATTTATTAGTGCGGGAATATGCAAATAAGTAGCATCCATACGGACACGTATGGATGACCGCAGCCGGTCACTGGGATGGTTCGCCGTGCGCCGTTCGCCGTTCATCGCCGCATTCATTATATAATATTGGCTTTGATTTTAATTTTTATTCAGTTTGGTTGCGCTCGCATTAGCAAGGCAAATTTTGTGGCAACGACAGTTGAGCGTGTTATTCAAAATACACAGCAAAGTTTCGGGGATAATACATGCCAACGGACATATTTCAGCCCCCCGAACCCATCCTCCAGGTACCCCACCCCAGGTCACCTACCCCAGGTAGAAGGCTGAAACAAATTTCCGTTTCCGTTATGAATTACCCCGCTTGACTTCGTGTGACGCCGTCCACACCCATAAATAATTGCAAATTGTTTGCATTTAATTGCATGGCTTAGTTCATGGTGTTCTTGGCCATTGTTATGCATAATTCATGTGGGCGGGAGGGAGTTGGACTTGGCAGTACCATGAGCTCCCCCTAATTAACTGCAACTCATCACCTCGTTTATCTGATGATGGCCAAGCAAGGTGATTTGGGTTTGAGGACTGGATGCGCTCCCTTCGAGCACAATGACGACTCACTTCCAGCTATGACAATCTCCCATTCCCCTGTTATTACCAGTGAGTTGATCCTTATCGGAAATAGTAACAGGTTCAAGTCCCAATAACTTTCGAACATAATGCCAAGTTGAACAAATACTTCCACCATTGGGGACAGGAAGTAGGCCAGTTCCCATTATTCAGTCAACGTGGTCACATTTAAAGGCCTCAAATCGATTCGAAACCTTACAATATCGGTCTCTAAATGGATTCTCATCAGCCAGGCTGCGGTCCACAGAGGGCAAGCGAGGCGGAAAGAGTCTACGGATGGATCACCGACCTGTGCAACAAGGAGAAGCGTCTGCTGGCCATGTTGGAACTTTGTGAAAGGCGAGGAAACTTCGAGAGCTTGGGATCCCTGCTCTGGCACTCTTTTGGAGCGGTTGCGGGCCTGCTGCAGGAGGTAATCGCTACATATCCGGCAGTTCTGGCTAACCAGATCAGCGGTCAACAGTCGCAGAGGATCTGCGCTGCCATCGGCTTGTTCCAGGCGATGGTCTCCCACCCACCAATCGCCCTGGAGCTCATGCGCTCCCAGTTCATGAGCTACTTAATGCCGCTGCTTAAGCTAACACCCCAAACTGGTCCTGTAGAGCATGTGCGGCTCTCAGTCCTTGGCGTCGTCTGCGGCTTACTGAAAGCGGATCACTCGGAAATCGTGTGCTATTTTCTGGGCACCGAACTAATCCCTCTCGTTTTACGCCAATTGGAGGTGGGTTCCACCATGAGCAAGGTGCTAAGTGCGTACATCTTGTACCGCATCTTGGAGCACGAAGTGGGGCTCAAGTTCGTCAGCAGCAGGTTAGCCAGGAGGTTACATCTGGTGCACACATTAACCAGAGTTGTTCATCAGCTGACTCTGGAGCCCGAGCCAAGAGTCCTCAAGCATGTGGTTAGGGTTTTTGCCCGTTTAGCTGATCACCCCCAGAGCCTGGAGTTGGTCCTGAAACACTTGCCCCCCCAACTGCGCAACGGCTACTTTTGCCAGGACAATCTCCCAGGGTATGAGGGCACCACCGTGGAGCTCGACGATCTTAACAGGAAGCTGGTTGGCAAGGAGAAAAAAAAATAAGGGTGAGACTGACCCCTGCCAATTCAATGCAGTTCCTATTTTGTATCCACGTCTATCTTCAGCTGCCAAGAAGTGAAGATGTTGCATCGTCCAGTCGGCCAATCGTCCAGGCAACCCGTCATCGCGCCAACCCGTCATCACGCCAATTCGTACCTTAGGACCTCTGTATGCTAAGCTCCTGCAATTTGTCTTACCAATCTTTGTACGTAGCCACCGACCTCAATTCTTTATTTGGGGCCAGGACATCAGCATGTAAATTGCATTAGCTCACCCAAAATCCTTTCCTTTTTTTATTTTTTTGAATGGTTGTGGGTGGGTTCGAACGGGTTTGCCGAGGGCATCAACTTTGCGTAATGCAATAAACAGCTCGTAAATATTTTGATACCAATTTTCCAGCGTAATTGACTCGACGGTACTTTGAATGTCAAACAATAAATTCAATTATCAATCTATAGCCCGAGGGGGCGGCCCTGTTTTTCTTCGTAACCCCTGCATGGCACCCTTAACCCTAATGTGCACGTGCTAAGGATCCGCATTGACATGGATACGTCGAAATCGTGGATGGGGCAAGGGTTTAAGCGGTGAACGGAGCCGGGCCGGGATTCTAGTGGTGCCGTAAAACCAAAGCATGCGGAAACTCAAAGCCCAAGTCGATAAACAAGTCGGTCTGTGAAGTCGAAGGCGCAGACCGTCTTCGTCCAGTTTCAAAAAAAAGGTAAAGGAAAGGAGCCTTGCATCATAAAGGGGAAAGGGTCGCAACCTTATGGGCTCCGAGGTAAAAAAACGGCCATGGGAAAGGCCATAGTCGATGTGCAACCTTCGAGATACTGATTTCACAAAAGCAGTTCCTTCTAAGGTCATGTTAGAAGCAAGTGAGCTTCTGGAGCTTGGGGGGCATGGCCCTGCTCTAGGATTTTATCAAGGAATAAACGCATTTGATAACAGAAAACAGAAATAAAAGCCACCAAGTGACGAGGGCAACAACAATGACACTCAAACAATGCAAAATCAATTTAAATTTTCATCTCGCACACGGCGCGGGGCGTGGCAGGGGGAGCTTCGCATACAAAGGGGAGGGGGGCTAAAAAAATCAGTAAAGCAACCGCAATCTCCAAATTGTTTCGAGGCAACCCTCGGCACAACCCTCCTTTTCCATCCCCCCATCTTGGGTGCGCTTCGCAGCTCAATCATAAGTAAATATCTGCCCCACATACACGCATTGGGGGATATAAATAAAAAAATAAATAGCAGGAGTGGAAAAGCGAGGCTTATTATGCCCTCGGGTGAAATATAAGCAAGGATCAAAGGAGGGGGGAGGCTTCAAGGAGCAGGCCGATCCAAAGATACAAGTGGCGGGTTGAAAAGCGAGACACGTTCTAATAGATTTTTCCAGCCTTTCGCCTTTCGCCTTTTGACGCTTGGTAGGAGTTACACATGTTGCTTTTGTTTGGCTTCCTGTGTACCTGTAGCCTGCACAGTCGCCCCTCCACTTCCACCTCCACACGAGAGTATGTATACTTGGTTAAACACTGTCAGCTGACAAGGCTCAGCTTGTCCCTCAACGTATACCCGTAAATCCTTTATTCAATTTTTAGTTGCGATAAGCATGGGAGTCCCAATCCAAATAGCAGCTTAAAGGCACAAATCGGCATCCCATATCCGTATATCCGCAAGGGCGTGAGGCGTATGCCCATCAATCTATGCAAATTGCTGGAAAATGCGAAAATGATTCCGCCCGAGCGCAATGGACACAAAGAATCCCTGACAACCGACCTCCAACCGACCGGCAATCGAGATCGAAGCGGCTGCACCTGACAGGAGCGAGGCCGCTCCTGCTGAAGATAGCCAGCGGGTGGTAAGCCGGCGTGGGCATGGGCATTCCCGGAAAAGAGCCAAAGCCGGAAACTGGCACACAGCTAATTGCACATCCGTTTGCCTCGGCTATTAGCGACTTGAACCTTGAACGAAGGCAAGGTAGATGGTAGCTCGGGTATTCCTACCGGCTCCTTTGCAAAGCGCCTTTTGGCCAAAGGACGAAGGCACAGGAAGCGGACCATGCTGGGAAGCAGAAGAAGTGGCAGAAGGCCCCATGGATGCCTGTTAGAAGTCTGCTTAAAGCCAACCTGGTGTCCGTGGGGAACACAAAAGAACCCCCAACCCTCCAATTGATGGTGACATTCGGATTGATTTAATTGAAGCCGATTTCACGCCTCGGGATGGGTGTCCTGCTGGTCCCGCCACCAGCTGGGCACTCTCGTTAAAAGCGACTCCATTGAAACGAATAAGATAGGTGTCAGCGCGGCAATGAACCATTTCTTTCAACCTTTCTGTTGTTTTCTTATCAATCCCCTAATGAGATGTGTTAGAGAATCCTAAAATGCATGTCTGTATCTACATATTATAGGTCCCAGGCTATTACGTTTCCCCAAGCAATCGGTCAACTACTAAAAAAGCTTAAATAGCGTACATACACACATTAATCTCTTAAGTACCTCAAGCCATCTCCTAAGCCGAGCCGCTTACTCTTGAATTTGAGGGACCCCAGAACAATGGCACTGCAGGATCAATGGGCTTGCCAGGTTACCGGCTTTCAAGTCAAAAGTTTTACCTCGATAACCACTTCAAAAGCCGCCTTTTAAGTGGCGCTGGACTTTTTGTTTGTCACCTGGCTGTGAATCATCAGGCCCAGGCCCAGATGCTTTCGGGATTCATTAGCCGCCCGCATGGCCCAGCTCCCCTTTTCCGTTGCGCTACAAAACTGTTTTCATAATTCCTAATAATCTATTCAGCAAAGTTTTCAAAAATGCTTGTTCACTTGACAGTCACCTTGAGGGGCGAGGGGGCTAGGATTGGGCCTGGGCTTGTGGAAAAAGCCTTCATGGGGTCATGGCGTTTGGAGCAAAGGAGTGTCAATGAAGATGAGGTGAGCTCTTATTGTGCTCTTTCCCTCCATTCGACTGCAAATTGAATTTTGAAATTTTCGTGGCTTTAAACTGTTGGATAGCTGGATAGCTGGCGACTTGATAGAATGGAGCCCCAAAAACCGCATACAAAAGTTTTGTGGCGCCTCGGCTGCTGCTAACTGGAAAAAACATTTTGTTGTTAACGATCTCTGGCGTTTGTACCTTATTATGTGTTCTTTGTGGTATATCCAATTGGGAGATATGAAGTATTTTATTTAAGACGAGACATTATCCTTCAGTGAATGACCCATATTGGGCTCGCAGAGAAATTCTCAGTGTAATGGCTTTGAAAAACTTTGCTGCCAACAACTATTGTTTGAAAGTTTTCAATTGAGAATATTAATTTGGCCAATACATGCGGGCGAGGGAGGAGGGTGAAAACCAAAACAAACGGTAAAAGTTTTGTGGTTGCCCCGCTGCCACGTCCAACCAAGCCAGAGTGGTAGTGGTGGTAGTGGTTCACTTCAGGTACATTTCGGAGAGTCTTCATCCTCGATTTGAGAGAAGGAAGATGGCGGCATAATGTGGTTTTTGCGGCGCACTTTCTATTAGGGAAACGGAAGTATAATCAAGTCCCTGCTCCTTATCTCAGCACACGCGCTCCGGACCAATTAGCCTTATACCCACCAGATTGGCTGCGGTCGTACTTTGTTGTGGGCCCAAACGAAGCTGGCCCACATCCAGTGATGGCCAGCCTTCTGCATACAGTGAGTAAGCATAGTCAGTTGTCACTTTGATCTGGACAGGACAAGCCCAGAGGAGCACAGAGCTTGCACTCGACAAAATTTGCTCAAGATTGAAGAGCAGGGCCCAAAGTCCAGCCGGTAAAGCCAGGCCAATTGCGCGTGGGCTCAGCGAATTGGAAAGAAATTTTAAAGTTTCTCAGTGTATATGTACGAAACATGGGGAGTGTGGGTCTCGTTAGAGCCCCAGGCGCACGGCACGGTCTTTGGACCATGTTCACCTGCAGGGAATTAGCATGCAAACCCAACCACCCGCCAGAGAACACTTCGACCACCGCCTGGATGAGGTGGGTGGGGGGCAGGTTATGAACATAGCGCTCATCATCGATAGCCGCAGGCCAAACCGGCGGATGGCAGACGGCAGCTGTTCCTGTCTCAGCCTCACTCACGCCTCTGTAGCTGTGTCCAAAAAATGTTTTCCCCGGAATTTGCATGGTAAAACCGGAACTGTACGATGCTCATAGCCATCCCGGAATGTTGTACTACACTCGAAATCCATTCCACCGCTCAATTACTGCGCAACAATCCCAAAATCAAAAATAGGCAACTATGAGTGGAGACTCCATCGCTGGAACACGGCGTCCTTTTTAATTTGCGATGAAGGAAAACGTGGGCCATACATAATTTGTCTTTTTTCCCAAGTGTCCATCCCAGAGTATCCAATCACATGCGCTTGCTGGGGCTAGGGGCAGTTCGAAAGGAATCGGAAGCCCGGGCGCAGAGCCATCACTAGAAACAAAACTAAGCCAGTCGGCGGACTTGGTGCTGGACTCGCCAGTGGACGTCTTTGCCCAGCGGTAACAACTGTCCAGTGCAGGAGCCACTCGGTTCACATTGCTTTGTTCACTGCCAGGTACACATGTTTGGTAGGTGGGCCCATTGGAACGTGGGAGCGGAAGCAAGGGGCGTGGATCAAGGTTGTTGGTAGGGGGTGGGGTACGGGCAGTTTGTTTCCGTTCCCCCTGGCCCCCCGGCCATTCGGCCACTCGGCCGCTCGGCCGGAGCACGCAACATGAGTAAAGAAAGCAACTGGCGCCTGCAGTAAATTGAACTTTTGCATTTGCAGAGAAACGTCAGAACAAAGCTTCAATGGCTCTCTGATATCCTGCAGAGCTCCCTCCGTAGGGAGACGACAGCTGGCTAACTTGGCCGGGGGGGAGCTTAGCTCATACAATAGATACACCATTTTTAGAATTAGAAAGACACAAATCTTATACACAATAATAATAGGTGTCCATTTAGTCAGTGGCTATAACTTAGAAGGCGGCTATCGGGATTAACTATCAGTAAATATCCTTTAAACAACTAATTTTATAAACCGAAACTGAAACTGAAATCCATCCTCGACTCTAACGTGCTACCTCTGTGGAGGACCTCTTTGATGGCTTTGAAAGCGCTCTTGTAATCCGCTTAAGTAACTCACCAGCAACGGAAACCGGAAATGAAAACCATACAGTATATACAAAGCAAGAGGCAGAGAAGGTGAGGATGCCGTAAAAGACAGAAGGCTTCTCCGGTTCGTAAATGCCAGATTGGGGGAGTGGGATGGGGGTTGGGTGGTTTGGGGTTGGGGGCTGGGGGTTGGGAAGGAATCACGGCTCTTAAGCTTCACCGGAAATGAAGAAATGCTGCTCGTCTCTGAGCGTCAGATCCGATGCGCCCCTCAGGTTGACCAACTGGGATACTCTCAAGATATGACCACAGAGAGTTCCTTAAAAAATATGATGGCGTCAGGCGCCAGGACACGTTAAATACCGCCATGGAAGGGGAGGGAGGGATCTAAATAAAAGGTTTTTGGGAACTGCGGTTTTCCGCTTTCCGTTGAACCCACCATACTGCCCAACCGTAGCGACATCCGCTCCATCCTTTCAGCCGCAGCCGCCGAGCTTCAAAGTACATCGTGGCGTATTTAAATATTAATGCTGTCGAAATTATAATAGTAATTATGCCTAACTTTCTGGCACTTCTGGTTTACTTTGTTTACTTATTTCATCGACTAACAGTATCGAAAGTAAAACAAAAAATTAATATATTAGTATTTATTATTTGATAGATTGTTTTTATACCATTATCAGTTGCTACACTTGCAACACGCGCGCATGTAGAACATTAATAATTTGATGGACATATTGAAGGCAAAGCTGTGCAGTTGCCTCCATAACATTCCTATATATATTACGAATTTTTAACGAGGCTCTTGCTAGTTAAACATAGGTGTTCTGATAGGTACATGTAACATCCGTTCTCATACATATGTATAACTTAGTGTGTGGGGGTGTGTGTGCGTGTGTTTGCATATTCACATTTACAAACTTCTATCTCTGAAGCCTAGTCCCGTCTACAAGTACATATATATGTAGTATAAGCATACATTAAACATTTATCAAATTGAATGCATTTTGGTACTAAAGAAACATACACATTTAAAAAAATAAAATTCATTTCCATTTTTTAAGCAGGCTACCAAAAGGGTTATGCTGATTCGTTTCTCCAGCCTCTTGTTATATATATATTTATATATAATAATATTGTATGCTTTCTATACATAAAAAGGATTATAAAAACACTAAAAATATGTTAAAAATGATGTTGGTATTCTTTAATTCATATTTTTACATGCCCACGTTCATAATTTGATCGGCTTAAATGCTTCGCACTCGTCTAGAGTGAGAATCTTTATTTTAATTACGATATTTGCTCTTCAATGCATTCCTCCGTTCACATTTACATTTATATACATACATAAGTGATAATTGCTCTAATATATTTGAAAGCATATTGCATCCACTTCACAAATTGTCAACTTCTCACTTCTCACATTGATTAAACAATTTTAACAAACGTACAAGCTCCGCGTTGAAGTTTAAGTTGTTTCCGATATAAAAACTCATGTTTAAAATACATTTTCTGATTTGCTTAAAATGTTTGTTATGGGTTCATGGGGGTTTTGTGCAATTTGGTCATAATAAAATTAATTTGAGCTAAACATCTCAAAATTCTTTCAATAAATACCATAGTCATATTTGCTACATCATTACCAATGCAATAAAGGAACAAACTTTGTATAATATTTGATCTTAGTTTTGTTTTCGGTTCATAAACTGCAAATTCGTGCCCCTAAAGTAACCACACCCACTCTCGTATAAGAGTTATTTTTCGTTGAGGAATTTCGATTAAGACAATACTAGATTCATATGTGTATGATTTTTGCTAAAATTGGAAACGCAAAACATTTCAAAAGAAAGTCTTGCCTATTTTTCGTAAACCAACTTTATGCAACTCAATTTGGACAATTTAAAATTTAATAGAATTTTCTTAAATAAAAACATAGGGGTATGCACTTTAATTTATAAGTTACTTTTACTTATTTTTTAGATACACATGCCTGCACATTGTACTCCTCGAAGCAAATACAAAATATAAGCGGCCTACACTTTTTTAGCAGGGCACAGTTAATGCCACAAAAACACAATTTATAAAAAAGTTATATAAATATCATACGTGATTGGAAATTAAAACCTATAGCAATTCAAATGGTTTCATATGAAGTTTACATTTTACAAAAATGTTACTTTTGTGCATCGATTCAACTTTTGCAGGCCTTACGATTAACAAGACGATAAGCTTGTCCAGTTGGCGTATGTTATGTGTTTGTGTGTGGATTTTGTGTATTTGTTAAACAATTGCACATTTTCAAATTCGTACACGTTCAGCTTAAACACTATTGATACTAGAACGTATGGCCTACATATATCAAATAGCTGTGGCTATTTGCTAATGGTATAAAACGTTACATTTAGCGGCTCTGCAAATTTACGACTGTCCTCTCGTATGGTACAATTGATGAAAATTTCTGGAATATTTTCTGTTATTGGACAATCTTTGTTGACAATTTTAGGCCTCGGTTTCGGCGCCTTTTAGACGCAGACGCGCAAAGTCCTCGAAAATTATATCATCATCCTGTGCCTCGTCGTCATCAAGTTGGATGAGATTGGTTGTAGTAGGCACATCGTGTGCTTGCCCCTGTCCACCAGTTGCTCCTCCTTTTTCGTTACCATCGCCCAGACTCACCAAAGGCTGACCACCGACCAAGCTGGCTCGAGGCGACCTTTCTCCTAGTAAAGGGTGATCTTCCTCTTCCGGTTTCGGATGCATCAGGGTAAAAGGCAGCTCCGCAACGAGGTCTCCATTCAGTAGCGGCGAACTAATCAGTAGCTTCACCTTTACTTTATAATGTACCATAATTCCGAGACTTTCGCGTTGGGCAGGGTTTGTAATGAGTGTGCTGGAAGCCAGGTTGGTATCCTCATGCTTTAGTTGGCCGTCCAAAGCCAGACCCCACTTATCTTTGTTGTTTGCGAGAAGTGGGCACAACTCAAACACCTTAGAGAGAGTGAATCCAGGAGCAACTTGGCAACCATCTTCAGACTCGATCTCTGCGACCACGGACTTATACTGAGCGGTCGAGAACAGGCAGATATCTGCGAACTGCCTCACACACACCTTTATCTTTTTTACTGTGCGATTAGAGTTATTGGCTACATGAACATTGACCGAAATTTTTTCGCCATGGTGATACAGCTCCTTATCCAAGCTTGCTTCCAAATGAATCTTGTTGGGCTTCATCATAAACTCCTTGCTGACCTCGATTGAAGGCTGTTCGCCGGCCTTGGATGGGGCGTACATAACTTTACGGATGGTTAGCCGCACTGAGTTGCGTTTGTGTGGCTTGTCCTCCACATGCTCGCCTGAAAGAGAATTAAAATAATTAGTTATGCTTGTTACAAATGATTGGGTCGGGGGTGTCTCGTATGTTTATAGGCAGGGGTGCATCTAAATGCATCGACTACGTCCCAGAAAGCATATTATTCCAAATATTAGGATCTAACTGTTCACAGATGTTGGACTGCCAAAATCGGACATCTCAATGCCAACTTATTTGCCTGTTGTCAATTAAACAAAATACATTCTATTGGGAAGATCATAAATCTAGCTGCGTCATGGGGGCCAAAAGCTAATTGTTTATGCCAAAGTCATGGAACGAGGCACATTAAATAAACAAATCGGCAAGTGCCAGTATATATGTACATTTCCATGTACATAAATACGTTTGTACTTGAAAGGTCTGTTAAAGATGAAACAGACGGAATACCAAGGAAGAGGCGCTATTTGGGGGAAAGACCAGGAAATCGATGCAAGGAATAGATAGTTTTTTGCCAAATAATAATGCAACGGTTATAGGTACCTAATAATAATGTTCTTTTCATTTTAACGATGAAGTGTTAAATGATAAGTGAGAGATACATATTTGCAGTTAACATACACATATTTATTTGTTTAAACAACATAATAAATACCATAAAATTTTGCTGCGCCAGCAAAAGAAAATAAGAGCGAAAAAACCCAACCAGCACCATTATTTTTGCAATAATCTTTTTATGGCCGATAAGAAAGAAAACCCAACACCAGAAACGACAGATAAACTACCAAAAATTTGCAAAATCATACACAAAGGTGTAAGGCTATGGCTATGAAGAGGTTCTTTGTTTAATGGGCCTTGCACACTTGTACTTAATCCTTGCAGTTTCAAAAAAACTATTTGTGGCAGCCAAAAACATTGAGGCAAGTCACCTGGTTTGACTTATTGTCAGAGCAAACAAGTACGGCCCAGTCGAGTTTTAGAAATAGAAGCGTCGACTTCTATTCAGTTGGCGCTGCGTCACCACCCATGACATTTTTGCGCAAGCCAACGTAACCATTAATTAACCCTCTCTTGCCGCGTGACACATGGTCTTAATTACACAAACAAACAGACTGCATATGTATCAACTTCTGAGAAGTATTTTACGAAAGCTTGGAGCTGAGGTACATGAGTTCCAAAAAACTAAACTATTCCTAACGAATGTAATCATAGGATTATTAAAATAACATGTGTTTTTGAAAGTTTTTATTAGCGAAGATGAACTGTAACTCCGGAATTCAATAAAAAATGTGTACATATACACATTTATTATCTATATATATATCCGTATATACAAATATTTGTTATATATGCAGCCGCTCAGCAATGATTTTGACTTTCGGTGACCGCCGGACATTGCACACCCACATCCCATTTATATCGAGTCCAATCATTGACTTACCCACAAAGGCTTTAAGCTCGTAGTCCACACCACACGACTTGCCCACATCGCCGGGGGCAGGTTGCAAGGACACGGAGGCGGGACAGTAGGGTGGTACTTCAAAGTAAAAGGGATGGGCGTTGGGACCCAGCTTTTTAATAAGCCGCTCCTGCAGACGGGTCATCGGACGCTCCAACTGCATGGGTGGGTAGATCTGCTCATGTGCCAGATATAGGTCTTTGCGGAACGTCAATCCCAACACGTCCAAATCCTCTCGACCGTAGCGAAATGCTGCCAGAACCTGGCCAAACACCTTTCGATCCTTTACGTACTCGGGATCAATAAAGACTACTCCGTCAATGGGATCCACATGGGTTACATGATCGACAAAGTCCCTTTTACCAAGATATACGGTTATTTTGCCGTTGGATGAGCTCTTTTTAAAGACGCGTGTCGCCTGTCGTCGGGAGCTCGCATCTCCACAAGCTTCGTCGCCAGTCGCCACCTCAGTGCTGTTGTTTCCAATAGCTATCACATTGGGTACGTTACCCGGAGCAGACAAGGTGCCACCAGGTGCTCCACTACCTGACCCTCCTCCTCCTCCTCCTGCTCCGCCACCGTTCGTGCTGGCACTCGGCGTGTTCATTAGTTTTTTTTCTGTGATTCCTGTCGGGCCTCTACCCTTCCGCTGTCCCTTCCTTTGTTGCTTTACCCGTGTGGTGTGGTCAAGTGGAACTCCTCGCGTACTTCTCTGTTAATTTTTCAGCACTTGCAAACCTTTACAAAATATGTGTGTGCTGCAATTTAATTTTTTATGTGTATACTTTGGCGATAAAATATTATTACGATAACATGTTATCGATAGGTGGTAGCGCCCCATTGCTATGTATGGCAACACTCCATTTAAATGTCTGGCAACTTATTATTGTTAAACAAGTATTTTAGAATAATACAAAATTTAACAAATTTGGACATAAATTCTCAAGGTAGAAGTAACATTTGGGACATTGCCTACGCGTTGACATTTCTGTCAACCGTCCCATCTGGCTTTTGAAAACACATTTATCGGGAGACTTATAGCGTTCCATACGAGAGTTAATTGGATAGTAAAAATTTAAGGTTCTCACTGCTAAATACGAAATTTCGAATTAAGAGATTGCTGGATTGCTGCCAAGGTAAGTAAAGCATCTTTTCAATTTGCACTGCTATTGAAGGGAGACCTCCAATTGCAGCATGAACCTAGGCACAAATTTCAAGTTACTGCGCATGGCCCGGCTAAACATACGTAATCTCCGCGAGCTATCTTCGCTGATGAGGATCCCGTCTGCCCGATCAGTAATTGGGCGGCAGAACTTCACTCTGGAGCCGTTGTCAGGTCGAGAGCTCATACGTGTCCACGGGTCTGAAGTTGTCCCGTTCCTGCAGGGTCTAGTGACAAATGATGTATCGCGATTGGAGACTTCCAGCGGACCTTCCTCGATGTACGGCCTTTTTTTGAACAAAAGTGGCCGCGTTCTATACGACACAATTATCTATCGGACAAACAGTCCGGACACATTTTTGCTTGAATGTGATCGCGAGGCTTCAGCGGAGTTTCGGCGCCATCTACGTACTTACCGGGTTCGAAAGCGCATCGACATCGACAGTGTGGACGACGAGTACAGCACCTGGGTGATGTTCAGCTCGAAGTCGGATCCCGTGCCTCCCAGCCCCAATCCAGACTTATTTGTTTCCCCCGATCCAAGACTTCCTTCTTTGGGCACCCGCATCCTGGCCCCATCCGACATGAGCTGGAATCAACTAGTCAAAGGATACTGGCGTAACAACGAACTCTCAGCTTCATCCGCTTCTCCAGAGTGCAACTACCAATTACTCCGTTATGAGCAAGGCGTAGGCGAGGGTAGTTTGGAGCTACCGCCCGGCAAGTGCTTTCCCCTAGAGGCCAATGCTGACTATCTGCATGGCGTGAGTTTTCAGAAGGGCTGTTATGTGGGCCAGGAGCTCACCGCCCGCATCCATCATTCGGGTGTTATTCGCAAGCGCTATATGCCGATCCGACTTACAGCTCCTATCGGCTCCAATAAGGATGTTACTTCCGTAGCAGGAGCAAAACTGGGACGGGTTTGCGGTGCTGCCCATAACCGAGGAGTGGCCTTGCTGCGAATCGAACAGGTGCTCAATGGCCGCCAAGAGCTAATGGTCGATGGCGAGAGGTGTTATGCTGATCGACCACAATGGTGGCCAGAAGACATGCCAGGAAAGCGTCGCTTGGCTTTCGCCGAATGACTTAAAACCTGATTGTGACCACCCATTGTTGAGTTTACTTAGTACTAGTATACTTTAGTATAGTAAATTAAACTAATTTTGCATTCATTTTAGCTGTTTTCTATACTTTTATTGGTTTTTCAGCAATGGAAGATTACAAAAATCCCAAATCGGACAGCAATACGGAGTTGGTACCTCGATTAAAGCCAACTGAAAAAGACGAGTCATCACAGAACACCGAAGGTACCGATGAGCGCTTAGCCCGTATCGACTTCCTCTGTTCCGGGTGTAATATGCGTGAGCTAGTCCACTATCTTGGAAGAGATCCGCCTTTCGCTTTGGGCATTAGATATAAAGAGGACAATTATATATTACGGGATCCTTTCCAGCCCCCTCCTTCAAACGGTCGTCCCAGTCCCGAGTATTATATATCAGTGGGATCTATGTGTGTAAATTGCTTAAAAACAGTTTGCAAAGGTTCCAGATGCAGCTTCTATTACACAGCAACCTTTTGTGTACCTTGCGGAAAAACAATGATGAAACTTTGGCCTGTCGATGTCCAAACACGTTTCCGAAAACTCACAAATCAAAGTGATAAGGGAAACTAAAAATTTATTGTATTATATACACTCTTTTTTAAATAAGAAAATTATACTTGTCATTTGTATATTGCAATTAAAAATATCGAACCATTTTTTTTAACGGTTGTCTTTGGTATTAAAAAGGATCTTCTCCATGGATGGTCTTGTTATTGGAAACAGGCAAGAATAGAAATCCAATTGTTTTTATATTGTTTTATTTAGAATTGTATTTTTTTTACCTTGTGGTGTACCTCGTTTTACCTCGTTAATATATTTGATTAGGATTAATACTTAATATATTTATTATTAGTCAATAAAAACAAAAGTGTTAGCCATAGTAAAAACAAATTTTCTCTTAACCATTTGTTTCATTTTAAAAATGATAAGTGATACATATAATGTAGGTAACATTTTTGAGTTCTCTGTTACTTATTGGCAAGAATTTCAAATTTCATTCCATGCTCATGTTTCTCAAGTTCACTGATTAGGGTCGTTTTCGAAAAGGCGGCTGCTGGGGTGAGAACTCCGCCACTGTTTGGCATTTTTTCCGACTCGCGCAAGATAATCAAAGCTGTAGAGAGTAGCGCCACGCAGGTGGCTCCATACCCTGGGTTCATTCCCGAAACTCTAACCAAAAGCGTTTTAGACGGAGGATCAGTGTACTGATCCAAACTTTCCGATAGACGATCGCCTTTGGGCCATCCCATGGCTTTGAAAGTCATTTTAAAGTAGGTGCGCTCCATCGAGTCTTCGCTGGGCCCTTCACGAGAAGCTAGTCCTCCAGAAAATATCCTTGGATATTTCAGAAGCAAGGTACGACCAATTTTAAATTTTGAAAGGAATCCAAATATACTAGCAAAGAAGACGACAACACTAGCCACAAGCCAAGAGGAAAATCCCACATAGGCTTGCATTTGGACAGGTCTCTTCTTATCCTGATCGTAGAAAAACCGCTGTGACCTCATCACTACGGAGCGATCGGAACCAGGGAACGGTAAGCATACCTTGTCCACCTCCAAAGAACGGAAAAGCAGAGGCCGCGGTCGAAGCACAGGATAGAACTTGGGGAGTCTCTGTGGAAAAAGTTGTTGGCGAATTCCTCGTAATTCATCAGAATGGGCTAAGCCGTAGACCGCGCTTTCCCAGGTTCCGAAGTTCAAGCCGGCACTGCTTTGGTTGCCGGTTCCTTCTTGTTTAATCCCTGTTTCCAAGAAGCTCTCAACCGAATTAACGATACCATCAAAGTTTTTTTCTAAGAAGACGACACCCATGTCTGCCGGGATGGAGTCAAATCCGCACGCGCTGACCACGTACACGCCCTTCTGTCTGGCCATTTGGTCGTATTTAAGTTGGCACGTCTCCATGTACTGGGGCTCTCCACTGACGTCTACATGGTGGGTGCCGGCTTCGATGCAGGCCCTGACTACATTCTCGCCATAAAAGCGGTAAGGGCCTGCCGTGTTTACCACAATCCGGCATTTCTTGGCCATTTCCAAAAGAGCGGTCTCATCGTTTACATCCGCTACTATTATGGGCACTTGAGAAAGATCCCTTTTGGCCTTGATGCCAGCTTCTTTAAGGACAGTCCTAAGCTTCCCAAGGTTTCTTCCTGCTATTCCCCATCGCAAGCCCCGAAGCACAGAGACCGCCTCGACTACAGTATGCTTTCCGGTAAAGCCACTGGCTCCATATATGATTACGTCCAGGCGATCTGTCATACCTAGAATATACAAAATAGCAAGACAAACGAAGAGAACGAAATTAATGTCTCACCTCCTGATTTCGTGTTATTTTAATTGCGTTGAACTTTTGAACGGGCAAAGTCGAGGCAACCTGTTGCTTTGGTGCAATAAAAATTCCATTAATACCAAACAATAAAAAAATACTAGTCTGAGGTTGCATGGATAAAATGTTTCTTAAATAACATTTATTTATTGCTTATACCTTATAATGCATTTTAGCAAATCAATAAGAAAATATAATTTAACGTTGATAATTGATAATAAAGTTATATTTTGTACCTATCGATAGTGGATGCTATCGTGACTGCCCATTTCCCACATGCTACCTGGTCACACTATCGATTTTAAACTGTCGAAGCTGAACGGTCGTGTATTTGGTGGGGTCGCGAAAATTTTAAAAACTGCAAACTGGAACTTGAAAAGTAAAACGGAAGCTGCCTGTGGGTTTAAAAAAACTACAGAAAAGGTTAAACACGCATTGAGCACTACGCTGCTACATTTTTAATTCTGTCAAGAAAAGGATAAAGCAGAAGAAGCAGGGCAAACGAAAATCGTTGACGGCTCTCTTGTGTCTACTTGTGCCTCTTTTTCATTGTTCTCTGCGGCGTATTTGCTTGTGTGCGTTTTTGCGAGAAATCTGCAAAAGGCAACGCCGAAAACGACGAAAAACCGAGAAGTAAAACGCAGTGGTGAATCACAAAAACTCTGAATCACCTATACAGTACATACTTGCTTCTGTGCGTCAAGTGAAGTAACCAAGATGGAGCACCAGGAGGACAACGCTCGTTTCAACAACTACTTGGAGAATCGTCTGGCTGAGGGTCTGCAAATTTCTGGTGCCTCTGGCGAAAATCAGCATCTGGAGAATCCTGCTGCCGGAGAACTACCGGCGTCTGGCGATATCGCGTCATCAAAATTAGATCAAAGGGACGAGGACGACGAGTGGAAGTACATACATGAGGTGCAGCAAAGTGAAAAGCTTGAACAGCATAAAGATGCTGGCAACGGATATAACCCCAATGCCCACTCTGATGTTCTGATTTTTGGCAATGGCAATGGAAATGGTGCCGGTGCCGGTGCCGGTTTTGTATACGAAGAGGAGGATGTAGAGGTGATTAAAAACGACGGCGACTTCTCAACGAATTCAAACACCACAACTTCCACGGGAGAAGTAGCCGATAAAGGGAAACATCTTTTCGGGGAAACAAAGATAGTTCCGCAGCAGGAGCAGCAGGAAAAACTAGACTCTCCAGACCTTGGCCATGAGGATGAGGATGAACAAAGTTCGGTTGCCACAACTTATGGGACCAGCAGTCTCAGCGAGAACAATCCAACACCTTCGGACGAGGGTATAGCCGTAGCCCAACTGGAGGTGCAGAATCTAGAAAATTTGCATGGCAAAGAGAATTTGGAACCTGTCGAACAGGACAATTACTCACAGCTTAATCCGAATGCAGTCATTTTTGTGCCCAGCTTGGGATCTCAGCCCACGTCCCCTGTGCCTGTGGCTGAAGAACCAGTATTTAACCTTAATCATAAACAAATTCTAGGGGGTCCATTGGACGATCTGGTGGCAGAGAGTCCCCGCAAGGGTTCTGCCAAGGATAACATGGATGCAATTGCTGTTCCCGACGAGCGAGAATTTGACATTGAAGCAGACAAGCGGCCCCATGAACTAGAACAAGACTCTGATGTTTTTAGCGATGGAAATTTGGAGGAGCAGCTTTTAAACGGCGCCGGTTCTGTGAACCCATGTTTGACAAATGTTCTAGACCACGGCCCTGAGACCAGCGTGGATCTGGATGCATCACTAGATGGTGCTGATATCATGAAGGAATCAATTTATGTTGAACAGAACACATCCATTGAAGATATTTTAAACTCAGTACAGCCACTTCCAACCCAATCAGGCGAAGACATTGCGGAAAAAGAGTCTTTGAATGTTGAAGTGAAAGAGCTTGTTTCAAAGTCGCCATCTACGGAAGAACTTCAGTTTCAGGAGTTTCAGAAGGAGATTGGACAAAACTCTGACCTTCTAGAGCCTCAATATCAGAAGCCATTTTTCGGGTCTGTTGGTGAAGACCGTATGCAGGCTTCTTTTTATCTCGAAAATACATCCGATGAAGCTGAAAAGCCAGAAATGCAACTGCCGGAGGAGAGCTGCGAACCCTTTAACGACCAACATTTGTCGATGAATACCAGTGCTCCGCCGTTTGGCTCGCAGCCGGATACCTTATTGGCCAATTTGGAGCTTAACTTGCAACCATCTGATATCATAGATATTACCCCTTCTCCCCTATCTCCTACTGAAAAGAAAAATCTTGCTGAGACCACCAGAGAACTTTTAGAAGACCAGCAAATCGAATCAGAATGCAACAAGAAAGACGACCCAAAGCCCAATTTGGACGTGGAACAGCAATTTATAGTTGAAACATGCGAGGATCTGAATCAGAGTTCTACTAAGGAAGACAATCCAGAGTCTCAGTTGGATCAGGGATCAAATCTTGTTGAGCCTGTTTTAGCCGTAACTCCTCTACAGGTAAGCTTATAATAACGTAGGCGAGAAGTTATGGACACACTCCCCGCCTACTTAAACCTTATGACTAAATTATTGTGACTCATTTAAAGTGCCTTAAGTCATTGTACTGAACCATAAGCCGCTAAATTTGTTAAACCATAATTACTGAGTACGAGAATTCGTGCCTCGCTTTTGCAACCTTAATTTCTTAATATCTTTCTACCCCTTTGTGCTAGATATTCTTGTTATTCTTGATTCTAGATATTGTTCTTGTCTCACCTGGGCACAGGGGTAATATGAGAAATCATTAAATTTGTTGGTATACCCTTTAGTCTTTACACTGTTCTTGGATCCTGGCATGTGCATGTGCAATATGCTTCTCGCTCTCTCTTCTATTTACCGATTTCCACCCTCTTTTACCATGGTTATCCCTATCGTTTGCGCTGTTACAGGCGGCGCTACTGTGGGTGGGAACCAACAAATATTAGGCGTTAATTTTTTTATGCTTGGGCCTTAAACATTTGTTGTTTTAAACTGGCTGGTGGCTGCCAAAATACTTCAAATCCGAATTTTATTTTACTTATCCTTATTGAAATGATCTAAAGTCAGCCCGATTTTTGGGGTGTGTCCTTGTATACATGGCGACTCGGCTGTCAGTACTGCATTCTGTCTCGGTCATGTTCTCACCCTCGTTTCCTTAGCTTCCCAAGTTGCATTCGGGTGGGGATCGGGTGCTTCTCATTTTTGTACACTTAACGGACGGGAAACGCTTTGTCCGGACATGGCTTCTGGGCGTGGTGCCGTCACTCTGCGACAAAACGGAGCTAGAGATTGTTTAGATATTTTTTAGTTATTTGACGTATTGAAGACCTTAGGAAATCATGGACACCACCACCACCTGTCGAGCTGTGAATGCATGAATGTGTCCGACTTACTTTCCAATTGAGGTCTCCGGGCTCTGCGGTCAATGTATTTTGTGTACCCCATCACAACTTCGACGCTCTCATCTTTCTCTTTTCGTCTGCAATCTGCATGACCAGCAGCCACAACTATAACAGTAAATGGCGTTTTCGACTGTTTCAAGAGTTGAAAACCTTTTCGCTTCGCTGCAAATTCCAGCTCCAATGGACACACAGACACGCTTTCATAATTACAAAAACAATACCCAGAAGAGACAGACTTACAAACATATATGTATATATATACATATATATATTGCTTTAGCTTCGCTTAATTGGGTCATATACGGTTCTTCTTGCACATGTACATATGTACCATACATGTTTATGTTATGTACCATTTTTATTATTTGTCGTTCTTATTTGGCGTCTCCCACCTTCACTTCCTGTGGGAGTTTTGAGCTGCGAATTATTGACGCCCAGCTAGGGAAAAGTTCCCTTGTACATAGAATATTTACCAACGCGTCAACGTTTCTTTGGCATTCCCATTTTTTAGATTCAAAAACATAAATTGAATAACAGCAGTTTGATCAGTTACACTTTTGAAGAGCTTGAAGTTAAGTTAACAATTAAATTAGCAATTCTATTACTATATTTCAACTACAGCATTTAAACAACATCCGGGATGGGTCACATCTATCACGCAAATCAATACATATGTATTAAATCCATCCTTATCGTAGAAAACGTTTAAAATCTGACTAATAACAAAAAATTGATAGAATGAGATTTAGATTAGATTTTCAGATTTAAGAAAAGTACACATATATATGTACACCCCCCTATACACCCCACGCATATAAAAAATTCAAGGCAGAGTTTTGTTACTTTGAATAACAGTAAACTGAAAACTTAATAATTAAATTACATTCATAATTTACATTAATTGTTAATAGTACTAATACGAAAAGAATTGTTGAAGTCATACTTTTCCATTTTTGTAATAATCTTTACAAGAACGGATAAATAAATCCTTACAAAAATGGATAAAGTGTAAGTTTTTCAGTTTATTTTTTTTTTATTTGTTTATACTTATATTTTTGATGAAACTTTTCTAACTAAATTACAGTAGAGTATCTCTTAACTTAATCTTTGTGTCTACAAAACTAGTTTGGTGTTGTGGTTTCTCAACCGACCCAATGTGGCTCCAAAAAGCAGAGCGATTGCAGGCAAGACCCATTGGTGTCTTGGTGGAATATAGTTTACGTGTGGGTTTGTCTTACTTTTTGCCAAAGAAGAAAACCACGAAGAATGCTCATTTTATAGCAGTTGCGAATATGCTTGGGTGATTTTTACTAAGATTGCTACTAGGACTCAAATTTTTAATAATAAACTAAAAATAAGCCTCGTGTTTTCGACCTCCCCTTCAGTTTAATTTCATTTTAGTATTGAAACAAATTTCGCTTCATTTTGGCCCCTGGAGAGCTCAGACAGATGGGTGTTGGGGGTTGGGGGCTCAGTGACGGTTGCTGCAGAATAGAAGCTCTCCCCGTTTAAAAATAGACTTTGTATGTAGCTTGTGAATATGAATCTAATCTGCAGAAACATCACTTAAAACCGAATAAGAAAATAACTCACAATTGGACGCTTTCAATCCAGCTTTCTCGCTAATATTCAGTACTCCTTATTTTTTTAAATTGCATACGAACTTTTAAGTATTTGAATAGAAAAAAGAAGAATGACGAGAAAAAGAAAAAATAACCTTTGTTATGGTTCTAGGTCTGAGAGGCCAATGTTAATGAACCCATTAAATTGTTAAAGTAATGAGAATTGTTGGACAATCCGACGTTCGTGAGCTGGTCAGTGTACGTACATACTTCGCCAGGTGTTTCATTCATCGTTTGAGCCATTAAAAATTTCTTTTGGTCTTTGCAAAGCGTGATTGCTACTCGCTCTTTATCTAGCTCATATGTTGTACTATTGTGAATTGTGTCTTCTTTTTCTCCATATCTTTTATGAAGACTTTAGTCTATCTGGAAAACTTAATACGGATCGGTCGACTATATCCCTTAGCTACCATATAACTATCGATCGCAAATGCCACAACTTCTGTGTTATTGGGTGAACTTTTTTTAAAATCCATTATATATGAATCTCAACTTGGTAGGAATGCATTTGTAGGGATCAGCCAATGACATCCGAGATTTGGTATGTCTCTAAACTGCAGGGGTGTTTATAAACTTTGGCTCCGCCCGAAGATAGCTTTCTATTCTTGCTTTCTTAATTCAAATGGTTCCAGTTTATTAAACAATTATGGTTTCAAAACAAACTATTTTCCAAATTGTGGGTAAGAAATTATCCAATATAATAAATGACACTCAACGTCTTCTCATGGGAACTTAGGTTAAAACATTTTCTTGTGGTTACCTTAGCGTACCTTTCACAAAATTTTAGCGGCATACATATGCAAGTACATACATATGTGTTCTCACTAGCCAAGAGGCCAAGACAAAGAGGAAAAATGCCAAACTTTTTAAACTGGGAACTCTTATGTTTGAGAGAATACCTATCATCTTTTTCTTTACATACATCGATGACTGGACTTCAGCCATTCTGAAAAGTTGGAATACTTTTTAACGTAAAGAAAATTACTTACGGTGTGGTAAGTAATTTTTTTGACTAATAAGTATCCCTGATCTCTGATACTCACTGATCACACAGTATCACCCATACTTATTAGACACCAGTCCATGCAGGAGATGGAAAAAATAATTAGACTGTAGTTTGTGCTCTCATACACGGCACTCTGTCGTGTGTTGCTGTCTGATATTGCCTGGTTGCATGTGAGTTCGTCGGCTTGTGCTGCAAGTTGTCTTTCTTTGTTAGTTTTTCCCACTTGTATGTTTTATTTCCTATAACCACTCATAATATCGACAAAACTAGATACAAACCAAGTTTACTATGTTGGTTTTTCCTATTTACCAAATAAACAAAGGATTTTTCTAGACCCCAACAAGATCTTAAGACAATCAAGAATCTTTTTTTCATTTGCTAAAATTGTTCACCAATTTATAAATAGAAATTACACAGACCCAAACTGAAGGATGCGTATACACGTTCACATGCCCAATAACACAGAGAGGGATGGGCTTTTATTCGCTTTATTTGGTATAGCTTTTTAAAGTTTTCTGGTCTCCATATACATATATTAAAGTGATATCACTGTTTGCGAAATTTTAGCTTTTGGCATAAAGTAAAAAAAAAAACCAATGATAGAAAATAAAAGTGCTCTTTAATTTTAAACTTACTAACTACTTAAGTGAGCTAAGTTATTTATAAATAAAGCGAAGAATTTGTTTGTTTTATACCTACTTAACTTACTAGTTATTTATTAATGAAGCGAAGAATTTGTTTGTTTTATACCTGAAAGCCGTATATTTGTTAATTCTTGTATATTCCATTTTTGAAAAGAATAGCTTCCGGTAGAACCTTCCTTTTAAAATTCTAACAAGCCATAAGGCATATAAAAATGTGCTATATATTCTTTAAAGACGGTTGATGTCACCGTTTAATTCTCTCTGCTTTTTGACGCGCTCGTACATTCCCCACGCTATCCCAAGTACATAGGAAAGGCAAGGGGCAGCGACTTCTCCGCCTTTTTGGGCAAATCAATGAGTGATCCACTCGATTGTTGACTTTTCTATTCTTTCCCATTTTTTGTTGTAGCAAAATGTCTTGCAAATAAAACAACACTGAGTGTACAATTGGCAATCTTCCAACCAGGATGAGAGTTTCTTTCGAACTTTTTAGAGAAAATAAAATGTTCTTTCCCAAGCAGATGAGTCAAAATTAGGAACTAAGTAAAAAAACTTTAGGACTTCTTTGGTCCTAACCCCTAAAATATTTTTTTGCTTTTATCATTTACATAAGGAGTTTGACATTTTAGACAATATTCATAGATGTCTAAAGAGACCCATTTTTTGTAGTGTTTGTGCTTATAAGCGATTACTCACTTTATGTAGAGAAAAGAAAAAAGAAAAGTTGGAAAAGGGGAGTCGACTAAAACAAAAAAAAAATGTTAAATGGCCCGGCTAGAAGCATTTTCTGGTCACTGACATTTTAGAGATTTAGAGAACTTCGTTCTTTTCTCTATGCAGTTATTTTCTTAGCAGAGAAAAAGTGAAGGGAAAATGTTCCCTCTACATTTCACTTCATTTGTTCTTCTATTCCAAACGTTAGTTTTGAGTCATTACAACCTTTATTCTACTTTCCTCCATCGAATTTCGTTTATTTACATGTACAAAGCACATAAATAAATTCCTAATAACATGCCTTCTTCATTTTTCAGGAGGAATATGCTGCCATCAATGCAGCTTCGGACTATATTGCCCAAATCGATGAAATATCCCATGGATCGCATGGAATCAATCCTTTTGCTCAGCCCTTTACGCCCGCGTATGCATCTCATAACGAACTGGATGTCATCGTGGCGTCCGAAGAGAAAGGTCCTAGTTTTGAACCGAATGAAGATGCCCCTAAATATGAGGAACTTCAATTGCAGGACGAGCTTATGGAAGAAAAGCTTGTTGTGGATCCGAACATTGAATCTAGCGAAAAGATCATACTACAGGGACTTCAGGAGCAAGAGGGTGTGCATTTAGCCGTGGAGGAGCCTTCAGCTGTCATTATGTCTGTAATGGATAACTGTATGCAAGCTAACACAGTTTCAGATGCGGAAAAGCCATTGGTGCAACTAGAATCTGTTCCAGTAAACCCAGAACTTCTTGCTTCTTCGGTCCAGCTTCCCAATGATCTTGAAATGGTGATACCGTTAAGTGATCCTTTACCAGAGATAAGCAAGAAACCGGAGGAAGAAAAAGCTGCTATTGCTGCGATGGCTGAAGTAAACATCAAGGCCAAACAAAGCTCTTTAGATGCGAAAAAACTTTCAACAAAGACAGGAACTGTTGAGGTCGTTGCTAAGCCGAAACCATCGGCTACTCTTTCAACGCAAAAGAAGGACCCCATAAAAGGTCCACTGTCTGGCGCCGGACCAACAAAAGCAAGTACTGCCCGTCCTCGCACTGCACCTGTGAGCTCGAAAACAAGTTATGGCGCCACTAAAGCTTCGTCGGCAGGATCAACCACAGCCACCAGAAAACCACTCAGCAGCAACGCAGCTTCTACTGCGAAGGCTATGCCCAGGACAGCTTTACCGAGTACTCGACCATCCACTGCCCCAAAACCAAACGTCTCATCTAAGACAGGAGCTGGATCAAAGGTTGAAGGATCGGTTTCAGTACCTGGAGCAAGGCCTCCTGCACGAACTCGACCTATTACCGCAGCTCCAAAGCCGGCTATCAATGCATCGTTGACAAATGATGGATCGCGAAAAACTGCAACTGCAACTGCAACTGCCAACGCAGGTGGAACCAAACTTCGTTTAGCCTCCCCCGTAGCAGCAGCCAAGCCAAAAGTGTCCCCTCCACGAAGCACCACCACCACAGCACGTAAGGTAACCAACACAAATGGAACTTCCATGGCGACTCGCAGCCCAACTAAACCGCCATCCAACGGGGTGGGCAAAAGTGTCACCTCGACCACCACAATTACGAAAACTTTTACAGCACGGCCGGCTCCAAAAAGTACACATTCAATCAATTCCACTGTCAGTAATCTTGGTAGCACAGCTCGGCGACCTGTGGCCGCTGCGACAGCACCAGCTCCAAGAAAGTTGTCACCTTTAAAGCCGAGTACAGCTACTTCGAAAGCATCGCCTCAGAAATCATCTACTACACCCCTCAAATCAAAAGCCAAAGAATGCGGCCCGATCAAACCATCGCCAGATGACCATACCAAGAGTCGCAAGAGTACTCCTATAAAGGGGGCTACGTCTAAAAAGACAGAAGTGCCACCATTATCCGAAACTATTATTTCCCAGAATGGCAACCCAAATCAGGAAGCCACTGTCAAACAAAATGGAAGTGGACACCACGCAGAGGACGGATTGCAGCAAATTGTCGAACAGGACCAGCAAGTTCTTTCAACTGAAACCGCAGAAGTCTCCTTGGTTGAATTTTAAAGTATCAGACCGCGATTGCTATAGTTACTTTCAAAATACTAATATTGTGGTTTAAATGTAGCAGTAAAAAAGGAACACGAATGATGCATAAACGTCAGAAAAACAATAACATCAATTGGTATCTAAATTTAATTATGTGCTATTGAAAAAAAAAAGAAAAAAAAATGTAACCTTGTCCTTTTTTAATTTACCTTTAATTATATTGTGAGTTTCTTATTTATTAATGGTTCCTTAGCTCCGTTTTCTGCGTATTACAAACGGAATTCTTATACTTTAACGCATAGCGCGTCTTCAAATTCAGAACACAAAAATATTTTTCATGGAACTTGAATAAAAATATTATACCACACCAGTAAATGACAAAATTGTATTCATGAAACGAGTCAAACAAATATGCAAAGAACAAAATTGAGATGTAATCAGAAAAACTCAAACCAATTTATCTGTATCTAGTATTAGACAACGTTTCAAAACGAAACTATAACCAAACAAAAAAAAAAATAATAACTAAAACTAACCGAAAATAAGAGCAAACAAATATTTGCAGCTAAAGATAAAGGAGACTGCTAGACAAGAAAAATAGATTTCTATCCAAAAACATTTCTTGGAGTTATATATTTTTTGTTCTTTCAATTTTATTTAAAGCCAGATCGACGAAAGTTTTAGGCGAATCAAATTAAAACGTTAAAATGTATTCGTTCATAAGCAAAATTCCCAGTGCATCATTATTATGAAATGGCCCGTTATATTTTTGTTTAAACATATTTAAAAATGTCTTTCTTTAAAATACTTCAACCCCAATATACTCTACTTATTTTATCATTTACTATGTTAAATATTTTACATGAAAGAATGAAACTCAAACACCTTAATGTTTACTTTATATTTTATATTTATATTACGTATTAAAACTCAAAAAAGAAAAAAAAAAAAACTAAACTATATTTATAAAAATGTTTTTGATTTAAATTGTTTTACTTATTTTGGAAATATTCTTATCTTTAAATCTTTTACAACTCGAATTTATTGTACCAAGACCTTATAAATCCTACTTTTACAAAAACATGAGGGGTTTATTTAAATTATTAAGTTTGCTATAGTTAAAGTTTATCTATACGAATTATTTAAGATCAGATTTAGCTGAACGTTTTACATTTTTCCGGTTTAGTGGCCTGTAATTTTCTTTTGCCTTATAATAATAACAATTAGTTTAAATGTAAGCTATCTGATTAGCGTTTTACAAAAATTTAAAAGAATAGCGAAAAGAATGAGATATAGACTTGGACTTGGACCCAACCTTTGGTGAAATCCTATCCAAAACTACAATAAAAATATTATTTTCGGTCAAATTGGACTTGGCATGCCATATGCAATTAATAATTCTTTTGTCAATGCGTTCACTAGAATCAGATGCTTTACTTTTTGACGAAGAAGGCATGCGTTCCGTTTCCATTTATTATATTACCCTTTTCCAATTCCTTTATTATTGTTTTGTTTACCTATGCATAGGACATTATAATATCCGATCCCGACCCCTTTAAGGATATACATATATTGGACAGGATCACATCCCAAGTCGATATAAGCATTTCTAAGCAAACTAATCCCTCAGTTTTAAAGTTATCGACTTCAAACTTCTTTGCACGCAGTATATATCTATATCCTAATCTGTCTAATAACTGAACGGAAATGCAATTAATTGCATGTTTTTTAAAGACAGATAGGCCATTTGAAATTTGCGAAGAGCCCCCCCTCGTGGAAATCTGAGCCAATCTGAAAAATTTTATAAGGATCGGCGACTATATCATTATAGCTACCATAGCTCAACTACTTGAAGTGCAATAACTATTGGAAATGCCACAACTCCCATGTTATTGGATGTAAGGGCGTCGGATTTCATTTGGTATCGAATTTATATAAAACTACACTTATTCTAAATGTTTTTTCATGGATCGGTCAGCTATATCGGATATATTTACTATATATCTAAAGAATAGAAGCCGCTAAGCAACTGCAAGGGTATATACACTTCGGCTCCGTCCGAAGCTAGCTTTCCAATCTTGTTACAATTGCTTTCTTCACCAACAATTTTTATTTTTTATTTAATCATCCGTTAGTATGAGAACCCGAAAAATATACACATATATACATCAACTTATATTCATGAAAAATAATATACAAACATAAATAATGGAAAATAGGGTAGCGACAAACAAAAATTAAATGAAGCAAATTGTAAAACAGAACATTTTTAATTTAAAATTATTATCAATAAATGTTAAATGAATAAATCAAAAAATGTAAAACTTTTTTAGATTTTTACGTGTTTAGAGTTTTTAATCAAACACGGACCTTCTTGTTGTTTTGTTTCACAATAAAATAATTGTGCTTTTGAACTTATCGCTGTTTCTATATCAACAGTTTTTTGTCAGAGTTTTTTGGTCGTCTGAAAGGACGGTGGTTCATATGTGAATTTGGCGTGTTAAGCATAGCATAGCAAGCACCCCCCAAGGAAATTTACAAATTTAGGTTTAAATTTTATTGACGTAAGCGCTTTCATTTAAACATAGCTAAGATTTAAACTATAGTCCGTAGAAAGCACGTCGTTTGTATATATTCTTAAACACTAAACAGCTCCTAAAACTTTCTGGCCCTTTTGGCAAAAGGCTTAGCATTATCTTTCTGATGGGGTCGCTTGTTAAACGTCTTCTGTCCAAATTTGTTAGGTTTAGGGGCTGTGACCGGATGTGAACGGCGCTTTTTGAGGATTGAATACTTAAGCTGTGAATTGGGCTCAATAAAAATGGGTTGTTTTTTAATGCGGTGTTCGTTAAGCAGAAAAGATCTGCAAAAACCGTCTTCGGTAGCGAATTTGATCAGAGCCTTGTATTTTAACAACTGTACACTTTCAATCTCACCGCTCTTGCTGAACACCTCCTGAAGATCGCTTTCAGTTACACCTAAATCCATGGGTAAAAGATTTAATAAGATATACTTATGTAACAATCATTGATAATACTCACCCATAGCTAAGTTGGTAACCAAAATGACCCTAGTTGAGTTGCTATAGCGTTCGTAACGCTTTAGTTTCAATTCCAAATTGTCAACAGTTTCGCCGTTTAGTTGCTTTAAAGCCTTTGTTGTGTGTTCAGGCTGCTTGTATGTGACAAACGCGAGAACAGTATTGGTGCAAACTACCTCGACGTAATCAAGATCACCGATCTTTTTAAAAATCTTCTCAATAACATCGGAGCTATACGACTCGTGTTTGCCGACATTCTCGAGGATAAGAGTGTGTTCTGCCGTCTTGGTAGCCGTTTCCCAGAAGGACTGCGGCCTCACTGTGATAAAGCGCGAGAAAAACTCGGCGTTATGTAGCTTAAGAGCTTTGGGCATGGAGTCGCGGGATGCGAAACGTACGAAAGCTCTGCAGTTGTTGATGTTTTTCGATAATGTCACAGCTTCCACTGCACCAACCTTTTCAAAGAAGGCTTTTAAATCATCTTTGGTTATCTTAGGACCAAACAAGCTAACCACAACGGTCCGATCGTTTATCGTTTTGTTATCATGGGCTACCGATACTTTCAGGACGTTTCCATTCAATGTCACAGCTTTAGGTTTGGCTGCGAGCGCCGCATCAGCGCCTGCAGCTGTCTCAAAAGAAATAAGAGCAGAATTTCCACCAGCCTTGCTTTTGATGCGATTTACACTTAAAATCGGCCCGAATTTAGTGAATAACGCAACCACATCAATGTGCTTATAATCTAAATGGGATTAGTTTGTTGTTAATTTTAAAACATTTATATCCTTTATAATTCAACGCTTACCATTTCCAAAGTTTGACACATAAATAATCTGGTTTTTAGGAGTGTTTGCTGGTGCTGGCCCTGCAGATATTTTCGGAATGCCTTCTCTATTTCCAGCTAGGACATCATTTTCGCTAGACTTCTTGAAAATTCGTTCTTCAGCAGGTGCGTCATCATCGTCATCACTCGAATCGTTTTCCTCTGCCACAGCTCCTGACTTAGATACGGAAACCTGACCAGGCTCCATCTCATCATCAACGTCCGCCGCTTCATCCTCATCATCATCATCATCATTATCTTCGTCACTATCTACTTCATCATCTTCCTCGGCTTCTCCGTCAGTTAAATCCAACACAGCTTCAGCCTTAAAACAGAAGCCATAGAAAAGATATTTTTTCTAAGTTTTTTTTTTCTAAATTTGTTGCTTTATATTATAGTCACCTCGGAGTCGATCTCCTCATCAGCTTCAGAAACATTTTGGGCCTCGACTTCCGAATCTTCCTCGCTGGAATGTATAATCTCCCCAACAGGCTTTTTCAATTTTTTGTTTGGTGTTTGGGTGGCCAGGTTGTCTTCGTGCAACTTATTCGCCCGCTTTGACGCTACCTTTTTTACACCGATTGCCCCTTTCTTGTCTTTGGTTGCAGCGTTTACAACAGTGTTCTTTTTTAATGCCATGCTATTAATTTGTATACAGCCAAATCTAATTCACGGGATTCTGTGAATTTGTAAAAACGCGTGGGTGAAGAAAGATGAAAAAGCACGTGGAAAAATAAGTAGTGTGACCGACCTAGAGATCAGTCTGAGCGCGAACTTATCGATAAAATATACCGATAACAGATAAAACTTCTATGTTCACCGAAGTTAAAGATGGCTTATTAACTGCGAGAAGGTATTGCGATGAACCTCACCCTGGTAAGATAAAACTTTCTTATACCCATATTCCAGGTATACCCTTTTGTGTTCAAATATACCAGAAAGTATATAAAATACCAAAAACAGTGACTGCTAGAGATGGCAAACTATCGATAATGTTAATGCTGTGCAGATACGGCAACTATGCGTAGTGATAACAATCGGTACATAAAAAAGGCGTTTTTTTTTAAATTGTTTAATATTTAATAGGTATTGCATTTTAAATAGAAAAAGCATATTATTACTCTATGATACTATTATCAATGCGAAAAACTTGATATATTTAATTCATAATTTCAGAGGTATAAAAACAGGTTTTGTTTTAAACTTTTATTTTCCTAAAACTAGTTTATAATATGCGACTAAGTTATAGTCTTATCAAGTCCAAGCCTTAAATTAGATCCGACTATTCGTTTCTTGTTATTGGAGCTATCTTTTTAGCCAGATCTGTTAGGCGATCAATTCTCTTTTTACTGGTATTCTTAGATTTTGTAATTCCACCTACTTTAACACCCCGATACTGCGATTTTTTTTGGACGACGTCAATGGAACTTTGGACTCCTTTACCCAAATTGATATTCCTTGCATTTTTTTTATCTAAACGTTTCTTTGCCCCGGATGTATTTAGTATATTGCTTTTGTGTTCTGAATTTGGAGACTTTGCAGCTGCTGCAACACGTTTCTGTTTAGCACCAAGTTTCTTTTCCATATAACGTTCTACGTTAATAGGTCTATCATCTAGAAGAGTTGCATTTAATTCCAAAGCCAAGCTAACAGAGTCTGGCTGTTTAAAGCACACGTAGGCCACGCCCTTGCAACCCTTGTCACCTTCTCGAAGGCAACGAATAGATTCAATAGCTCCGCAGCTCGAAAAAATTTCACGCAGCGTATTTTCGTTTGATGCTGAAAGCAAAGGATCTTGTTAGACGCATAATATAGTTAAAAACAATCATTAATCTTACAGTATTTAAGGTTGCCAACGAAAACAGTGCGTTTGGCATCTGCGTGGTTAACTTCTTCGTAGCCATTTGCTCCTATAGCTTTGGTTGATGGAGTTACTCTCAGGTGGTTATCCTTGAATTCGATCCCATTCAAAGCTAATGCCTTTTGGGCAATTTGAGGATTTTGCAGCACCACATAGGCGTTTAAAGAGCCGGCAACCTTGCGCTGCTTGTGCTTAAAAAGTTGCTTTCCGCCGGCAGTTCGCAGCCTTATAGATTGGACAACGCCAAATGGTTGAAATAGTCGAACCAATTGTACTCTTTTAGTGTTAATGGGCAAATTGCCTACAAAAACGGTGGCCTCTTCCTTGGATGGATCCCGTGTGTATTTCTTTGACCCAGCATCTGCTAAGAATGTAATGATTAGTAAAAATGAAATATACTAACACCAACGAGCCTCGTTGGCCTGGAGCACCACCTTTAACAGCAATCCCATTCTTTGGCTTATTCTTTTGTGTGGCAAAAACTTTGTGCTTATCAAAGTCCGGATCCCCTTTGTGATCGCCGTTAACAGCATCTGGTAAAAAATAGTTATTATCAACAAGTACAGACAATTAGGTAACAATGCATGCCTGGTTTTCTCGGCTTACTGCCTTTAACAGCAATGTCAAATTTTAATTTATTTTTTAGTTTTTTTAACTTTTGGGCTTGCTTTTTTGCCTTCTTTTTCACAATTTTGGCCATGTCCTTTTCCGACAATATTTTAGGGCTCTCCGTGGCGACAGAATTCCTTTCTATGGTTTCACCCTTGACTTTGCCAGTGTTTGGCTTTGGCTTTTTCCTATTCAGCTTTGAAGCAATTTTCAGTTTGTCGGTTTGGCATATTGGTGAGTTTGCCATGCTTCTATTGTTTGTACATATAAAGTTTTATGAACTGAAATTTACTTTAATTATAAAACGCATGGGCTGGAAAAAGAAGAAGAAGCTGTTACTGCGAAGCTATCGATAATTTATATCGATACCACATCTAAAATATACTTTTTCCACTTTTTAATGCACTAAACATATACAATTTTTGTCTCTTTTATCTTAAAAGTAGCAAGTTTATTTTTAATTTTTTTAATTTGACAAAAAAAAATATGTTTGGGGAAATATATTATCTTATATGTTGTGTAAACTATTATTTTTTGTATATATTTTTTTCAGTATTTCTAGTTAGTATTTTAGTGTTGATAAATGAAATGTGGCGTCAAAACCAATTGTTATTGTCATCACTATTGTCTGCAATTTACCATATTTTTACTATTTTTGCTAATTTTTACTATTTTGAGGAAGCAACATGAAAGTTTATAAACAAAAGCTTCGAGATGTTTGGCTCCAGATGCCAGAATTTAAACCCTGGCTGCGACGTGACCCAGATGACTCATACAGAGCGCATTGCAAATTTTGCAAGTGCGGCGTAAACACAAAGATCTGCGATTTGCGAGCACATGCCCTGACAAAAAAACACATAAAACGCAGCTTGGAACTGGGCATAGAAATTAAGCCACGTTTGGTAAGTGAACAGTTTCCTTAAAAGTAACAGAAATTATTCTAGTTTCTTCAGAACGATCCGGATGAGACCCAGGAAGGCCTGTCTTATAGCTCCAACACACATTATAAATTAAAAGCCAAGACTCAGACGATTAAGCGAGAAAAGCCAACAGCTTCAGATACTATTAGCAAATCGCAGCAAGCCTTAGATTACGAGCAAATTATTGAAAATTTGGCGCTTTACGAACCCGAACAGGTGATGTTCTCCAATTGCAGTTTAACTGGGACGGAGCAAATAATCGAAGAAGAGGGCGAGGTAGCAGCGGGTGCCATCATTGACGAGGAGATGATCAACAAGGCGGTGGCAAATGCCCTCAGAAACCAAAAGGATTCACCGCAGATTTTTGGCGATTTTGTGGCTGACCGACTGCGCCATATGAACAACGATGCCTCCGAGTTTGCCAAAGACAAAATTATGAAGATTCTTCTTGAGGCAGCTTCAATCGATAGGGCTCCTACTTACAACTAAAATAAACATGCATATACTAAGTTAAATAAGAAACCAAACTTTCCATTTTGGATGCTCGACAATTGTTTCAAACATAAATTAGTTTAAAATTGTATGCTCCTATTGCACCTTAATTAAACCCTGGAACCCTGTAAAGTAAATAATACAACAAATGCTAAACTGCCTTTCCCACTCTAGGATACCTTATCCTTGAAGAATCCAAGGCATTCAAATTTGAAGGGCATGAACATTGGTCAAGATATACGTTGCAAGGGATCTCTCCCTTATTTTAAGGGGTCTTAAAAAGATTAACGTTTTAGGCAAATCATTTTTGTGATGATATTTTAGCACAGATGGATAGAAAATAAATCCACAAAACTTTTAAGGTATTTCGCTGTAGGCTCATTGGTTCTCATAGGCGAATAGTTTTTCGCTGCTGCCAAACTTTTCTAATGGACCCCTTGAGAACTTGTGAAAATCCAGGATATGAAGGATTAGAGGTCCTTGCAAGGGCTGTATTTCGGCCAATACCCATCCGATCCCTTGGCGAAGACTGCTTTAATTTCTTTGAACTTTTTCAACCTTCCCCTTTGAGATACATATCGCCCCTTAACTTACACACAGTGGTCCCCTTATAGCCAGGGAACACTGTGCGCCGCCTGCTGCTGCTTACCTAGCTGTGATGCATGTTCACCATAGTGCTGGCGCTGGCGGTGAGACCACTCCGGGAGGAGCCGCTCGAGCTGCACGGAAATAAAGCACGGCGAGTGCTATCCGACGCTGCTGCCGGCGCCACCGCCTCCGCCGGAGCCGCTGCTGCCCTCCGCCGGAGAGTTGGGGCTCTTCCTTCAAGGATGGAAGCCCTTGCCCACCGCGGCGTCGGCCAAGAGAGCGGGGATTTATTGGAGAGCTTCAGCCACAATTGTGGCACTGGGCGGCCAGCATGGCCAAGGGGGTGCCCTTAAACTGGGATGGTCTTGTAATAAAAAAATTAATAAATATTTAATCAATAAATTAAGTATTTATTTTTTAAGTTAAAATTCAGTTAAAAAATAATTCCTCATTAATAATAGCTTTTGCTATGTTATCTATTAAATTCGCATTTAGCTTTAAAATAAAACCGATCCTCTGTTGAAAGCTTTTTAAATATTAAATAATAGTATTATTACTAATTTTAATGATTGTCTGGATTTAAAAAAGTTTTCCCTTCGCGCCAAACACCTATACTTCCAAAAAATATCCCAAAACTCTTCCACGCGGACAGGGTGAACATTGTCATTCCAGGTTCTTTGCCCACTGGCTCTCCGGCGCGCTTTCATTCTCTCCCCCGCCGTCGTCGATCAAAGTTGTTTTCGCGTCAGATGCTCCGTGCTAATTTAAAATAAATTAAAATCAGAGTTTAAAATCAATTTTCCTTTAAAAATATTAAGTAAATTTATAGAAATCGGTTCGCTATACAAAAGTATATAAGTTTTCACCTTGTAAACTACAAGGCAAGTTATTCACGAACGTTTTTCTGTCGCGCGTTATATACTCTTTTATGTACATACGTACATGTACATATGTACATGATCGTTGTGAGTTTGTCGTATTGACAGGGCTTTGATATTTAACTATTTATTATTATTTAAGCTATTTGTTAAAAGATGAAACAAAATTGCAATACGGTTCGGGCGTCGGTTTGAATTTTCGCGAGTGCTATTGTGCGGGGGCTGGTGCGGGGTAGGGAGAGTCACCGCTCGCAGCTCCCGGCGCACATATGTATGTACCTGCTAGAGCTACATATGCATATGCTCTTTAGGTATGTACAAGCTTAAGTATATAATCGGTTTTTTGTACAGTTAGGTATGCTGAAAAAATTATAAGTGGTTTTGCTTTTGAATTGGGAGGTGGGGTGAAATGCGGTGGCATGTTTATGATAAATATATATGTACATTCATACTATAAGAATAGTCCATTCGTTTAAATGATATCAAAACATACACAATATAAATTAATATAATACAAACAAAAATACTTGATTACTAAAGCTACTAACTTCGATTGCCATTTACTGATTAGTTATTCTATTTATTTTCATTACAGGTACATACATATTTCTTAAAAACTTGAATCAAATCTGAATAAATAGAAGAAGAATACATAATACATAGAGAAAAGGAAACAAAGAAAAAGAAGTTGTTATATACTTGAGATGGTAAGTCAAAATTTTTGTACAGTTACAAGCTCTTCTTTTCCTGATTGGCTCTCCCGACAAAGCAGAAAAGGGGAGAAGTTATTTTAACATTTTTGCTCTCATTAGTTTGCTCGCTTATTGGACTTCTTGAATTTGTAGGAAAAGGGGAGCTTGTTAGCAATTAATACAAACATTTATAATGCGTTTTAATTGATTAAATATATATTCAATTAAATATATGTTGTTTATTAATATATATTTTATAAACTATTTATATACTAACTATATTTTCCAAATCAATTTATAATAATTTTAGTTAATTGCCTTTGATTATATTAAAGCCTGTCTCCATCGCTTTAATATTTAACTATTTCAATCTACATAAATTCCTTTTGTTGTGATTCTAATTGTTCAAATCAAATACTTCTTTCGAATGGCGCTTCCCATCCCCATTTTTGCATATGGGTGTATCTACATAACACTCTCCCTGTCTAGCGCAAAGTAACGGGATCTGTTATATGCTATGAAAGTTATTGTTTTTTTTTTGTTTTTCGCAAGTACAGTTGCAAGAAAATTCTTTGATCGTCAGACGTGGCAACAAACGGGGAGAAGTTTGGTTACATATTCACGCTTATTAGTTTGTTGTTGTTGTTTCCCTATTTTGAAATCGGCTGGCAAAAGACGAGCAAGTTAAGGTTGCATATTTAATATAATATTTTTTAGTAGGGTACATGTTAATTTAATAATATAATATAATTTCTTATTGGAATTTAAAATTTTTGTATTTTCTCATTGTAAATTTTAATTTTTGAATATACTAATTTTTGAATTTTTATATTTTAAATCAAATGCTATACATCCGTGGCATCTCTATCAATTTTTGCGAGTGAGAGTAGGCGCTGGGTTGTTAGCGAGTGGGGGGAGGGTGTGGGGGGAGTCCGCCCAACAATTTCTGCCTTTTCAAAGAAAAGTAGCGGGATTTGTTACCTCCTGACAATAAGTGTGCGTTTTTTCGCCAATTACATGTAGCTAGTTTTTTTGTTCCTTGTTCCGATTGGCTGACTTGAATTGGTGAATGGGGGTTGTTTTCTTTTGATCGGGATTCTTGTGAGTTACATCAAAGTATTGGATAGATTGACTTTAAGTTGCTCTTAAAATATAGAAACTTAAAGCATGTTCCTATCAGCTTTCGTTGATTTTATTTGGTGAAATTGATTTTTGCATTTCTTAATTAACTTTCGTTCCTGCGAATTTTGCAAACTACTAAGATGCGAACTAGTCGAGCTCGATGTGATCTGAATCCTGAAACTATTCTCCATACATCTGCGTTTAAATCTCATGGTCGAAAATTTTTTCCGCGGCAGCCAAATGCTGCCGACGGACCCCCTTGCCGAAATAAAGAAGTGTAGGATATAGAGGACTTTGTGTCCTTGCGGAGGCCATATTTTGGCCAATTCCCATCCGATCCTTTAGCCAAGACAAGATTCTGAATCCTGAAACTATTCTCCATAAATCTGCGTTTAAATCTTAAAGTCGAATATTTTTTCCGCTGCTGCCATTTCCTGCCGACGGACCCCCTTGCCGAAATGAAGAAGTCCAGGATATGGAGGACTTTGTGTCCTTGCGGAGGCCATATTTTGGCCAATTCCCATCCGATCCTTTAGCCAAGACAAGATTCTGAATCCTGAAACTATTCTCCATAAATCTGCGTTTAAATCATAAAATTGAATATTTTTTCCGCTGCTGCCAAATGCTGCCGACGGACCCCCTTGCCGAAATGAAGAAGTCCAGGATATGGAGGACTTTGTGTCCTTGCGGAGGCCATATTTTGGCCAATTCCCATCCGATCCTTTAGCCAAGACAAGATTCTGAATCCTGAAACTATTCTCCATAAATCTGCGTTTAAATCATAAAATTGAATATTTTTTCCGCTGCTGCCAAATGCTGCCGACGGACCCCCTTGCCGAAATGAAGAAGTCCAGGATATGGAGGACTTTGTGTCCTTGCGGAGGCCATATTTTGGCCAATTCCCATCCGATCCTTTAGCCAAGACAAGATTCTGAATCCTGAAACTATTCTCCATAAATCTGCGTTTAAATCTTAAAGTCGAATATTTTTTCCGCTGCTGCCAAATGCTGCCGACGGACCCCCTTGCCGAAATGAAGAAGTCCAGGATATGGAGGACTTTGTGTCCTTGCGGAGGCCATATTTTGGCCAATTCCCATCCGATCCTTTAGCCAAGACAAGATTCTGAATCCTGAAACTATTCTCCATAAATCTGCGTTTAAATCATAAAATTGAATATTTTTTCCGCTGCTGCCAAATGCTACCGACGGACCCCCTTGTCGAAATGAAGAAGTCCAGGATATGGAGGACTTTGTGTCCTTGCGGAGGCCATATTTTGGCCAATTCCCATCCGATCCTTTAGCCAAGACAAGATTCTGAATCCTGAAACTATTCTCCATAAATCTGCGTTTAAATCTTAAAGTCGAATATTTTTTCCGCTGCTGCCATTTCCTGCCGACGGACCCCCTTGCCGAAATGAAGAAGTCCAGGATATGGAGGACTTTGTGTCCTTGCGGAGGCCATATTTTGGCCAATTCCCATCCGATCCTTTAGCCAAGACAAGATTCTGAATCCTGAAACTATTCTCCATAAATCTGCGTTTAAATCATAAAATTGAATATTTTTTCCGCTGCTGCCAAATGCTGCCGACGGACCCCCTTGCCGAAATGAAGAAGTCCAGGATATGGAGGACTTTGTGTCCTTGCGGAGGCCATATTTTGGCCAATTCCCATCCGATCCTTTAGCCAAGACAAGATTCTGAATCCTGAAACTATTCTCCATAAATCTGCGTTTAAATCATAAAATTGAATATTTTTTCCGCTGCTGCCAAATGCTGCCGACGGACCCCCTTGCCGAAATGAAGAAGTCCAGGATATGGAGGACTTTGTGTCCTTGCGGAGGCCATATTTTGGCCAATTCCCATCCGATCCTTTAGCCAAGACAAGATTCTGAATCCTGAAACTATTCTCCATAAATCTGCGTTTAAATCTTAAAGTCGAATATTTTTTTCCGCTGCTGCCAAATGCTGTCGACGGACCCCCTTGCCGAAATGAAGAAGTCCAGGATATGGAGGACTTTGTGTCCTTGCGGAGGCCATATTTTGGCCAATTCCCATCCGATCCTTTAGCCAAGACAAGATTCTGAATCCTGAAACTATTCTCCATAAATCTGCGTTTAAATCATAAAATTGAATATTTTTTCCGCTGCTGCCAAATGCTACCGACGGACCCCCTTGTCGAAATGAAGAAGTCCAGGATATGGAGGACTTTGTGTCCTTGCGGAGGCCATATTTTGGCCAATTCCCATCCGATCCTTTAGCCAAGACAAGATTCTGAATCCTGAAACTATTCTCCATAAATCTGCGTTTAAATCTTAAAGTCGAATATTTTTTCCGCTGCTGCCAATTCCTGCCGACGGACCCCCTTGTCGAAATGAAGAAGTCCAGGATATGGAGGACTTTGTGTCCTTGCGGAGGGCATATTTTGGCCAATTCCCATCCGATCCTTTAGCCAAGACAAGATTCTGAATCCTGAAACTATTCTCCATAAATCTGCGTTTAAATCTTAAAGTCGAATATTTTTTCCGCTGCTGCCAAATGCTGCCGACGGACCCCCTCGCTGAAATGAAGAAGTCCAGGATATGGAGGACTTTGTGTCCTTGCGGAGGGCATATTTTGGCCAATTCCCATCCGATCCTTTAGCCAAGACAAGATTCTGAATCCTGAAACTATTCTCCATAAATCTGTGTTTAAATCATAAAAATGAATATTTTTTCCGCTGCTGCCATTTCCTGCCGACGGACCCCCTTGTCGAAATGAAGAAGTCCAGGATATGGAGGACTTTGTGTCCTTGCGGAGGCCATATTTTGGCCAATTCCCATCCGATCCTTTAGCCAAGACAAGATTCTGAATCCTGAAACTATTCTCCATAAATCTGCGTTTAAATCTTAAAGTCGAATATTTTTTCCGCTGCTGCCAAATGCTGCCGACGGACCCCCTTGTCGAAATGAAGAAGTCCAGGATATGGAGGACTTTGTGTCCTTGCGGAGGCCATATTTTGGCCAATTCCCATCCGATCCCTTAGCCAAGACAAGATTCTGAATCCTGAAACTATTCTCCATAAATCTGCGTTTAAATCTTAAAGTCGAATATTTTTTCCGCTGCTGCCAAATGCTGCCGACGGACCCCCTCGCCGAAATGAAGAAGTCCAGGATATGGAGGACTTTGTGTCCTTGCGGAGGGCATATTTTGGCCAATTCCCATCTGATCCTTTAGCCAAGACAAGATTCTGAATCCTGAAACTATTCTCCATAAATCTGTGTTTAAATCTTAAAAATGAATATTTTTTCCGCTGCTGCCAAATGCTGCCGACGGACCCCCTTGCCGAAATGAAGAAGTCCAGGATATGGAGGACTTTGTGTCCTTGCGGAGGCCATATTTTGGCCAATTCCCATCCGATCCTTTAGCCAAGACAAGATTCTGAATCCTGAAACTATTCTCCATAAATCTGCGTTTAAATCATAAAATTGAATATTTTTTCCGCTGCTGCCAAATGCTGCCGACGGACCCCCTTGCCGAAATGAAGAAGTCCAGGATATGGAGGACTTTGTGTCCTTGCGGAGGCCATATTTTGGCCAATTCCCATCCGATCCTTTAGCCAAGACAAGATTCTGAATCCTGAAACTATTCTCCATAAATCTGTGTTTAAATCATAAAAATGAATATTTTTTCCGCTGCTGCCAAATGCTGCCGACGGACCCCCTTGCCGAAATGAAGAAGTCCAGGATATGGAGGACTTTGTGTCCTTGCGGAGGCCATATTTTGGCCAATTCCCATCCGATCCTTTAGCCAAGACAAGATTCTGAATCCTGAAACAATTCTCCATAAATCTGCGTTTAAATCATAAAATTGAATATTTTTTCCGCTGCTGCCAAATGCTGCCGACGGACCCCCTTGCCGAAATGAAGAAGTCCAGGATATGGAGGACTTTGTGTCCTTGCGGAGGGCATATTTTGGCCAATTCCCATCCGATCCTTTAGCCAAGACAAGATTCTGAATCCTGAAACTATTCTCCATAAATCTGCGTTTAAATCTTAAAGTCGAATATTTTTTCCGCTGCTGCCAAATGCTGCCGACGGACCCCCTTGCCGAAATGAAGAAGTCCAGGATATGGAGGACTTTGTGTCCTTGCGGAGGCCATATTTTGGCCAATTCCCATCCGATCCTTTAGCCACGACAAGATTCTGAATCCTGAAACTATTCTCCATAAATCTGCGTTTAAATCTTAAAGTCGAATATTTTTTCCGCTGCTGCCAAATGCTGCCGACGGACCCCCTTGCCGAAATGAAGAAGTCCAGGATATGGAGGACTTTGTGTCCTTGCGGAGGGCATATTTTGGCCAATTCCCATCCGATCCTTTAGCCAAGACAAGATTCTGAATCCTGAAACTATTCTCCATAAATCTGCGTTTAAATCTTAAAGTCGAATATTTTTTCCGCTGCTGCCAAATGCTGCCGACGGACCCCCTTGCCGAAATGAAGAAGTCCAGGATATGGAGGACTTTGTGTCCTTGCGGAGGCCATATTTTGGCCAATTCCCATCCGATCCTTTAGCCAAGACAAGATTCTGAATCCTGAAACTATTCTCCATAAATCTGCGTTTAAATCATAAAATTGAATATTTTTTCCGCTGCTGCCAAATGCTGCCGACGGACCCCCTTGCCGAAATGAAGAAGTCCAGGATATGGAGGACTTTGTGTCCTTGCGGAGGCCATATTTTGGCCAATTCCCATCCGATCCTTTAGCCAAGACAAGATTCTGAATCCTGAAACTATTCTCCATAAATCTGCGTTTAAATCTTAAAGTCGAATATTTTTTCCGCTGCTGCCAAATGCTGCCGACGGACCCCCTTGCCGAAATGAAGAAGTCCAGGATATGGAGGACTTTGTGTCCTTGCGGAGGCCATATTTTGGCCAATTCCCATCCGATCCTTTAGCCAAGACAAGATTCTGAATCCTGAAACTATTCTCCATAAATCTGTGTTTAAATCATAAAAATGAATATTTTTTCCGCTGCTGCCATTTCCTGCCGACGGACCCCCTTGTCGAAATGAAGAAGTCCAGGATATGGAGGACTTTGTGTCCTTGCGGAGGCCATATTTTGGCCAATTCCCATCCGATCCTTTAGCCAAGACAAGATTCTGAATCCTGAAACTATTCTCCATAAATCTGCGTTTAAATCTTAAAGTCGAATATTTTTTCCGCTGCTGCCAAATGCTGCCGACGGACCCCCTTGTCGAAATGAAGAAGTCCAGGATATGGAGGACTTTGTGTCCTTGCGGAGGCCATATTTTGGCCAATTCCCATCCGATCCCTTAGCCAAGACAAGATTCTGAATCCTGAAACAATTCTCCATAAATCTGCGTTTAAATCTTAAAGTCGAATATTTTTTCCGCTGCTGCCAAATGCTGCCGACGGACCCCCTCGCCGAAATGAAGAAGTCCAGGATATGGAGGACTTTGTGTCCTTGCGGAGGGCATATTTTGGCCAATTCCCATCTGATCCTTTAGCCAAGACAAGATTCTGAATCCTGAAACTATTCTCCATAAATCTGTGTTTAAATCTTAAAAATGAATATTTTTTCCGCTGCTGCCAAATGCTGCCGACGGACCCCCTTGCCGAAATGAAGAAGTCCAGGATATGGAGGACTTTGTGTCCTTGCGGAGGCCATATTTTGGCCAATTCCCATCCGATCCTTTAGCCAAGACAAGATTCTGAATCCTGAAACTATTCTCCATAAATCTGCGTTTAAATCATAAAATTGAATATTTTTTCCGCTGCTGCCAAATGCTGCCGACGGACCCCCTTGCCGAAATGAAGAAGTCCAGGATATGGAGGACTTTGTGTCCTTGCGGAGGCCATATTTTGGCCAATTCCCATCCGATCCTTTAGCCAAGACAAGATTCTGAATCCTGAAACTATTCTCCATAAATCTGTGTTTAAATCATAAAAATGAATATTTTTTCCGCTGCTGCCAAATGCTGCCGACGGACCCCCTTGCCGAAATGAAGAAGTCCAGGATATGGAGGACTTTGTGTCCTTGCGGAGGCCATATTTTGGCCAATTCCCATCCGATCCTTTAGCCAAGACAAGATTCTGAATCCTGAAACAATTCTCCATAAATCTGCGTTTAAATCATAAAATTGAATATTTTTTCCGCTGCTGCCAAATGCTGCCGACGGACCCCCTTGCCGAAATGAAGAAGTCCAGGATATGGAGGACTTTGTGTCCTTGCGGAGGCCATATTTTGGCCAATTCCCATCCGATCCTTTAGCCAAGACAAGATTCTGAATCCTGAAACTATTCTCCATAAATCTGCGTTTAAATCATAAAATTGAATATTTTTTCCGCTGCTGCCAAATGCTGCCGACGGACCCCCTTGCCGAAATGAAGAAGTCCAGGATATGGAGGACTTTGTGTCCTTGCGGAGGGCATATTTTGGCCAATTCCCATCCGATCCTTTAGCCAAGACAAGATTCTGAATCCTGAAACTATTCTCCATAAATCTGCGTTTAAATCTTAAAGTCGAATATTTTTTCCGCTGCTGCCAAATGCTGCCGACGGACCCCCTTGCCGAAATGAAGAAGTCCAGGATATGGAGGACTTTGTGTCCTTGCGGAGGCCATATTTTGGCCAATTCCCATCCGATCCTTTAGCCAAGACAAGATTCTGAATCCTGAAACTATTCTCCATAAATCTGCGTTTAAATCATAAAATTGAATATTTTTTCCGCTGCTGCCAAATGCTGCCGACGGACCCCCTTGCCGAAATGAAGAAGTCCAGGATATGGAGGACTTTGTGTCCTTGCGGAGGCCATATTTTGGCCAATTCCCATCCGATCCTTTAGCCAAGACAAGATTCTGAATCCTGAAACTATTCTCCATAAATCTGCGTTTAAATCTTAAAGTCGAATATTTTTTCCGCTGCTGCCAAATGCTGCCGACGGACCCCCTTGCCGAATTGAAGAAGTCCAGGATATGGAGGACTTTGTGTCCTTGCGGAGGGCATATTTTGGCCAATTCCCATCCGATCCTTTAGCCAAGACAAGATTCTGAATCCTGAAACTATTCTCCATAAATCTGTGTTTAAATCATAAAAATGAATATTTTTTCCGCTGCTGCCAAATGCTGCCGACGGACCCCCTTGCCGAAATGAAGAAGTCCAGGATATGGAGGACTTTGTGTCCTTGCGGAGGGCATATTTTGGCCAATTCCCATCCGATCCTTTAGCCAAGACAAGATTCTGAATCCTGAAACTATTCTCCATAAATCTGTGTTTAAATCATAAAAATGAATATTTTTTCCGCTGCTGCCAAATGCTGCCGACGGACCCCCTTGCCGAAATGAAGAAGTCCAGGATATGGAGGACTTTGTGTCCTTGCGGAGGCCATATTTTGGCCAATTCCCATCCGATCCTTTAGCCAAGACAAGATTCTGAATCCTGAAACTATTCTCCATAAATCTGCGTTTAAATCATAAAATTGAATATTTTTTCCGCTGCTGCCAAATGCTGCCGACGGACCCCCTTGCCGAAATGAAGAAGTCCAGGATATGGAGGACTTTGTGTCCTTGCGGAGGGCATATTTTGGCCAATTCCCATCCGATCCTTTAGCCAAGACAAGATTCTGAATCCTGAAACTATTCTCCATAAATCTGCGTTTAAATCTTAAAGTCGAATATTTTTTCCGCTGCTGCCAAATGCTGCCGACGGACCCCCTTGCCGAAATGAAGAAGTCCAAGATATGGAGGACTTTGTGTCCTTGCGGAGGCCATATTTTGGCCAATTCCCATCCGATCCTTTAGCCACGACAAGATTCTGAATCCTGAAACTATTCTCCATAAATCTGCGTTTAAATCTTAAAGTCGAATATTTTTTCCGCTGCTGCCAAATGCTGCCGACGGACCCCCTTGCCGAAATGAAGAAGTCCAGGATATGGAGGACTTTGTGTCCTTGCGGAGGGCATATTTTGGCCAATTCCCATCCGATCCTTTAGCCAAGACAAGATTCTGAATCCTGAAACTATTCTCCATAAATCTGCGTTTAAATCTTAAAGTCGAATATTTTTTCCGCTGCTGCCAAATGCTGCCGACGGACCCCCTTGCCGAAATGAAGAAGTCCAGGATATGGAGGACTTTGTGTCCTTGCGGAGGCCATATTTTGGCCAATTCCCATCCGATCCTTTAGCCAAGACAAGATTCTGAATCCTGAAACTATTCTCCATAAATCTGCGTTTAAATCATAAAATTGAATATTTTTTCCGCTGCTGCCAAATGCTGCCGACGGACCCCCTTGCCGAAATGAAGAAGTCCAGGATATGGAGGACTTTGTGTCCTTGCGGAGGCCATATTTTGGCCAATTCCCATCCGATCCTTTAGCCAAGACAAGATTCTGAATCCTGAAACTATTCTCCATAAATCTGCGTTTAAATCTTAAAGTCGAATATTTTTTCCGCTGCTGCCAAATGCTGCCGACGGACCCCCTTGCCGAATTGAAGAAGTCCAGGATATGGAGGACTTTGTGTCCTTGCGGAGGGCATATTTTGGCCAATTCCCATCCGATCCTTTAGCCAAGACAAGATTCTGAATCCTGAAACTATTCTCCATAAATCTGTGTTTAAATCATAAAAATGAATATTTTTTCCGCTGCTGCCAAATGCTGCCGACGGACCCCCTTGCCGAAATGAAGAAGTCCAGGATATGGAGGACTTTGTGTCCTTGCGGAGGGCATATTTTGGCCAATTCCCATCCGATCCTTTAGCCAAGACAAGATTCTGAATCCTGAAACTATTCTCCATAAATCTGTGTTTAAATCATAAAAATGAATATTTTTTCCGCTGCTGCCAAATGCTGCCGACGGACCCCCTTGCCGAAATGAAGAAGTCCAGGATATGGAGGACTTTGTGTCCTTGCGGAGGGCATATTTTGGCCAATTCCCATCCGATCCTTTAGCCAAGACAAGATTCTGAATCCTGAAACTATTCTCCATAAATCTGTGTTTAAATCATAAAAATGAATATTTTTTCCGCTGCTGCCAAATGCTGCCGACGGACCCCCTTGCCGAAATGAAGAAGTCCAGGATATGGAGGACTTTGTGTCCTTGCGGAGGCCATATTTTGGCCAATTCCCATCCGATCCTTTAGCCAAGACAAGATTCTGAATCCTTAAACTATTCTCCATAAATCTGCGTTTAAATCATAAAATTGAATATTTTTTCCGCTGCTGCCAAATGCTGCCGACGGACCCCCTTGCCGAAATGAAGAAGTCCAGGATATGGAGGACTTTGTGTCCTTGCGGAGGCCATATTTTGGCCAATTCCCATCCGATCCTTTAGCCAAGACAAGATTCTGAATCCTGAAACTATTCTCCATAAATCTGCGTTTAAATCATAAAATTGAATATTTTTTCCGCTGCTGCCAAATGCTGCCGACGGACCCCCTTGCCGAAATGAAGAAGTCCAGGATATGGAGGACTTTGTGTCCTTGCGGAGGGCATATTTTGGCCAATTCCCATCCGATCCTTTAGCCAAGACAAGATTCTGAATCCTGAAACTATTCTCCATAAATCTGCGTTTAAATCTTAAAGTCGAATATTTTTTCCGCTGCTGCCAAATGCTGCCGACGGACCCCCTTGCCGAAATGAAGAAGTCCAGGATATGGAGGACTTTGTGTCCTTGCGGAGGCCATATTTTGGCCAATTCCCATCCGATCCTTTAGCCACGACAAGATTCTGAATCCTGAAACTATTCTCCATAAATCTGCGTTTAAATCTTAAAGTCGAATATTTTTTCCGCTGCTGCCAAATGCTGCCGACGGACCCCCTTGCCGAAATGAAGAAGTCCAGGATATGGAGGACTTTGTGTCCTTGCGGAGGGCATATTTTGGCCAATTCCCATCCGATCCTTTAGCCAAGACAAGATTCTGAATCCTGAAACTATTCTTCATAAATCTGCGTTTAAATCTTAAAGTCGAATATTTTTTCCGCTGCTGCCAAATGCTGCCGACGGACCCCCTTGCCGAAATGAAGAAGTCCAGGATATGGAGGACTTTGTGTCCTTGCGGAGGCCATATTTTGGCCAATTCCCATCCGATCCTTTAGCCAAGACAAGATTCTGAATCCTGAAACTATTCTCCATAAATCTGCGTTTAAATCATAAAATTGAATATTTTTGCCGCTGCTGCCAAATGCTGCCGACGGACCCCCTTGCCGAAATGAAGAAGTCCAGGATATGGAGGACTTTGTGTCCTTGCGGAGGCCATATTTTGGCCAATTCCCATCCGATCCTTTAGCCAAGACAAGATTCTGAATCCTGAAACTATTCTCCATAAATCTGCGTTTAAATCTTAAAGTCGAATATTTTTTCCGCTGCTGCCAAATGCTGCCGACGGACCCCCTTGCCGAAATGAAGAAGTCCAGGATATGGAGGACTTTGTGTCCTTGCGGAGGCCATATTTTGGCCAATTCCCATCCGATCCTTTAGCCAAGACAAGATTCTGAATCCTGAAACTATTCTCCATAAATCTGCGTTTAAATCATAAAATTGAATATTTTTTCCGCTGCTGCCAAATGCTGCCGACGGACCCCCTTGCCGAAATGAAGAAGTCCAGGAAACTATTCTCCATAAATCTGTGTTTAAATCATAAAAATGAATATTTTTTCCGCTGCTGCCAAATGCTGCCGACGGACCCCCTTGCCGAAATGAAGAAGTCCAGGATATGGAGGACTTTGTGTCCTTGCGGAGGCCATATTTTGGCCAATTCCCATCCGATCCTTTAGCCAAGACAAGATTCTGAATCCTGAAACTATTCTCCATAAATCTGCGTTTAAATCTTAAAGTCGAATATTTTTTCCGCTGCTGCCATTTCCTGCCGACGGACCCCCTTGTCGAAATGAAGAAGTCCAGGATATGGAGGACTTTGTGTCCTTGCGGAGGCCATATTTTGGCCAATTCCCATCCGATCCTTTAGCCAAGACAAGATTCTGAATCCTGAAACTATTCTCCATAAATCTGCGTTTAAATCTTAAAGTCGAATATTTTTTCCGCTGCTGCCAAATGCTGCCGACGGACCCCCTTGTCGAAATGAAGAAGTCCAGGATATGGAGGACTTTGTGTCCTTGCGGAGGCCATATTTTGGCCAATTCCCATCCGATCCTTTAGCCAAGACAAGATTCTGAATCCTGAAACTATTCTCCATAAATCTGCGTTTAAATCTTAAAGTCGAATATTTTTTCCGCTGCTGCCAAATGCTGCCGACGGACCCCCTTGACGAATATTTTTTCCGCTGCTGCCAAATGCTGCCGACGGACCCCCTTGCCGAAATGAAGAAGTCCAGGATATGGAGGACTTTGTGTCCTTGCGGAGGGCATATTTTGGCCAATTCCCATCCGATCCTTTAGCCAAGACAAGATTCTGAATCCTGAAACTATTCTCCATAAATCTGCGTTTAAATCTTAAAGTCGAATATTTTTTCCGCTGCTGCCAAATGCTGCCGACGGACCCCCTTGCCGAAATGAAGAAGTCCAGGATATGGAGGACTTTGTGTCCTTGCGGAGGCCATATTTTGGCCAATTCCCATCCGATCCTTTAGCCAAGACAAGATTCTGAATCCTGAAACTATTCTCCATAAATCTGCGTTTAAATCATAAAATTGAATATTTTTTCCGCTGCTGCCAAATGCTGCCGACGGACCCCCTTGCCGAAATGAAGAAGTCCAGGATATGGAGGACTTTGTGTCCTTGCGGAGGCCATATTTTGGCCAATTCCCATCCGATCCTTTAGCCAAGACAAGATTCTGAATCCTGAAACTATTCTCCATAAATCTGCGTTTAAATCTTAAAGTCGAATATTTTTTCCGCTGCTGCCAAATGCTGCCGACGGACCCCCTTGCCGAATTGAAGAAGTCCAGGATATGGAGGACTTTGTGTCCTTGCGGAGGGCATATTTTGGCCAATTCCCATCCGATCCTTTAGCCAAGACAAGATTCTGAATCCTGAAACTATTCTCCATAAATCTGTGTTTAAATCATAAAAATGAATATTTTTTCCGCTGCTGCCAAATGCTGCCGACGGACCCCCTTGCCGAAATGAAGAAGTCCAGGATATGGAGGACTTTGTGTCCTTGCGGAGGGCATATTTTGGCCAATTCCCATCCGATCCTTTAGCCAAGACAAGATTCTGAATCCTGAAACTATTCTCCATAAATCTGTGTTTAAATCATAAAAATGAATATTTTTTCCGCTGCTGCCAAATGCTGCCGACGGACCCCCTTGCCGAAATGAAGAAGTCCAGGATATGGAGGACTTTGTGTCCTTGCGGAGGCCATATTTTGGCCAATTCCCATCCGATCCTTTAGCCAAGACAAGATTCTGAATCCTGAAACTATTCTCCATAAATCTGCGTTTAAATCTTAAAGTCGAATATTTTTTCCGCTGCTGCCAAATGCTGCCGACGGACCCCCTTGCCGAATTGAAGAAGTCCAGGATATGGAGGACTTTGTGTCCTTGCGGAGGCCATATTTTGGCCAATTCCCATCCGATCCTTTAGCCAAGACAAGATTCTGAATCCTGAAACTATTCTCCATAAATCTGTGTTTAAATCATAAAAATGAATATTTTTTCCGCTGCTGCCAAATGCTGCCGACGGACCCCCTTGCCGAAATGAAGAAGTCCAGGATATGGAGGACTTTGTGTCCTTGCGGAGGGCATATTTTGGCCAATTCCCATCCGATCCTTTAGCCAAGACAAGATTCTGAATCCTGAAACTATTCTCCATAAATCTGTGTTTAAATCATAAAAATGAATATTTTTTCCGCTGCTGCCAAATGCTGCCGACGGACCCCCTTGCCGAAATGAAGAAGTCCAGGATATGGAGGACTTTGTGTCCTTGCGGAGGGCATATTTTGGCCAATTCCCATCCGATCCTTTAGCCAAGACAAGATTCTGAATCCTGAAACTATTCTCCATAAATCTGTGTTTAAATCATAAAAATGAATATTTTTTCCGCTGCTGCCAAATGCTGCCGACGGACCCCCTTGCCGAAATGAAGAAGTCCAGGATATGGAGGACTTTGTGTCCTTGCGGAGGGCATATTTTGGCCAATTCCCATCCGATCCTTTAGCCAAGACAAGATTCTGAATCCTGAAACTATTCTCCATAAATCTGTGTTTAAATCATAAAAATGAATATTTTTTCCGCTGCTGCCAAATGCTGCCGACGGACCCCCTTGCCGAAATGAAGAAGTCCAGGATATGGAGGACTTTGTGTCCTTGCGGAGGGCATATTTTGGCCAATTCCCATCCGATCCTTTAGCCAAGACAAGATTCTGAATCCTGAAACTATTCTCCATAAATCTGTGTTTAAATCATAAAAATGAATATTTTTTCCGCTGCTGCCAAATGCTGCCGACGGACCCCCTTGCCGAAATGAAGAAGTCCAGGATATGGAGGACTTTGTGTCCTTGCGGAGGCCATATTTTGGCCAATTCCCATCCGATCCTTTAGCCAAGACAAGATTCTGAATCCTTAAACTATTCTCCATAAATCTGCGTTTAAATCTTAAAGTCGAATATTTTTTCCGCTGCTGCCAAATGCTGCCGACGGACCCCCTCGCCGAAATGAAGAAGTCCAGGATATGGAGGACTTTGTGTCCTTGCGGAGGGCATATTTTGGCCAATTCCCATCCGATCCTTTAGCCAAGACAAGATTCTGAATCCTGAAACTATTCTCCATAAATCTGTGTTTAAATCATAAAAATGAATATTTTTTCCGCTGCTGCCAAATGCTGCCGACGGACCCCCTTGCCGAAATGAAGAAGTCCAGGATATGGAGGACTTTGTGTCCTTGCGGAGGCCATATTTTGGCCAATTCCCATCCGATCCTTTAGCCAAGACAAGATTCTGAATCCTGAAACTATTCTCCATAAATCTGCGTTTAAATCTTAAAGTCGAATATTTTTTCCGCTGCTGCCATTTCCTGCCGACGGACCCCCTTGTCGAAATGAAGAAGTCCAGGATATGGAGGACTTTGTGTCCTTGCGGAGGCCATATTTTGGCCAATTCCCATCCGATCCTTTAGCCAAGACAAGATTCTGAATCCTGAAACTATTCTCCATAAATCTGCGTTTAAATCTTAAAGTCGAATATTTTTTCCGCTGCTGCCAAATGCTGCCGACGGACCCCCTTGTCGAAATGAAGAAGTCCAGGATATGGAGGACTTTGTGTCCTTGTGGAGGCCATATTTTGGCCAATTCCCATCCGATCCTTTAGCCAAGACAAGATTCTGAATCCTGAAACTATTCTCCATAAATCTGCGTTTAAATCTTAAAGTCGAATATTTTTTCCGCTGCTGCCAAATGCTGCCGACGGACCCCCTTGACGAATATTTTTTCCGCTGCTGCCAAATGCTGCCGACGGACCCCCTTGCCGAAATGAAGAAGTCCAGGATATGGAGGACTTTGTGTCCTTGCGGAGGCCATATTTTGGCCAATTCCCATCCGATCCTTTAGCCAAGACAAGATTCTGAATCCTGAAACTATTCTCCATAAATCTGCGTTTAAATCTTAAAGTCGAATATTTTTTCCGCTGCTGCCAAATGCTGCCGACGGACCCCCTTGCCGAAATGAAGAAGTCCAGGATATGGAGGACTTTGTGTCCTTGCGGAGGCCATATTTTGGCCAATTCCCATCCGATCCTTTAGCCAAGACAAGATTCTGAATCCTGAAACTATTCTCCATAAATCTGCGTTTAAATCTTAAAGTCGAATATTTTTTCCGCTGCTGCCAATTCCTGCCGACGGACCCCCTTGTCGAAATGAAGAAGTCCAGGATATGGAGGACTTTGTGTCCTTGCGGAGGGCATATTTTGGCCAATTCCCATCCGATCCTTTAGCCAAGACAAGATTCTGAATCCTGAAACTATTCTCCATAAATCTGTGTTTAAATCATAAAAATGAATATTTTTTCCGCTGCTGCCATTTCCTGCCGACGGACCCCCTTGTCGAAATGAAGAAGTCCAGGATATGGAGGACTTTGTGTCCTTGCGGAGGCCATATTTTGGCCAATTCCCATCCGATCCTTTAGCCAAGACAAGATTCTGAATCCTGAAACTATTCTCCATAAATCTGCGTTTAAATCTTAAAGTCGAATATTTTTTCCGCTGCTGCCAAATGCTGCCGACGGACCCCCTTGTCGAAATGAAGAAGTCCAGGATATGGAGGACTTTGTGTCCTTGCGGAGGCCATATTTTGGCCAATTCCCATCCGATCCCTTAGCCAAGACAAGATTCTGAATCCTGAAACTATTCTCCATAAATCTGCGTTTAAATCTTAAAGTCGAATATTTTTTCCGCTGCTGCCAAATGCTGCCGACGGACCCCCTCGCCGAAATGAAGAAGTCCAGGATATGGAGGACTTTGTGTCCTTGCGGAGGGCATATTTTGGCCAATTCCCATCTGATCCTTTAGCCAAGACAAGATTCTGAATCCTGAAACTATTCTCCATAAATCTGTGTTTAAATCTTAAAAATGAATATTTTTTCCGCTGCTGCCAAATGCTGCCGACGGACCCCCTTGCCGAAATGAAGAAGTCCAGGATATGGAGGACTTTGTGTCCTTGCGGAGGCCATATTTTGGCCAATTCCCATCCGATCCTTTAGCCAAGACAAGATTCTGAATCCTGAAACTATTCTCCATAAATCTGCGTTTAAATCATAAAATTGAATATTTTTTCCGCTGCTGCCAAATGCTGCCGACGGACCCCCTTGCCGAAATGAAGAAGTCCAGGATATGGAGGACTTTGTGTCCTTGCGGAGGCCATATTTTGGCCAATTCCCATCCGATCCTTTAGCCAAGACAAGATTCTGAATCCTGAAACTATTCTCCATAAATCTGTGTTTAAATCATAAAAATGAATATTTTTTCCGCTGCTGCCAAATGCTGCCGACGGACCCCCTTGCCGAAATGAAGAAGTCCAGGATATGGAGGACTTTGTGTCCTTGCGGAGGCCATATTTTGGCCAATTCCCATCCGATCCTTTAGCCAAGACAAGATTCTGAATCCTGAAACAATTCTCCATAAATCTGCGTTTAAATCATAAAATTGAATATTTTTTCCGCTGCTGCCAAATGCTGCCGACGGACCCCCTTGCCGAAATGAAGAAGTCCAGGATATGGAGGACTTTGTGTCCTTGCGGAGGCCATATTTTGGCCAATTCCCATCCGATCCTTTAGCCAAGACAAGATTCTGAATCCTGAAACTATTCTCCATAAATCTGCGTTTAAATCATAAAATTGAATATTTTTTCCGCTGCTGCCAAATGCTGCCGACGGACCCCCTTGCCGAAATGAAGAAGTCCAGGATATGGAGGACTTTGTGTCCTTGCGGAGGGCATATTTTGGCCAATTCCCATCCGATCCTTTAGCCAAGACAAGATTCTGAATCCTGAAACTATTCTCCATAAATCTGCGTTTAAATCTTAAAGTCGAATATTTTTTCCGCTGCTGCCAAATGCTGCCGACGGACCCCCTTGCCGAAATGAAGAAGTCCAGGATATGGAGGACTTTGTGTCCTTGCGGAGGCCATATTTTGGCCAATTCCCATCCGATCCTTTAGCCACGACAAGATTCTGAATCCTGAAACTATTCTCCATAAATCTGCGTTTAAATCTTAAAGTCGAATATTTTTTCCGCTGCTGCCAAATGCTGCCGACGGACCCCCTTGCCGAAATGAAGAAGTCCAGGATATGGAGGACTTTGTGTCCTTGCGGAGGGCATATTTTGGCCAATTCCCATCCGATCCTTTAGCCAAGACAAGATTCTGAATCCTGAAACTATTCTCCATAAATCTGCGTTTAAATCTTAAAGTCGAATATTTTTTCCGCTGCTGCCAAATGCTGCCGACGGACCCCCTTGCCGAAATGAAGAAGTCCAGGATATGGAGGACTTTGTGTCCTTGCGGAGGCCATATTTTGGCCAATTCCCATCCGATCCTTTAGCCAAGACAAGATTCTGAATCCTGAAACTATTCTCCATAAATCTGCGTTTAAATCATAAAATTGAATATTTTTTCCGCTGCTGCCAAATGCTGCCGACGGACCCCCTTGCCGAAATGAAGAAGTCCAGGATATGGAGGACTTTGTGTCCTTGCGGAGGCCATATTTTGGCCAATTCCCATCCGATCCTTTAGCCAAGACAAGATTCTGAATCCTGAAACTATTCTCCATAAATCTGCGTTTAAATCTTAAAGTCGAATATTTTTTCCGCTGCTGCCAAATGCTGCCGACGGACCCCCTTGCCGAAATGAAGAAGTCCAGGATATGGAGGACTTTGTGTCCTTGCGGAGGCCATATTTTGGCCAATTCCCATCCGATCCTTTAGCCAAGACAAGATTCTGAATCCTGAAACTATTCTCCATAAATCTGTGTTTAAATCATAAAAATGAATATTTTTTCCGCTGCTGCCATTTCCTGCCGACGGACCCCCTTGCCGAAATGAAGAAGTCCAGGATATGGAGGACTTTGTGTCCTTGCGGAGGCCATATTTTGGCCAATTCCCATCCGATCCTTTAGCCACGACAAGATTCTGAATCCTGAAACTATTCTCCATAAATCTGCGTTTAAATCTTAAAGTCGAATATTTTTTCCGCTGCTGCCAAATGCTGCCGACGGACCCCCTTGCCGAAATGAAGAAGTCCAGGATATGGAGGACTTTGTGTCCTTGCGGAGGGCATATTTTGGCCAATTCCCATCCGATCCTTTAGCCAAGACAAGATTCTGAATCCTGAAACTATTCTCCATAAATCTGCGTTTAAATCTTAAAGTCGAATATTTTTTCCGCTGCTGCCAAATGCTGCCGACGGACCCCCTTGCCGAAATGAAGAAGTCCAGGATATGGAGGACTTTGTGTCCTTGCGGAGGCCATATTTTGGCCAATTCCCATCCGATCCTTTAGCCAAGACAAGATTCTGAATCCTGAAACTATTCTCCATAAATCTGCGTTTAAATCATAAAATTTAATATTTTTTCCGCTGCTGCCAAATGCTGCCGACGGACCCCCTTGCCGAAATGAAGAAGTCCAGGATATGGAGGACTTTGTGTCCTTGCGGAGGCCATATTTTGGCCAATTCCCATCCGATCCTTTAGCCAAGACAAGATTCTGAATCCTGAAACTATTCTCCATAAATCTGCGTTTAAATCTTAAAGTCGAATATTTTTTCCGCTGCTGCCAAATGCTGCCGACGGACCCCCTTGCCGAAATGAAGAAGTCCAGGATATGGAGGACTTTGTGTCCTTGCGGAGGCCATATTTTGGCCAATTCCCATCCGATCCTTTAGCCAAGACAAGATTCTGAATCCTGAAACTATTCTCCATAAATCTGTGTTTAAATCATAAAAATGAATATTTTTTCCGCTGCTGCCATTTCCTGCCGACGGACCCCCTTGTCGAAATGAAGAAGTCCAGGATATGGAGGACTTTGTGTCCTTGCGGAGGCCATATTTTGGCCAATTCCCATCCGATCCTTTAGCCAAGACAAGATTCTGAATCCTGAAACTATTCTCCATAAATCTGCGTTTAAATCTTAAAGTCGAATATTTTTTCCGCTGCTGCCAAATGCTGCCGACGGACCCCCTTGTCGAAATGAAGAAGTCCAGGATATGGAGGACTTTGTGTCCTTGCGGAGGCCATATTTTGGCCAATTCCCATCCGATCCCTTAGCCAAGACAAGATTCTGAATCCTGAAACAATTCTCCATAAATCTGCGTTTAAATCTTAAAGTCGAATATTTTTTCCGCTGCTGCCAAATGCTGCCGACGGACCCCCTCGCCGAAATGAAGAAGTCCAGGATATGGAGGACTTTGTGTCCTTGCGGAGGGCATATTTTGGCCAATTCCCATCTGATCCTTTAGCCAAGACAAGATTCTGAATCCTGAAACTATTCTCCATAAATCTGTGTTTAAATCTTAAAAATGAATATTTTTTCCGCTGCTGCCAAATGCTGCCGACGGACCCCCTTGCCGAAATGAAGAAGTCCAGGATATGGAGGACTTTGTGTCCTTGCGGAGGCCATATTTTGGCCAATTCCCATCCGATCCTTTAGCCAAGACAAGATTCTGAATCCTGAAACTATTCTCCATAAATCTGCGTTTAAATCATAAAATTGAATATTTTTTCCGCTGCTGCCAAATGCTGCCGACGGACCCCCTTGCCGAAATGAAGAAGTCCAGGATATGGAGGACTTTGTGTCCTTGCGGAGGCCATATTTTGGCCAATTCCCATCCGATCCTTTAGCCAAGACAAGATTCTGAATCCTGAAACTATTCTCCATAAATCTGTGTTTAAATCATAAAAATGAATATTTTTTCCGCTGCTGCCAAATGCTGCCGACGGACCCCCTTGCCGAAATGAAGAAGTCCAGGATATGGAGGACTTTGTGTCCTTGCGGAGGCCATATTTTGGCCAATTCCCATCCGATCCTTTAGCCAAGACAAGATTCTGAATCCTGAAACAATTCTCCATAAATCTGCGTTTAAATCATAAAATTGAATATTTTTTCCGCTGCTGCCAAATGCTGCCGACGGACCCCCTTGCCGAAATGAAGAAGTCCAGGATATGGAGGACTTTGTGTCCTTGCGGAGGCCATATTTTGGCCAATTCCCATCCGATCCTTTAGCCAAGACAAGATTCTGAATCCTGAAACTATTCTCCATAAATCTGCGTTTAAATCATAAAATTGAATATTTTTTCCGCTGCTGCCAAATGCTGCCGACGGACCCCCTTGCCGAAATGAAGAAGTCCAGGATATGGAGGACTTTGTGTCCTTGCGGAGGGCATATTTTGGCCAATTCCCATCCGATCCTTTAGCCAAGACAAGATTCTGAATCCTGAAACTATTCTCCATAAATCTGCGTTTAAATCTTAAAGTCGAATATTTTTTTCCGCTGCTGCCAAATGCTGCCGACGGACCCCCTTGCCGAAATGAAGAAGTCCAGGATATGGAGGACTTTGTGTCCTTGCGGAGGCCATATTTTGGCCAATTCCCATCCGATCCTTTAGCCAAGACAAGATTCTGAATCCTGAAACTATTCTCCATAAATCTGCGTTTAAATCATAAAATTGAATATTTTTTCCGCTGCTGCCAAATGCTGCCGACGGACCCCCTTGCCGAAATGAAGAAGTCCAGGATATGGAGGACTTTGTGTCCTTGCGGAGGCCATATTTTGGCCAATTCCCATCCGATCCTTTAGCCAAGACAAGATTCTGAATCCTGAAACTATTCTCCATAAATCTGCGTTTAAATCTTAAAGTCGAATATTTTTTCCGCTGCTGCCAAATGCTGCCGACGGACCCCCTTGCCGAAATGAAGAAGTCCAGGATATGGAGGACTTTGTGTCCTTGCGGAGGCCATATTTTGGCCAATTCCCATCCGATCCTTTAGCCACGACAAGATTCTGAATCCTGAAACTATTCTCCATAAATCTGCGTTTAAATCTTAAAGTCGAATATTTTTTCCGCTGCTGCCAAATGCTGCCGACGGACCCCCTTGCCGAAATGAAGAAGTCCAGGATATGGAGGACTTTGTGTCCTTGCGGAGGGCATATTTTGGCCAATTCCCATCCGATCCTTTAGCCAAGACAAGATTCTGAATCCTGAAACTATTCTCCATAAATCTGCGTTTAAATCTTAAAGTCGAATATTTTTTCCGCTGCTGCCAAATGCTGCCGACGGACCCCCTTGCCGAAATGAAGAAGTCCAGGATATGGAGGACTTTGTGTCCTTGCGGAGGCCATATTTTGGCCAATTCCCATCCGATCCTTTAGCCAAGACAAGATTCTGAATCCTGAAACTATTCTCCATAAATCTGCGTTTAAATCATAAAATTGAATATTTTTTCCGCTGCTGCCAAATGCTGCCGACGGACCCCCTTGCCGAAATGAAGAAGTCCAGGATATGGAGGACTTTGTGTCCTTGCGGAGGCCATATTTTGGCCAATTCCCATCCGATCCTTTAGCCAAGACAAGATTCTGAATCCTGAAACTATTCTCCATAAATCTGCGTTTAAATCTTAAAGTCGAATATTTTTTCCGCTGCTGCCAAATGCTGCCGACGGACCCCCTTGCCGAAATGAAGAAGTCCAGGATATGGAGGACTTTGTGTCCTTGCGGAGGCCATATTTTGGCCAATTCCCATCCGATCCTTTAGCCAAGACAAGATTCTGAATCCTGAAACTATTCTCCATAAATCTGTGTTTAAATCATAAAAATGAATATTTTTTCCGCTGCTGCCATTTCCTGCCGACGGACCCCCTTGTCGAAATGAAGAAGTCCAGGATATGGAGGACTTTGTGTCCTTGCGGAGGCCATATTTTGGCCAATTCCCATCCGATCCTTTAGCCAAGACAAGATTCTGAATCCTGAAACTATTCTCCATAAATCTGCGTTTAAATCTTAAAGTCGAATATTTTTTTCCGCTGCTGCCAAATGCTGCCGACGGACCCCCTTGTCGAAATGAAGAAGTCCAGGATATGGAGGACTTTGTGTCCTTGCGGAGGCCATATTTTGGCCAATTCCCATCCGATCCCTTAGCCAAGACAAGATTCTGAATCCTGAAACAATTCTCCATAAATCTGCGTTTAAATCTTAAAGTCGAATATTTTTTCCGCTGCTGCCAAATGCTGCCGACGGACCCCCTCGCCGAAATGAAGAAGTCCAGGATATGGAGGACTTTGTGTCCTTGCGGAGGGCATATTTTGGCCAATTCCCATCTGATCCTTTAGCCAAGACAAGATTCTGAATCCTGAAACTATTCTCCATAAATCTGTGTTTAAATCTTAAAAATGAATATTTTTTCCGCTGCTGCCAAATGCTGCCGACGGACCCCCTTGCCGAAATGAAGAAGTCCAGGATATGGAGGACTTTGTGTCCTTGCGGAGGCCATATTTTGGCCAATTCCCATCCGATCCTTTAGCCAAGACAAGATTCTGAATCCTGAAACTATTCTCCATAAATCTGCGTTTAAATCATAAAATTGAATATTTTTTCCGCTGCTGCCAAATGCTGCCGACGGACCCCCTTGCCGAAATGAAGAAGTCCAGGATATGGAGGACTTTGTGTCCTTGCGGAGGCCATATTTTGGCCAATTCCCATCCGATCCTTTAGCCAAGACAAGATTCTGAATCCTGAAACTATTCTCCATAAATCTGTGTTTAAATCATAAAAATGAATATTTTTTCCGCTGCTGCCAAATGCTGCCGACGGACCCCCTTGCCGAAATGAAGAAGTCCAGGATATGGAGGACTTTGTGTCCTTGCGGAGGCCATATTTTGGCCAATTCCCATCCGATCCTTTAGCCAAGACAAGATTCTGAATCCTGAAACTATTCTCCATAAATCTGCGTTTAAATCATAAAATTGAATATTTTTTCCGCTGCTGCCAAATGCTGCCGACGGACCCCCTTGCCGAAATGAAGAAGTCCAGGATATGGAGGACTTTGTGTCCTTGCGGAGGGCATATTTTGGCCAATTCCCATCCGATCCTTTAGCCAAGACAAGATTCTGAATCCTGAAACTATTCTCCATAAATCTGCGTTTAAATCTTAAAGTCGAATATTTTTTCCGCTGCTGCCAAATGCTGCCGACGGACCCCCTTGCCGAAATGAAGAAGTCCAGGATATGGAGGACTTTGTGTCCTTGCGGAGGCCATATTTTGGCCAATTCCCATCCGATCCTTTAGCCAAGACAAGATTCTGAATCCTGAAACTATTCTCCATAAATCTGCGTTTAAATCATAAAATTGAATATTTTTTCCGCTGCTGCCAAATGCTGCCGACGGACCCCCTTGCCGAAATGAAGAAGTCCAGGATATGGAGGACTTTGTGTCCTTGCGGAGGCCATATTTTGGCCAATTCCCATCCGATCCTTTAGCCAAGACAAGATTCTGAATCCTGAAACTATTCTCCATAAATCTGCGTTTAAATCTTAAAGTCGAATATTTTTTCCGCTGCTGCCAAATGCTGCCGACGGACCCCCTTGCCGAATTGAAGAAGTCCAGGATATGGAGGACTTTGTGTCCTTGCGGAGGGCATATTTTGGCCAATTCCCATCCGATCCTTTAGCCAAGACAAGATTCTGAATCCTGAAACTATTCTCCATAAATCTGTGTTTAAATCATAAAAATGAATATTTTTTCCGCTGCTGCCAAATGCTGCCGACGGACCCCCTTGCCGAAATGAAGAAGTCCAGGATATGGAGGACTTTGTGTCCTTGCGGAGGGCATATTTTGGCCAATTCCCATCCGATCCTTTAGCCAAGACAAGATTCTGAATCCTGAAACTATTCTCCATAAATCTGTGTTTAAATCATAAAAATGAATATTTTTTCCGCTGCTGCCAAATGCTGCCGACGGACCCCCTTGCCGAAATGAAGAAGTCCAGGATATGGAGGACTTTGTGTCCTTGCGGAGGCCATATTTTGGCCAATTCCCATCCGATCCTTTAGCCAAGACAAGATTCTGAATCCTGAAACTATTCTCCATAAATCTGCGTTTAAATCATAAAATTGAATATTTTTTCCGCTGCTGCCAAATGCTGCCGACGGACCCCCTTGCCGAAATGAAGAAGTCCAGGATATGGAGGACTTTGTGTCCTTGCGGAGGGCATATTTTGGCCAATTCCCATCCGATCCTTTAGCCAAGACAAGATTCTGAATCCTGAAACTATTCTCCATAAATCTGCGTTTAAATCTTAAAGTCGAATATTTTTTCCGCTGCTGCCAAATGCTGCCGACGGACCCCCTTGCCGAAATGAAGAAGTCCAAGATATGGAGGACTTTGTGTCCTTGCGGAGGCCATATTTTGGCCAATTCCCATCCGATCCTTTAGCCACGACAAGATTCTGAATCCTGAAACTATTCTCCATAAATCTGCGTTTAAATCTTAAAGTCGAATATTTTTTCCGCTGCTGCCAAATGCTGCCGACGGACCCCCTTGCCGAAATGAAGAAGTCCAGGATATGGAGGACTTTGTGTCCTTGCGGAGGGCATATTTTGGCCAATTCCCATCCGATCCTTTAGCCAAGACAAGATTCTGAATCCTGAAACTATTCTCCATAAATCTGCGTTTAAATCTTAAAGTCGAATATTTTTTCCGCTGCTGCCAAATGCTGCCGACGGACCCCCTTGCCGAAATGAAGAAGTCCAGGATATGGAGGACTTTGTGTCCTTGCGGAGGCCATATTTTGGCCAATTCCCATCCGATCCTTTAGCCAAGACAAGATTCTGAATCCTGAAACTATTCTCCATAAATCTGCGTTTAAATCATAAAATTGAATATTTTTTCCGCTGCTGCCAAATGCTGCCGACGGACCCCCTTGCCGAAATGAAGAAGTCCAGGATATGGAGGACTTTGTGTCCTTGCGGAGGCCATATTTTGGCCAATTCCCATCCGATCCTTTAGCCAAGACAAGATTCTGAATCCTGAAACTATTCTCCATAAATCTGCGTTTAAATCTTAAAGTCGAATATTTTTTCCGCTGCTGCCAAATGCTGCCGACGGACCCCCTTGCCGAATTGAAGAAGTCCAGGATATGGAGGACTTTGTGTCCTTGCGGAGGGCATATTTTGGCCAATTCCCATCCGATCCTTTAGCCAAGACAAGATTCTGAATCCTGAAACTATTCTCCATAAATCTGTGTTTAAATCATAAAAATGAATATTTTTTCCGCTGCTGCCAAATGCTGCCGACGGACCCCCTTGCCGAAATGAAGAAGTCCAGGATATGGAGGACTTTGTGTCCTTGCGGAGGGCATATTTTGGCCAATTCCCATCCGATCCTTTAGCCAAGACAAGATTCTGAATCCTGAAACTATTCTCCATAAATCTGTGTTTAAATCATAAAAATGAATATTTTTTCCGCTGCTGCCAAATGCTGCCGACGGACCCCCTTGCCGAAATGAAGAAGTCCAGGATATGGAGGACTTTGTGTCCTTGCGGAGGGCATATTTTGGCCAATTCCCATCCGATCCTTTAGCCAAGACAAGATTCTGAATCCTGAAACTATTCTCCATAAATCTGTGTTTAAATCATAAAAATGAATATTTTTTCCGCTGCTGCCAAATGCTGCCGACGGACCCCCTTGCCGAAATGAAGAAGTCCAGGATATGGAGGACTTTGTGTCCTTGCGGAGGCCATATTTTGGCCAATTCCCATCCGATCCTTTAGCCAAGACAAGATTCTGAATCCTTAAACTATTCTCCATAAATCTGCGTTTAAATCATAAAATTGAATATTTTTTCCGCTGCTGCCAAATGCTGCCGACGGACCCCCTTGCCGAAATGAAGAAGTCCAGGATATGGAGGACTTTGTGTCCTTGCGGAGGCCATATTTTGGCCAATTCCCATCCGATCCTTTAGCCAAGACAAGATTCTGAATCCTGAAACTATTCTCCATAAATCTGCGTTTAAATCATAAAATTGAATATTTTTTCCGCTGCTGCCAAATGCTGCCGACGGACCCCCTTGCCGAAATGAAGAAGTCCAGGATATGGAGGACTTTGTGTCCTTGCGGAGGGCATATTTTGGCCAATTCCCATCCGATCCTTTAGCCAAGACAAGATTCTGAATCCTGAAACTATTCTCCATAAATCTGCGTTTAAATCTTAAAGTCGAATATTTTTTCCGCTGCTGCCAAATGCTGCCGACGGACCCCCTTGCCGAAATGAAGAAGTCCAGGATATGGAGGACTTTGTGTCCTTGCGGAGGCCATATTTTGGCCAATTCCCATCCGATCCTTTAGCCACGACAAGATTCTGAATCCTGAAACTATTCTCCATAAATCTGCGTTTAAATCTTAAAGTCGAATATTTTTTCCGCTGCTGCCAAATGCTGCCGACGGACCCCCTTGCCGAAATGAAGAAGTCCAGGATATGGAGGACTTTGTGTCCTTGCGGAGGGCATATTTTGGCCAATTCCCATCCGATCCTTTAGCCAAGACAAGATTCTGAATCCTGAAACTATTCTTCATAAATCTGCGTTTAAATCTTAAAGTCGAATATTTTTTCCGCTGCTGCCAAATGCTGCCGACGGACCCCCTTGCCGAAATGAAGAAGTCCAGGATATGGAGGACTTTGTGTCCTTGCGGAGGCCATATTTTGGCCAATTCCCATCCGATCCTTTAGCCAAGACAAGATTCTGAATCCTGAAACTATTCTCCATAAATCTGCGTTTAAATCATAAAATTGAATATTTTTGCCGCTGCTGCCAAATGCTGCCGACGGACCCCCTTGCCGAAATGAAGAAGTCCAGGATATGGAGGACTTTGTGTCCTTGCGGAGGCCATATTTTGGCCAATTCCCATCCGATCCTTTAGCCAAGACAAGATTCTGAATCCTGAAACTATTCTCCATAAATCTGCGTTTAAATCTTAAAGTCGAATATTTTTTCCGCTGCTGCCAAATGCTGCCGACGGACCCCCTTGCCGAATTGAAGAAGTCCAGGATATGGAGGACTTTGTGTCCTTGCGGAGGGCATATTTTGGCCAATTCCCATCCGATCCTTTAGCCAAGACAAGATTCTGAATCCTGAAACTATTCTCCATAAATCTGTGTTTAAATCATAAAAATGAATATTTTTTCCGCTGCTGCCAAATGCTGCCGACGGACCCCCTTGCCGAAATGAAGAAGTCCAGGATATGGAGGACTTTGTGTCCTTGCGGAGGGCATATTTTGGCCAATTCCCATCCGATCCTTTAGCCAAGACAAGATTCTGAATCCTGAAACTATTCTCCATAAATCTGTGTTTAAATCATAAAAATGAATATTTTTTCCGCTGCTGCCAAATGCTGCCGACGGACCCCCTTGCCGAAATGAAGAAGTCCAGGATATGGAGGACTTTGTGTCCTTGCGGAGGGCATATTTTGGCCAATTCCCATCCGATCCTTTAGCCAAGACAAGATTCTGAATCCTGAAATTATTCTCCATAAATCTGCGTTTAAATCTTAAAGTCGAATATTTTTTCCGCTGCTGCCAAATGCTGCCGACGGACCCCCTTGCCGAAATGAAGAAGTCCAGGATATGGAGGACTTTGTGTCCTTGCGGAGGCCATATTTTGGCCAATTCCCATCCGATCCTTTAGCCAAGACAAGATTCTGAATCCTGAAACTATTCTCCATAAATCTGCGTTTAAATCATAAAATTGAATATTTTTTCCGCTGCTGCCAAATGCTGCCGACGGACCCCCTTGCCGAAATGAAGAAGTCCAGGATATGGAGGACTTTGTGTCCTTGCGGAGGCCATATTTTGGCCAATTCCCATCCGATCCTTTAGCCAAGACAAGATTCTGAATCCTGAAACTATTCTCCATAAATCTGCGTTTAAATCTTAAAGTCGAATATTTTTTCCGCTGCTGCCAAATGCTGCCGACGGACCCCCTTGCCGAATTGAAGAAGTCCAGGATATGGAGGACTTTGTGTCCTTGCGGAGGGCATATTTTGGCCAATTCCCATCCGATCCTTTAGCCAAGACAAGATTCTGAATCCTGAAACTATTCTCCATAAATCTGTGTTTAAATCATAAAAATGAATATTTTTTCCGCTGCTGCCAAATGCTGCCGACGGACCCCCTTGCCGAAATGAAGAAGTCCAGGATATGGAGGACTTTGTGTCCTTGCGGAGGGCATATTTTGGCCAATTCCCATCCGATCCTTTAGCCAAGACAAGATTCTGAATCCTGAAACTATTCTCCATAAATCTGTGTTTAAATCATAAAAATGAATATTTTTTCCGCTGCTGCCAAATGCTGCCGACGGACCCCCTTGCCGAAATGAAGAAGTCCAGGATATGGAGGACTTTGTGTCCTTGCGGAGGGCATATTTTGGCCAATTCCCATCCGATCCTTTAGCCAAGACAAGATTCTGAATCCTGAAACTATTCTCCATAAATCTGTGTTTAAATCATAAAAATGAATATTTTTTCCGCTGCTGCCAAATGCTGCCGACGGACCCCCTTGCCGAAATGAAGAAGTCCAGGATATGGAGGACTTTGTGTCCTTGCGGAGGCCATATTTTGGCCAATTCCCATCCGATCCTTTAGCCAAGACAAGATTCTGAATCCTGAAACTATTCTCCATAAATCTGCGTTTAAATCTTAAAGTCGAATATTTTTTCCGCTGCTGCCATTTCCTGCCGACGGACCCCCTTGTCGAAATGAAGAAGTCCAGGATATGGAGGACTTTGTGTCCTTGCGGAGGCCATATTTTGGCCAATTCCCATCCGATCCTTTAGCCAAGACAAGATTCTGAATCCTGAAACTATTCTCCATAAATCTGCGTTTAAATCTTAAAGTCGAATATTTTTTCCGCTGCTGCCAAATGCTGCCGACGGACCCCCTTGTCGAAATGAAGAAGTCCAGGATATGGAGGACTTTGTGTCCTTGCGGAGGCCATATTTTGGCCAATTCCCATCCGATCCTTTAGCCAAGACAAGATTCTGAATCCTGAAACTATTCTCCATAAATCTGCGTTTAAATCTTAAAGTCGAATATTTTTTCCGCTGCTGCCAAATGCTGCCGACGGACCCCCTTGCCGAAATGAAGAAGTCCAGGATATGGAGGACTTTGTGTCCTTGCGGAGGCCATATTTTGGCCAATTCCCATCCGATCCTTTAGCCAAGACAAGATTCTGAATCCTGAAACTATTCTCCATAAATCTGCGTTTAAATCTTAAAGTCGAATATTTTTTCCGCTGCTGCCAAATGCTGCCGACGGACCCCCTTGCCGAAATGAAGAAGTCCAGGATATGGAGGACTTTGTGTCCTTGCGGAGGCCATATTTTGGCCAATTCCCATCCGATCCTTTAGCCAAGACAAGATTCTGAATCCTGAAACTATTCTCCATAAATCTGCGTTTAAATCATAAAATTGAATATTTTTTCCGCTGCTGCCAAATGCTGCCGACGGACCCCCTTGCCGAAATGAAGAAGTCCAGGATATGGAGGACTTTGTGTCCTTGCGGAGGCCATATTTTGGCCAATTCCCATCCGATCCTTTAGCCAAGACAAGATTCTGAATCCTGAAACTATTCTCCATAAATCTGCGTTTAAATCTTAAAGTCGAATATTTTTTCCGCTGCTGCCAAATGCTGCCGACGGACCCCCTTGCCGAATTGAAGAAGTCCAGGATATGGAGGACTTTGTGTCCTTGCGGAGGGCATATTTTGGCCAATTCCCATCCGATCCTTTAGCCAAGACAAGATTCTGAATCCTGAAACTATTCTCCATAAATCTGTGTTTAAATCATAAAAATGAATATTTTTTCCGCTGCTGCCAAATGCTGCCGACGGACCCCCTTGCCGAAATGAAGAAGTCCAGGATATGGAGGACTTTGTGTCCTTGCGGAGGGCATATTTTGGCCAATTCCCATCCGATCCTTTAGCCAAGACAAGATTCTGAATCCTGAAACTATTCTCCATAAATCTGCGTTTAAATCTTAAAGTCGAATATTTTTTCCGCTGCTGCCAAATGCTGCCGACGGACCCCCTTGCCGAAATGAAGAAGTCCAGGATATGGAGGACTTTGTGTCCTTGCGGAGGCCATATTTTGGCCAATTCCCATCCGATCCTTTAGCCAAGACAAGATTCTGAATCCTGAAACTATTCTCCATAAATCTGCGTTTAAATCATAAAATTGAATATTTTTTCCGCTGCTGCCAAATGCTGCCGACGGACCCCCTTGCCGAAATGAAGAAGTCCAGGATATGGAGGACTTTGTGTCCTTGCGGAGGCCATATTTTGGCCAATTCCCATCCGATCCTTTAGCCAAGACAAGATTCTGAATCCTGAAACTATTCTCCATAAATCTGCGTTTAAATCTTAAAGTCGAATATTTTTTTCCGCTGCTGCCAAATGCTGCCGACGGACCCCCTTGCCGAATTGAAGAAGTCCAGGATATGGAGGACTTTGTGTCCTTGCGGAGGGCATATTTTGGCCAATTCCCATCCGATCCTTTAGCCAAGACAAGATTCTGAATCCTGAAACTATTCTCCATAAATCTGTGTTTAAATCATAAAAATGAATATTTTTTCCGCTGCTGCCAAATGCTGCCGACGGACCCCCTTGCCGAAATGAAGAAGTCCAGGATATGGAGGACTTTGTGTCCTTGCGGAGGGCATATTTTGGCCAATTCCCATCCGATCCTTTAGCCAAGACAAGATTCTGAATCCTGAAACTATTCTCCATAAATCTGTGTTTAAATCATAAAAATGAATATTTTTTCCGCTGCTGCCAAATGCTGCCGACGGACCCCCTTGCCGAAATGAAGAAGTCCAGGATATGGAGGACTTTGTGTCCTTGCGGAGGCCATATTTTGGCCAATTCCCATCCGATCCTTTAGCCAAGACAAGATTCTGAATCCTGAAACTATTCTCCATAAATCTGCGTTTAAATCTTAAAGTCGAATATTTTTTCCGCTGCTGCCAAATGCTGCCGACGGACCCCCTTGCCGAATTGAAGAAGTCCAGGATATGGAGGACTTTGTGTCCTTGCGGAGGCCATATTTTGGCCAATTCCCATCCGATCCTTTAGCCAAGACAAGATTCTGAATCCTGAAACTATTCTCCATAAATCTGTGTTTAAATCATAAAAATGAATATTTTTTCCGCTGCTGCCAAATGCTGCCGACGGACCCCCTTGCCGAAATGAAGAAGTCCAGGATATGGAGGACTTTGTGTCCTTGCGGAGGGCATATTTTGGCCAATTCCCATCCGATCCTTTAGCCAAGACAAGATTCTGAATCCTGAAACTATTCTCCATAAATCTGTGTTTAAATCATAAAAATGAATATTTTTTCCGCTGCTGCCAAATGCTGCCGACGGACCCCCTTGCCGAAATGAAGAAGTCCAGGATATGGAGGACTTTGTGTCCTTGCGGAGGGCATATTTTGGCCAATTCCCATCCGATCCTTTAGCCAAGACAAGATTCTGAATCCTGAAACTATTCTCCATAAATCTGTGTTTAAATCATAAAAATGAATATTTTTTCCGCTGCTGCCAAATGCTGCCGACGGACCCCCTTGCCGAAATGAAGAAGTCCAGGATATGGAGGACTTTGTGTCCTTGCGGAGGCCATATTTTGGCCAATTCCCATCCGATCCTTTAGCCAAGACAAGATTCTGAATCCTTAAACTATTCTCCATAAATCTGCGTTTAAATCTTAAAGTCGAATATTTTTTCCGCTGCTGCCAAATGCTGCCGACGGACCCCCTCGCCGAAATGAAGAAGTCCAGGATATGGAGGACTTTGTGTCCTTGCGGAGGGCATATTTTGGCCAATTCCCATCCGATCCTTTAGCCAAGACAAGATTCTGAATCCTGAAACTATTCTCCATAAATCTGTGTTTAAATCATAAAAATGAATATTTTTTCCGCTGCTGCCAAATGCTGCCGACGGACCCCCTTGCCGAAATGAAGAAGTCCAGGATATGGAGGACTTTGTGTCCTTGCGGAGGCCATATTTTGGCCAATTCCCATCCGATCCTTTAGCCAAGACAAGATTCTGAATCCTGAAACTATTCTCCATAAATCTGCGTTTAAATCTTAAAGTCGAATATTTTTTCCGCTGCTGCCATTTCCTGCCGACGGACCCCCTTGTCGAAATGAAGAAGTCCAGGATATGGAGGACTTTGTGTCCTTGCGGAGGCCATATTTTGGCCAATTCCCATCCGATCCTTTAGCCAAGACAAGATTCTGAATCCTGAAACTATTCTCCATAAATCTGCGTTTAAATCTTAAAGTCGAATATTTTTTCCGCTGCTGCCAAATGCTGCCGACGGACCCCCTTGTCGAAATGAAGAAGTCCAGGATATGGAGGACTTTGTGTCCTTGTGGAGGCCATATTTTGGCCAATTCCCATCCGATCCTTTAGCCAAGACAAGATTCTGAATCCTGAAACTATTCTCCATAAATCTGCGTTTAAATCTTAAAGTCGAATATTTTTTCCGCTGCTGCCAAATGCTGCCGACGGACCCCCTTGACGAATATTTTTTCCGCTGCTGCCAAATGCTGCCGACGGACCCCCTTGCCGAAATGAAGAAGTCCAGGATATGGAGGACTTTGTGTCCTTGCGGAGGCCATATTTTGGCCAATTCCCATCCGATCCTTTAGCCAAGACAAGATTCTGAATCCTGAAACTATTCTCCATAAATCTGCGTTTAAATCTTAAAGTCGAATATTTTTTCCGCTGCTGCCAAATGCTGCCGACGGACCCCCTTGTCGAAATGAAGAAGTCCAGGATATGGAGGACTTTGTGTCCTTGCGGAGGCCATATTTTGGCCAATTCCCATCCGATCCTTTAGCCAAGACAAGATTCTGAATCCTGAAACTATTCTCCATAAATCTGTGTTTAAATCATAAAAATGAATATTTTTTCCGCTGCTGCCAAATGCTGCCGACGGACCCCCTTGCCGAAATGAAGAAGTCCAGGATATGGAGGACTTTGTGTCCTTGCGGAGGCCATATTTTGGCCAATTCCCATCCGATCCTTTAGCCAAGACAAGATTCTGAATCCTTAAACTATTCTCCATAAATCTGCGTTTAAATCTTAAAGTCGAATATTTTTTCCGCTGCTGCCAAATGCTGCCGACGGACCCCCTCGCCGAAATGAAGAAGTCCAGGATATGGAGGACTTTGTGTCCTTGCGGAGGGCATATTTTGGCCAATTCCCATCCGATCCTTTAGCCAAGACAAGATTCTGAATCCTGAAACTATTCTCCATAAATCTGTGTTTAAATCATAAAAATGAATATTTTTTCCGCTGCTGCCAAATGCTGCCGACGGACCCCCTTGCCGAAATGAAGAAGTCCAGGATATGGAGGACTTTGTGTCCTTGCGGAGGCCATATTTTGGCCAATTCCCATCCGATCCTTTAGCCAAGACAAGATTCTGAATCCTGAAACTATTCTCCATAAATCTGCGTTTAAATCTTAAAGTCGAATATTTTTTCCGCTGCTGCCATTTCCTGCCGACGGACCCCTTGTCGAAATGAAGAAGTCCAGGATATGGAGGACTTTGTGTCCTTGCGGAGGCCATATTTTGGCCAATTCCCATCCGATCCTTTAGCCAAGACAAGATTCTGAATCCTGAAACTATTCTCCATAAATCTGCGTTTAAATCTTAAAGTCGAATATTTTTTCCGCTGCTGCCAATTCCTGCCGACGGACCCCCTTGTCGAAATGAAGAAGTCCAGGATATGGAGGACTTTGTGTCCTTGCGGAGGGCATATTTTGGCCAATTCCCATCCGATCCTTTAGCCAAGACAAGATTCTGAATCCTGAAACTATTCTCCATAAATCTGCGTTTAAATCTTAAAGTCGAATATTTTTTCCGCTGCTGCCAAATGCTGCCGACGGACCCCCTCGCTGAAATGAAGAAGTCCAGGATATGGAGGACTTTGTGTCCTTGCGGAGGGCATATTTTGGCCAATTCCCATCCGATCCTTTAGCCAAGACAAGATTCTGAATCCTGAAACTATTCTCCATAAATCTGTGTTTAAATCATAAAAATGAATATTTTTTCCGCTGCTGCCAAATGCTGCCGACGGACCCCCTTGCCGAAATGAAGAAGTCCAGGATATGGAGGACTTTGTGTCCTTGCGGAGGCCATATTTTGGCCAATTCCCATCCGATCCTTTAGCCAAGACAAGATTCTGAATCCTGAAACTATTCTCCATAAATCTGCGTTTAAATCTTAAAGTCGAATATTTTTTCCGCTGCTGCCAAATGCTGCCGACGGACCCCCTTGTCGAAATGAAGAAGTCCAGGATATGGAGGACTTTGTGTCCTTGCGGAGGCCATATTTTGGCCAATTCCCATCCGATCCTTTAGCCAAGACAAGATTCTGAATCCTGAAACTATTCTCCATAAATCTGTGTTTAAATCATAAAAATGAATATTTTTTCCGCTGCTGCCAAATGCTGCCGACGGACCCCCTTGCCGAAATGAAGAAGTCCAGGATATGGAGGACTTTGTGTCCTTGCGGAGGCCATATTTTGGCCAATTCCCATCCGATCCTTTAGCCAAGACAAGATTCTGAATCCTGAAACTATTCTCCATAAATCTGCGTTTAAATCTTAAAGTCGAATATTTTTTCCGCTGCTGCCATTTCCTGCCGACGGACCCCCTTGTCGAAATGAAGAAGTCCAGGATATGGAGGACTTTGTGTCCTTGCGGAGGCCATATTTTGGCCAATTCCCATCCGATCCTTTAGCCAAGACAAGATTCTGAATCCTGAAACTATTCTCCATAAATCTGCGTTTAAATCTTAAAGTCGAATATTTTTTCCGCTGCTGCCAAATGCTGCCGACGGACCCCCTTGCCGAAATGAAGAAGTCCAGGATATGGAGGACTTTGTGTCCTTGCGGAGGCCATATTTTGGCCAATTCCCATCCGATCCTTTAGCCAAGACAAGATTCTGAATCCTGAAACTATTCTCCATAAATCTGCGTTTAAATCATAAAATTGAATATTTTTTCCGCTGCTGCCAAATGCTACCGACGGACCCCCTTGTCGAAATGAAGAAGTCCAGGATATGGAGGACTTTGTGTCCTTGCGGAGGCCATATTTTGGCCAATTCCCATCCGATCCTTTAGCCAAGACAAGATTCTGAATCCTGAAACTATTCTCCATAAATCTGCGTTTAAATCTTAAAGTCGAATATTTTTTCCGCTGCTGCCAATTCCTGCCGACGGACCCCCTTGTCGAAATGAAGAAGTCCAGGATATGGAGGACTTTGTGTCCTTGCGGAGGGCATATTTTGGCCAATTCCCATCCGATCCTTTAGCCAAGACAAGATTCTGAATCCTGAAACTATTCTCCATAAATCTGTGTTTAAATCATAAAAATGAATATTTTTTCCGCTGCTGCCAAATGCTGCCCGCGGACCCCCTTGCCGAAATGAAGATGTCCAGGATATGGAGGACTTTGTGTCCTTGCGGAGGCCATATTTTGGCCAATTCCCATCCGATCCTTTAGCCAAGACAAGATTCTGAATCCTGAAACTATTCTCCATAAATCTGCGTTTAAATCTTAAAGTCGAATATTTTTTCCGCTGCTGCCATTTCCTGCCGACGGACCCCCTTGTCGAAATGAAGAAGTCCAGGATATGGAGGACTTTGTGTCCTTGCGGAGGCCATATTTTGGCCAATTCCCATCCGATCCTTTAGCCAAGACAAGATTCTGAATCCTGAAACTATTCTCCATAAATCTGCGTTTAAATCTTAAAGTCGAATATTTTTTCCGCTGCTGCCAAATGCTGCCGACGGACCCCCTTGTCGAAATGAAGAAGTCCAGGATATGGAGGACTTTGTGTCCTTGCGGAGGCCATATTTTGGCCAATTCCCATCCGATCCCTTAGCCAAGACAAGATTCTGAATCCTGAAACTATTCTCCATAAATCTGCGTCTAAATCTTAAAGTCGAATATTTTTTCCGCTGCTGCCAAATGCTGCCGACGGACCCCCTCGCCGAAATGAAGAAGTCCAGGATATGGAGGACTTTGTGTCCTTGCGGAGGGCATATTTTGGCCAATTCCCATCTGATCCTTTAGCCAAGACAAGATTCTGAATCCTGAAACTATTCTCCATAAATCTGTGTTTAAATCTTAAAAATGAATATTTTTTCCGCTGCTGCCAAATGCTGCCGACGGACCCCCTTGCCGAAATGAAGAAGTCCAGGATATGGAGGACTTTGTGTCCTTGCGGAGGCCATATTTTGGCCAATTCCCATCCGATCCTTTAGCCAAGACAAGATTCTGAATCCTGAAACTATTCTCCATAAATCTGCGTTTAAATCATAAAATTGAATATTTTTTCCGCTGCTGCCAAATGCTGCCGACGGACCCCCTTGCCGAAATGAAGAAGTCCAGGATATGGAGGACTTTGTGTCCTTGCGGAGGCCATATTTTGGCCAATTCCCATCCGATCCTTTAGCCAAGACAAGATTCTGAATCCTGAAACTATTCTCCATAAATCTGTGTTTAAATCATAAAAATGAATATTTTTTCCGCTGCTGCCAAATGCTGCCGACGGACCCCCTTGCCGAAATGAAGAAGTCCAGGATATGGAGGACTTTGTGTCCTTGCGGAGGCCATATTTTGGCCAATTCCCATCCGATCCTTTAGCCAAGACAAGATTCTGAATCCTGAAACAATTCTCCATAAATCTGCGTTTAAATCATAAAATTGAATATTTTTTCCGCTGCTGCCAAATGCTGCCGACGGACCCCCTTGCCGAAATGAAGAAGTCCAGGATATGGAGGACTTTGTGTCCTTGCGGAGGCCATATTTTGGCCAATTCCCATCCGATCCTTTAGCCAAGACAAGATTCTGAATCCTGAAACTATTCTCCATAAATCTGCGTTTAAATCATAAAATTGAATATTTTTTCCGCTGCTGCCAAATGCTGCCGACGGACCCCCTTGCCGAAATGAAGAAGTCCAGGATATGGAGGACTTTGTGTCCTTGCGGAGGCCATATTTTGGCCAATTCCCATCCGATCCTTTAGCCACGACAAGATTCTGAATCCTGAAACTATTCTCCATAAATCTGCGTTTAAATCTTAAAGTCGAATATTTTTTCCGCTGCTGCCAAATGCTGCCGACGGACCCCCTTGCCGAAATGAAGAAGTCCAGGATATGGAGGACTTTGTGTCCTTGCGGAGGGCATATTTTGGCCAATTCCCATCCGATCCTTTAGCCAAGACAAGATTCTGAATCCTGAAACTATTCTCCATAAATCTGCGTTTAAATCTTAAAGTCGAATATTTTTTCCGCTGCTGCCAAATGCTGCCGACGGACCCCCTTGCCGAAATGAAGAAGTCCAGGATATGGAGGACTTTGTGTCCTTGCGGAGGCCATATTTTGGCCAATTCCCATCCGATCCTTTAGCCAAGACAAGATTCTGAATCCTGAAACTATTCTCCATAAATCTGTGTTTAAATCATAAAAATGAATATTTTTTCCGCTGCTGCCAAATGCTGCCGACGGACCCCCTTGCCGAAATGAAGAAGTCCAGGATATGGAGAACTTTGTGTCCTTGCGGAGGGCATATTTTGGCCAATTCCCATCCGATCCTTTAGCCAAGACAAGATTCTGAATCCTGAAACTATTCTCCATAAATCTGTGTTTAAATCATAAAAATGAATATTTTTTCCGCTGCTGCCAAATGCTGCCGACGGACCCCCTTGCCGAAATGAAGAAGTCCAGGATATGGAGGACTTTGTGTCCTTGCGGAGGGCATATTTTGGCCAATTCCCATCCGATCCTTTAGCCAAGACAAGATTCTGAATCCTGAAACTATTCTCCATAAATCTGTGTTTAAATCATAAAAATGAATATTTTTTCCGCTGCTGCCAAATGCTGCCGACGGACCCCCTTGCCGAAATGAAGAAGTCCAGGATATGGAGGACTTTGTGTCCTTGCGGAGGCCATATTTTGGCCAATTCCCATCCGATCCTTTAGCCAAGACAAGATTCTGAATCCTTAAACTATTCTCCATAAATCTGCGTTTAAATCTTAAAGTCGAATATTTTTTCCGCTGCTGCCAAATGCTGCCGACGGACCCCCTCGCCGAAATGAAGAAGTCCAGGATATGGAGGACTTTGTGTCCTTGCGGAGGGCATATTTTGGCCAATTCCCATCCGATCCTTTAGCCAAGACAAGATTCTGAATCCTGAAACTATTCTCCATAAATCTGTGTTTAAATCATAAAAATGAATATTTTTTCCGCTGCTGCCAAATGCTGCCGACGGACCCCCTTGCCGAAATGAAGAAGTCCAGGATATGGAGGACTTTGTGTCCTTGCGGAGGCCATATTTTGGCCAATTCCCATCCGATCCTTTAGCCAAGACAAGATTCTGAATCCTGAAACTATTCTCCATAAATCTGCGTTTAAATCTTAAAGTCGAATATTTTTTCCGCTGCTGCCATTTCCTGCCGACGGACCCCCTTGTCGAAATGAAGAAGTCCAGGATATGGAGGACTTTGTGTCCTTGCGGAGGCCATATTTTGGCCAATTCCCATCCGATCCTTTAGCCAAGACAAGATTCTGAATCCTGAAACTATTCTCCATAAATCTGCGTTTAAATCTTAAAGTCGAATATTTTTTCCGCTGCTGCCAAATGCTGCCGACGGACCCCCTTGTCGAAATGAAGAAGTCCAGGATATGGAGGACTTTGTGTCCTTGCGGAGGCCATATTTTGGCCAATTCCCATCCGATCCTTTAGCCAAGACAAGATTCTGAATCCTGAAACTATTCTCCATAAATCTGCGTTTAAATCTTAAAGTCGAATATTTTTTCCGCTGCTGCCAAATGCTGCCGACGGACCCCCTTGACGAATATTTTTTCCGCTGCTGCCAAATGCTGCCGACGGACCCCCTTGCCGAAATGAAGAAGTCCAGGATATGGAGGACTTTGTGTCCTTGCGGAGGCCATATTTTGGCCAATTCCCATCCGATCCTTTAGCCAAGACAAGATTCTGAATCCTGAAACTATTCTCCATAAATCTGCGTTTAAATCTTAAAGTCGAATATTTTTTCCGCTGCTGCCAAATGCTGCCGACGGACCCCCTTGTCGAAATGAAGAAGTCCAGGATATGGAGGACTTTGTGTCCTTGCGGAGGCCATATTTTGGCCAATTCCCATCCGATCCTTTAGCCAAGACAAGATTCTGAATCCTGAAACTATTCTCCATAAATCTGCGTTTAAATCTTAAAGTCGAATATTTTTTCCGCTGCTGCCAAATGCTGCCGACGGACCCCCTTGCCGAAATGAAGAAGTCCAGGATATGGAGGACTTCGTGTCCTTGCGGAGGCCATATTTTGGCCAATTCCCATCCGATCCTTTAGCCAAGACAAGATTCTGAATCCTGAAACTATTCTCCATAAATCTGCGTTTAAATCTTAAAGTCGAATATTTTTTCCGCTGCTGCCAAATGCTGCCGACGGACCCCCTTGTCGAAATGAAGAAGTCCAGGATATGGAGGACTTTGTGTCCTTGCGGAGGCCATATTTTGGCCAATTCCCATCCGATCCTTTAGCCAAGACAAGATTCTGAATCCTGAAACTATTCTCCATAAATCTGTGTTTAAATCATAAAAATGAATATTTTTTCCGCTGCTGCCAAATGCTGCCGACGCACCCCCATGCCGAAATGAAGAAGTCCAGGATATGGAGGACTTTGTGTCCTTGCGGAGGCCATATTTTGGCCAATTCCCATCCGATCCTTTAGCCAAGACAAGATTCTGAATCCTGAAACTATTCTCCATAAATCTGCGTTTAAATCTTAAAGTCGAATATTTTTTCCGCTGCTGCCAAATGCTGCCGACGGACCCCCTTGCCGAAATGAAGAAGTCCAGGATATGGAGGACTTTGTGTCCTTGCGGAGGGCATATTTTGGCCAATTCCCATCCGATCCTTTAGCCAAGACAAGATTCTGAATCCTGAAACTATTCTCCATAAATCTGCGTTTAAATCTTAAAGTCGAATATTTTTTCCGCTGCTGCCAAATGCTGCCGACGGACCCCCTTGCCGAAATGAAGAAGTCCAGGATATGGAGGACTTTGTGTCCTTGCGGAGGGCATATTTTGGCCAATTCCCATCCGATCCTTTAGCCAAGACAAGATTCTGAATCCTGAAACTATTCTCCATAAATCTGTGTTTAAATCATAAAAATGAATATTTTTTCCGCTGCTGCCAAATGCTGCCGACGGACCCCCTTGCCGAAATGAAGAAGTCCAGGATATGGAGGACTTTGTGTCCTTGCGGAGGCCATATTTTGGCCAATTCCCATCCGATCCTTTAGCCAAGACAAGATTCTGAATCCTGAAACTATTCTCCATAAATCTGCGTTTAAATCTTAAAGTCGAATATTTTTTCCGCTGCTGCCATTTCCTGCCGACGGACCCCCTTGTCGAAATGAAGAAGTCCAGGATATGGAGGACTTTGTGTCCTTGCGGAGGCCATATTTTGGCCAATTCCCATCCGATCCTTTAGCCAAGACAAGATTCTGAATCCTGAAACTATTCTCCATAAATCTGCGTTTAAATCTTAAAGTCGAATATTTTTTCCGCTGCTGCCAAATGCTGCCGACGGACCCCCTTGTCGAAATGAAGAAGTCCAGGATATGGAGGACTTTGTGTCCTTGCGGAGGCCATATTTTGGCCAATTCCCATCCGATCCTTTAGCCAAGACAAGATTCTGAATCCTGAAACTATTCTCCATAAATCTGCGTTTAAATCTTAAAGTCGAATATTTTTTCCGCTGCTGCCAAATGCTGCCGACGGACCCCCTTGACGAATATTTTTTTCCGCTGCTGCCAAATGCTGCCGACGGACCCCCTTGCCGAAATGAAGAAGTCCAGGATATGGAGGACTTTGTGTCCTTGCGGAGGCCATATTTTGGCCAATTCCCATCCGATCCTTTAGCCAAGACAAGATTCTGAATCCTGAAACTATTCTCCATAAATCTGCGTTTAAATCTTAAAGTCGAATATTTTTTCCGCTGCTGCCAAATGCTGCCGACGGACCCCCTTGTCGAAATGAAGAAGTCCAGGATATGGAGGACTTTGTGTCCTTGCGGAGGCCATATTTTGGCCAATTCCCATCCGATCCTTTAGCCAAGACAAGATTCTGAATCCTGAAACTATTCTCCATAAATCTGCGTTTAAATCTTAAAGTCGAATATTTTTTCCGCTGCTGCCAAATGCTGCCGACGGACCCCCTTGCCGAAATGAAGAAGTCCAGGATATGGAGGACTTCGTGTCCTTGCGGAGGCCATATTTTGGCCAATTCCCATCCGATCCTTTAGCCAAGACAAGATTCTGAATCCTGAAACTATTCTCCATAAATCTGCGTTTAAATCTTAAAGTCGAATATTTTTTCCGCTGCTGCCAAATGCTGCCGACGGACCCCCTTGTCGAAATGAAGAAGTCCAGGATATGGAGGACTTTGTGTCCTTGCGGAGGCCATATTTTGGCCAATTCCCATCCGATCCTTTAGCCAAGACAAGATTCTGAATCCTGAAACTATTCTCCATAAATCTGTGTTTAAATCATAAAAATGAATATTTTTTCCGCTGCTGCCAAATGCTGCCGACGCACCCCCATGCCGAAATGAAGAAGTCCAGGATATGGAGGACTTTGTGTCCTTGCGGAGGCCATATTTTGGCCAATTCCCATCCGATCCTTTAGCCAAGACAAGATTCTGAATCCTGAAACTATTCTCCATAAATCTGCGTTTAAATCTTAAAGTCGAATATTTTTTCCGCTGCTGCCAAATGCTGCCGACGGACCCCCTTGCCGAAATGAAGAAGTCCAGGATATGGAGGACTTTGTGTCCTTGCGGAGGGCATATTTTGGCCAATTCCCATCCGATCCTTTAGCCAAGACAAGATTCTGAATCCTGAAACTATTCTCCATAAATCTGCGTTTAAATCTTAAAGTCGAATATTTTTTCCGCTGCTGCCAAATGCTGCCGACGGACCCCCTTGCCGAAATGAAGAAGTCCAGGATATGGAGGACTTTGTGTCCTTGCGGAGGCCATATTTTGGCCAATTCCCATCCGATCCTTTAGCCAAGACAAGATTCTGAATCCTGAAACTATTCTCCATAAATCTGCGTTTAAATCTTAAAGTCGAATATTTTTTCCGCTGCTGCCAAATGCTGCCGACGGACCCCCTTGCCGAAATGAAGAAGTCCAGGATATGGAGGACTTTGTGTCCTTGCGGAGGGCATATTTTGGCCAATTCCCATCCGATCCTTTAGCCAAGACAAGATTCTGAATCCTGAAACTATTCTCCATAAATCTGCGTTTAAATCTTAAAGTCGAATATTTTTTCCGCTGCTGCCAAATGCTGCCGACGGACCCCCTTGCCGAAATGAAGAAGTCCAGGATATGGAGGACTTTGTGTCCTTGCGGAGGCCATATTTTGGCCAATTCCCATCCGATCCTTTAGCCAAGACAAGATTCTGAATCCTGAAACTATTCTCCATAAATCTGCGTTTAAATCTTAAAGTCGAATATTTTTTCTGCTGCTGCCATTTCCTGCCGACGGACCCCCTTGTCGAAATGAAGAAATCCAGGATATGGAGGACTTTGTGTCCTTGCGGAGGGCATATTTTGGCCAATTCCCATCCGATCCTTTAGCCAAGACAAGATTCTGAATCCTGAAACTATTCTCCATAAATCTGTGTTTAAATCATAAAAATGAATATTTTTTCCGCTGCTGCCAAATGCTGCCGACGGACCCCCTTGCCGAAATGAAGAAGTCCAGGATATGGAGGACTTTGTGTCCTTGCGGAGGCCATATTTTGGCCAATTCCCATCCGATCCTTTAGCCAAGACAAGATTCTGAATCCTGAAACTATTCTCCATAAATCTGCGTTTAAATCATAAAATTGAATATTTTTTCCGCTGCTGCCAAATGCTGCCGACGGACCCCCTTGCCGAAATGAAGAAGTCCAGGATATGGAGGACTTTGTGTCCTTGCGGAGGCCATATTTTGGCCAATTCCCATCCGATCCTTTAGCCAAGACAAGATTCTGAATCCTGAAACTATTCTCTATAAATCTGCGTTTAAATCTTAAAGTCGAATATTTTTTCCGCTGCTGCCAAATGCTGCCGACGGACCCCCTTGCCGAAATGAAGAAGTCCAGGATATGGAGGACTTTGTGTCCTTGCGGAGGGCATATTTTGGCCAATTCCCATCCGATCCTTTAGCCAAGACAAGATTCTGAATCCTGAAACTATTCTCCATAAATCTGCGTTTAAATCTTAAAGTCGAATATGTTTTCCGCTGCTGCCAAATGCTGCCGACGGACCCCCTTGCCGAAATGAAGAAGTCCAGGATATGGAGGACTTTGTGTCCTTGCGGAGGCCATATTTTGGCCAATTCCCATCCGATCCTTTAGCCAAGACAAGATTCTGAATCCTGAAACTATTCTCCATAAATCTGCGTTTAAATCATAAAATTGAATATTTTTTCCGCTGCTGCCAAATGCTGCCGACGGACCCCCTTGCCGAAATGAAGAAGTCCAGGATATGGAGGACTTTGTGTCCTTGCGGAGGCCATATTTTGGCCAATTCCCATCCGATCCTTTAGCCAAGACAAGATTCTGAATCCTGAAACTATTCTCCATAAATCTGCGTTTAAATCTTAAAGTCGAATATTTTTTCCGCTGCTGCCAAATGCTGCCGACGGACCCCCTTGTCGAAATGAAGAAGTCCAGGATATGGAGGACTTTGTGTCCTTGCGGAGGCCATATTTTGGCCAATTCCCATCCGATCCTTTAGCCAAGACAAGATTCTGAATCCTGAAACTATTCTCCATAAATCTGCGTTTAAATCATAAAGTCGAATATTTTTTCCGCTGCTGCCAAATGCTGTCGACGGACCCCCTTGCCGAAATGAAGAAGTCCAGGATATGGAGGACTTTGTGTCCTTGCGGAGGGCATATTTTGGCCAATTCCGATCCGATCCTTTAGCCAAGACAAGATTCTGAATCCTGAAACTATTCTCCATAAATCTGCGTTTAAATCTTAAAGTCGAATATTTTTTCCGCTGCTGCCAAATGCTGCCGACGGACCCCCTTGTCGAAATGAAGAAGTCCAGGATATGGAGGACTTTGTGTCCTTGCGGAGGCCATATTTTGGCCAATTCCCATCCGATCCTTTAGCCAAGACAAGATTCTGAATCCTGAAACTATTCTCCATAAATCTGCGTTTAAATCTTAAAGTCGAATATTTTTTCCGCTGCTGCCAAATGCTGCCGACGGACCCCCTTGCCGAAATGAAGAAGTCCAGGATATGGAGGACTTTGTGTCCTTGCGGAGGCCATATTTTGGCCAATTCCCATCCGATCCTTTAGCCAAGACAAGATTCTGAATCCTGAAACTATTCTCCATAAATCTGCGTTTAAATCTTAAAGTCGAATATTTTTTCCGCTGCTGCCAAATGCTGCCGACGGACCCCCTTGTCGAAATGAAGAAGTCCAGGATATGGAGGACTTTGTGTCCTTGCGGAGGCCATATTTTGGCCAATTCCCATCCGATCCTTTAGCCAAGACAAGATTCTGAAACCTGAAACTATTCTCCATAAATCTGCGTTTAAATCTTAAAGTCGAATATTTTTTCCGCTGCTGCCAAATGCTGCCGACGGACCCCCTTGCCGAAATGAAGAAGTCCAGGATATGGAGGACTTTGTGTCCTTGCGGAGGGCATATTTTGGCCAATTCCCATCCGATCCTTTAGCCAAGACAAGATTCTGACCCCCTTGTCGAAATGAAGAAGTCCAGGATATGGAGGACTTTGTGTCCTTGCGGAGGCCATATTTTGGCCAATTCCCATCCGATCCTTTAGCCAAGACAAGATTCTGAAACCTGAAACTATTCTCCATAAATCTGCGTTTAAATCTTAAAATCGAATATTTTTTCCGCTGCTGCCAAATGCTGCCGACGGACCCCCTTGCCGAAATGAAGAAGTCCAGGATATGGAGGACTTTGTGTCCTTGCGGAGGCCATATTTTGGCCAATTCCCATCCGATCCTTTAGCCAAGACAAGATTCTGAATCCTGAAACTATTCTCCATAAATCTGCGTTTAAATCTTAAAGTCGAATATTTTTTCCGCTGCTGCCAAATGCTGCCGACGGACCCCCTTGTCGAAATGAAGAAGTCCAGGATATGGAGGACTTTGTGTCCTTGCGGAGGCCATATTTTGGCCAATTCCCATCCGATCCTTTAGCCAAGACAAGATTCTGAAACCTGAAACTATTCTCCATAAATCTGCGTTTAAATCTTAAAGTCGAATATTTTTTCCGCTGCTGCCAAATGCTGCCGACGGACCCCCTTGCCGAAATGAAGAAGTCCAGGATATGGAGGACTTTGTGTCCTTGCGGAGGGCATATTTTGGCCAATTCCCATCCGATCCTTTAGCCAAGACAAGATTCTGACCCCCTTGTCGAAATGAAGAAGTCCAGGATATGGAGGACTTTGTGTCCTTGCGGAGGCCATATTTTGGCCAATTCCCATCCGATCCTTTAGCCAAGACAAGATTCTGAAACCTGAAACTATTCTCCATAAATCTGCGTTTAAATCTTAAAATCGAATATTTTTTCCGCTGCTGCCAAATGCTGCCGACGGACCCCCTTGCCGAAATGAAGAAGTCCAGGATATGGAGGACTTTGTGTCCTTGCGGAGGCCATATTTTGGCCAATTCCCATCCGATCCTTTAGCCAAGACAAGATTCTGAATCCTGAAACTATTCTCCATAAATCTGCGTTTAAATCTTAAAGTCGAATATTTTTTCCGCTGCTGCCAAATGCTGCCGACGGACCCCCTTGTCGAAATGAAGAAGTCCAGGATATGGAGGACTTTGTGTCCTTGCGGAGGCCATATTTTGGCCAATTCCCATCCGATCCTTTAGCCAAGACAAGATTCTGAATCCTGAAACTATTCTCCATAAATCTGTGTTTAAATCATAAAAATGAATATTTTTTCCGCTGCTGCCAAATGCTGCCGACGGACCCCCTTGCCGAAATGAAGAAGTCCAGGATATGGAGGACTTTGTGTCCTTGCGGAGGCCATATTTTGGCCAATTCCCATCCGATCCTTTAGCCAAGACAAGATTCTGAATCCTGAAACTATTCTCCATAAATCTGTGTTTAAATCATAAAAATGAATATTTTTTCCGCTGCTGCCAAATGCTGCCGACGGACCCCCTTGCCGAAATGAAGAAGTCCAGGATATGGAGGACTTTGTGTCCTTGCGGAGGGCATATTTTGGCCAATTCCCATCCGATCCTTTAGCCAAGACAAGATTCTGAATCCTGAAACTATTCTCCATAAATCTGTGTTTAAATCATAAAAATGAATATTTTTTCCGCTGCTGCCAAATGCTGCCGACGGACCCCCTTGCCGAAATGAAGAAGTCCAGGATATGGAGGACTTTGTGTCCTTGCGGAGGCCATATTTTGGCCAATTCCCATCCGATCCTTTAGCCAAGACAAGATTCTGAATCCTGAAACTATTCTCCATAAATCTGTGTTTAAATCATAAAAATGAATATTTTTTCCGCTGCTGCCAAATGCTGCCGACAGACCCCCTTGCCGAAATGAAGAAGTCCAGGATATGGAGGACTTTGTGTCCTTGCGGAGGCCATATTTTGGCCAATTCCCATCCGATCCTTTAGCCAAGACAAGATTCTGAATCCTGAAACTATTCTCCATAAATCTGTGTTTAAATCATAAAAATGAATATTTTTTCCGCTGCTGCCAAATGCTGCCGACGGACCCCCTCGCCGAAATGAAGAAGTCCAGGATATGGAGGACTTTGTGTCCTTGCGGAGGGCATATTTTGGCCAATTCCCATCCGATCCTTTAGCCAAGACAAGATTCTGAATCCTGAAACTATTCTCCATAAATCTGCGTTTAAATCTTAAAGTCGAATATTTTTTCCGCTGCTGCCAAATGCTGCCGACGGACCCCCTTGTCGAAATGAAGAAGTCCAGGATATGGAGGACTTTGTGTCCTTGCGGAGGCCATATTTTGGCCAATTCCCATCCGATCCTTTAGCCAAGACAAGATTCTGAATCCTGAAACTATTCTCCATAAATCTGCGTTTAAATCTTAAAGTCGAATATTTTTTCCGCTGCTGCCAAATGCTGCCGACGGACCCCCTTGCCGAAATGAAGAAGTCCAGGATATGGAGGACTTTGTGTCCTTGCTGAGGCCATATTTTGGCTAATTCCCATCCGATCCTTTAGCCAAGACAAGATTCTGAATCCTGAAACTATTCTCCATAAATCTGCGTTTAAATCTTAAAGTCGAATATTTTTTCCGCTGCTGCCAAATGCTGCCGACGGACCCCCTTGCCGAAATGAAGAAGTCCAGGATATGGAGGACTTTGTGTCCTTGCTGAGGCCATATTTTGGCTAATTCCCATCCGATCCTTTAGCCAAGACAAGATTCTGAATCCTGAAACTATTCTCCATAAATCTGCGTTTAAATCTTAAAGTCGAATATTTTTTCCGCTGCTGCCAAATGCTGCCGACGGACCCCCTTGCCGAAATGAAGAAGTCCAGGATATGGAGGACTTTGTGTCCTTGCTGAGGCCATATTTTGGCTAATTCCCATCCGATCCTTTAGCCAAGACAAGATTCTGAATCCTGAAACTATTCTCCATAAATCTGCGTTTAAATCTTAAAGTCGAATATTTTTTCCGCTGCTGCCAAATGCTGCCGACGGACCCCCTTGCCGAAATGAAGAAGTCCAGGATATGGAGGACTTTGTGTCCTTGCTGAGGCCATATTTTGGCTAATTCCCATCCGATCCTTTAGCCAAGACAAGATTCTGAATCCTGAAACTATTCTCCATAAATCTGCGTTTAAATCTTAAAATCGAATATTTTTTCCGCTGCTGCCAAATGCTGCCGACGGACCCCCTTGCCGAAATAAAGAAGTGTAGGATATGGAGGACTTTGTGTCCTTGCTGAGGCCATATTTTGGCCAATTCCCATCCGATCCTTTATACAAGACAAGATTCTGAATCCTGAAACTATTCTCCATAAATCTGCGTTTAAATCTTAAAATCGAATATTTTTTCCGCTGCTGCCAAATGCTGCCGACGGACCCCCTTGCCGAAATAAAGAAGTGTAGGATGTGGAGGACTTTGTGTCCTTGCAGAGGCCATATTTTGGCCAATTCCCATCCGATCCTTTAGCCAAGACAAGATTCTGAATCCTGAAACTATTCTCCATAAATCTGTGTTTAAATCATAAAAATGAATATTTTTTCCGCTGCTGCCAAATGCTGCCGACGGACCCCCTCGCCGAAATGAAGAAGTCCAGGATATGGAGGACTTTGTGTCCTTGCGGAGGGCATATTTTGGCCAATTCCCATCCGATCCTTTAGCCAAGACAAGATTCTGAATCCTGAAACTATTCTCCATAAATCTGTGTTTAAATCATAAAAATGAATATTTTTTCCGCTGCTGCCAAATGCTGCCGACGGACCCCCTTGCCGAAATAAAGAAGTCCAGGATATGGAGGACTTTGTGTCCTTGCGGAGGCCATATTTTGGCCAATTCCCATCCGATCCTTTAGCCAAGACAAGATTCTGAATCCTGAAACTATTCTCCATAAATCTGCGTTTAAATCTTAAAGTCGAATAATTTTTCCGCTGCTGCCATTTCCTGCCGACGGACCCCCTTGTCGAAATGAAGAAGTCCAGGATATGGAGGACTTTGTGTCCTTGCGGAGGCCATATTTTGGCCAATTCCCATCCGATCCTTTAGCCAAGACAAGATTCTGAATCCTGAAACTATTCTCCATAAATCTGCGTTTAAATCTTAAAGTCGAATATTTTTTCCGCTGCTGCCAAATGCTGCCGACGGACCCCCTTGTCGAAATGAAGAAGTCCAGGATATGGAGGACTTTGTGTCCTTGCGGAGGCCATATTTTGGCCAATTCCCATCCGATCCTTTAGCCAAGACAAGATTCTGAATCCTGAAACTATTCTCCATAAATCTGCGTTTAAATCTTAAAGTCGAATATTTTTTCCGCTGCTGCCAAATGCTGCCGACGGACCCCCTTGCCGAAATGAAGAAGTCCAGGATATGGAGGACTTTGTGTCCTTGCGGAGGGCATATTTTGGCCAATTCCCATCCGATCCTTTAGCCAAGACAAGATTCTGAATCCTGAAACTATTCTCCATAAATCTGTGTTTAAATCATAAAAATGAATATTTTTTCCGCTGCTGCCAAATGCTGCCGACGGACCCCCTTGCCGAAATGAAGAAGTCCAGGATATGGAGGACTTTGTGTCCTTGCGGAGGCCATATTTTGGCCAATTCCCATCCGATCCTTTAGCCAAGACAAGATTCTGAATCCTGAAACTATTCTCCATAAATCTGTGTTTAAATCATAAAAATGAATATTTTTTCCGCTGCTGCCAAATGCTGCCGACGGACCCCCTCGCCGAAATGAAGAAGTCCAGGATATGGAGGACTTTGTGTCCTTGCGGAGGCCATATTTTGGCCAATTCCCATCCGATCCTTTAGCCAAGACAAGATTCTGAATCCTGAAACTATTCTCCATAAATCTGCGTTTAAATCTTAAAGTCGAATATTTTTTCCGCTGCTGCCAAATGCTGCCGACGGACCCCCTTGTCGAAATGAAGAAGTCCAGGATATGGAGGACTTTGTGTCCTTGCGGAGGCCATATTTTGGCCAATTCCCATCCGATCCTTTAGCCAAGACAAGATTCTGAATCCTGAAACTATTCTCCATAAATCTGCGTTTAAATCTTAAAGTCGAATATTTTTTCCGCTGCTGCCAAATGCTGCCGACGGACCCCCTTGCCGAAATGAAGAAGTCCAGGATATGGAGGACTTTGTGTCCTTGCGGAGGGCATATTTTGGCCAATTCCCATCCGATCCTTTAGCCAAGACAAGATTCTGAATCCTGAAACTATTCTCCATAAATCTGTGTTTAAATCATAAAAATGAATATTTTTTCCGCTGCTGCCAAATGCTGCCGACGGACCCCCTTGCCGAAATGAAGAAGTCCAGGATATGGAGGACTTTGTGTCCTTGCGGAGGCCATATTTTGGCCAATTCCCATCCGATCCTTTAGCCAAGACAAGATTCTGAATCCTGAAACTATTCTCCATAAATCTGTGTTTAAATCATAAAAATGAATATTTTTTCCGCTGCTGCCAAATGCTGCCGACGGACCCCCTCGCCGAAATGAAGAAGTCCAGGATATGGAGGACTTTGTGTCCTTGCGGAGGCCATATTTTGGCCAATTCCCATCCGATCCTTTAGCCAAGACAAGATTCTGAATCCTGAAACTATTCTCCATAAATCTGCGTTTAAATCTTAAAGTCGAATATTTTTTCCGCTGCTGCCAAATGCTGCCGACGGACCCCCTTGTCGAAATGAAGAAGTCCAGGATATGGAGGACTTTGTGTCCTTGCGGAGGCCATATTTTGGCCAATTCCCATCCGATCCTTTAGCCAAGACAAGATTCTGAATCCTGAAACTATTCTCCATAAATCTGCGTTTAAATCTTAAAGTCGAATATTTTTTTCCGCTGCTGCCAAATGCTGCCGACGGACCCCCTTGCCGAAATGAAGAAGTCCAGGATATGGAGCACTTTGTGTCCTTGCGGAGGGCATATTTTGGCCAATTCCCATCCGATCCTTTAGCCAAGACAAGATTCTGAATCCTGAAACTATTCTCCATAAATCTGTGTTTAAATCATAAAAATGAATATTTTTTCCGCTGCTGCCAAATGCTGCCGACGGACCCCCTTGCCGAAATGAAGAAGTCCAGGATATGGAGGACTTTGTGTCCTTGCGGAGGCCATATTTTGGCCAATTCCCATCCGATCCTTTAGCCAAGACAAGATTCTGAATCCTGAAACTATTCTCCATAAATCTGTGTTTAAATCATAAAAATGAATATTTTTTCCGCTGCTGCCAAATGCTGCCGACGGACCCCCTCGCCGAAATGAAGAAGTCCAGGATATGGAGGACTTTGTGTCCTTGCGGAGGGCATATTTTGGCCAATTCCCATCCGATCCTTTAGCCAAGACAAGATTCTGAATCCTGAAACTATTCTCCATAAATCTGCGTTTAAATCTTAAAGTCGAATATTTTTTCCGCTGCTGCCAAATGCTGCCGACGGACCCCCTTGCCGAAATGAAGAAGTCCAGGATATGGAGGACTTTGTGTCCTTGCGGAGGCCATATTTTGGCCAATTCCCATCCGATCCTTTAGCCAAGACAAGATTCTGAATCCTGAAACTATTCTCCATAAATCTGCGTTTAAATCTTAAAGTCGAATATTTTTTCCGCTGCTGCCATTTCCTGCCGACGGACCCCCTTGTCGAAATGAAGAAGTCCAGGATATGGAGGACTTTGTGTCCTTGCGGAGGCCATATTTTGGCCAATTCCCATCCGATCCTTTAGCCAAGACAAGATTCTGAATCCTGAAACTATTCTCCATAAATCTGCGTTTAAATCTTAAAGTCGAATATTTTTTCCGCTGCTGCCAAATGCTGCCGACGGACCCCCTTGCCGAAATGAAGAAGTCCAGGATATGGAGGACTTTGTGTCCTTGCGGAGGCCATATTTTGGCCAATTCCCATCCGATCCTTTAGCCAAGACAAGATTCTGAATCCTGAAACTATTCTCCATAAATCTGCGTTTAAATCTTAAAGTCGAATATTTTTTCCGCTGCTGCCAAATGCTGCCGACGGACCCCCTTGTCGAAATGAAGAAGTCCAGGATATGGAGGACTTTGTGTCCTTGCGGAGGCCATATTTTGGCCAATTCCCATCCGATCCTTTAGCCAAGACAAGATTCTGAAACCTGAAACTATTCTCCATAAATCTGCGTTTAAATCTTAAAGTCGAATATTTTTTCCGCTGCTGCCAAATGCTGCCGACGGACCCCCTTGCCGAAATGAAGAAGTCCAGGATATGGAGGACTTTGTGTCCTTGCGGAGGGCATATTTTGGCCAATTCCCATCCGATCCTTTAGCCAAGACAAGATTCTGAATCCTGAAACTATTCTCCATAAATCTGTGTTTAAATCATAAAAATGAATATTTTTTCCGCTGCTGCCAAATGCTGCCGACGGACCCCCTTGCCGAAATGAAGAAGTCCAGGATATGGAGGACTTTGTGTCCTTGCGGAGGCCATATTTTGGCCAATTCCCATCCGATCCTTTAGCCAAGACAAGATTCTGAATCCTGAAACTATTCTCCATAAATCTGCGTTTAAATCTTAAAGTCGAATATTTTTTCCGCTGCTGCCAAATGCTGCCGACAGACCCCCTTGTCGAAATGAAGAAGTCCAGGATATGGAGGACTTTGTGTCCTTGCGGAGGCCATATTTTGGCCAATTCCCATCCGATCCTTTAGCCAAGACAAGATTCTGAATCCTGAAACTATTCTCCATAAATCTGTGTTTAAATCATAAAAATGAATATTTTTTCCGCTGCTGCCAAATGCTGCCGACGGACCCCCTTGCCGAAATGAAGAAGTCCAGGATATGGAGGACTTTGTGTCCTTGCGGAGGCCATATTTTGGCCAATTCCCATCCGATCCTTTAGCCAAGACAAGATTCTGAATCCTGAAACTATTCTCCATAAATCTGTGTTTAAATCATAAAAATGAATATTTTTTCCGCTGCTGCCAAATGCTGCCGACGGACCCCCTTGCCGAAATGAAGAAGTCCAGGATATGGAGGACTTTGTGTCCTTGCGGAGGCCATATTTTGGCCAATTCCCATCCGATCCTTTAGCCAAGACAAGATTCTGAATCCTGAAACTATTCTCCATAAATCTGCGTTTAAATCTTAAAGTCGAATATTTTTTCCGCTGCTGCCAATTCCTGCCGACGGACCCCCTTGTCGAAATGAAGAAGTCCAGGATATGGAGGACTTTGTGTCCTTGCGGAGGCCATATTTTGGCCAATTCCCATCCGATCCTTTAGCCAAGACAAGATTCTGAATCCTGAAACTATTCTCCATAAATCTGCGTTTAAATCTTAAAGTCGAATATTTTTTCCGCTGCTGCCAATTCCTGCCGACGGACCCCCTTGTCGAAATGAAGAAGTCCAGGATATGGAGGACTTTGTATCCTTGCGGAGGCCATATTTTGGCCAATTCCCATCCGATCCTTTAGCCAAGACAAGATTCTGAATCCTGAAACTATTCTCCATAAATCTGTGTTTAAATCATAAAAATGAATATTTTTTCCGCTGCTGCCAATTCCTGCCGACGGACCCCCTTTTCGAAATGAAGAAGTCCAGGATATGGAGGACTTTGTGTCCTTGCGGAGGGCATATTTTGGCCAATTCCCATCCGATCCTTTAGCCAAGACAAGATTCTGAATCCTGAAACTATTCTCCATAAATCTGCGTTTAAATCTTAAAGTCGAATATTTTTTCCGCTGCTGCCAAATGCTGCCGACGGACCCCCTTGTCGAAATGAAGAAGTCCAGGATATGGAGGACTTTGTGTCCTTGCGGAGGCCATATTTTGGCCAATTCCCATCCGATCCTTTAGCCAAGACAAGATTCTGAATCCTGAAACTATTCTCCATAAATCTGTGTTTAAATCATAAAAATGAATATTTTTTCCGCTGCTGCCAATTCCTGCCGACGGACCCCCTTGTCGAAATGAAGAAGTCCAGGATATGGAGGACTTTGTGTCCTTGCGGAGGCCATATTTTGGCCAATTCCCATCCGATCCTTTAGCCAAGACAAGATTCTGAATCCTGAAACTATTCTCCATAAATCTGTGTTTAAATCATAAAAATGAATATTTTTTTCCGCTGCTGCCAAATGCTGCCGACGGACCCCCTTGCCGAAATGAAGAAGTCCAGGATATGGAGGACTTTGTGTCCTTGCGGAGGCCATATTTTGGCCAATTCCCATCCGATCCTTTAGCCAAGACAAGATTCTGAATCCTGAAACTATTCTCCATAAATCTGTGTTTAAATCATAAAAATGAATATTTTTTCCGCTGCTGCCAAATGCTGCCGACGGACCCCCTTGCCGAAATGAAGAAGTCCAGGATATGGAGGACTTTGTGTCCTTGCGGAGGCCATATTTTGGCCAATTCCCATCCGATCCTTTAGCCAAGACAAGATTCTGAATCCTGAAACTATTCTCCATAAATCTGCGTTTAAATCTTAAAGTCGAATATTTTTTCCGCTGCTGCCAATTCCTGCCGACGGACCCCCTTGTCGAAATGAAGAAGTCCAGGATATGGAGGACTTTGTGTCCTTGCGGAGGGCATATTTTGGCCAATTCCCATCCGATCCTTTAGCCAAGACAAGATTCTGAATCCTGAAACTATTCTCCATAAATCTGTGTTTAAATCATAAAAATGAATATTTTTTCCGCTGCTGCCAAATGCTGCCGACGGACCCCCTTGCCGAAATGAAGAAGTCCAGGATATGGAGGACTTTGTGTCCTTGCGGAGGCCATATTTTGGCCAATTCCCATCCGATCCTTTAGCCAAGACAAGATTCTGAATCCTGAAACTATTCTCCATAAATCTGCGTTTAAATCTTAAAGTCGAATATTTTTTCCGCTGCCGACGGACCCCCTTGCCGAAATGAAGAAGTCCAGGATATGGAGGACTTTGTGTCCTTGCGGAGGCCATATTTTGGCCAATTCCCATCCGATCCTTTAGCCAAGACAAGATTCTGAATCCTGAAACTATTCTCCATAAATCTGTGTTTAAATCATAAAAATGAATATTTTTTCCGCTGCTGCCAAATGCTGCCGACGGACCCCCTTGCCGAAATGAAGAAGTCCAGGATATGGAGGACTTTGTGTCCTTGCGGAGGCCATATTTTGGCCAATTCCCATCCGATCCTTTAGCCAAGACAAGATTCTGAATCCTGAAACTATTCTCCATAAATCTGCGTTTAAATCTTAAAGTCGAATATTTTTTCCGCTGCTGCCAAATGCTGCCGACGGACCCCCTTGCCGAAATGAAGAAGTCCAGGATATGGAGGACTTTTGTGTCCTTGCGGAGGCCATATTTTGGCCAATTCCCATCCGATCCTTTAGCCAAGACAAGATTCTGAATCCTGAAACTATTCTCCATAAATCTGCGTTTAAATCTTAAAATCGAATATTTTTTCCGCTGCTGCCAAATGCTGCCGACGGACCCCCTTGCCGAAATAAAGAAGTGTAGGATATGGAGGACTTTGTGTCCTTGCTGAGGCCATATTTTGGCCAATTCCCATCCGATCCTTTATACAAGACAAGATTCTGAATCCTGAAACTATTCTCCATAAATCTGCGTTTAAATCTTAAAATCGAATATTTTTTCCGTGGCTGCCAAATGCTGCCGACGGACCCCCTTGCCGAAATAAAGAAGTGTAGGATGTGGAGGACTTTGTGTCCTTGCAGAGGCCATATTTTGGCCAATTCCCATCCGATCCTTTAGCCAAGACAAGATTCTGAATCCTAAAACTATTCTCCATAAATCTGCGTTTAAATCTTAAAATCGAATATTTTTTCCGCTGCTGCCAAATGCTGCCGACGGACCCCCTTGCCGAAATGAAGAAGTCCAGGATATGGAGGACTTTGTGTCCTTGCGGAGGCCATATTTTGGCCAATTCCCATCCGATCCTTTAGCCAAGACAAGATTCTGAATCCTGAAACTATTCTCCATAAATCTGCGTTTAAATCTTAAAATCGAATATTTTTTCCGTGGCTGCCAAATGCTGCCGACGGACCCCCTTGCCGAAATGAAGAAGTCCAGGATATGGAGGACTTTGTGTCCTTGCGGAGGCCATATTTTGGCCAATTCCCATCCGATCCTTTATACAAGACAAGATTCTGAATCCTGAAACTATTCTCCATAAATCTGCGTTTAAATCTTAAAATCGAATATTTTTTCCGTGGCTGCCAAATGCTGCCGACGGACCCCCTTGCCGAAATGAAGAAGTCCAGGATATGGAGGACTTTCTGTCCTTGCTGAGGCCATATTTTGGCTAATTCCCATCCGATCCTTTAGCCAAGACAAGATTCTGAATCCTGAAACTATTCTCCATAAATCTGCGTTTAAATCTTAAAATCGAATATTTTTTCCGTGGCGCCAAATGCTGCCGACGACCCCCTTGCCGAAATGAAGAAGTCCAGGATGTGGAGGACTTTGTGTCCTTGCAGAGGCCATATTTTGGCCAATTCCCATCCGATCCTTTAGCCAAGACAAGATTCTGAATCCTGAAACTATTCTCCATAAATCTGTGTTTAAATCATAAAAATGAATATTTTTTCCGCTGCTGCCAAATGCTGCCGACGGACCCCCTTGCCGAAATGAAGAAGTCCAGGATATGGAGGACTTTGTGTCCTTGCGGAGGGCATATTTTGGCCAATTCCCATCCGATCCTTTAGCCAAGACAAGATTCTGAATCCTGAAACTATTCTCCATAAATCTGTGTTTAAATCATAAAAATGAATATTTTTTCCGCTGCTGCCAAATGCTGCCGACGGACCCCCTTGCCGAAATGAAGAAGTCCAGGATATGGAGGACTTTGTGTCCTTGCGGAGGCCATATTTTGGCCAATTCCCATCCGATCCTTTAGCCAAGACAAGATTCTGAATCCTGAAACTATTCTCCAAATCTGCGTTTAAATCTTAAAGTCGAATATTTTTTCCGCTGCTGCCAAATGCTGCCGACGGACCCCCTCGCCGAAATGAAGAAGTCCAGGATATGGAGGACTTTGTGTCCTTGCGGAGGGCATATTTTGGCCAATTCCCATCCGATCCTTTAGCCAAGACAAGATTCTGAATCCTGAAACTATTCTCCATAAATCTGTGTTTAAATCATAAAAATGAATATTTTTTCCGCTGCTGCCAAATGCTGCCGACGGACCCCCTTGCCGAAATGAAGAAGTCCAGGATATGGAGGACTTTGTGTCCTTGCGGAGGCCATATTTTGGCCAATTCCCATCCGATCCTTTAGCCAAGACAAGATTCTGAATCCTGAAACTATTCTCCATAAATCTGCGTTTAAATCTTAAAGTCGAATATTTTTTCCGCTGCTGCCAAATGCTGCCGACGGACCCCCTTGTCGAAATGAAGAAGTCCAGGATATGGAGGACTTTGTGTCCTTGCGGAGGCCATATTTTGGCCAATTCCCATCCGATCCTTTAGCCAAGACAAGATTCTGAATCCTGAAACTATGCTCCATAAATCTGTGTTTAAATCTTAAAGTCGAATATTTTTTCCGCTGCTGCCAAATGCTGCCGACGGACCCCCTTGCCGAAATGAAGAAGTCCAGGATATGGAGGACTTTGTGTCCTTGCGGAGGCCATATTTTGGCCAATTCCCATCCGATCCTTTAGCCAAGACAAGATTCTGAATCCTGAAACTATTCTCCATAAATCTGTGTTTAAATCATAAAAATGAATATTTTTTCCGCTGCTGCCAAATGCTGCCGACGGACCCCCTTGCCGAAATGAAGAAGTCCAGGATATGGAGGACTTTGTGTCCTTGCGGAGGCCATATTTTGGCCAATTCCCATCCGATCCTTTAGCCAAGACAAGATTCTGAATCCTGAAACTATTCTCCATAAATCTGCGTTTAAATCATAAAATTGAATATTTTTTCCGCTGCTGCCAAATGCTGCCGACCCCCTTGCCGAAATGAAGAAGTCCAGGATATGGAGGACTTTGTGTCCTTGCGGAGGGCATATTTTGGCCAATTCCCATCCGATCCTTTAGCCAAGACAAGATTCTGAATCCTGAAACTATTCTCCATAAATCTGCGTTTAAATCATAAAATCGAATATTTTTTCCGTGGCTGCCAAATGCTGCCGACGGACCCTCTTGCCGAAATGAAGAAGTCCAGGATATGGAGGACTTTGTGTCCTTGCGGAGGGCATATTTTGGCCAATTCCCATCCGATCCTTTAGCCAAGACAAGATTCTGAATCCTGGAACTATTCTCCATAAATCTGCGTTTAAATCTTCAAATCGAATATTTTTTCCGTGGCTGCCAAATGCTGCCGACGGACCCCCTTGCCGAAGTGAAGAAGTCCAGGATATGGAGGACTTTGTGTCCTTGCGGAGGCCATATTTTGGCCAATTCCCATCCGATCCTTTAGCCAAGACAAGATTCTGAATCCTGAAACTATTCTCCATAAATCTGCGTTTAAATCTTAAAATCGGAAATTTTTCCGGCGGCTGCCAAATTTTGCCGACGGACCCTCTTGCCGCAATAAAGAAGTGTAGGATATAAGGGACTTTGTGTCCTTGCGGAGGCTATGTTTCGGCCAATTCCCATCCGATCCTTTAGCCAAGACAAGATTCTGAATCCTTAAACTATTCTCCATAAATCTGCGTTTAAATCTTCAAATCGAATATTTTTTCCGTGGCTGCCCAAATGCTGCCGACGGACCCCCTTGCCGAAATAAAGAAGTGTAGGATATGGAGGACTTTGTGTCCTTGCTGAGGCCATATTTTGGCCAATTCCCATCCGATCCTTTAGCCAAGACAAGATTCTGAATCCTGAAACTATTCTCCATAAATCTGCGTTTAAATCTTAAAATCGAATATTTTTTCCGCTGCTGCCAAATGCTGCCGACGGACCCCCTTGCCGAAATAAAGAAGTGTAGGATATGGAGGACTTTGTGTCCTTGCTGAGGCCATATTTTGGCTAATTCCCATCCGATCCTTTAGCCAAGACAAGATTCTGAATCCTGAAACTATTCTCCATAAATCTGCGTTTAAATCTTAAAATCGAATATTTTTTCCGCTGCTGCCAAATGCTGCCGACGGACCCTCTTGCCGAAATAAAGAAGTGTAGGATATGGAGGACTTTGTGTCCTTGCTGAGGCCATATTTTGGCCAATTCCCATCCGATCCTTTATACAAGACAAGATTCTGAATCCTGAAACTATTCTCCATAAATCTGCGTTTAAATCTTAAAATCGAATATTTTTTCCGTGGCTGCCAAATGCTGCCGACGGACCCCCTTGCCGAAATAAAGAAGTGTAGGATGTGGAGGACTTTGTGTCCTTGCAGAGGCCATATTTTGGCCAATTCCCATCCGATCCTTTAGCCAAGACAAGATTCTGAATCCTAAAACTATTCTCCATAAATCTGCGTTTAAATCTTAAAATCGAATATTTTGTCCGCTGCTGCCAAATGCTGCCGACGGACCCCCTTGCCGAAATGAAGAAGTCCAGGATATGGAGGACTTTGTGTCCTTGCGGAGGCCATATTTTGGCCAATTCCCATCCGATCCTTTAGCCAAGACAAGATTCTGAATCCTGAAACTATTCTCCATAAATCTGCGTTTAAATCTTAAAATCGAATATTTTTTTCCGTGGCTGCCAAATGCTGCCGACGGACCCCCTTGCCGAAATGAAGAAGTCCAGGATATGGAGGACTTTCTGTCCTTGCTGAGGCCATATTTTGGCTAATTCCCATCCGATCCTTTAGCCAAGACAAGATTCTGAATCCTGAAACTATTCTCCATAAATCTGCGTTTAAATCTTAAAATCGAATATTTTTTCCGTGGCGCCAAATGCTGCCGACGGACCCCCTTGCCGAAATGAAGAAGTCCAGGATGTGGAGGACTTTGTGTCCTTGCAGAGGCCATATTTTGGCCAATTCCCATCCGATCCTTTAGCCAAGACAAGATTCTGAATCCTTAAACTATTCTCCATAAATCTGCGTTGAAATCTGCTGCAAAACTTTTCTGATGGATTCCTCCTCCCCCCCAATCATGACATAACGGGTACAATTGCTCTCAAGATAGTAGGAGTGAATAATTAGTAGCTGAATAATGCATGAAAAAACTATTTTAACATTGTTTTCCTCAGTCACACCCTAATAATCGGCTTGTTATTTATAAACGTCCGACTTTCAGTCCCGTTTTAATATAAAGTGAGCACTATTATTATTTTGAGATGCTGAAAACTGCTGAAAGATGCTGAAAACTGTCAGACAAAACCTCTAAAATTTTTAAATTAAGAAGAGGCAAAGGGAAAAGTATCAATTTTTGCTAAAGAGTATTCATAGGAAAAATACCGGAACAAAATGAAAACCTAAAATGTATACAAGGAAAAATGTTAATACATTGAAAAGTTATTGTGCAAATGCACTTATTATTTTGAGAGCAGCTGTACCTAAAACATACATATCTAAAAATAGAAGCACGCTTGCTGCGATCACTTTTTATTGTTTTATTTGTCTTTTTCTCCACATACATTCTTTTTGTGGTATATGTATATACCACACAAATTTTTATTCCCATATATAGCCATTGAGTGTGCTCTCAAGGGTTCCAAAAAAAGCTCTTTATTATGACTCCCTTTCTGTCTCGCTCTCTTAGAAGAGAGAAAAATCCCTTCTTAGTTGGCGCTCTCTCTCTTCAATTACAAGAGTTCGATCTCTGATGCACTCAAGGTTCCAGAAATAGGCTCTTTTTAAGGCCTCTTCATTTCAAACTCGATCTTAAAAGAGAGAAAATCCCTTATTTGAAAGTGCTCATTCTGCGCAACTTTAACTGAGCCATTTCAGTTCCCATTTTCATCTCGACGTGTGCGCAAGTGTGTTTCCAAGCGGCTTCCGAATAGTTGATAAAATAAAAAGTGTGTTTCAGTGCAAAAGTGAATCAATTATTGAACTGAAAACTTGCAAATCCAGCATTGAACAGAGTAAAGTTATTTCTTTGTATGTGTTTATTGAGGCCAATGACCAAAGTGTGCCTAGCTAGTATATAACGCGGCGGGCTCGCGTGTTCGTTTGTGTGAGAGAGAATGGGACAAAAAACTGCAATAACTTAAATTGACGAAAATGCTTGTGCGATTGCACTTTTAATGGCATTATTTTTTTTAAATACCATTGGAAAAACCATTTACTGTAAGTTTGTAAATATTTTTCTCTAAAGTTACCAAACTTTTAGTACCATATTTTTGGTTTTTTTTTTTTACTTGTCTGTGTTTATTTCAAAACACTAAAAATTTCAAAAATTTCTTTATTTTTCTTTGTTAACTAAGTAAATTTTTAAAGAATAAGTCAAGAGGTATAAATTCAAGTTTCGTAAGATAATGAGTTTATATTTTAAAAACATTCTTTTAATTTCAGACATACATAGAATTCAGATGGAAATTGAATTATTTGATGAAAGAACGTTTATCAGTACGACTTGGAAATTTGTAAACATTTATGTATATCAACTTATAAATACTAAGTGAAAGTTGTTGGTAAGTGGAACGATTTTTATTATTATTATAACTTGCTTTATACATATATGCATGTTATGTAATTGGATAACATTGGGTAAATCCAGGAAACTGAGGATTCGGGTCCTTGCAAAAGCCATATTTCGGCCAAGTCCTGTCCGATCCTTTAGCCAAGACATGATTCTGAATCCTGAAACTATTTTCCATAAAGCTGTGTTTAAATCTCAAGGTCGAAAATTTTTTCCGCGGCTGCCAAATGCTGTCGACGGGACCCTCTTGCCGAAATGAAGAAGGTCATAAATTTTTTCCGCAATTATGCGCGTTTAAAGTCGCTGCCAAATGTAAACAAAGGCTTGAAAAATGTAAACAAAGGTAACACATATTTATTTTAAATAAATATTAATAAATATTTAATCAATAAATTAATTTTTTAAGTTAAAATTCAGTTAAGCAATAATTCCTTATTAATAATAGGCAAGTTGTTCACGAACGTTTTTCTGTCGCGCGTTGTGTACTCTTTTATGTACATGATTTTGTCGTATTGACAGGGCTTTGATATTTAACCATTTAAATCGCGTATTTGTTGTTAAAAGATGAAACAAAATTGCAATACGGTTCGGGCGTCGGTTTGAATTTTCGCGAGTGCTATTGTGCGGGGGCTGGTGCGGGGTAGGGAGAGTCACCGCTCGCAGCTCCCGGCGCACATATGTATGTACCTGCTAGAGCTACATATGTATATGCTCTTTAGGTATGTACAAGCTTAAGTATATAATCGGTTTTTTGTACAGTTAGGTATGCTGAAAAAATTATAAGTGGTTTTGCTTTTGAATTGGAAGGTGGGGTGAAATGCGGTGGCATGTTTATAATAAATATATATGTACAATCATACTATAATAACAGTCCATTTGTTTAAATTATATCAAAATATGTATGTACAATATAAATTAATATAATACAAACAAAAATACTTGATAACTAAAGCTACTAACTTCGATTGCCATTTACTGATTAGTTATTCTATTTATTTTCATTACAGGTACATACATATTTCTTAAAAACTTGAATTGAATATGAATAAATAGAAAAAGAATAAATAATGCATAGAGAAAAGGAAACAAAGAGACAGATGTTGTTATATACTTGAGATGGTAAGTCAAAATTTTTGTACAGTTACAAGCTCTTCTTTTCCTGATTGGCTCTCCCGACAAAGCAGAAAAGGGGAGAAGTTTTTTTTAAACATTTTTGCTCTCATTAGTTCGCTCTCTTATTGGACTTCTTCAATTTGTAGGAAAAGGGGAGCTTGTTAGCAATTAATGCAAACATACAAAGCATTTTAATTGATTAAATATATATTCAATTAAATATATGTTGTTTATTAATATATATTTTATAAACTATTTATATACTAACTATATTTTGCAAATCAATTTATAATCATTTTAGATAATTGCCTTTGATTATATTAAAACCTGTCTCCATCGCTTTAATATTTAACTATTTCAATCTACATAAATTCCTTTTGTTGTGATTCCAATTGTTCAAATCAAATACTTCTTTCGAATGGCGCGCGCTTCCCACCCCCATTTTTCCCTGTCTAGCGCAAAGTAACGGGATCTGTTATGTGCTAACAAAGTTATTGGTTTTTTTGCAAGTACAGTTGCAAGAAAATTCTTTGATCGTCAGACGTGGCAACAAACGGGGAGAAGTTTGTTTACATATTCACGCTTATTAGTTTGTTGTTGTTGTTTCCCTATTTTGAAATCGGCTGGCAAAATACGAGCAAGTTAAGGTTGCATATTTAATATAATATTTTTTAGTAGGGTACATGTTAATTTAATAATATAAAAATATGAAAAAGAATATAAAAAATATTTTTCTTATTGGAATTTAAAATTTTTGTATTTTCTCATTGTAAATTTTAATTTTTGAATATACTAATTTTTGAATTTTTATATTTTAAATCAAATGCTATACATCCGTGGCATCTCTATCAATTTTTGCGAGTGAGAGTAGGCGCTGGGTTGTTAGCGAGTGGGGGGGAGGGTGTGGGGGGAGTCCGCCCAACAAATTCTGCCTTTTCAAAGAAAAGTAGCGGGATTTGTTACCTCTTGCAATAAGTGTGCGTTTTTTCCGCCAATTACATTTAGCTAGTTTGTTTGTTCCTTGTTCCGATTGGCTGACTTGAATTGGTGAATGGGGGTTGTTTTCTATTGATCGGGATTCTTGTGAGTTACATCAAAGTATTGGATAGATTGACTTTAAGTTGCTCTTAAAATATAGAAACTTAAAGCATGTTCCCATCAGCTTTCGTTGATTATTTTTGGTGAAATTGATTTTTGCATTTCTTAATTAACTTTCGTTCCTGCGAATTTTGCAAACTACTAAGATGCGAATTAGTCGAGCTCGATGTTATCTGAAGCCTGAAACTATTATCCATACATTTGCGTTTAAATCTCATGGTCGAAAATTTTTTCCGTGGCTGCCAAATTCTTCCGACGGGACCCCCTTGCCGCAATAAAGAAGTGTAGGATATAAGGGACTTTGTGTCCTTGCGGAGGCTATGTTTCGGCCAATTCCCATCCGATCCTTTAGCCAAACTATTCTCCATAAATCTGCGTTTAAATCTTAAAATCGAATATTTTTTCCGTGGCTGCCAAATGCTGCCGACGGACCCCCCTTGCCGAAATAAAGAAGTACAGGATATGGAGGACTTTGTGACCTTGCTGAGGCCATATTTTGGCCAATTCCCATCCGATCCTTTAGCCAAGACAAGATTCTGAATCCTGAAACTATTCTCCATAAATCTGCGTTTAAATCTTAAAATCGAATATTTTTTCCGTGGCTGCCAAATGCTGCCGACGGACCCCCTTGCCGAAATAAAGAAGTCCAGGATATGGAGGACTTTGTGTCCTTGCTGAGGCCATATTTTGGCCAATTCCCATCCGATCCTTTAGCCAAGACAAGATTCTGAATCTATTTTGAACTATTCTCCATAAATCTGCGTTTAAATCTCATGTTCGAAAATTTTTTCCGCGGCTGCCAAATTCTGCCGACGGGGACCCCCTTGCCGCAATAAAGAAGTGTAGGATATAAGGGACTTTGTGTCCTTCCGAAGGCTATGTTTCGGCCAATTCCCATCCGATCCTTTAGCCAAGACAAGATTCTGAATCCTTAAACTATTCTCCATAAATCTGCGTTTAAATCTTAAAATCGGAAATTTTTCCGGCGGCTGCCAAATTTTGCCGACGGACCCTCTTGCCGCAATAAAGAAGTGTAGGATATAAGGGACTTTGTGTCCTTGCGGAGGCTATGTTTCGGCCAATTCCCATCCGATCCTTTAGCCAAGACAAGATTCTGAATCCTTAAACTATTCTCCATAAATCTGCGTTTAAATCTTCAAATCGAATATTTTTTCCGTGGCTGCCAAATGCTGCCGACGGACCCCCTTGCCGAAGTGAAGAAGTCCAGGATATGGAGGACTTTGTGTCCTTGCGGAGGCCATATTTTGGCAAATTCCCATCCGATCCTTTAGCCAAGACAAGATTCTGAATCCTTAAACTATTCTCCATAAATCTGCGTTTAAATCTTCAAATCGAATATTTTTTCCGTGGCTGCCAAATGCTGCCGACGGACCCCCTTGCCGAAGTGAAGAAGTCCAGGATATGGAGGACTTTGTGTCCTTGCGGAGGCCATATTTTGGCAAATTCCCATCCGATCCTTTAGCCAAGACAAGATTCTGAATCCTGAAACTATTCTCCATAAATCTGCGTTTAAATCTTAAAATCGAATATTTTTTCCGTGGCTGCCAAATGCTGCCGACGGACCCCCTTGCCGAAATGAAGAAGTCCAGGATATGGAGGACTTTGTGTCCTTGCGGAGGCCATATTTTGGCCAATTCCCATCCGATCCTTTAGCCAAGACAAGATTCTGAATCCTGAAACTATTCTCCATAAATCTGCGTTTAAATCTTAAAATCGAATATTTTTTCCGTGGCTGCCAAATGCTGCCGACGGACCCCCTTGCCGAAATGAAGAAGTCCAGGATATGGAGGACTTTGTGTCCTTGCGGAGGCCATATTTTGGCTAATTCCCATCCGATCCTTTAGCCAAGACAAGATTCTGAATCCTGAAACTATTCTCCATAAATCTGCGTTTAAATCTTAAAATCGAATATTTTTTCCGCTGCTGCCAAATGCTGCCGACGGACCCCCTTGCCGAAATAAAGAAGTGTAGGATATGGAGGACTTTGTGTCCTTGCTGAGGCCATATTTTGGCTAATTCCCATCCGATCCTTTAGCCAAGACAAGATTCTGAATCCTGAAACTATTCTCCATAAATCTGCGTTTAAATCTTAAAATCGAATATTTTTTCCGCTGCTGCCAAATGCTGCCGACGGACCCCCTTGCCGAAATAAAGAAGTGTAGGATATGGAGGACTTTGTGTCCTTGCTGAGGCCATATTTTGGCCAATTCCCATCCGATCCTTTATACAAGACAAGATTCTGAATCCTGAAACTATTCTCCATAAATCTGCGTTTAAATCTTAAAATCGAATATTTTTTCCGCTGCTGCCAAATGCTGCCGACGGACCCCCTTGCCGAAATAAAGAAGTGTAGGATATGGAGGACTTTGTGTCCTTGCTGAGGCCATATTTTGGCCAATTCCCATCCGATCCTTTAGCCAAGACAAGATTCTGAATCCTGGAACTATTCTCCATAAATCTGCGTTTAAATCTTCAAATCGAATATTTTTTCCGTGGCTGCCAAATGCTGCCGACGGACCCCCTTGCCGAAGTGAAGAAGTCCAGGATATGGAGGACTTTGTGTCCTTGCGGAGGCCATATTTTAGCCAATTCCCATCCGATCCTTTAGCCAAGACAAGATTCTGAATCCTGGAACTATTCTCCATAAATCTGCGTTTAAATCTTCAAATCGAATATTTTTTCCGTGGCTGCCAAATGCTGCCGACGGACCCCCTTGCCGAAGTGAAGAAGTCCAGTATATGGAGGACTTTGTGTCCTTGCGGAGGCCATATTTTGGCAAATTCCCATCCGATCCTTTAGCCAAGACAAGATTCTGAATCCTGAAACTATTCTCCATAAATCTGCGTTTAAATCTTAAAATCGAATATTTTTTCCGTGGCTGCCAAATGCTGCCGACGGGGACCCCCTTGCCGAAATGAAGAAGTCCAGGATATGGAGGACTTTGTGTCCTTGCGGAGGCCATATTTTGGCCAATTCCCATCCGATCCTTTAGCCAAGACAAGATTCTGAATCCTGAAACTATTCTCCATAAATCTGCGTTTAAATCTTAAAATCGAATATTTTTTCCGTGGCTGCCAAATGCTGCCGACGGACCCCCTTGCCGAAATGAAGAAGTCCAGGATATGGAGGACTTTGTGTCCTTGCGGAGGCCATATTTTGGCTAATTCCCATCCGATCCTTTAGCCAAGACAAGATTCTGAATCCTGAAACTATTCTCCATAAATCTGCGTTTAAATCTTAAAATCGAATATTTTTTCCGCTGCTGCCAAATGCTGCCGACGGACCCCCTTGCCGAAATAAAGAAGTGTAGGATATGGAGGACTTTGTGTCCTTGCTGAGGCCATATTTTGGCCAATTCCCATCCGATCCTTTATACAAGACAAGATTCTGAATCCTGAAACTATTCTCCATAAATCTGCGTTTAAATCTTAAAATCGAATATTTTTTCCGTGGCTGCCAAATGCTGCCGACGGACCCTCTTGCCGAAATGAAGAAGTCCAGGATATGGAGGACTTTGTGTCCTTGCGGAGGCCATATTTTGGCCAATTCCCATCCGATCCTTTAGCCAAGACAAGATTCTGAATCCTGAAACTATTCTCCATAAATCTGCGTTTAAATCTTCAAATCGAATATTTTTTCCGTGGCTGCCAAATGCTGCCGACGGACCCCCTTGCCGAAGTGAAGAAGTCCAGGATATGGAGGACTTTGTGTCCTTGCGGAGGCCATATTTTAGCCAATTCCCATCCGATCCTTTAGCCAAGACAAGATTCTGAATCCTGGAACTATTCTCCATAAATCTGCGTTTAAATCTTCAAATCGAATATTTTTTCCGTGGCTGCCAAATGCTGCCGACGGACCCCCTTGCCGAAGTGAAGAAGTCCAGTATATGGAGGACTTTGTGTCCTTGCGGAGGCCATATTTTGGCAAATTCCCATCCGATCCTTTAGCCAAGACAAGATTCTGAATCCTGAAACTATTCTCCATAAATCTGCGTTTAAATCTTAAAATCGAATATTTTTTCCGTGGCTGCCAAATGCTGCCGACGGGGACCCCCTTGCCGAAATGAAGAAGTCCAGGATATGGAGGACTTTGTGTCCTTGCGGAGGCCATATTTTGGCCAATTCCCATCCGATCCTTTAGCCAAGACAAGATTCTGAATCCTGAAACTATTCTCCATAAATCTGCGTTTAAATCTTAAAATCGAATATTTTTTCCGTGGCTGCCAAATGCTGCCGACGGACCCCCTTGCCGAAATGAAGAAGTCCAGGATATGGAGGACTTTGTGTCCTTGCGGAGGCCATATTTTGGCTAATTCCCATCCGATCCTTTAGCCAAGACAAGATTCTGAATCCTGAAACTATTCTCCATAAATCTGCGTTTAAATCTTAAAATCGAATATTTTTTCCGCTGCTGCCAAATGCTGCCGACGGACCCCCTTGCCGAAATAAAGAAGTGTAGGATATGGAGGACTTTGTGTCCTTGCTGAGGCCATATTTTGGCTAATTCCCATCCGATCCTTTAGCCAAGACAAGATTCTGAATCCTGAAACTATTCTCCATAAATCTGCGTTTAAATCTTAAAATCGAATATTTTTTCCGCTGCTGCCAAATGCTGCCGACGGACCCCCTTGCCGAAATAAAGAAGTGTAGGATATGGAGGACTTTGTGTCCTTGCTGAGGCCATATTTTGGCCAATTCCCATCCGATCCTTTATACAAGACAAGATTCTGAATCCTGAAACTATTCTCCATAAATCTGCGTTTAAATCTTAAAATCGAATTTTTTTTCCGTGGCTGCCAAATGCTGCCGACGGACCCTCTTGCCGAAATGAAGAAGTCCAGGATATGGAGGACTTTGTGTCCTTGCGGAGGCCATATTTTGGCCAATTCCCATCCGATCCTTTAGCCAAGACAAGATTCTGAATCCTGGAACTATTCTCCATAAATCTGCGTTTAAATCTTCAAATCGAATATTTTTTCCGTGGCTGCCAAATGCTGCCGACGGACCCCCTTGCCGAAGTGAAGAAGTCCAGGATATGGAGGACTTTGTGTCCTTGCGGAGGCCATATTTTGGCCAATTCCCATCCGATCCTTTAGCCAAGACAAGATTCTGAATCCTGAAACTATTCTCCATAAATCTGCGTTTAAATCTTAAAATCGGAAATTTTTCCGGCGGCTGCCAAATTTTGCCGACGGACCCTCTTGCCGCAATAAAGAAGTGTAGGATATAAGGGACTTTGTGTCCTTGCGGAGGCCATATTTTGGCCAATTCCCATCCGATCCTTTAGCCAAGACAAGATTCTGAATCCTGAAACTATTCTCCATAAATCTGCGTTTAAATCCTAAAGTCGAATATTTTTTCCGCTGCTGCCAATTCCTGCCGACGGACCCCCTTGTCGAAATGAAGAAGTCCAGGATATGGAGGACTTTGTGTCCTTGCGGAGGGCATATTTTGGCCAATTCCCATCCGATCCTTTAGCCAAGACAAGATTCTGAATCCTGAAACTATTCTCCATAAATCTGCGTTTAAATCTTAAAGTCGAATATTTTTTCCGCTGCTGCCAAATGCTGCCGACGGACCCCCTTGTCGAAATGAAGAAGTCCAGGATATGGAGGACTTTGTGTCCTTGCGGAGGCCATATTTTGGCCAATTCCCATCCGATCCTTTAGCCAAGACAAGATTCTGAATCCTGAAACTATTCTCCATAAATCTGCGTTTAAATCTTAAAGTCGAATATTTTTTCCGCTGCTGCCAATTCCTGCCGACGGACCCCCTTTTCGAAATGAAGAAGTCCAGGATATGGAGGACTTTGTGTCCTTGCGGAGGGCATATTTTGGCCAATTCCCATCCGATCCTTTAGCCAAGACAAGATTCTGAATCCTGAAACTATTCTCCATAAATCTGCGTTTAAATCTTAAAGTCGAATATTTTTTCCGCTGCTGCCAAATGCTGCCGACGGACCCCCTTGTCGAAATGAAGAAGTCCAGGATATGGAGGACTTTGTGTCCTTGCGGAGGCCATATTTTGGCCAATTCCCATCCGATCCTTTAGCCAAGACAAGATTCTGAATCCTGAAACTATTCTCCATAAATCTGCGTTTAAATCTTAAAGTCGAATATTTTTTCCGCTGCTGCCAATTCCTGCCGACGGACCCCCTTTTCGAAATGAAGAAGTCCAGGATATGGAGGACTTTGTGTCCTTGCGGAGGGCATATTTTGGCCAATTCCCATCCGATCCTTTAGCCAAGACAAGATTCTGAATCCTGAAACTATTCTCCATAAATCTGCGTTTAAATCTTAAAGTCGAATATTTTTTCCGCTGCTGCCAAATGCTGCCGACGGACCCCCTTGTCGAAATGAAGAAGTCCAGGATATGGAGGACTTTGTGTCCTTGCGGAGGCCATATTTTGGCCAATTCCCATTCGATCCTTTAGCCAAGACAAGATTCTGAATCCTGAAACTATTCTCCATAAATCTGCGTTTAAATCTTAAAGTCGAATATTTTTTCCGCTGCTGCCAAATGCTGCCGACGGACCCCCTTGCCGAAATGAAGAAGTCCAGGATATGGAGGACTTTGTGTCCTTGCGGAGGCCATATTTTGGCCAATTCCCATCCGATCCTTTAGCCAAGACAAGATTCTGAATCCTGAAACTATTCTCCATAAATCTGCGTTTAAATCTTAAAGTCGAATATTTTTTCCGCTGCTGCCAAATGCTGCCGACGGACCCCCTTGCCGAAATGAAGAAGTCCAGGATATGGAGGACTTTGTGTCCTTGCGGAGGGCATATTTTGGCCAATTCCCATCCGATCCTTTAGCCAAGACAAGATTCTGAATCCTGAAACTATTCTCCATAAATCTGTGTTTAAATCATAAAAATGAATATTTTTTCCGCTGCTGCCAAATGCTGCCGACGGACCCCCTTGCCGAAATGAAGAAGTCCAGGATATGGAGGACTTTGTGTCCTTGCGGAGGCCATATTTTGGCCAATTCCCATCCGATCCTTTAGCCAAGACAAGATTCTGAATCCTGAAACTATTCTCCATAAATCTGCGTTTAAATCTTAAAGTCGAATATTTTTTCCGCTGCTGCCAAATGCTGCCGACGGACCCCCTTGCCGAAATGAAGAAGTCCAGGATATGGAGGACTTTGTGTCCTTGCGGAGGCCATATTTTGGCCAATTCCCATCCGATCCTTTAGCCAAGACAAGATTCTGAATCCTGAAACTATTCTCCATAAATCTGCGTTTAAATCTTAAAGTCGAATATTTTTTCCGCTGCTGCCAAATGCTGCCGACGGACCCCCTTGCCGAAATGAAGAAGTCCAGGATATGGAGGACTTTGTGTCCTTGCGGAGGGCATATTTTGGCCAATTCCCATCCGATCCTTTAGCCAAGACAAGATTCTGAATCCTGAAACTATTCTCCATAAATCTGTGTTTAAATCATAAAAATGAATATTTTTTCCGCTGCTGCCAAATGCTGCCGACGGACCCCCTTGCCGAAATGAAGAAGTCCAGGATATGGAGGACTTTGTGTCCTTGCGGAGGCCATATTTTGGCCAATTCCCATCCGATCCTTTAGCCAAGACAAGATTCTGAATCCTGAAACTATTTTCTTCATAAATCTGCGTTTAAATCTTAAAGTCGAATATTTTTTCCGCTGCTGCCAAATGCTGCCGACGGACCCCCTTGTCGAAATGAAGAAGTCCAGGATATGGAGGACTTTGTGTCCTTGCGGAGGCCATATTTTGGCCAATTCCCATCCGATCCTTTAGCCAAGACAAGATTCTGAATCCTGAAACTATTCTCCATAAATCTGCGTTTAAATCTTAAAGTCGAATATTTTTTCCGCTGCTGCCAAATGCTGCCGACGGACCCCCTTGCCGAAATGAAGAAGTCCAGGATATGGAGGACTTTGTGTCCTTGCGGAGGCCATATTTTGGCCAATTCCCATCCGATCCTTTAGCCAAGACAAGATTCTGAATCCTGAAACTATTCTCCATAAATCTGCGTTTAAATCTTAAAGTCGAATATTTTTTCCGCTGCTGCCAAATGCTGCCGACGGACCCCCTTGCCGAAATGAAGAAGTCCAGGATATGGAGGACTTTGTGTCCTTGCGGAGGGCATATTTTGGCCAATTCCCATCCGATCCTTTAGCCAAGACAAGATTCTGAATCCTGAAACTATTCTCCATAAATCTGTGTTTAAATCATAAAAATGAATATTTTTTCCGCTGCTGCCAAATGCTGCCGACGGACCCCCTTGCCGAAATGAAGAAGTCCAGGATATGGAGGACTTTGTGTCCTTGCGGAGGCCATATTTTGGCCAATTCCCATCCGATCCTTTAGCCAAGACAAGATTCTGAATCCTGAAACTATTCTCCATAAATCTGCGTTTAAATCTTAAAGTCGAATATTTTTTCCGCTGCTGCCAAATGCTGCCGACGGACCCCCTTGCCGAAATGAAGAAGTCCAGGATATGGAGGACTTTGTGTCCTTGCGGAGGGCATATTTTGGCCAATTCCCATCCGATCCTTTAGCCAAGACAAGATTCTGAATCCTGAAACTATTCTCCATAAATCTGTGTTTAAATCATAAAAATGAATATTTTTTCCGCTGCTGCCAAATGCTGCCGACGGACCCCCTTGCCGAAATGAAGAAGTCCAGGATATGGAGGACTTTGTGTCCTTGCGGAGGCCATATTTTGGCCAATTCCCATCCGATCCTTTAGCCAAGACAAGATTCTGAATCCTGAAACTATTTTCTTCATAAATCTGCGTTTAAATCTTAAAGTCGAATATTTTTTCCGCTGCTGCCAAATGCTGCCGACGGACCCCCTTGTCGAAATGAAGAAGTCCAGGATATGGAGGACTTTGTGTCCTTGCGGAGGCCATATTTTGGCCAATTCCCATCCGATCCTTTAGCCAAGACAAGATTCTGAATCCTGAAACTATTCTCCATAAATCTGCGTTTAAATCTTAAAGTCGAATATTTTTTCCGCTGCTGCCAAATGCTGCCGACGGACCCCCTTGCCGAAATGAAGAAGTCCAGGATATGGAGGACTTTGTGTCCTTGCGGAGGCCATATTTTGGCCAATTCCCATCCGATCCTTTAGCCAAGACAAGATTCTGAATCCTGAAACTATTCTCCATAAATCTGCGTTTAAATCTTAAAGTCGAATATTTTTTTCCGCTGCTGCCAAATGCTGCCGACGGACCCCCTTGCCGAAATGAAGAAGTCCAGGATATGGAGGACTTTGTGTCCTTGCGGAGGGCATATTTTGGCCAATTCCCATCCGATCCTTTAGCCAAGACAAGATTCTGAATCCTGAAACTATTCTCCATAAATCTGTGTTTAAATCATAAAAATGAATATTTTTTCCGTGGCTGCCAAATGCTGCCGACGGACCCCCTTGCCGAAATGAAGAAGTCCAGGATATGGAGGACTTTGTGTCCTTGCGGAGGCCATATTTTGGCCAATTCCCATCCGATCCTTTAGCCAAGACAAGATTCTGAATCCTGAAACTATTCTCCATAAATCTGCGTTTAAATCTTAAAGTCGAATATTTTTTCCGCTGCTGCCAAATGCTGCCGACGGACCCCCTTGCCGAAATGAAGAAGTCCAGGATATGGAGGACTTTGTGTCCTTGCGGAGGGCATATTTTGGCCAATTCCCATCCGATCCTTTAGCCAAGACAAGATTCTGAATCCTGAAACTATTCTCCATAAATCTGTGTTTAAATCATAAAAATGAATATTTTTTCCGTGGCTGCCAAATGCTGCCGACGGACCCCCTTGCCGAAATGAAGAAGTCCAGGATATGGAGGACTTTGTGTCCTTGCGGAGGCCATATTTTGGCCAATTCCCATCCGATCCTTTAGCCAAGACAAGATTCTGAATCCTGAAACTATTCTCCATAAATCTGCGTTTAAATCTTAAAGTCGAATATTTTTTCCGCTGCTGCCAAATGCTGCCGACGGACCCCCTTGCCGAAATGAAGAAGTCCAGGATATGGAGGACTTTGTGTCCTTGCGGAGGGCATATTTTGGCCAATTCCCATCCGATCCTTTAGCCAAGACAAGATTCTGAATCCTGAAACTATTCTCCATAAATCTGCGTTTAAATCTTAAAGTCGAATATTTTTTTCCGCTGCTGCCAAATGCTGCCGACGGACCCCCTTGCCGAAATGAAGAAGTCCAGGATATGGAGGACTTTGTGTCCTTGCGGAGGCCATATTTTGGCCAATTCCCATCCGATCCTTTAGCCAAGACAAGATTCTGAATCCTGAAACTATTCTCCATAAATCTGCGTTTAAATCTTAAAGTCGAATATTTTTTCCGCTGCTGCCAAATGCTGCCGACGGACCCCCTTGCCGAAATGAAGAAGTCCAGGATATGGAGGACTTTGTGTCCTTGCGGAGGGCATATTTTGGCCAATTCCCATCCGATCCTTTAGCCAAGACAAGATTCTGAATCCTGAAACTATTCTCCATAAATCTGCGTTTAAATCTTAAAGTCGAATATTTTTTCCGCTGCTGCCAAATGCTGCCGACGGACCCCCTTGCCGAAATGAAGAAGTCCAGGATATGGAGGACTTTGTGTCCTTGCGGAGGCCATATTTTGGCCAATTCCCATCCGATCCTTTAGCCAAGACAAGATTCTGAATCCTGAAACTATTCTCCATAAATCTGCGTTTAAATCTTAAAATCGAATATTTTTTCCGTGGCTGCCAAATGCTGCCGACGGACCCCCTTGCCGAAATGAAGAAGTCCAGGATATGGAAGACTTTGTGTCCTTGCGGAGGCCATATTTTGGCCAATTCCCATCCGATCCTTTAGCCAAGACAAGATTCTGAATCCTGAAACTATTCTCCATAAATCTGCGTTTAAATCTTAAAATCGAATATTTTTTCCGTGGCTGCCAAATGCTGCCGACGGACCCCCTTGCCGAAATGAAGAAGTCCAGGATATGGAGGACTTTGTGTCCTTGCGGAGGCCATATTTTGGCTAATTCCCATCCGATCCTTTAGCCAAGACAAGATTCTGAATCCTGAAACTATTCTCCATAAATCTGCGTTTAAATCTTAAAATCGAATATTTTTTCCGCTGCTGCCAAATGCTGCCGACGGACCCCCTTGCCGAAATAAAGAAGTGTAGGATATGGAGGACTTTGTATCCTTGCTGAGGCCATATTTTGGCTAATTCCCATCCGATCCTTTAGCCAAGACAAGATTCTGAATCCTGAAACTATTCTCCATAAATCTGCGTTTAAATCTTAAAATCGAATATTTTTTCCGCTGCTGCCAAATGCTGCCGACGGACCCCCTTGCCGAAATAAAGAAGTGTAGGATATGGAGGACTTTGTGTCCTTGCTGAGGCCATATTTTGGCCAATTCCCATCCGATCCTTTAGCCAAGACAAGATTCTGAATCCTGAAACTATTCTCCATAAATCTGCGTTTAAATCTTAAAGTCGAATATTTTTTCCGCTGCTGCCAAATGCTGCCGACGGACCCCCTTGCCGAAATGAAGAAGTCCAGGATATGGAGGACTTTGTGTCCTTGCGGAGGCCATATTTTGGCCAATTCCCATCCGATCCTTTAGCCAAGACAAGATTCTGAATCCTGAAACTATTCTCCATAAATCTGCGTTTAAATCTTAAAATCGAATATTTTTTCCGTGGCTGCCAAATGCTGCCGACGGACCCCCTTGCCGAAATGAAGAAGTCCAGGATATGGAGGACTTTGTGTCCTTGCGGAGGCCATATTTTGGCCAATTCCCATCCGATCCTTTAGCCAAGACAAGATTCTGAATCCTGAAACTATTCTCCATAAATCTGCGTTTAAATCTTAAAATCGAATATTTTTTCCGTGGCTGCCAAATGCTGCCGACGGACCCCCTTGCCGAAATGAAGAAGTCCAGGATATGGAGGACTTTGTGTCCTTGCGGAGGCCATATTTTGGCTAATTCCCATCCGATCCTTTAGCCAAGACAAGATTCTGAATCCTGAAACTATTCTCCATAAATCTGCGTTTAAATCTTAAAATCGAATATTTTTTCCGCTGCTGCCAAATGCTGCCGACGGACCCCCTTGCCGAAATAAAGAAGTGTAGGATATGGAGGACTTTGTGTCCTTGCTGAGGCCATATTTTGGCTAATTCCCATCCGATCCTTTAGCCAAGACAAGATTCTGAATCCTGAAACTATTCTCCATAAATCTGCGTTTAAATCTTAAAATCGAATATTTTTTCCGCTGCTGCCAAATGCTGCCGACGGACCCCCTTGCCGAAATAAAGAAGTGTAGGATATGGAGGACTTTGTGTCCTTGCTGAGGCCATATTTTGGCCAATTCCCATCCGATCCTTTAGCCAAGACAAGATTCTGAATCCTGAAACTATTCTCCATAAATCTGCGTTTAAATCTTAAAATCGAATTTTTTTTCCGTGGCTGCCAAATGCTGCCGACGGACCCTCTTGCCGAAATGAAGAAGTCCAGGATATGGAGGACTTTGTGTCCTTGCGGAGGCCATATTTTGGCCAATTCCCATCCGATCCTTTAGCCAAGACAAGATTCTGAATCCTGGAACTATTCTCCATAAATCTGCGTTTAAATCTTCAAATCGAATATTTTTTCCGTGGCTGCCAAATGCTGCCGACGGACCCCCTTGCCGAAGTGAAGAAGTCCAGGATATGGAGGACTTTGTGTCCTTGCGGAGGCCATATTTTGGCCAATTCCCATCCGATCCTTTAGCCAAGACAAGATTCTGAATCCTGAAACTATTCTCCATAAATCTGCGTTTAAATCTTAAAGTCGAATATTTTTTCCGCTGCTGCCAATTCCTGCCGACGGACCCCCTTGTCGAAATGAAGAAGTCCAGGATATGGAGGACTTTGTGTCCTTGCGGAGGCCATATTTTGGCCAATTCCCATCCGATCCTTTAGCCAAGACAAGATTCTGAATCCTGAAACTATTCTCCATAAATCTGCGTTTAAATCTTAAAGTCGAATATTTTTTCCGCTGCTGCCAAATGCTGCCGACGGACCCCCTTGTCGAAATGAAGAAGTCCAGGATATGGAGGACTTTGTGTCCTTGCGGAGGCCATATTTTGGCCAATTCCCATCCGATCCTTTAGCCAAGACAAGATTCTGAATCCTGAAACTATTCTCCATAAATCTGCGTTTAAATCTTAAAGTCGAATATTTTTTCCGCTGCTGGCAAATGCTGCCGACGGACCCCCTTGCCGAAATGAAGAAGTCCAGGATATGGAGGACTTTGTGTCCTTGCGGAGGCCATATTTTGGCCAATTCCCATCCGATCCTTTAGCCAAGACAAGATTCTGAATCCTGAAACTATTCTCCATAAATCTGCGTTTAAATCTTAAAGTCGAATATTTTTTCCGCTGCTGCCAAATGCTGCCGACGGACCCCCTTGCCGAAATGAAGAAGTCCAGGATATGGAGGACTTTGTGTCCTTGCGGAGGCCATATTTTGGCCAATTCCCATCCGATCCTTTAGCCAAGACAAGATTCTGAATCCTGAAACTATTCTCCATAAATCTGCGTTTAAATCTTAAAGTCGAATATTTTTTCCGCTGCTGCCAAATGCTGCCGACGGACCCCCTTGCCGAAATGAAGAAGTCCAGGATATGGAGGACTTTGTGTCCTTGCGGAGGGCATATTTTGGCCAATTCCCATCCGATCCTTTAGCCAAGACAAGATTCTGAATCCTGAAACTATTCTCCATAAATCTGTGTTTAAATCATAAAAATGAATATTTTTTCCGCTGCTGCCAAATGCTGCCGACGGACCCCCTTGCCGAAATGAAGAAGTCCAGGATATGGAGGACTTTGTGTCCTTGCGGAGGCCATATTTTGGCCAATTCCCATCCGATCCTTTAGCCAAGACAAGATTCTGAATCCTGAAAATATTCTCCATAAATCTGCGTTTAAATCTTAAAGTCGAATATTTTTTCCGCTGCTGCCAAATGCTGCCGACGGACCCCCTTGTCGAAATGAAGAAGTCCAGGATATGGAGGACTTTGTGTCCTTGCGGAGGCCATATTTTGGCCAATTCCCATCCGATCCTTTAGCCAAGACAAGATTCTGAATCCTGAAACTATTCTCCATAAATCTGCGTTTAAATCTTAAAGTCGAATATTTTTTCCGCTGCTGCCAAATGCTGCCGACGGACCCCCTTGCCGAAATGAAGAAGTCCAGGATATGGAGGACTTTGTGTCCTTGCGGAGGCCATATTTTGGCCAATTCCCATCCGATCCTTTAGCCAAGACAAGATTCTGAATCCTGAAACTATTCTCCATAAATCTGCGTTTAAATCTTAAAGTCGAATATTTTTTCCGCTGCTGCCAAATGCTGCCGACGGACCCCCTTGCCGAAATGAAGAAGTCCAGGATATGGAGGACTTTGTGTCCTTGCGGAGGGCATATTTTGGCCAATTCCCATCCGATCCTTTAGCCAAGACAAGATTCTGAATCCTGAAACTATTCTCCATAAATCTGTGTTTAAATCATAAAAATGAATATTTTTTCCGCTGCTGCCAAATGCTGCCGACGGACCCCCTTGCCGAAATGAAGAAGTCCAGGATATGGAGGACTTTGTGTCCTTGCGGAGGCCATATTTTGGCCAATTCCCATCCGATCCTTTAGCCAAGACAAGATTCTGAATCCTGAAACTATTCTCCATAAATCTGCGTTTAAATCTTAAAGTCGAATATTTTTTCCGCTGCTGCCAAATGCTGCCGACGGACCCCCTTGCCGAAATGAAGAAGTCCAGGATATGGAGGACTTTGTGTCCTTGCGGAGGCCATATTTTGGCCAATTCCCATCCGATCCTTTAGCCAAGACAAGATTCTGAATCCTGAAACTATTCTCCATAAATCTGCGTTTAAATCTTAAAGTCGAATATTTTTTCCGCTGCTGCCAAATGCTGCCGACGGACCCCCTTGCCGAAATGAAGAAGTCCAGGATATGGAGGACTTTGTGTCCTTGCGGAGGCCATATTTTGGCCAATTCCCATCCGATCCTTTAGCCAAGACAAGATTCTGAATCCTGAAACTATTCTCCATAAATCTGTGTTTAAATCATAAAAATGAATATTTTTTCCGCTGCTGCCAAATGCTGCCGACGGACCCCCTTGCCGAAATGAAGAAGTCCAGGATATGGAGGACTTTGTGTCCTTGCGGAGGCCATATTTTGGCCAATTCCCATCCGATCCTTTAGCCAAGACAAGATTCTGAATCCTGAAACTATGCTCCATAAATCTGTGTTTAAATCATAAAAATGAATATTTTTTCCGCTGCTGCCAAATGCTGCCGACGGACCCCCTTGCCGAAATGAAGAAGTCCAGGATATGGAGGACTTTGTGTCCTTGCGGAGGCCATATTTTGGCCAATTCCCATCCGATCCTTTAGCCAAGACAAGATTCTGAATCCTGAAAATATTCTCCATAAATCTGTGTTTAAATCATAAAAATGAATATTTTTTCCGCTGCTGCCAAATGCTGCCGACGGACCCCCTTGCCGAAATGAAGAAGTCCAGGATATGGAGGACTTTGTGTCCTTGCGGAGGCCATATTTTGGCCAATTCCCATCCGATCCTTTAGCCAAGACAAGATTCTGAATCCTGAAACTATTCTCCATAAATCTGCGTTTAAATCTTAAAGTCGAATATTTTTTCCGCTGCTGCCAAATGCTGCCGACGGACCCCCTTGCCGAAATGAAGAAGTCCAGGATATGGAGGACTTTGTGTCCTTGCGGAGGGCATATTTTGGCCAATTCCCATCCGATCCTTTAGCCAAGACAAGATTCTGAATCCTGAAACTATTCTCCATAAATCTGCGTTTAAATCTTAAAGTCGAATATTTTTTCCGCTGCTGCCAAATGCTGCCGACGGACCCCCTTGCCGAAATGAAGAAGTCCAGGATATGGAGGACTTTGTGTCCTTGCGGAGGCCATATTTTGGCCAATTCCCATCCGATCCTTTAGCCAAGACAAGATTCTGAATCCTGAAACTATGCTCCATAAATCTGTGTTTAAATCATAAAAATGAATATTTTTTCCGCTGCTGCCAAATGCTGCCGACGGACCCCCTTGCCGAAATGAAGAAGTCCAGGATATGGAGGACTTTGTGTCCTTGCGGAGGCCATATTTTGGCCAATTCCCATCCGATCCTTTAGCCAAGACAAGATTCTGAATCCTGAAACTATTCTCCATAAATCTGTGTTTAAATCATAAAAATGAATATTTTTTCCGCTGCTGCCAAATGCTGCCGACGGACCCCCTTGCCGAAATGAAGAAGTCCAGGATATGGAGGACTTTGTGTCCTTGCGGAGGGCATATTTTGGCCAATTCCCATCCGATCCTTTAGCCAAGACAAGATTCTGAATCCTGGAACTATTCTCCATAAATCTGCGTTTAAATCTTCAAATCGAATATTTTTTCCGTGGCTGCCAAATGCTGCCGACGGACCCCCTTGCCGAAGTGAAGAAGTCCAGGATATGGAGGACTTTGTGTCCTTGCGGAGGCCATATTTTGGCCAATTCCCATCCGATCCTTTAGCCAAGACAAGATTCTGAATCCTGAAACTATTCTCCATAAATCTGCGTTTAAATCTTAAAATCGGAAATTTTTCCGGCGGCTGCCAAATTTTGCCGACGGACCCTCTTGCCGCAATAAAGAAGTGTAGGATATAAGGGACTTTGTGTCCTTGCGGAGGCTATGTTTCGGCCAATTCCCATCCGATCCTTTAGCCAAGACAAGATTCTGAATCCTTAAACTATTCTCCATAAATCTGCGTTTAAATCTTCAAATCGAATATTTTTTCCGTGGCTGCCCAAATGCTGCCGACGGACCCCCTTGCCGAAATAAAGAAGTGTAGGATATGGAGGACTTTGTGTCCTTGCTGAGGCCATATTTTGGCTAATTCCCATCCGATCCTTTAGCCAAGACAAGATTCTGAATCCTTAAACTATTCTCCATAAATCTGCGTTTAAATCTTAAAATCGAATATTTTTTCCGTGGCTGCCAAATGCTGCCGACGGACCCCCTTGCCGAAATGAAGAAGTCCAGGATATGGAGGACTTTCTGTCCTTGCTGAGGCCATATTTTGGCTAATTCCCATCCGATCCTTTAGCCAAGACAAGATTCTGAATCCTGAAACTATTCTCCATAAATCTGCGTTTAAATCTTAAAATCGAATATTTTTTCCGTGGCGCCAAATGCTGCCGACGGACCCCCTTGCCGAAATGAAGAAGTCCAGGATGTGGAGGACTTTGTGTCCTTGCAGAGGCCATATTTTGGCCAATTCCCATCCGATCCTTTAGCCAAGACAAGATTCTGAATCCTTAAACTATTCTCCATAAATCTGCGTTTAAATCTTAAAGTCGAATATTTTTTCCGCTGCTGCCAAATGCTGCCGACGGACCCCCTTGCCGAAATAAAGAAGTGTAGGATGTGGAGGACTTTGTGTCCTTGCAGAGGCCATATTTTGGCCAATTCCCATCCGATCCTTTAGCCAAGACAAGATTCTGAATCCTAAAACTATTCTCCATAAATCTGCGTTTAAATCTTAAAATCGAATATTTTTTCCGCTGCTGCCAAATGCTGCCGACGGACCCCCTTGCCGAAATGAAGAAGTCCAGGATATGGAGGACTTTGTGTCCTTGCGGAGGCCATATTTTGGCCAATTCCCATCCGATCCTTTAGCCAAGACAAGATTCTGAATCCTGAAACTATTCTCCATAAATCTGCGTTTAAATCTTAAAATCGAATATTTTTTCCGTGGCTGCCAAATGCTGCCGACGGACCCCCTTGCCGAAATGAAGAAGTCCAGGATATGGAGGACTTTGTGTCCTTGCGGAGGCCATATTTTGGCCAATTCCCATCCGATCCTTTATACAAGACAAGATTCTGAATCCTGAAACTATTCTCCATAAATCTGCGTTTAAATCTTAAAATCGAATATTTTTTCCGTGGCTGCCAAATGCTGCCGACGGACCCCCTTGCCGAAATGAAGAAGTCCAGGATATGGAGGACTTTCTGTCCTTGCTGAGGCCATATTTTGGCTAATTCCCATCCGATCCTTTAGCCAAGACAAGATTCTGAATCCTGAAACTATTCTCCATAAATCTGCGTTTAAATCTTAAAATCGAATATTTTTTCCGTGGCGCCAAATGCTGCCGACGGACCCCCTTGCCGAAATGAAGAAGTCCAGGATGTGGAGGACTTTGTGTCCTTGCAGAGGCCATATTTTGGCCAATTCCCATCCGATCCTTTAGCCAAGACAAGATTCTGAATCCTTAAACTATTCTCCATAAATCTGCGTTTAAATCTTAAAGTCGAATATTTTTTCCGCTGCTGCCAAATGCTGCCGACGGACCCCCTTGCCGAAATGAAGAAGTCCAGGATATGGAGGACTTTGTGTCCTTGCAGAGGCCATATTTTGGCCAATTCCCATCCGATCCTTTTGCCAAGACAAGATTCTGAATCCTTAAACTATTCTCCATAAATCTGCGTTGAAATCTGCTGCAAAACTTTTCTGATGGATTCCTCCTCCCCCCCAATCATGACATAACGGGTACAATTGCTCTCAAGATAGTAGGAGTGAATAATTAGTAGCTGAATAATGCATGAAAAAACTATTTTAACATTGTTTTCCTCAGTCACACCCTAATAATCGGCTTGTTATTTATAAACGTCCGACTTTCAGTCCCGTTTTAATATAAAGTGAGCACTATTATTATTTTGAGATGCTGAAAACTGCTGAAAGATGCTGAAAACTGTCAGACAAAACCTCTAAAATTTTTAAATTAAGAAGAGGCAAAGGGAAAAGTATCAATTTTTGCTAAAGAGTATTCATAGGAAAAATACCGGAACAAAATGAAAACCTAAAATGTATACAAGGAAAAATGTTAATACATTGAAAAGTTATTGTGCAAATGCACTTATTATTTTGAGAGCAGCTGTACCTAAAACATACATATCTAAAAATAGAAGCACGCTTGCTTGCGATCACTTTTTATTGTTTTATTTGTCTTTTTCTCCACATACATTCTTTTTGTGGTATATGTATATACCACACAAATTTTTATTCCCATATATAGCCATTGAGTGTGCTCTCAAAGGTTCCAAAAAAGCTCTTTATTATGACTCCCTTTCTGTCTCGCTCTCTTAGAAGAGAGAAAAATCCCTTCTTAGTTGGCGCTCTCTCTCTTCAATTACAAGAGTTCGATCTCTGATGCACTCAAGGTTCCAGAAATAGGCTCTTTTTAAGGCCTCTTCATTTCAAACTCGATCTTAAAAGAGAGAAAATCCCTTATTTGAAAGTGCTCATTCTGCGCAACTTTAACTGAGCCATTTCAGTTCCCATTTTCATCTCGACGTGTGCGCAAGTGTGTTTCCAAGCGGCTTCCGAATAGTTGATAAAATAAAAAGTGTGTTTCAGTGCAAAAGTGAATCAATTATTGAACTGAAAACTTGCAAATCCAGCATTGAACAGAGTAAAGTTATTTCTTTGTATGTGTTTATTGAGGCCAATGACCAAAGTGTGCCTAGCTAGTATATAACGCGGCGGGCTCGCGTGTTCGTTTGTGTGAGAGAGAATGGGACAAAAAACTGCAATAACTTAAATTGACGAAAATGCTTGTGCGATTGCACTTTTAATGGCATTATTTTTTTTTAAATACCATTGGAAAAACCATTTACTGTAAGTTTGTAAATATTTTTCTCTAAAGTTACCAAACTTTTAGTACCATATTTTTGGTTTTTTTTTTTTTACTTGTCTGTGTTTATTTCAAAACACTAAAAATTTCAAAAATTTCTTTATTTTTCTTTGTTAACTAAGTAAATTTTTAAAGAATAAGTCAAGAGGTATAAATTCAAGTTTCTTAAGATAGTGAGTTTATATTTTAAAAACATTCTTTTAATTTCAGACATATACATAGAATTCAGATGGAAATTGAATTATTTGATGAAAGAACGTTTATCAGTACGACTTGGAAATTTGTAAACATTTATGTATATCAACTTATAAATACTAAGTGAAAGTTGTTGGTAAGTGGAACGATTTTTATTATTATTATAACTTGCTTTATACATATATGCATGTTATGTAATTGGATAACATTGGGTAAATCCAGGAAACTGAGGATTCGGGTCCTTGCAAAAGCCATATTTCGGCCAAGTCCTGTCCGATCCTTTAGCCAAGACATGATTCTGAATCCTGAAACTATTTTCCATAAAGCTGTGTTTAAATCTCAAGGTCGAAAATTTTTTCCGCGGCTGCCAAATGCTGTCGACGGGACCCTCTTGCCGAAATGAAGAAGGTCATAAATTTTTTCCGCAATTATGCGCGTTTAAAGTCGCTGCCAAATGTAAACAAAGGCTTGAAAAATGTAAACAAAGGTAACACATATTTATTTTAAATAAATATTAATAAATATTTAATCAATAAATTAATTTTTTAAGTTAAAATTCAGTTAAGCAATAATTCCTTATTAATAATAGGCAAGTTGTTCACGAACGTTTTTCTGTCGCGCGTTGTGTACTCTTTTATGTACATGATTTTGTCGTATTGACAGGGCTTTGATATTTAACCATTTAAATCGCGTATTTGTTGTTAAAAGATGAAACAAAATTGCAATACGGTTCGGGCGTCGGTTTGAATTTTCGCGAGTGCTATTGTGCGGGGGCTGGTGCGGGGTAGGGAGAGTCACCGCTCGCAGCTCCCGGCGCACATATGTATGTACCTGCTAGAGCTACATATGTATATGCTCTTTAGGTATGTACAAGCTTAAGTATATAATCGGTTTTTTGTACAGTTAGGTATGCTGAAAAAATTATAAGTGGTTTTGCTTTTGAATTGGAAGGTGGGGTGAAATGCGGTGGCATGTTTATAATAAATATATATGTACAATCATACTATAATAACAGTCCATTTGTTTAAATTATATCAAAATATGTATGTACAATATAAATTAATATAATACAAACAAAAATACTTGATAACTAAAGCTACTAACTTCGATTGCCATTTACTGATTAGTTATTCTATTTATTTTCATTACAGGTACATACATATTTCTTAAAAACTTGAATTGAATATGAATAAATAGAAAAAGAATAAATAATGCATAGAGAAAAGGAAACAAAGAGACAGATGTTGTTATATACTTGAGATGGTAAGTCAAAATTTTTGTACAGTTACAAGCTCTTCTTTTCCTGATTGGCTCTCCCGACAAAGCAGAAAAGGGGAGAAGTTTTTTTTAAACATTTTTGCTCTCATTAGTTCGCTCTCTTATTGGACTTCTTCAATTTGTAGGAAAAGGGGAGCTTGTTAGCAATTAATGCAAACATACAAAGCATTTTAATTGATTAAATATATATTCAATTAAATATATGTTGTTTATTAATATATATTTTATAAACTATTTATATACTAACTATATTTTGCAAATCAATTTATAATCATTTTAGATAATTGCCTTTGATTATATTAAAACCTGTCTCCATCGCTTTAATATTTAACTATTTCAATCTACATAAATTCCTTTTGTTGTGATTCCAATTGTTCAAATCAAATACTTCTTTCGAATGGCGCGCGCTTCCCACCCCCATTTTTCCCTGTCTAGCGCAAAGTAACGGGATCTGTTATGTGCTAACAAAGTTATTGGTTTTTTTGCAAGTACAGTTGCAAGAAAATTCTTTGATCGTCAGACGTGGCAACAAACGGGGAGAAGTTTGTTTACATATTCACGCTTATTAGTTTGTTGTTGTTGTTTCCCTATTTTGAAATCGGCTGGCAAAATACGAGCAAGTTAAGGTTGCATATTTAATATAATATTTTTTAGTAGGGTACATGTTAATTTAATAATATAAAAATATGAAAAAAGAATATAAAAAATATTTTTCTTATTGGAATTTAAAATTTTTGTATTTTCTCATTGTAAATTTTAATTTTTGAATATACTAATTTTTGAATTTTTATATTTTAAATCAAATGCTATACATCCGTGGCATCTCTATCAATTTTTGCGAGTGAGAGTAGGCGCTGGGTTGTTAGCGAGTGGGGGGAGGGTGTGGGGGGAGTCCGGCCAACAAATTCTGCCTTTTCAAAGAAAAGTAGCGGGATTTGTTACCTCTTGCAATAAGTGTGCGTTTTTTCCGCCAATTACATTTAGCTAGTTTGTTTGTTCCTTGTTCCGATTGGCTGACTTGAATTGGTGAATGGGGGTTGTTTTCTATTGATCGGGATTCTTGTGAGTTACATCAAAGTATTGGATAGATTGACTTTAAGTTGCTCTTAAAATATAGAAACTTAAAGCATGTTCCCATCAGCTTTCGTTGATTATTTTTGGTGAAATTGATTTTTGCATTTCTTAATTAACTTTCGTTCCTGCGAATTTTGCAAACTACTAAGATGCGAATTAGTCGAGCTCGATGTGATCTGAAGCCTGAAACTATTATCCATACATTTGCGTTTAAATCTCATGGTCGAAAATTTTTTCCGTGGCTGCCAAATTCTTCCGACGGGACCCCCTTGCCGCAATAAAGAAGTGTAGGATATAAGGGACTTTGTGTCCTTGCGGAGGCTATGTTTCGGCCAATTCCCATCCGATCCTTTAGCCAAACTATTCTCCATAAATCTGCGTTTAAATCTTAAAATCGAATATTTTTTCCGTGGCTGCCAAATGCTGCCGACGGACCCCCCTTGCCGAAATAAAGAAGTCCAGGATATGGAGGACTTTGTGACCTTGCTGAGGCCATATTTTGGCCAATTCCCATCCGATCCTTTAGCCAAGACAAGATTCTGAATCCTGAAACTATTCTCCATAAATCTGCGTTTAAATCTTAAAATCGAATATTTTTTCCGTGGCTGCCAAATGCTGCCGACGGACCCCCTTGCCGAAATAAAGAAGTCCAGGATATGGAGGACTTTGTGTCCTTGCTGAGGCCATATTTTGGCCAATTCCCATCCGATCCTTTAGCCAAGACAAGATTCTGAATCCTGAAACTATTCTCCATAAATCTGCGTTTAAATCTCATGTTCGAAAATTTTTTCCGCGGCTGCCAAATTCTGCCGACGGGGACCCCCTTGCCGCAATAAAGAAGTGTAGGATATAAGGGACTTTGTGTCCTTCCGGAGGCCATATTTTGGCCAATTCCCATCCGATCCTTTAGCCAAGACAAGATTCTGAATCCTTAAACTATTCTCCATAAATCTGCGTTTAAATCTTAAAATCGGAAATTTTTCCGGCGGCTGCCAAATTTTGCCGACGGACCCTCTTGCCGCAATAAAGAAGTGTAGGATATAAGGGACTTTGTGTCCTTGCGGAGGCTATGTTTCGGCCAATTCCCATCCGATCCTTTAGCCAAGACAAGATTCTGAATCCTTAAACTATTCTCCATAAATCTGCGTTTAAATCTTCAAATCGAATATTTTTTCCGTGGCTGCCAAATGCTGCCGACGGACCCCCTTGCCGAAGTGAAGAAGTCCAGGATATGGAGGACTTTGTGTCCTTGCGGAGGCCATATTTTGGCAAATTCCCATCCGATCCTTTAGCCAAGACAAGATTCTGAATCCTTAAACTATTCTCCATAAATCTGCGTTTAAATCTTCAAATCGAATATTTTTTCCGTGGCTGCCAAATGCTGCCGACGGACCCCCTTGCCGAAGTGAAGAAGTCCAGGATATGGAGGACTTTGTGTCCTTGCGGAGGCCATATTTTGGCAAATTCCCATCCGATCCTTTAGCCAAGACAAGATTCTGAATCCTGAAACTATTCTCCATAAATCTGCGTTTAAATCTTAAAATCGAATATTTTTTCCGTGGCTGCCAAATGCTGCCGACGGACCCCCTTGCCGAAATGAAGAAGTCCAGGATATGGAGGACTTTGTGTCCTTGCGGAGGCCATATTTTGGCCAATTCCCATCCGATCCTTTAGCCAAGACAAGATTCTGAATCCTGAAACTATTCTCCATAAATCTGCGTTTAAATCTTAAAATCGAATATTTTTTCCGTGGCTGCCAAATGCTGCCGACGGACCCCCTTGCCGAAATGAAGAAGTCCAGGATATGGAGGACTTTGTGTCCTTGCGGAGGCCATATTTTGGCTAATTCCCATCCGATCCTTTAGCCAAGACAAGATTCTGAATCCTGAAACTATTCTCCATAAATCTGCGTTTAAATCTTAAAATCGAATATTTTTTCCGCTGCTGCCAAATGCTGCCGACGGACCCCCTTGCCGAAATAAAGAAGTGCAGGATATGGAGGACTTTGTGTCCTTGCGGAGGCCATATTTTGGCTAATTCCCATCCGATCCTTTAGCCAAGACAAGATTCTGAATCCTGAAACTATTCTCCATAAATCTGCGTTTAAATCTTAAAATCGAATATTTTTTCCGCTGCTGCCAAATGCTGCCGACGGACCCCCTTGCCGAAATGAAGAAGTCCAGGATATGGAGGACTTTGTGTCCTTGCGGAGGCCATATTTTGGCCAATTCCCATCCGATCCTTTAGCCAAGACAAGATTCTGAATCCTGAAACTATTCTCCATAAATCTGCGTTTAAATCTTCAAATCGAATATTTTTTCCGTGGCTGCCAAATGCTGCCGACGGACCCCCTTGCCGAAGTGAAGAAGTCCAGGATATGGAGGACTTTCTGTCCTTGCGGAGGCCATATTTTGGCAAATTCCCATCCGATCCTTTAGCCAAGACAAGATTCTGAATCCTGAAACTATTCTCCATAAATCTGCGTTTAAATCTTAAAATCGAATATTTTTTCCGTGGCTGCCAAATGCTGCCGACGGACCCCCTTGCCGAAATGAAGAAGTCCAGGATATGGAGGACTTTGTGTCCTTGCGGAGGCCATATTTTGGCCAATTCCCATCCGATCCTTTAGCCAAGACAAGATTCTGAATCCTGAAACTATTCTCCATAAATCTGCGTTTAAATCTTAAAATCGAATATTTTTTCCGTGGCTGCCAAATGCTGCCGACGGACCCCCTTGCCGAAATGAAGAAGTCCAGGATATGGAGGACTTTGTGTCCTTGCGGAGGCCATATTTTGGCTAATTCCCATCCGATCCTTTAGCCAAGACAAGATTCTGAATCCTGAAACTATTCTCCATAAATCTGCGTTTAAATCTTAAAATCGAATATTTTTTCCGCTGCTGCCAAATGCTGCCGACGGACCCCCTTGCCGAAATAAAGAAGTGTAGGATATGGAGGACTTTGTGTCCTTGCTGAGGCCATATTTTGGCCAATTCCCATCCGATCCTTTATACAAGACAAGATTCTGAATCCTGAAACTATTCTCCATAAATCTGCGTTTAAATCTTAAAATCGAATATTTTTTCCGCTGCTGCCAAATGCTGCCGACGGACCCCCTTGCCGAAATAAAGAAGTGTAGGATATGGAGGACTTTGTGTCCTTGCTGAGGCCATATTTTTGCCAATTCCCATCCGATCCTTTATACAAGACAAGATTCTGAATCCTGAAACTATTCTCCATAAATCTGCGTTTAAATCTTCAAATCGAATATTTTTTCCGTGGCTGCCAAATGCTGCCGACGGACCCCCTTGCCGAAGTGAAGAAGTCCAGGATATGGAGGACTTTGTGTCCTTGCGGAGGCCATATTTTAGCCAATTCCCATCCGATCCTTTAGCCAAGACAAGATTCTGAATCCTGGAACTATTCTCCATAAATCTGCGTTTAAATCTTCAAATCGAATATTTTTTCCGTGGCTGCCAAATGCTGCCGACGGACCCCCTTGCCGAAGTGAAGAAGTCCAGGATATGGAGGACTTTGTGTCCTTGCGGAGGCCATATTTTGGCCAATTCCCATCCGATCCTTTAGCCAAGACAAGATTCTGAATCCTGAAACTATTCTCCATAAATCTGCGTTTAAATCTTAAAATCGGAAATTTTTCCGGCGGCTGCCAAATTTTGCCGACGGACCCTCTTGCCGCAATAAAGAAGTGTAGGATATAAGGGACTTTGTGTCCTTGCGGAGGCTATGTTTCGGCCAATTCCCATCCGATCCTTTAGCCAAGACAAGATTCTGAATCCTTAAACTATTCTCCATAAATCTGCGTTTAAATCTTCAAATCGAATATTTTTTCCGTGGCTGCCAAATGCTGCCGACGGACCCCCTTGCCGAAATGAAGAAGTCCAGGATATGGAGGACTTTGTGTCCTTGCTGAGGCCATATTTTGGCTAATTCCCATCCGATCCTTTAGCCAAGACAAGATTCTGAATCCTGAAACTATTCTCCATAAATCTGCGTTTAAATCTTAAAATCGAATATTTTTTCCGTGGCTGCCAAATGCTGCCGACGGACCCCCTTGCCGAAATGAAGAAGTCCAGGATATGGAGGACTTTCTGTCCTTGCTGAGGCCATATTTTGGCTAATTCCCATCCGATCCTTTAGCCAAGACAAGATTCTGAATCCTGAAACTATTCTCCATAAATCTGCGTTTAAATCTTAAAATCAAATATTTTTTCCGCTGCTGCCAAATGCTGCCGACGGACCCCCTTGCCGAAATAAAGAAGTGTAGGATATGGAGGACTTTGTGTCCTTGCTGAGGCCATATTTTGGCTAATTCCCATCCGATCCTTTAGCCAAGACAAGATTCTGAATCCTGAAACTATTCTCCATAAATCTGCGTTTAAATCTTAAAATCGAATATTTTTTCCGTGGCTGCCAAATGCTGCCGACGGACCCCCTTGCCGAAATGAAGAAGTCCAGGATATGGAGGACTTTGTGTCCTTGCGGAGGCCATATTTTGGCCAATTCCCATCCGATCCTTTAGCCAAGACAAGATTCTGAATCCTGAAACTATTCTCCATAAATCTGCGTTTAAATCTTAAAATCGGAAATTTTTCCGGCGGCTGCCAAATTTTGCCGACGGACCCTCTTGCCGCAATAAAGAAGTGTAGGATATAAGGGACTTTGTGTCCTTGCGGAGGCTATGTTTCGGCCAATTCCCATCCGATCCTTTAGCCAAGACAAGATTCTGAATCCTTAAACTATTCTCCATAAATCTGCGTTTAAATCTTAAAATCGAATATTTTTTCCGTGGCTGCCAAATGCTGCCGACGGACCCCCTTGCCGAAATGAAGAAGTCCAGGATATGGAGGACTTTGTGTCCTTGCGGAGGCCATATTTTGGCCAATTCCCATCCGATCCTTTAGCCAAGACAAGATTCTGAATCCTGAAACTATTCTCCATAAATCTGCGTTTAAATCTTAAAATCGAATATTTTTTCCGTGGCTGCCAAATGCTGCCGACGGACCCCCTTGCCGAAATGAAGAAGTCCAGGATATGGAGGACTTTGTGTCCTTGCGGAGGCCATATTTTGGCTAATTCCCATCCGATCCTTTAGCCAAGACAAGATTCTGAATCCTGAAACTATTCTCCATAAATCTGCGTTTAAATCTTAAAATCGAATATTTTTTCCGCTGCTGCCAAATGCTGCCGACGGACCCCCTTGCCGAAATAAAGAAGTGTAGGATATGGAGGACTTTGTGTCCTTGCTGAGGCCATATTTTGGCCAATTCCCATCCGATCCTTTATACAAGACAAGATTCTGAATCCTGAAACTATTCTCCATAAATCTGCGTTTAAATCTTAAAATCGATTTTTTTTCCGTGGCTGCCAAATGCTGCCGACGGACCCTCTTGCCGAAATGAAGAAGTCCAGGATATGGAGGACTTTGTGTCCTTGCGGAGGCCATATTTTGGCCAATTCCCATCCGATCCTTTAGCCAAGACAAGATTCTGAATCCTGAAACTATTCTCCATAAATCTGCGTTTAAATCTTAAAATCGAATATTTTTTCCGTGGCTGCCAAATGCTGCCGACGGACCCCCTTGCCGAAATGAAGAAGTCCAGGATATGGAGGACTTTGTGTCCTTGCGGAGGCCATATTTTGGCCAATTCCCATCCGATCCTTTATACAAGACAAGATTCTGAATCCTGAAACTATTCTCCATAAATCTGCGTTTAAATCTTAAAATCGAATATTTTTTCCGTGGCTGCCAAATGCTGCCGACGGACCCCCTTGCCGAAATGAAGAAGTCCAGGATATGGAGGACTTTCTGTCCTTGCTGAGGCCATATTTTGGCTAATTCCCATCCGATCCTTTAGCCAAGACAAGATTCTGAATCCTGAAACTATTCTCCATAAATCTGCGTTTAAATCTTAAAATCGAATATTTTTTCCGTGGCGCCAAATGCTGCCGACGGACCCCCTTGCCGAAATGAAGAAGTCCAGGATGTGGAGGACTTTGTGTCCTTGCAGAGGCCATATTTTGGCCAATTCCCATCCGATCCTTTAGCCAAGACAAGATTCTGAATCCTTAAACTATTCTCCATAAATCTGCGTTTAAATCTTAAAGTCGAATATTTTTTCCGCTGCTGCCAAATGCTGCCGACGGACCCCCTTGCCGAAATGAAGAAGTCCAGGATATGGAGGACTTTGTGTCCTTGCAGAGGCCATATTTTGGCCAATTCCCATCCGATCCTTTTGCCAAGACAAGATTCTGAATCCTTAAACTATTCTCCATAAATCTGCGTTGAAATCTGCTGCAAAACTTTTCTGATGGATTCCTCCTCCCCCCCAATCATGACATAACGGGTACAATTGCTCTCAAGATAGTAGGAGTGAATAATTAGTAGCTGAATAATGCATGAAAAAACTATTTTAACATTGTTTTCCTCAGTCACACCCTAATAATCGGCTTGTTATTTATAAACGTCCGACTTTCAGTCCCGTTTTAATATAAAGTGAGCACTATTATTATTTTGAGATGCTGAAAACTGCTGAAAGATGCTGAAAACTGTCAGACAAAACCTCTAAAATTTTTAAATTAAGAAGAGGCAAAGGGAAAAGTATCAATTTTTGCTAAAGAGTATTCATAGGAAAAATACCGGAACAAAATGAAAACCTAAAATGTATACAAGGAAAAATGTTAATACATTGAAAAGTTATTGTGCAAATGCACTTATTATTTTGAGAGCAGCTGTACCTAAAACATACATATCTAAAAATAGAAGCACGCTTGCTTGCGATCACTTTTTATTGTTTTATTTGTCTTTTTCTCCACATACATTCTTTTTGTGGTATATGTATATACCACACAAATTTTTATTCCCATATATAGCCATTGAGTGTGCTCTCAAGGGTTCCAAAAAAAGCTCTTTATTATGACTCCCTTTCTGTCTCGCTCTCTTAGAAGAGAGAAAAATCCCTTCTTAGTTGGCGCTCTCTCTCTTCAATTACAAGAGTTCGATCTCTGATGCACTCAAGGTTCCAGAAATAGGCTCTTTTTAAGGCCTCTTCATTTCAAACTCGATCTTAAAAGAGAGAAAATCCCTTATTTGAAAGTGCTCATTCTGCGCAACTTTAACTGAGCCATTTCAGTTCCCATTTTCATCTCGACGTGTGCGCAAGTGTGTTTCCAAGCGGCTTCCGAATAGTTGATAAAATAAAAAGTGTGTTTCAGTGCAAAAGTGAATCAATTATTGAACTGAAAACTTGCAAATCCAGCATTGAACAGAGTAAAGTTATTTCTTTGTATGTGTTTATTGAGGCCAATGACCAAAGTGTGCCTAGCTAGTATATAACGCGGCGGGCTCGCGTGTTCGTTTGTGTGAGAGAGAATGGGACAAAAAACTGCAATAACTTAAATTGACGAAAATGCTTGTGCGATTGCACTTTTAATGGCATTATTTTTTTTAAATACCATTGGAAAAACCATTTACTGTAAGTTTGTAAATATTTTTCTCTAAAGTTACCAAACTTTTAGTACCATATTTTTGGTTTTTTTTTTTTACTTGTCTGTGTTTATTTCAAAACACTAAAAATTTCAAAAATTTCTTTATTTTTCTTTGTTAACTAAGTAAATTTTTAAAGAATAAGTCAAGAGGTATAAATTCAAGTTTCTTAAGATAATGAGTTTATATTTTAAAAACATTCTTTTAATTTCAGACATATACATAGAATTCAGATGGAAATTGAATTATTTGATGAAAGAACGTTTATCAGTACGACTTGGAAATTTGTAAACATTTATGTATATCAACTTATAAATACTAAGTGAAAGTTGTTGGTAAGTGGAACGATTTTTATTATTATTATAACTTGCTTTATACATATATGCATGTTATGTAATTGGATAACATTGGGTAAATCCAGGAAACTGAGGATTCGGGTCCTTGCAAAAGCCATATTTCGGCCAAGTCCTGTCCGATCCTTTAGCCAAGACATGATTCTGAATCCTGAAACTATTTTCCATAAAGCTGTGTTTAAATCTCAAGGTCGAAAATTTTTTCCGCGGCTGCCAAATGCTGTCGACGGGACCCTCTTGCCGAAATGAAGAAGGTCATAAATTTTTTCCGCAATTATGCGCGTTTAAAGTCGCTGCCAAATGTAAACAAAGGCTTGAAAAATGTAAACAAAGGTAACACATATTTATTTTAAATAAATATTAATAAATATTTAATCAATAAATTAATTTTTTAAGTTAAAATTCAGTTAAGCAATAATTCCTTATTAATAATAGGCAAGTTGTTCACGAACGTTTTTCTGTCGCGCGTTGTGTACTCTTTTATGTACATGATTTTGTCGTATTGACAGGGCTTTGATATTTAACCATTTAAATCGCGTATTTGTTGTTAAAAGATGAAACAAAATTGCAATACGGTTCGGGCGTCGGTTTGAATTTTCGCGAGTGCTATTGTGCGGGGGCTGGTGCGGGGTAGGGAGAGTCACCGCTCGCAGCTCCCGGCGCACATATGTATGTACCTGCTAGAGCTACATATGTATATGCTCTTTAGGTATGTACAAGCTTAAGTATATAATCGGTTTTTTGTACAGTTAGGTATGCTGAAAAAATTATAAGTGGTTTTGCTTTTGAATTGGAAGGTGGGGTGAAATGCGGTGGCATGTTTATAATAAATATATATGTACAATCATACTATAATAACAGTCCATTTGTTTAAATTATATCAAAATATGTATGTACAATATAAATTAATATAATACAAACAAAAATACTTGATAACTAAAGCTACTAACTTCGATTGCCATTTACTGATTAGTTATTCTATTTATTTTCATTACAGGTACATACATATTTCTTAAAAACTTGAATTGAATATGAATAAATAGAAAAAGAATAAATAATGCATAGAGAAAAGGAAACAAAGAGACAGATGTTGTTATATACTTGAGATGGTAAGTCAAAATTTTTGTACAGTTACAAGCTCTTCTTTTCCTGATTGGCTCTCCCGACAAAGCAGAAAAGGGGAGAAGTTTTTTTTAAACATTTTTGCTCTCATTAGTTCGCTCTCTTATTGGACTTCTTCAATTTGTAGGAAAAGGGGAGCTTGTTAGCAATTAATGCAAACATACAAAGCATTTTAATTGATTAAATATATATTCAATTAAATATATGTTGTTTATTAATATATATTTTATAAACTATTTATATACTAACTATATTTTGCAAATCAATTTATAATCATTTTAGATAATTGCCTTTGATTATATTAAAACCTGTCTCCATCGCTTTAATATTTAACTATTTCAATCTACATAAATTCCTTTTGTTGTGATTCCAATTGTTCAAATCAAATACTTCTTTCGAATGGCGCGCGCTTCCCACCCCCATTTTTCCCTGTCTAGCGCAAAGTAACGGGATCTGTTATGTGCTAACAAAGTTATTGGTTTTTTTGCAAGTACAGTTGCAAGAAAATTCTTTGATCGTCAGACGTGGCAACAAACGGGGAGAAGTTTGTTTACATATTCACGCTTATTAGTTTGTTGTTGTTGTTTCCCTATTTTGAAATCGGCTGGCAAAATACGAGCAAGTTAAGGTTGCATATTTAATATAATATTTTTAGTAGGGTACATGTTAATTTAATAATATAAAAATATGAAAAAAGAATATAAAAAATATTTTTCTTATTGGAATTTAAAATTTTTGTATTTTCTCATTGTAAATTTTAATTTTTGAATATACTAATTTTTGAATTTTTATATTTTAAATCAAATGCTATACATCCGTGGCATCTCTATCAATTTTTGCGAGTGAGAGTAGGCGCTGGGTTGTTAGCGAGTGGGGGGAGGGTGTGGGGGGAGTCCGGCCAACAAATTCTGCCTTTTCAAAGAAAAGTAGCGGGATTTGTTACCTCTTGCAATAAGTGTGCGTTTTTTCCGCCAATTACATTTAGCTAGTTTGTTTGTTCCTTGTTCCGATTGGCTGACTTGAATTGGTGAATGGGGGTTGTTTTCTATTGATCGGGATTCTTGTGAGTTACATCAAAGTATTGGATAGATTGACTTTAAGTTGCTCTTAAAATATAGAAACTTAAAGCATGTTCCCATCAGCTTTCGTTGATTATTTTTGGTGAAATTGATTTTTGCATTTCTTAATTAACTTTCGTTCCTGCGAATTTTGCAAACTACTAAGATGCGAATTAGTCGAGCTCGATGTGATCTGAAGCCTGAAACTATTATCCATACATTTGCGTTTAAATCTCATGGTCGAAAATTTTTTCCGTGGCTGCCAAATTCTTCCGACGGGACCCCCTTGCCGCAATAAAGAAGTGTAGGATATAAGGGACTTTGTGTCCTTGCGGAGGCTATGTTTCGGCCAATTCCCATCCGATCCTTTAGCCAAACTATTCTCCATAAATCTGCGTTTAAATCTTAAAATCGAATATTTTTTCCGTGGCTGCCAAATGCTGCCGACGGACCCCCCCTTGCCGAAATAAAGAAGTCCAGGATATGGAGGACTTTGTGACCTTGCTGAGGCCATATTTTGGCCAATTCCCATCCGATCCTTTAGCCAAGACAAGATTCTGAATCCTGAAACTATTCTCCATAAATCTGCGTTTAAATCTTAAAATCGAATATTTTTTCCGTGGCTGCCAAATGCTGCCGACGGACCCCCTTGCCGAAATAAAGAAGTCCAGGATATGGAGGACTTTGTGTCCTTGCTGAGGCCATATTTTGGCCAATTCCCATCCGATCCTTTAGCCAAGACAAGATTCTGAATCCTGAAACTATTCTCCATAAATCTGCGTTTAAATCTCATGTTCGAAAATTTTTTCCGCGGCTGCCAAATTCTGCCGACGGGGACCCCCTTGCCGCAATAAAGAAGTGTAGGATATAAGGGACTTTGTGTCCTTCCGGAGGCCATATTTTGGCCAATTCCCATCCGATCCTTTAGCCAAGACAAGATTCTGAATCCTTAAACTATTCTCCATAAATCTGCGTTTAAATCTTAAAATCGGAAATTTTTCCGGCGGCTGCCAAATTTTGCCGACGGACCCTCTTGCCGCAATAAAGAAGTGTAGGATATAAGGGACTTTGTGTCCTTGCGGAGGCTATGTTTCGGCCAATTCCCATCCGATCCTTTAGCCAAGACAAGATTCTGAATCCTTAAACTATTCTCCATAAATCTGCGTTTAAATCTTCAAATCGAATATTTTTTCCGTGGCTGCCAAATGCTGCCGACGGACCCCCTTGCCGAAGTGAAGAAGTCCAGGATATGGAGGACTTTGTGTCCTTGCGGAGGCCATATTTTGGCAAATTCCCATCCGATCCTTTAGCCAAGACAAGATTCTGAATCCTTAAACTATTCTCCATAAATCTGCGTTTAAATCTTCAAATCGAATATTTTTTCCGTGGCTGCCAAATGCTGCCGACGGACCCCCTTGCCGAAGTGAAGAAGTCCAGGATATGGAGGACTTTGTGTCCTTGCGGAGGCCATATTTTGGCAAATTCCCATCCGATCCTTTAGCCAAGACAAGATTCTGAATCCTGAAACTATTCTCCATAAATCTGCGTTTAAATCTTAAAATCGAATATTTTTTCCGTGGCTGCCAAATGCTGCCGACGGACCCCCTTGCCGAAATGAAGAAGTCCAGGATATGGAGGACTTTGTGTCCTTGCGGAGGCCATATTTTGGCCAATTCCCATCCGATCCTTTAGCCAAGACAAGATTCTGAATCCTGAAACTATTCTCCATAAATCTGCGTTTAAATCTTAAAATCGAATATTTTTTCCGTGGCTGCCAAATGCTGCCGACGGACCCCCTTGCCGAAATGAAGAAGTCCAGGATATGGAGGACTTTGTGTCCTTGCGGAGGCCATATTTTGGCTAATTCCCATCCGATCCTTTAGCCAAGACAAGATTCTGAATCCTGAAACTATTCTCCATAAATCTGCGTTTAAATCTTAAAATCGAATATTTTTTCCGCTGCTGCCAAATGCTGCCGACGGACCCCCTTGCCGAAATAAAGAAGTGTAGGATATGGAGGACTTTGTGTCCTTGCTGAGGCCATATTTTGGCTAATTCCCATCCGATCCTTTAGCCAAGACAAGATTCTGAATCCTGAAACTATTCTCCATAAATCTGCGTTTAAATCTTAAAATCGAATATTTTTTCCGCTGCTGCCAAATGCTGCCGACGGACCCCCTTGCCGAAATGAAGAAGTCCAGGATATGGAGGACTTTGTGTCCTTGCGGAGGCCATATTTTGGCCAATTCCCATCCGATCCTTTAGCCAAGACAAGATTCTGAATCCTGAAACTATTCTCCATAAATCTGCGTTTAAATCTTCAAATCGAATATTTTTTCCGTGGCTGCCAAATGCTGCCGACGGACCCCCTTGCCGAAGTGAAGAAGTCCAGGATATGGAGGACTTTCTGTCCTTGCGGAGGCCATATTTTGGCAAATTCCCATCCGATCCTTTAGCCAAGACAAGATTCTGAATCCTGAAACTATTCTCCATAAATCTGCGTTTAAATCTTAAAATCGAATATTTTTTCCGTGGCTGCCAAATGCTGCCGACGGACCCCCTTGCCGAAATGAAGAAGTCCAGGATATGGAGGACTTTGTGTCCTTGCGGAGGCCATATTTTGGCCAATTCCCATCCGATCCTTTAGCCAAGACAAGATTCTGAATCCTGAAACTATTCTCCATAAATCTGCGTTTAAATCTTAAAATCGAATATTTTTTCCGTGGCTGCCAAATGCTGCCGACGGACCCCCTTGCCGAAATGAAGAAGTCCAGGATATGGAGGACTTTGTGTCCTTGCGGAGGCCATATTTTGGCTAATTCCCATCCGATCCTTTAGCCAAGACAAGATTCTGAATCCTGAAACTATTCTCCATAAATCTGCGTTTAAATCTTAAAATCGAATATTTTTTCCGCTGCTGCCAAATGCTGCCGACGGACCCCCTTGCCGAAATAAAGAAGTGTAGGATATGGAGGACTTTGTGTCCTTGCTGAGGCCATATTTTGGCCAATTCCCATCCGATCCTTTATACAAGACAAGATTCTGAATCCTGAAACTATTCTCCATAAATCTGCGTTTAAATCTTAAAATCGAATATTTTTTCCGCTGCTGCCAAATGCTGCCGACGGACCCCCTTGCCGAAATAAAGAAGTGTAGGATATGGAGGACTTTGTGTCCTTGCTGAGGCCATATTTTTGCCAATTCCCATCCGATCCTTTATACAAGACAAGATTCTGAATCCTGAAACTATTCTCCATAAATCTGCGTTTAAATCTTCAAATCGAATATTTTTTCCGTGGCTGCCAAATGCTGCCGACGGACCCCCTTGCCGAAGTGAAGAAGTCCAGGATATGGAGGACTTTGTGTCCTTGCGGAGGCCATATTTTAGCCAATTCCCATCCGATCCTTTAGCCAAGACAAGATTCTGAATCCTGGAACTATTCTCCATAAATCTGCGTTTAAATCTTCAAATCGAATATTTTTTCCGTGGCTGCCAAATGCTGCCGACGGACCCCCTTGCCGAAGTGAAGAAGTCCAGGATATGGAGGACTTTGTGTCCTTGCGGAGGCCATATTTTGGCCAATTCCCATCCGATCCTTTAGCCAAGACAAGATTCTGAATCCTGAAACTATTCTCCATAAATCTGCGTTTAAATCTTAAAATCGGAAATTTTTCCGGCGGCTGCCAAATTTTGCCGACGGACCCTCTTGCCGCAATAAAGAAGTGTAGGATATAAGGGACTTTGTGTCCTTGCGGAGGCTATGTTTCGGCCAATTCCCATCCGATCCTTTAGCCAAGACAAGATTCTGAATCCTTAAACTATTCTCCATAAATCTGCGTTTAAATCTTCAAATCGAATATTTTTTCCGTGGCTGCCAAATGCTGCCGACGGACCCCCTTGCCGAAATGAAGAAGTCCAGGATATGGAGGACTTTGTGTCCTTGCTGAGGCCATATTTTGGCTAATTCCCATCCGATCCTTTAGCCAAGACAAGATTCTGAATCCTGAAACTATTCTCCATAAATCTGCGTTTAAATCTTAAAATCGAATATTTTTTCCGTGGCTGCCAAATGCTGCCGACGGACCCCCTTGCCGAAATGAAGAAGTCCAGGATATGGAGGACTTTCTGTCCTTGCTGAGGCCATATTTTGGCTAATTCCCATCCGATCCTTTAGCCAAGACAAGATTCTGAATCCTGAAACTATTCTCCATAAATCTGCGTTTAAATCTTAAAATCAAATATTTTTTCCGCTGCTGCCAAATGCTGCCGACGGACCCCCTTGCCGAAATAAAGAAGTGTAGGATATGGAGGACTTTGTGTCCTTGCTGAGGCCATATTTTGGCTAATTCCCATCCGATCCTTTAGCCAAGACAAGATTCTGAATCCTGAAACTATTCTCCATAAATCTGCGTTTAAATCTTAAAATCGAATATTTTTTCCGTGGCTGCCAAATGCTGCCGACGGACCCCCTTGCCGAAATGAAGAAGTCCAGGATATGGAGGACTTTGTGTCCTTGCGGAGGCCATATTTTGGCCAATTCCCATCCGATCCTTTAGCCAAGACAAGATTCTGAATCCTGAAACTATTCTCCATAAATCTGCGTTTAAATCTTAAAATCGGAAATTTTTCCGGCGGCTGCCAAATTTTGCCGACGGACCCTCTTGCCGCAATAAAGAAGTGTAGGATATAAGGGACTTTGTGTCCTTGCGGAGGCTATGTTTCGGCCAATTCCCATCCGATCCTTTAGCCAAGACAAGATTCTGAATCCTTAAACTATTCTCCATAAATCTGCGTTTAAATCTTAAAATCGAATATTTTTTCCGTGGCTGCCAAATGCTGCCGACGGACCCCCTTGCCGAAATGAAGAAGTCCAGGATATGGAGGACTTTGTGTCCTTGCGGAGGCCATATTTTGGCCAATTCCCATCCGATCCTTTAGCCAAGACAAGATTCTGAATCCTGAAACTATTCTCCATAAATCTGCGTTTAAATCTTAAAATCGAATATTTTTTCCGTGGCTGCCAAATGCTGCCGACGGACCCCCTTGCCGAAATGAAGAAGTCCAGGATATGGAGGACTTTGTGTCCTTGCGGAGGCCATATTTTGGCTAATTCCCATCCGATCCTTTAGCCAAGACAAGATTCTGAATCCTGAAACTATTCTCCATAAATCTGCGTTTAAATCTTAAAATCGAATATTTTTTCCGCTGCTGCCAAATGCTGCCGACGGACCCCCTTGCCGAAATAAAGAAGTGTAGGATATGGAGGACTTTGTGTCCTTGCTGAGGCCATATTTTGGCCAATTCCCATCCGATCCTTTATACAAGACAAGATTCTGAATCCTGAAACTATTCTCCATAAATCTGCGTTTAAATCTTAAAATCGAATTTTTTTTCCGTGGCTGCCAAATGCTGCCGACGGACCCTCTTGCCGAAATGAAGAAGTCCAGGATATGGAGGACTTTGTGTCCTTGCGGAGGCCATATTTTGGCCAATTCCCATCCGATCCTTTAGCCAAGACAAGATTCTGAATCCTGGAACTATTCTCCATAAATCTGCGTTTAAATCTTCAAATCGAATATTTTTTCCGTGGCTGCCAAATGCTGCCGACGGACCCCCTTGCCGAAATGAAGAAGTCCAGGATATGGAGGACTTTGTGTCCTTGCGGAGGCCATATTTTGGCTAATTCCCATCCGATCCTTTAGCCAAGACAAGATTCTGAATCCTGAAACTATTCTCCATAAATCTGCGTTTAAATCTTAAAATCAAATATTTTTTCCGCTGCTGCCAAATGCTGCCGACGGACCCCCTTGCCGAAATAAAGAAGTGTAGGATATAAGGGACTTTGTGTCCTTGCGGAGGCTATGTTTCGGCCAATTCCCATCCGATCCTTTAGCCAAGACAAGATTCTGAATCTTTAAACTATTCTCCATAAATCTGCGTTTAAATCTTCAAATCGAATATTTTTTCCGCTGCTGCCAAATGCTGCCGACGGACCCCCTTGCCGAAATAAAGAAGTGTAGGATATGGAGGACTTTGTGTCCTTGCTGAGGCCATATTTTGGCTAATTCCCATCCGATCCTTTAGCCAAGACAAGATTCTGAATCCTGAAACTATTCTCCATAAATCTGCGTTTAAATCTTAAAATCGAATATTTTTTCCGCTGCTGCCAAATGCTGCCGACGGACCCCCTTGCCGAAATAAAGAAGTGTAGGATATGGAGGACTTTGTGTCCTTGCTGAGGCCATATTTTGGCCAATTCCCATCCGATCCTTTATACAAGACAAGATTCTGAATCCTGAAACTATTCTCCATAAATCTGCGTTTAAATCTTAAAATCGAATATTTTTTCCGCTGCTGCCAAATGCTGCCGACGGACCCCCTTGCCGAAATAAAGAAGTGTAGGATATGGAGGACTTTGTGTCCTTGCTGAGGCCATATTTTGGCCAATTCCCATCCGATCCTTTATACAAGACAAGATTCTGAATCCTGAAACTATTCTCCATAAATCTGCGTTTAAATCTTAAAATCGAATATTTTTTCCGTGGCTGCCAAATGCTGCCGACGGACCCCCTTGCCGAAATAAAGAAGTGTAGGATGTGGAGGACTTTGTGTCCTTGCAGAGGCCATATTTTGGCCAATTCCCATCCGATCCTTTAGCCAAGACAAGATTCTGAATCCTGAAACTATTCTCCATAAATCTGCGTTTAAATCTTAAAATCGAATATTTTTTCCGTGGCTGCCAAATGCTGCCGACGGACCCCCTTGCCGAAATGAAGAAGTCCAGGATATGGAGGACTTTGTGTCCTTGCGGAGGCCATATTTTGGCTAATTCCCATCCGATCCTTTAGCCAAGACAAGATTCTGAATCCTGAAACTATTCTCCATAAATCTGCGTTTAAATCTTAAAATCAAATATTTTTTCCGCTGCTGCCAAATGCTGCCGACGGACCCCCTTGCCGAAATAAAGAAGTGTAGGATATAAGGGACTTTGTGTCCTTGCGGAGGCTATGTTTCGGCCAATTCCCATCCGATCCTTTAGCCAAGACAAGATTCTGAATCTTTAAACTATTCTCCATAAATCTGCGTTTAAATCTTCAAATCGAATATTTTTTCCGCTGCTGCCAAATGCTGCCGACGGACCCCCTTGCCGAAATAAAGAAGTGTAGGATATGGAGGACTTTGTGTCCTTGCTGAGGCCATATTTTGGCTAATTCCCATCCGATCCTTTAGCCAAGACAAGATTCTGAATCCTGAAACTATTCTCCATAAATCTGCGTTTAAATCTTAAAATCGAATATTTTTTCCGCTGCTGCCAAATGCTGCCGACGGACCCCCTTGCCGAAATAAAGAAGTGTAGGATATGGAGGACTTTGTGTCCTTGCTGAGGCCATATTTTGGCCAATTCCCATCCGATCCTTTATACAAGACAAGATTCTGAATCCTGAAACTATTCTCCATAAATCTGCGTTTAAATCTTAAAATCGAATATTTTTTCCGTGGCTGCCAAATGCTGCCGACGGACCCTCTTGCCGAAATGAAGAAGTCCAGGATATGGAGGACTTTGTGTCCTTGCGGAGGCCATATTTTGGCCAATTCCCATCCGATCCTTTAGCCAAGACAAGATTCTGAATCCTGGAACTATTCTCCATAAATCTGCGTTTAAATCTTCAAATCGAATATTTTTTCCGTGGCTGCCAAATGCTGCCGACGGACCCTCTTGCCGAAATGAAGAAGTCCAGGATATGGAGGACTTTGTGTCCTTGCGGAGGCCATATTTTGGCCAATTCCCATCCGATCCTTTAGCCAAGACAAGATTCTGAATCCTGAAACTATTCTCCATAAATCTGCGTTTAAATCTTAAAATCGAATATTTTTTCCGCTGCTGCCAAATGCTGCCGACGGACCCCCTTGCCGAAATAAAGAAGTGTAGGATATGGAGGACTTTGTGTCCTTGCTGAGGCCATATTTTGGCTAATTCCCATCCGATCCTTTAGCCAAGACAAGATTCTGAATCCTGAAACTATTCTCCATAAATCTGCGTTTAAATCTTAAAATCGGAAATTTTTCCGGCGGCTGCCAAATTTTGCCGACGGACCCTCTTGCCGCAATAAAGAAGTGTAGGATATAAGGGACTTTGTGTCCTTGCGGAGGCTATGTTTCGGCCAATTCCCATCCGATCCTTTAGCCAAGACAAGATTCTGAATCCTTAAACTATTCTCCATAAATCTGCGTTTAAATCTTCAAATCGAATATTTTTTCCGTGGCTGCCCAAATGCTGCCGACGGACCCCCTTGCCGAAATAAAGAAGTGTAGGATATGGAGGACTTTGTGTCCTTGCTGAGGCCATATTTTGGCTAATTCCCATCCGATCCTTTAGCCAAGACAAGATTCTGAATCCTGAAACTATTCTCCATAAATCTGCGTTTAAATCTTAAAATCGAATATTTTTTCCGCTGCTGCCAAATGCTGCCGACGGACCCCCTTGCCGAAATAAAGAAGTGTAGGATATGGAGGACTTTGTGTCCTTGCTGAGGCCATATTTTGGCCAATTCCCATCCGATCCTTTATACAAGACAAGATTCTGAATCCTGAAACTATTCTCCATAAATCTGCGTTTAAATCTTAAAATCGAATATTTTTTCCGTGGCTGCCAAATGCTGCCGACGGACCCCCTTGCCGAAATAAAGAAGTGTAGGATGTGGAGGACTTTGTGTCCTTGCAGAGGCCATATTTTGGCCAATTCCCATCCGATCCTTTAGCCAAGACAAGATTCTGAATCCTGAAACTATTCTCCATAAATCTGCGTTTAAATCTTAAAATCGAATATTTTTTCCGTGGCTGCCAAATGCTGCCGACGGACCCCCTTGCCGAAATAAAGAAGTGTAGGATATGGAGGACTTTGTGTCCTTGCGGAGGCCATATTTTGGCTAATTCCCATCCGATCCTTTAGCCAAGACAAGATTCTGAATCCTGAAACTATTCTCCATAAATCTGCGTTTAAATCTTAAAATCGAATATTTTTTCCGTGGCTGCCAAATGCTGCCGACGGACCCTCTTGCCGAAATGAAGAAGTCCAGGATATGGAGGACTTTGTGTCCTTGCGGAGGCCATATTTTGGCCAATTCCCATCCGATCCTTTAGCCAAGACAAGATTCTGAATCCTGAAACTATTCTCCATAAATCTGCGTTTAAATCTTAAAATCGAATATTTTTTCCGTGGCTGCCAAATGCTGCCGACGGACCCCCTTGCCGAAATGAAGAAGTCCAGGATATGGAGGACTTTCTGTCCTTGCTGAGGCCATATTTTGGCTAATTCCCATCCGATCCTTTAGCCAAGACAAGATTCTGAATCCTGAAACTATTCTCCATAAATCTGCGTTTAAATCTTAAAATCGAATATTTTTTCCGTGGCTGCCAAATGCTGCCGACGGACCCCCTTGCCGAAATGAAGAAGTCCAGGATATGGAGGACTTTGTGTCCTTGCGGAGGCCATATTTTGGCTAATTCCCATCCGATCCTTTAGCCAAGACAAGATTCTGAATCCTGAAACTATTCTCCATAAATCTGCGTTTAAATCTTAAAATCAAATATTTTTTCCGCTGCTGCCAAATGCTGCCGACGGACCCCCTTGCCGAAATAAAGAAGTGTAGGATATGGAGGACTTTGTGTCCTTGCTGAGGCCATATTTTGGCTAATTCCCATCCGATCCTTTAGCCAAGACAAGATTCTGAATCCTGAAACTATTCTCCATAAATCTGCGTTTAAATCTTAAAATCGAATATTTTTTCCGCTGCTGCCAAATGCTGCCGACGGACCCCCTTGCCGAAATGAAGAAGTCCAGGATATGGAGGACTTTGTGTCCTTGCGGAGGCCATATTTTGGCCAATTCCCATCCGATCCTTTAGCCAAGACAAGATTCTGAATCCTGGAACTATTCTCCATAAATCTGCGTTTAAATCTTCAAATCGAATATTTTTTCCGTGGCTGCCAAATGCTGCCGACGGACCCCCTTGCCGAAGTGAAGAAGTCCAGGATATGGAGGACTTTGTGTCCTTGCGGAGGCCATATTTTAGCCAATTCCCATCCGATCCTTTAGCCAAGACAAGATTCTGAATCCTGGAACTATTCTCCATAAATCTGCGTTTAAATCTTCAAATCGAATATTTTTTCCGTGGCTGCCAAATGCTGCCGACGGACCCCCTTGCCGAAGTGAAGAAGTCCAGGATATGGAGGACTTTGTGTCCTTGCGGAGGCCATATTTTGGCCAATTCCCATCCGATCCTTTAGCCAAGACAAGATTCTGAATCCTGAAACTATTCTCCATAAATCTGCGTTTAAATCTTAAAATCGGAAATTTTTCCGGCGGCTGCCAAATTTTGCCGACGGACCCTCTTGCCGCAATAAAGAAGTGTAGGATATAAGGGACTTTGTGTCCTTGCGGAGGCTATGTTTCGGCCAATTCCCATCCGATCCTTTAGCCAAGACAAGATTCTGAATCCTTAAACTATTCTCCATAAATCTGCGTTTAAATCTTCAAATCGAATATTTTTTCCGTGGCTGCCAAATGCTGCCGACGGACCCCCTTGCCGAAATGAAGAAGTCCAGGATATGGAGGACTTTGTGTCCTTGCTGAGGCCATATTTTGGCTAATTCCCATCCGATCCTTTAGCCAAGACAAGATTCTGAATCCTGAAACTATTCTCCATAAATCTGCGTTTAAATCTTAAAATCGAATATTTTTTCCGTGGCTGCCAAATGCTGCCGACGGACCCCCTTGCCGAAATGAAGAAGTCCAGGATATGGAGGACTTTCTGTCCTTGCTGAGGCCATATTTTGGCTAATTCCCATCCGATCCTTTAGCCAAGACAAGATTCTGAATCCTGAAACTATTCTCCATAAATCTGCGTTTAAATCTTAAAATCAAATATTTTTTCCGCTGCTGCCAAATGCTGCCGACGGACCCCCTTGCCGAAATAAAGAAGTGTAGGATATGGAGGACTTTGTGTCCTTGCTGAGGCCATATTTTGGCTAATTCCCATCCGATCCTTTAGCCAAGACAAGATTCTGAATCCTGAAACTATTCTCCATAAATCTGCGTTTAAATCTTAAAATCGAATATTTTTTCCGTGGCTGCCAAATGCTGCCGACGGACCCCCTTGCCGAAATGAAGAAGTCCAGGATATGGAGGACTTTGTGTCCTTGCGGAGGCCATATTTTGGCCAATTCCCATCCGATCCTTTAGCCAAGACAAGATTCTGAATCCTGAAACTATTCTCCATAAATCTGCGTTTAAATCTTAAAATCGGAAATTTTTCCGGCGGCTGCCAAATTTTGCCGACGGACCCTCTTGCCGCAATAAAGAAGTGTAGGATATAAGGGACTTTGTGTCCTTGCGGAGGCTATGTTTCGGCCAATTCCCATCCGATCCTTTAGCCAAGACAAGATTCTGAATCCTTAAACTATTCTCCATAAATCTGCGTTTAAATCTTAAAATCGAATATTTTTTCCGTGGCTGCCAAATGCTGCCGACGGACCCCCTTGCCGAAATGAAGAAGTCCAGGATATGGAGGACTTTGTGTCCTTGCGGAGGCCATATTTTGGCCAATTCCCATCCGATCCTTTAGCCAAGACAAGATTCTGAATCCTGAAACTATTCTCCATAAATCTGCGTTTAAATCTTAAAATCGAATATTTTTTCCGTGGCTGCCAAATGCTGCCGACGGACCCCCTTGCCGAAATGAAGAAGTCCAGGATATGGAGGACTTTGTGTCCTTGCGGAGGCCATATTTTGGCTAATTCCCATCCGATCCTTTAGCCAAGACAAGATTCTGAATCCTGAAACTATTCTCCATAAATCTGCGTTTAAATCTTAAAATCGAATATTTTTTCCGCTGCTGCCAAATGCTGCCGACGGACCCCCTTGCCGAAATAAAGAAGTGTAGGATATGGAGGACTTTGTGTCCTTGCTGAGGCCATATTTTGGCCAATTCCCATCCGATCCTTTATACAAGACAAGATTCTGAATCCTGAAACTATTCTCCATAAATCTGCGTTTAAATCTTAAAATCGAATTTTTTTTCCGTGGCTGCCAAATGCTGCCGACGGACCCTCTTGCCGAAATGAAGAAGTCCAGGATATGGAGGACTTTGTGTCCTTGCGGAGGCCATATTTTGGCCAATTCCCATCCGATCCTTTAGCCAAGACAAGATTCTGAATCCTGGAACTATTCTCCATAAATCTGCGTTTAAATCTTCAAATCGAATATTTTTTCCGTGGCTGCCAAATGCTGCCGACGGACCCCCTTGCCGAAATGAAGAAGTCCAGGATATGGAGGACTTTGTGTCCTTGCGGAGGCCATATTTTGGCTAATTCCCATCCGATCCTTTAGCCAAGACAAGATTCTGAATCCTGAAACTATTCTCCATAAATCTGCGTTTAAATCTTAAAATCAAATATTTTTTCCGCTGCTGCCAAATGCTGCCGACGGACCCCCTTGCCGAAATAAAGAAGTGTAGGATATAAGGGACTTTGTGTCCTTGCGGAGGCTATGTTTCGGCCAATTCCCATCCGATCCTTTAGCCAAGACAAGATTCTGAATCTTTAAACTATTCTCCATAAATCTGCGTTTAAATCTTCAAATCGAATATTTTTTCCGCTGCTGCCAAATGCTGCCGACGGACCCCCTTGCCGAAATAAAGAAGTGTAGGATATGGAGGACTTTGTGTCCTTGCTGAGGCCATATTTTGGCTAATTCCCATCCGATCCTTTAGCCAAGACAAGATTCTGAATCCTGAAACTATTCTCCATAAATCTGCGTTTAAATCTTAAAATCGAATATTTTTTCCGCTGCTGCCAAATGCTGCCGACGGACCCCCTTGCCGAAATAAAGAAGTGTAGGATATGGAGGACTTTGTGTCCTTGCTGAGGCCATATTTTGGCCAATTCCCATCCGATCCTTTATACAAGACAAGATTCTGAATCCTGAAACTATTCTCCATAAATCTGCGTTTAAATCTTAAAATCGAATATTTTTTCCGCTGCTGCCAAATGCTGCCGACGGACCCCCTTGCCGAAATAAAGAAGTGTAGGATATGGAGGACTTTGTGTCCTTGCTGAGGCCATATTTTGGCCAATTCCCATCCGATCCTTTATACAAGACAAGATTCTGAATCCTGAAACTATTCTCCATAAATCTGCGTTTAAATCTTAAAATCGAATATTTTTTCCGTGGCTGCCAAATGCTGCCGACGGACCCCCTTGCCGAAATAAAGAAGTGTAGGATGTGGAGGACTTTGTGTCCTTGCAGAGGCCATATTTTGGCCAATTCCCATCCGATCCTTTAGCCAAGACAAGATTCTGAATCCTGAAACTATTCTCCATAAATCTGCGTTTAAATCTTAAAATCGAATATTTTTTCCGTGGCTGCCAAATGCTGCCGACGGACCCCCTTGCCGAAATGAAGAAGTCCAGGATATGGAGGACTTTGTGTCCTTGCGGAGGCCATATTTTGGCTAATTCCCATCCGATCCTTTAGCCAAGACAAGATTCTGAATCCTGAAACTATTCTCCATAAATCTGCGTTTAAATCTTAAAATCAAATATTTTTTCCGCTGCTGCCAAATGCTGCCGACGGACCCCCTTGCCGAAATAAAGAAGTGTAGGATATAAGGGACTTTGTGTCCTTGCGGAGGCTATGTTTCGGCCAATTCCCATCCGATCCTTTAGCCAAGACAAGATTCTGAATCTTTAAACTATTCTCCATAAATCTGCGTTTAAATCTTCAAATCGAATATTTTTTCCGCTGCTGCCAAATGCTGCCGACGGACCCCCTTGCCGAAATAAAGAAGTGTAGGATATGGAGGACTTTGTGTCCTTGCTGAGGCCATATTTTGGCTAATTCCCATCCGATCCTTTAGCCAAGACAAGATTCTGAATCCTGAAACTATTCTCCATAAATCTGCGTTTAAATCTTAAAATCGAATATTTTTTCCGCTGCTGCCAAATGCTGCCGACGGACCCCCTTGCCGAAATAAAGAAGTGTAGGATATGGAGGACTTTGTGTCCTTGCTGAGGCCATATTTTGGCCAATTCCCATCCGATCCTTTATACAAGACAAGATTCTGAATCCTGAAACTATTCTCCATAAATCTGCGTTTAAATCTTAAAATCGAATATTTTTTCCGTGGCTGCCAAATGCTGCCGACGGACCCTCTTGCCGAAATGAAGAAGTCCAGGATATGGAGGACTTTGTGTCCTTGCGGAGGCCATATTTTGGCCAATTCCCATCCGATCCTTTAGCCAAGACAAGATTCTGAATCCTGGAACTATTCTCCATAAATCTGCGTTTAAATCTTCAAATCGAATATTTTTTCCGTGGCTGCCAAATGCTGCCGACGGACCCTCTTGCCGAAATGAAGAAGTCCAGGATATGGAGGACTTTGTGTCCTTGCGGAGGCCATATTTTGGCCAATTCCCATCCGATCCTTTAGCCAAGACAAGATTCTGAATCCTGAAACTATTCTCCATAAATCTGCGTTTAAATCTTAAAATCGAATATTTTTTCCGCTGCTGCCAAATGCTGCCGACGGACCCCCTTGCCGAAATAAAGAAGTGTAGGATATGGAGGACTTTGTGTCCTTGCTGAGGCCATATTTTGGCTAATTCCCATCCGATCCTTTAGCCAAGACAAGATTCTGAATCCTGAAACTATTCTCCATAAATCTGCGTTTAAATCTTAAAATCGGAAATTTTTCCGGCGGCTGCCAAATTTTGCCGACGGACCCTCTTGCCGCAATAAAGAAGTGTAGGATATAAGGGACTTTGTGTCCTTGCGGAGGCTATGTTTCGGCCAATTCCCATCCGATCCTTTAGCCAAGACAAGATTCTGAATCCTTAAACTATTCTCCATAAATCTGCGTTTAAATCTTCAAATCGAATATTTTTTCCGTGGCTGCCCAAATGCTGCCGACGGACCCCCTTGCCGAAATAAAGAAGTGTAGGATATGGAGGACTTTGTGTCCTTGCTGAGGCCATATTTTGGCTAATTCCCATCCGATCCTTTAGCCAAGACAAGATTCTGAATCCTGAAACTATTCTCCATAAATCTGCGTTTAAATCTTAAAATCGAATATTTTTTTCCGCTGCTGCCAAATGCTGCCGACGGACCCCCTTGCCGAAATAAAGAAGTGTAGGATATGGAGGACTTTGTGTCCTTGCTGAGGCCATATTTTGGCCAATTCCCATCCGATCCTTTATACAAGACAAGATTCTGAATCCTGAAACTATTCTCCATAAATCTGCGTTTAAATCTTAAAATCGAATATTTTTTCCGTGGCTGCCAAATGCTGCCGACGGACCCCCTTGCCGAAATAAAGAAGTGTAGGATGTGGAGGACTTTGTGTCCTTGCAGAGGCCATATTTTGGCCAATTCCCATCCGATCCTTTAGCCAAGACAAGATTCTGAATCCTGAAACTATTCTCCATAAATCTGCGTTTAAATCTTAAAATCGAATATTTTTTCCGTGGCTGCCAAATGCTGCCGACGGACCCCCTTGCCGAAATAAAGAAGTGTAGGATATGGAGGACTTTGTGTCCTTGCGGAGGCCATATTTTGGCTAATTCCCATCCGATCCTTTAGCCAAGACAAGATTCTGAATCCTGAAACTATTCTCCATAAATCTGCGTTTAAATCTTAAAATCGAATATTTTTTCCGTGGCTGCCAAATGCTGCCGACGGACCCTCTTGCCGAAATGAAGAAGTCCAGGATATGGAGGACTTTGTGTCCTTGCGGAGGCCATATTTTGGCCAATTCCCATCCGATCCTTTAGCCAAGACAAGATTCTGAATCCTGAAACTATTCTCCATAAATCTGCGTTTAAATCTTAAAATCGAATATTTTTTCCGTGGCTGCCAAATGCTGCCGACGGACCCCCTTGCCGAAATGAAGAAGTCCAGGATATGGAGGACTTTCTGTCCTTGCTGAGGCCATATTTTGGCTAATTCCCATCCGATCCTTTAGCCAAGACAAGATTCTGAATCCTGAAACTATTCTCCATAAATCTGCGTTTAAATCTTAAAATCGAATATTTTTTCCGTGGCTGCCAAATGCTGCCGACGGACCCCCTTGCCGAAATGAAGAAGTCCAGGATATGGAGGACTTTGTGTCCTTGCGGAGGCCATATTTTGGCTAATTCCCATCCGATCCTTTAGCCAAGACAAGATTCTGAATCCTGAAACTATTCTCCATAAATCTGCGTTTAAATCTTAAAATCAAATATTTTTTCCGCTGCTGCCAAATGCTGCCGACGGACCCCCTTGCCGAAATAAAGAAGTGTAGGATATGGAGGACTTTGTGTCCTTGCTGAGGCCATATTTTGGCTAATTCCCATCCGATCCTTTAGCCAAGACAAGATTCTGAATCCTGAAACTATTCTCCATAAATCTGCGTTTAAATCTTAAAATCGAATATTTTTTCCGCTGCTGCCAAATGCTGCCGACGGACCCCCTTGCCGAAATGAAGAAGTCCAGGATATGGAGGACTTTGTGTCCTTGCGGAGGCCATATTTTGGCCAATTCCCATCCGATCCTTTAGCCAAGACAAGATTCTGAATCCTGAAACTATTCTCCATAAATCTGCGTTTAAATCTTAAAATCGAATATTTTTTCCGCTGCTGCCAAATGCTGCCGACGGACCCCCTTGTCGAAATGAAGAAGTCCAGGATATGGAGGACTTTGTGTCCTTGCTGAGGCCATATTTTGGCTAATTCCCATCCGATCCTTTAGCCAAGACAAGATTCTGAATCCTGAAACTATTCTCCATAAATCTGCGTTTAAATCTTAAAATCGAATATTTTTTCCGTGGCTGCCAAATGCTGCCGACGGACCCTCTTGCCGAAATGAAGAAGTCCAGGATATGGAGGACTTTGTGTCCTTGCGGAGGCCATATTTTGGCCAATTCCCATCCGATCCTTTAGCCAAGACAAGATTCTGAATCCTGGAACTATTCTCCATAAATCTGCGTTTAAATCTTAAAATCGAATATTTTTTCCGCTGCTGCCAAATGCTGCCGACGGACCCCCTTGCCGAAATAAAGAAGTGTAGGATATAAGGGACTTTGTGTCCTTGCGGAGGCTATGTTTCGGCCAATTCCCATCCGATCCTTTAGCCAAGACAAGATTCTGAATCTTTAAACTATTCTCCATAAATCTGCGTTTAAATCTTCAAATCGAATATTTTTTCCGCTGCTGCCAAATGCTGCCGACGGACCCCCTTGCCGAAATAAAGAAGTGTAGGATATGGAGGACTTTGTGTCCTTGCTGAGGCCATATTTTGGCCAATTCCCATCCGATCCTTTATACAAGACAAGATTCTGAATCCTGAAACTATTCTCCATAAATCTGCGTTTAAATCTTAAAATCGAATATTTTTTCCGTGGCTGCCAAATGCTGCCGACGGACCCTCTTGCCGAAATGAAGAAGTCCAGGATATGGAGGACTTTGTGTCCTTGCGGAGGCCATATTTTGGCCAATTCCCATCCGATCCTTTAGCCAAGACAAGATTCTGAATCCTGGAACTATTCTCCATAAATCTGCGTTTAAATCTTCAAATCGAATATTTTTTCCGTGGCTGCCAAATGCTGCCGACGGACCCTCTTGCCGAAATGAAGAAGTCCAGGATATGGAGGACTTTGTGTCCTTGCGGAGGCCATATTTTGGCCAATTCCCATCCGATCCTTTAGCCAAGACAAGATTCTGAATCCTGAAACTATTCTCCATAAATCTGCGTTTAAATCTTAAAATCGGAAATTTTTCCGGCGGCTGCCAAATTTTGCCGACGGACCCTCTTGCCGCAATAAAGAAGTGTAGGATATAAGGGACTTTGTGTCCTTGCGGAGGCTATGTTTCGGCCAATTCCCATCCGATCCTTTAGCCAAGACAAGATTCTGAATCCTGGAACTATTCTCCATAAATCTGCGTTTAAATCTTCAAATCGAATATTTTTTCCGTGGCTGCCAAATGCTGCCGACGGACCCTCTTGCCGAAATGAAGAAGTCCAGGATATGGAGGACTTTGTGTCCTTGCGGAGGCCATATTTTGGCCAATTCCCATCCGATCCTTTAGCCAAGACAAGATTCTGAATCCTGAAACTATTCTCCATAAATCTGCGTTTAAATCTTAAAATCGAATATTTTTTCCGCTGCTGCCAAATGCTGCCGACGGACCCCCTTGCCGAAATGAAGAAGTCCAGGATATGGAGGACTTTCTGTCCTTGCTGAGGCCATATTTTGGCTAATTCCCATCCGATCCTTTAGCCAAGACAAGATTCTGAATCCTGAAACTATTCTCCATAAATCTGCGTTTAAATCTTAAAATCGAATATTTTTTCCGTGGCTGCCAAATGCTGCCGACGGACCCTCTTGCCGAAATGAAGAAGTCCAGGATATGGAGGACTTTGTGTCCTTGCGGAGGCCATATTTTGGCCAATTCCCATCCGATCCTTTAGCCAAGACAAGATTCTGAATCCTGGAACTATTCTCCATAAATCTGCGTTTAAATCTTAAAATCGAATATTTTTTCCGCTGCTGCCAAATGCTGCCGACGGACCCCCTTGCCGAAATAAAGAAGTGTAGGATATAAGGGACTTTGTGTCCTTGCGGAGGCTATGTTTCGGCCAATTCCCATCCGATCCTTTAGCCAAGACAAGATTCTGAATCTTTAAACTATTCTCCATAAATCTGCGTTTAAATCTTCAAATCGAATATTTTTTCCGCTGCTGCCAAATGCTGCCGACGGACCCCCTTGCCGAAATAAAGAAGTGTAGGATATGGAGGACTTTGTGTCCTTGCTGAGGCCATATTTTGGCTAATTCCCATCCGATCCTTTAGCCAAGACAAGATTCTGAATCCTGAAACTATTCTCCATAAATCTGCGTTTAAATCTTAAAATCGAATATTTTTTCCGCTGCTGCCAAATGCTGCCGACGGACCCCCTTGCCGAAATAAAGAAGTGTAGGATATGGAGGACTTTGTGTCCTTGCTGAGGCCATATTTTGGCCAATTCCCATCCGATCCTTTATACAAGACAAGATTCTGAATCCTGAAACTATTCTCCATAAATCTGCGTTTAAATCTTAAAATCGAATATTTTTTCCGTGGCTGCCAAATGCTGCCGACGGACCCTCTTGCCGAAATGAAGAAGTCCAGGATATGGAGGACTTTGTGTCCTTGCGGAGGCCATATTTTGGCCAATTCCCATCCGATCCTTTAGCCAAGACAAGATTCTGAATCCTGAAACTATTCTCCATAAATCTGCGTTTAAATCTTAAAATCGAATATTTTTTCCGTGGCTGCCAAATGCTGCCGACGGACCCTCTTGCCGAAATGAAGAAGTCCAGGATATGGAGGACTTTGTGTCCTTGCGGAGGCCATATTTTGGCCAATTCCCATCCGATCCTTTAGCCAAGACAAGATTCTGAATCCTGAAACTATTCTCCATAAATCTGCGTTTAAATCTTAAAATCGGAAATTTTTCCGGCGGCTGCCAAATTTTGCCGACGGACCCTCTTGCCGCAATAAAGAAGTGTAGGATATAAGGGACTTTGTGTCCTTGCGGAGGCTATGTTTCGGCCAATTCCCATCCGATCCTTTAGCCAAGACAAGATTCTGAATCCTGGAACTATTCTCCATAAATCTGCGTTTAAATCTTCAAATCGAATATTTTTTCCGTGGCTGCCAAATGCTGCCGACGGACCCTCTTGCCGAAATGAAGAAGTCCAGGATATGGAGGACTTTGTGTCCTTGCGGAGGCCATATTTTGGCCAATTCCCATCCGATCCTTTAGCCAAGACAAGATTCTGAATCCTGAAACTATTCTCCATAAATCTGCGTTTAAATCTTAAAATCGAATATTTTTTCCGCTGCTGCCAAATGCTGCCGACGGACCCCCTTGCCGAAATGAAGAAGTCCAGGATATGGAGGACTTTCTGTCCTTGCTGAGGCCATATTTTGGCTAATTCCCATCCGATCCTTTAGCCAAGACAAGATTCTGAATCCTGAAACTATTCTCCATAAATCTGCGTTTAAATCTTAAAATCGAATATTTTTTCCGTGGCTGCCAAATGCTGCCGACGGACCCTCTTGCCGAAATGAAGAAGTCCAGGATATGGAGGACTTTGTGTCCTTGCGGAGGCCATATTTTGGCCAATTCCCATCCGATCCTTTAGCCAAGACAAGATTCTGAATCCTGGAACTATTCTCCATAAATCTGCGTTTAAATCTTCAAATCGAATATTTTTTCCGTGGCTGCCAAATGCTGCCGACGGACCCTCTTGCCGAAATGAAGAAGTCCAGGATATGGAGGACTTTGTGTCCTTGCGGAGGCCATATTTTGGCCAATTCCCATCCGATCCTTTAGCCAAGACAAGATTCTGAATCCTGAAACTATTCTCCATAAATCTGCGTTTAAATCTTAAAATCGAATATTTTTTCCGCTGCTGCCAAATGCTGCCGACGGACCCCCTTGCCGAAATAAAGAAGTGTAGGATATAAGGGACTTTGTGTCCTTGCGGAGGCTATGTTTCGGCCAATTCCCATCCGATCCTTTAGCCAAGACAAGATTCTGAATCTTTAAACTATTCTCCATAAATCTGCGTTTAAATCTTCAAATCGAATATTTTTTCCGCTGCTGCCAAATGCTGCCGACGGACCCCCTTGCCGAAATAAAGAAGTGTAGGATATGGAGGACTTTGTGTCCTTGCTGAGGCCATATTTTGGCTAATTCCCATCCGATCCTTTAGCCAAGACAAGATTCTGAATCCTGAAACTATTCTCCATAAATCTGCGTTTAAATCTTAAAATCGAATATTTTTTCCGCTGCTGCCAAATGCTGCCGACGGACCCCCTTGCCGAAATAAAGAAGTGTAGGATATGGAGGACTTTGTGTCCTTGCTGAGGCCATATTTTGGCCAATTCCCATCCGATCCTTTATACAAGACAAGATTCTGAATCCTGAAACTATTCTCCATAAATCTGCGTTTAAATCTTAAAATCGAATATTTTTTCCGTGGCTGCCAAATGCTGCCGACGGACCCTCTTGCCGAAATGAAGAAGTCCAGGATATGGAGGACTTTGTGTCCTTGCGGAGGCCATATTTTGGCCAATTCCCATCCGATCCTTTAGCCAAGACAAGATTCTGAATCCTGGAACTATTCTCCATAAATCTGCGTTTAAATCTTCAAATCGAATATTTTTTCCGTGGCTGCCAAATGCTGCCGACGGACCCTCTTGCCGAAATGAAGAAGTCCAGGATATGGAGGACTTTGTGTCCTTGCGGAGGCCATATTTTGGCCAATTCCCATCCGATCCTTTAGCCAAGACAAGATTCTGAATCCTGAAACTATTCTCCATAAATCTGCGTTTAAATCTTAAAATCGAATATTTTTTCCGTGGCTGCCAAATGCTGCCGACGGACCCTCTTGCCGAAATGAAGAAGTCCAGGATATGGAGGACTTTGTGTCCTTGCTGAGGCCATATTTTGGCTAATTCCCATCCGATCCTTTAGCCAAGACAAGATTCTGAATCCTGAAACTATTCTCCATAAATCTGCGTTTAAATCTTAAAATCGAATATTTTTTCCGCTGCTGCCAAATGCTGCCGACGGACCCCCTTGCCGAAATGAAGAAGTCCAGGATATGGGGGACTTTGTGTCCTTGCGGAGGCCATATTTTGGCCAATTCCCATCCGATCCTTTAGCCAATACAAGATTCTGAATCCTGAAACTATTCTCCATAAATCTGCGTTTAAATCTTAAAGTCGAATATTTTTTCCGCTGCTGCCAAATGCTGCCGACGGACCCCCTTGTCGAAATGAAGAAGTCCAGGATATGGAGGACTTTGTGTCCTTGCTGAGGCCATATTTTGGCTAATTCCCATCCGATCCTTTAGCCAAGACAAGATTCTGAATCCTGAAACTATTCTCCATAAATCTGCGTTTAAATCTTAAAATCGAATATTTTTTCCGTGGCTGCCAAATGCTGCCGACGGACCCTCTTGCCGAAATGAAGAAGTCCAGGATATGGAGGACTTTGTGTCCTTGCGGAAGCCATATTTTGGCCAATTCCCATCCGATCCTTTAGCCAAGACAAGATTCTGAATCCTGAAACTATTCTCCATAAATCTGCGTTTAAATCTTAAAATCGAATATTTTTTCCGTGGCTGCCAAATGCTGCCGACGGACCCCCTTGCCGAAATGAAGAAGTCCAGGATATGGAGGACTTTCTGTCCTTGCTGAGGCCATATTTTGGCTAATTCCCATCCGATCCTTTAGCCAAGACAAGATTCTGAATCCTGAAACTATTCTCCATAAATCTGCGTTTAAATCTTAAAATCGAATATTTTTTCCGTGGCTGCCAAATGCTGCCGACGGACCCCCTTGCCGAAATGAAGAAGTCCAGGATATGGAGGACTTTGTGTCCTTGCGGAGGCCATATTTTGGCCAATTCCCATCCGATCCTTTATACAAGACAAGATTCTGAATCCTGAAACTATTCTCCATAAATCTGCGTTTAAATCTTAAAATCTAATATTTTTTCCGTGGCTGCCAAATGCTGCCGACGGACCCCCTTGCCGAAATGAAGAAGTCCAGGATATGGAGGACTTTCTGTCCTTGCTGAGGCCATATTTTGGCTAATTCCCATCCGATCCTTTGGCCAAGACAAGATTCTGAATCCTGAAACTATTCTCCATAAATCTGCGTTTAAATCTTAAAATCAAATATTTTTTCCGCTGCTGCCAAATGCTGCCGACGGACCCCCTTGCCGAAATAAAGAAGTGTAGGATATGGAGGACTTTGTGTCCTTGCTGAGGCCATATTTTGGCTAATTCCCATCCGATCCTTTAGCCAAGACAAGATTCTGAATCCTGAAACTATTCTCCATAAATCTGCGTTTAAATCTTAAAATCGAATATTTTTTCCGCTGCTGCCAAATGCTGCCGACGGACCCCCTTGTCGAAATGAAGAAGTCCAGGATATGGAGGACTTTGTGTCCTTGCTGAGGCCATATTTTGGCTAATTCCCATCCGATCCTTTAGCCAAGACAAGATTCTGAATCCTGAAACTATTCTCCATAAATCTGCGTTTAAATCTTCAAATCGAATATTTTTTCCGTGGCTGCCAAATGCTGCCGACGGACCCTCTTGCCGAAATGAAGAAGTCCAGGATATGGAGGACTTTGTGTCCTTGCGGAGGCCATATTTTGGCCAATTCCCATCCGATCCTTTAGCCAAGACAAGATTCTGAATCCTGAAACTATTCTCCATAAATCTGCGTTTAAATCTTAAAATCGAATATTTTTTCCGTGGCTGCCAAATGCTGCCGACGGACCCCCTTGCCGAAATGAAGAAGTCCAGGATATGGAGGACTTTCTGTCCTTGCTGAGGCCATATTTTGGCTAATTCCCATCCGATCCTTTAGCCAAGACAAGATTCTGAATCCTGAAACTATTCTCCATAAATCTGCGTTTAAATCTTAAAATCGAATATTTTTTCCGTGGCTGCCAAATGCTGCCGACGGACCCCCTTGCCGAAATGAAGAAGTCCAGGATATGGAGGACTTTGTGTCCTTGCGGAGGCCATATTTTGGCCAATTCCCATCCGATCCTTTATACAAGACAAGATTCTGAATCCTGAAACTATTCTCCATAAATCTGCGTTTAAATCTTAAAATCGAATATTTTTTCCGTGGCTGCCAAATGCTGCCGACGGACCCCCTTGCCGAAATGAAGAAGTCCAGGATATGGAGGACTTTGTGTCCTTGCGGAGGCCATATTTTGGCCAATTCCCATCCGATCCTTTATACAAGACAAGATTCTGAATCCTGAAACTATTCTCCATAAATCTGCGTTTAAATCTTAAAATCAAATATTTTTTCCGCTGCTGCCAAATGCTGCCGACGGACCCCCTTGCCGAAATGAAGAAGTCCAGGATATGGAGGACTTTGTGTCCTTGCGGAGGCCATATTTTGGCTAATTCCCATCCGATCCTTTAGCCAAGACAAGATTCTGAATCCTGAAACTATTCTCCATAAATCTGCGTTTAAATCTTAAAATCAAATATTTTTTCCGCTGCTGCCAAATGCTGCCGACGGACCCCCTTGCCGAAATGAAGAAGTCCAGGATATGGAGGACTTTGTGTCCTTGCGGAGGCCATATTTTGGCCAATTCCCATCCGATCCTTTAGCCAAGACAAGATTCTGAATCCTGAAACTATTCTCCATAAATCTGCGTTTAAATCTTAAAATCGAATATTTTTTCCGTGGCTGCCAAATGCTGCCGACGGACCCTCTTGCCGAAATGAAGAAGTCCAGGATATGGAGGACTTTGTGTCCTTGCGGAGGCCATATTTTGGCCAATTCCCATCCGATCCTTTAGCCAAGACAAGATTCTGAATCCTGGAACTATTCTCCATAAATCTGCGTTTAAATCTTCAAATCGAATATTTTTTCCGCTGCTGCCAAATGCTGCCGACGGACCCCCTTGCCGAAATAAAGAAGTGTAGGATGTGGAGGACTTTGTGTCCTTGCAGAGGCCATATTTTGGCCAATTCCCATCCGATCCTTTAGCCAAGACAAGATTCTGAATCCTGAAACTATTCTCCATAAATCTGCGTTTAAATCTTAAAATCGAATATTTTTTCCGTGGCTGCCAAATGCTGCCGACGGACCCCCTTGCCGAAGTGAAGAAGTCCAGGATATGGAGGACTTTGTGTCCTTGCGGAGGCCATATTTTGGCAAATTCCCATCCGATCCTTTAGCCAAGACAAGATTCTGAATCCTGAAACTATTCTCCATAAATCTGCGTTTAAATCTTAAAATCGAATATTTTTTCCGTGGCTGCCAAATGCTGCCGACGGACCCCCTTGCCGAAATGAAGAAGTCCAGGATATGGAGGACTTTGTGTCCTTGCGGAGGCCATATTTTGGCCAATTCCCATCCGATCCTTTAGCCAAGACAAGATTCTGAATCCTGAAACTATTCTCCATAAATCTGCGTTTAAATCTTAAAATCGAATATTTTTTCCGTGGCTGCCAAATGCTGCCGACGGACCCCCTTGCCGAAATAAAGAAGTGTAGGATGTGGAGGACTTTGTGTCCTTGCAGAGGCCATATTTTGGCCAATTCCCATCCGATCCTTTAGCCAAGACAAGATTCTGAATCCTGAAACTATTCTCCATAAATCTGCGTTTAAATCTTAAAATCGAATATTTTTTCCGCTGCTGCCAAATGCTGCCGACGGACCCCCTTGCCGAAATGAAGAAGTCCAGGATATGGAGGACTTTGTGCCCTTGCGGAGGCCATATTTTGGCCAATTCCCATCCGATCCTTTAGCCAAGACAAGATTCTGAATCCTGAAACTATTCTCCATAAATCTGCGTTTAAATCTTAAAATCGAATATTTTTTCCGTGGCTGCCAAATGCTGCCGACGGACCCCCTTGCCGAAATGAAGAAGTCCAGGATATGGAGGACTTTCTGTCCTTGCTGAGGCCATATTTTGGCTAATTCCCATCCGATCCTTTAGCCAAGACAAGATTCTGAATCCTGAAACTATTCTCCATAAATCTGCGTTTAAATCTTCAAATCGAATATTTTTTCCGTGGCTGCCAAATGCTGCCGACGGACCCCCTTGCCGAAGTGAAGAAGTCCAGGATATGGAGGACTTTGTGCCCTTGCGGAGGCCATATTTTGGCCAATTCCCATCCGATCCTTTAGCCAAGACAAGATTCTGAATCCTGAAACTATTCTCCATAAATCTGCGTTTAAATCTTCAAATCGAATATTTTTTCCGTGGCTGCCAAATGCTGCCGACGGACCCCCTTGCCGAAGTGAAGAAGTCCAGGATATGGAGGACTTTCTGTCCTTGCGGAGGCCATATTTTGGCCAATTCCCATCCGATCCTTTAGCCAAGACAAGATTCTGAATCCTGAAACTATTCTCCATAAATCTGCGTTTAAATCTTAAAATCGAATATTTTTTCCGTGGCTGCCAAATGCTGCCGACGGACCCCCTTGCCGAAATGAAGAAGTCCAGGATATGGAGGACTTTGTGTCCTTGCGGAGGCCATATTTTGGCCAATTTCCGTCCGATCCTTTAGCCAAGACAAGATTCTGAATCCTGAAACTATTCTCCATAAATCTGCGTTTAAATCTTAAAATCGAATATTTTTTCCGCTGCTGCCAAATGCTGCCGACGGACCCCCTTGCCGAAATGAAGAAGTCCAGGATATGGAGGACTTTGTGTCCTTGCGGAGGCCATATTTTGGCCAATTCCCATCCGATCCTTTATACAAGACAAGATTCTGAATCCTGAAACTATTCTCCATAAATCTGCGTTTAAATCTTAAAATCGAATATTTTTTCCGTGGCTGCCAAATGCTGCCGACGGACCCCCTTGCCGAAATGAAGAAGTCCAGGATATGGAGGACTTTGTGTCCTTGCGGAGGCCATATTTTGGCCAATTCCCATCCGATCCTTTATACAAGACAAGATTCTGAATCCTGAAACTATTCTCCATAAATCTGCGTTTAAATCTTAAAATCGAATATTTTTTCCGTGGCTGCCAAATGCTGCCGACGGACCCCCTTGCCGAAATGAAGAAGTCCAGGATATGGAGGACTTTCTGTCCTTGCTGAGGCCATATTTTGGCTAATTCCCATCCGATCCTTTAGCCAAGACAAGATTCTGAATCCTGAAACTATTCTCCATAAATCTGCGTTTAAATCTTAAAATCGAATATTTTTTCCGTGGCTGCCAAATGCTGCCGACGGACCCCCTTGCCGAAATGAAGAAGTCCAGGATATGGAGGACTTTCTGTCCTTGCTGAGGCCATATTTTGGCTAATTCCCATCCGATCCTTTAGCCAAGACAAGATTCTGAATCCTGAAACTATTCTCCATAAATCTGCGTTTAAATCTTAAAATCGAATATTTTTTCCGTGGCTGCCAAATGCTGCCGACGGACCCCCTTGCCGAAATGAAGAAGTCCAGGATATGGAGGACTTTGTGTCCTTGCGGAGGCCATATTTTGGCCAATTCCCATCCGATCCTTTATACAAGACAAGATTCTGAATCCTGAAACTATTCTCCATAAATCTGCGTTTAAATCTTAAAATCGAATATTTTTTCCGTGGCTGCCAAATGCTGCCGACGGACCCCCTTGCCGAAATGAAGAAGTCCAGGATATGGAGGACTTTGTGTCCTTGGAGAGGCCATATTTTGGCCAATTCCCATTCGATCATTTAGCCAAGACAAGATTCTGAATCCTGGAAGTATTTTCCATAAAGCTGCGTTTAAATCTTAGAATCGAATATATTTTCCGTGGCTGCCAAATGCTGCCGACGGACCCCCTTGCCGAAATGAAGAAGTCCAGGATATGAAGGATTTTGTGTCCTTGCGGAGGCCATATTTTGGCCAATTCCCATCCGATCCTTTAGCCAAGACAAGATTCTGAATCCTGAAACTATTCTCCATAAATCTTCGTTTAAATCTTAGAATCGAATATATTTTCCGTGGCTGCCAAATGCTGCCGACGGACCCCCTTGCCGAAATGAAGAAGTCCAGGATATGGAGGACTTTGTGTCCTTGGAGAGGCCATATTTTGGCCAATTCCCATCCGATCCTTTTGCCAAGACAAGATTCTGAATCCTTAAACTATTCTCCATAAATCTGCGTTGAAATCTGCTGCAAAACTTTTCTGATGGATTCCTCCTCCCCCCCAATCATGACATAACGGGTACAATTGCTCTCAAGATAGTAGGAGTGAATAATTAGTAGCTGAATAATGCATGAAAAAACTATTTTAACATTGTTTTCCTCAGTCACACCCTAATAATCGGCTTGTTATTTATAAACGTCCGACTTTCAGTCCCGTTTTAATATAAAGTGAGCACTATTATTATTTTGAGATGCTGAAAACTGCTGAAAGATGCTGAAAACTGTCAGACAAAACCTCTAAAATTTTTAAATTAAGAAGAGGCAAAGGGAAAAGTATCAATTTTTGCTAAAGAGTATTCATAGGAAAAATACCGGAACAAAATGAAAACCTAAAATGTATACAAGGAAAAATGTTAATACATTGAAAAGTTATTGTGCAAATGCACTTATTATTTTGAGAGCAGCTGTACCTAAAACATACATATCTAAAAATAGAAGCACGCTTGCTTGCGATCACTTTTTATTGTTTTATTTGTCTTTTTCTCCACATACATTCTTTTTGTGGTATATGTATATACCACACAAATTTTTATTCCCATATATAGCCATTGAGTGTGCTCTCAAAGGTTCCAAAAAAAGCTCTTTATTATGACTCCCTTTCTGTCTCGCTCTCTTAGAAGAGAGAAAAATCCCTTCTTAGTTGGCGCTCTCTCTCTTCAATTACAAGAGTTCGATCTCTGATGCACTCAAGGTTCCAGAAATAGGCTCTTTTTAAGGCCTCTTCATTTCAAACTCGATCTTAAAAGAGAGAAAATCCCTTATTTGAAAGTGCTCATTCTGCGCAACTTTAACTGAGCCATTTCAGTTCCCATTTTCATCTCGACGTGTGCGCAAGTGTGTTTCCAAGCGGCTTCCGAATAGTTGATAAAATAAAAGTGTGTTTCAGTGCAAAAGTGAATCAATTATTGAACTGAAAACTTGCAAATCCAGCATTGAACAGAGTAAAGTTATTTCTTTGTATGTGTTTATTGAGGCCAATGACCAAAGTGTGCCTAGCTAGTATATAACGCGGCGGGCTCGCGTGTTCGTTTGTGTGAGAGAGAATGGGACAAAAAACTGCAATAACTTAAATTGACGAAAATGCTTGTGCGATTGCACTTTTAATGGCATTATTTTTTTTAAATACCATTGGAAAAACCATTTACTGTAAGTTTGTAAATATTTTTCTCTAAAGTTACCAAACTTTTAGTACCATATTTTTGGTTTTTTTTTTTTACTTGTCTGTGTTTATTTCAAAACACTAAAAATTTCAAAAATTTCTTTATTTTTCTTTGTTAACTAAGTAAATTTTTAAAGAATAAGTCAAGAGGTATAAATTCAAGTTTCTTAAGATAATGAGTTTATATTTTAAAAACATTCTTTTAATTTCAGACATATACATAGAATTCAGATGGAAATTGAATTATTTGATGAAAGAACGTTTATCAGTACGACTTGGAAATTTGTAAACATTTATGTATATCAACTTATAAATACTAAGTGAAAGTTGTTGGTAAGTGGAACGATTTTTATTATTATTATAACTTGCTTTATACATATATGCATGTTATGTAATTGGATAACATTGGGTAAATCCAGGAAACTGAGGATTCGGGTCCTTGCAAAAGCCATATTTCGGCCAAGTCCTGTCCGATCCTTTAGCCAAGACATGATTCTGAATCCTGAAACTATTTTCCATAAAGCTGTGTTTAAATCTCAAGGTCGAAAATTTTTTCCGCGGCTGCCAAATGCTGTCGACGGGACCCTCTTGCCGAAATGAAGAAGGTCATAAATTTTTTCCGCAATTATGCGCGTTTAAAGTCGCTGCCAAATGTAAACAAAGGCTTGAAAAATGTAAACAAAGGTAACACATATTTATTTTAAATAAATATTAATAAATATTTAATCAATAAATTAATTTTTTTAATTAAAATTCAGTTAAGCAATAATTCCTTATTAATAATAGGCAAGTTGTTCACGAACGTTTTTCTGTCGCGCGTTATGTACTCTTTTATGTACATGATTTTGTCGTATTGACAGGGCTTTGATATTTAACCATTTAAATCGCGTATTTGTTGTTAAAAGATGAAACAAAATTGCAATACGGTTCGGGCGTCGGTTTGAATTTTCGCGAGTGCTATTGTGCGGGGGCTGGTGCGGGGTAGGGAGAGTCACCGCTCGCAGCTCCCGGCGCACATATGTATGTACCTGCTAGAGCTACATATGTATATGCTCTTTAGGTATGTACAAGCTTAAGTATATAATCGGTTTTTTGTACAGTTAGGTATGCTGAAAAAATTATAAGTGGTTTTGCTTTTGAATTGGAAGGTGGGGTGAAATGCGGTGGCATGTTTATGATAAATATATATGTACAATCATACTATAATAACAGTCCATTTGTTTAAATTATATCAAAATATGTATGTACAATATAAATTAATATAATACAAACAAAAATACTTGATAACTAAAGCTACTAACTTCGATTGCCATTTACTGATTAGTTATTCTATTTATTTTCATTACAGGTACATACATATTTCTTAAAAACTTGAATTGAATATGAATAAATAGAAGCAGAATAAATAATGCATAGAGAAAAGGAAACAAAGAAACAGATGTTGTTATATACTTGAGATGGTAAGTCAAAATTTTTGTACAGTTACAAGCTCTTCTTTTCCTGATTGGCTCTCCCGACAAAGCAGAAAAGGGGAGAAGTTATTTTAACATTTTTGCTCTCATTAGTTCGCTCTCTTATTGGACTTCTTGAATTTGTAGGAAAAGGGGAGCTTGTTAGCAATTAATACAAACATTTATAATGCATTTTAATTGATTAAATATATATTAAATTGAATATATGTTGTTTATTAATATATATTTTATAAACTATTTATATACTAACTATATTTTGCAAATCAATTTATAATCATTTTAGATAATTGCCTTTCATTATATTAAAGCCTGTCTCCATCGCTTTAATATTTAACTATTTAAATCTACATAAATTCCTTTTGTTGTGATTCCAATTGTTCAAATCAAATACTTCTTTCGAATGGCGCGCGCTTCCCACCCCCATTTTTCCCTGTCTAGCGCAAAGTAACGGGATCTGTTATGTGCTAACAAAGTTATTGGTTTTTTTGCAAGTACAGTTGCAAGAAAATTCTTTGATCGTCAGACGTGGCAACAAACGGGGAGAAGTTTGTTTACATATTCACGCTTATTAGTTTGTTGTTGTTGTTTCCCTATTTTGAAATCGGCTGGCAAAATACGAGCAAGTTAAGGTTGCATATTTAATATAATATTTTTTAGTAGGGTACATGTTAATTTAATAATATAAAAATATGAAAAAAGAATATAAAAAATATTTTTCTTATTGGAATTTAAAATTTTTGTATTTTCTCATTGTAAATTTTAATTTTTGAATATACTAATTTTTGAATTTTTATATTTTAAATCAAATGCTATACATCCGTGGCATCTCTATCAATTTTTGCGAGTGAGAGTAGGCGCTGGGTTGTTAGCGAGTGGGGGGAGGGTGTGGGGGAGTCCGGCCAACAAATTCTGCCTTTTCAAAGAAAAGTAGCGGGATTTGTTACCTCTTGCAATAAGTGTGCGTTTTTTCCGCCAATTACATTTAGCTAGTTTGTTTGTTCCTTGTTCCGATTGGCTGACTTGAATTGGTGAATGGGGGTTGTTTTCTATTGATCGGGATTCTTGTGAGTTACATCAAAGTATTGGATAGATTGACTTTAAGTTGCTCTTAAAATATAGAAACTTAAAGCATGTTCCCATCAGCTTTCGTTGATTATTTTTGGTGAAATTGATTTTTGCATTTCTTAATTAACTTTCGTTCCTGCGAATTTTGCAAACTACTAAGATGCGAATTAGTCGAGCTCGATGTGATCTGAAGCCTGAAACTATTATCCATACATTTGCGTTTAAATCTCATGGTCGAAAATTTTTTCCGTGGCTGCCAAATTCTTCCGACGGGACCCCCTTGCCGCAATAAAGAAGTGTAGGATATAAGGGACTTTGTGTCCTTGCGGAGGCTATGTTTCGGCCAATTCCCATCCGATCCTTTAGCCAAACTATTCTCCATAAATCTGCGTTTAAATCTTAAAATCGAATATTTTTTCCGTGGCTGCCAAATGCTGCCGACGGACCCCCCCTTGCCGAAATAAAGAAGTCCAGGATATGGAGGACTTTGTGTCCTTGCTGAGGCCATATTTTGGCCAATTCCCATCCGATCCTTTAGCCAAGACAAGATTCTGAATCCTGAAACTATTCTCCATAAATCTGCGTTTAAATCTTAAAATCGAATATTTTTTCCGTGGCTGCCAAATGCTGCCGACGGACCCCCTTGCCGAAATAAAGAAGTCCAGGATATGGAGGACTTTGTGTCCTTGCTGAGGCCATATTTTGGCCAATTCCCATCCGATCCTTTAGCCAAGACAAGATTCTGAATCCTGAAACTATTCTCCATAAATCTGCGTTTAAATCTCATGTTCGAAAACTTTTTCCGCGGCTGCCAAATTCTGCCGACGGGGACCCCCTTGCCGCAATAAAGAAGTGTAGGATATAAGGGACTTTGTGTCCTTGCGGAGGCTATGTTTCGGCCAATTCCCATCCGATCCTTTAGCCAAACTATTCTCCATAAATCTGCGTTTAAATCTTAAAATCGAATATTTTTTCCGTGGCTGCCAAATGCTGCCGACGGACCCCCCCTTGCCGAAATAAAGAAGTCCAGGATATGGAGGACTTTGTGTCCTTGCTGAGGCCATATTTTGGCCAATTCCCATCCGATCCTTTAGCCAAGACAAGATTCTGAATCCTGAAACTATTCTCCATAAATCTGCGTTTAAATCTTAAAATCGAATATTTTTTCCGTGGCTGCCAAATGCTGCCGACGGACCCCCTTGCCGAAATGAAGAAGTCCAGGATATGGAGGACTTTCTGTCCTTGCTGAGGCCATATTTTGGCTAATTCCCATCCGATCCTTTAGCCAAGACAAGATTCTGAATCCTGAAACTATTCTCCATAAATCTGCGTTTAAATCTTAAAATCGAATATTTTTTCCGTGGCTGCCAAATGCTGCCGACGGACCCCCTTGCCGAAATGAAGAAGTCCAGGATATGGAGGACTTTGTGTCCTTGCGGAGGCCATATTTTGGCCAATTTCCGTCCGATCCTTTAGCCAAGACAAGATTCTGAATCCTGAAACTATTCTCCATAAATCTGTGTTTAAATCTTAAAATCGAATATTTTTTCCGTGGCTGCCAAATGCTGCCGACGGACCCCCTTGCCGAAATAAAGAAGTGTAGGATGTGGAGGACTTTGTGTCCTTGCAGAGGCCATATTTTGGCCAATTCCCATCCGATCCTTTAGCCAAGACAAGATTCTGAATCCTGAAACTATTCTCCATAAATCTGCGTTTAAATCTTAAAATCGAATATTTTTTCCGCTGCTGCCAAATGTTGCCGACGGACCCCCTTGCCGAAATGAAGAAGTCCAGGATATGGAGGACTTTGTGTCCTTGCGGAGGCCATATTTTGGCCAATTCCCATCCGATCCTTTAGCCAAGACAAGATTCTGAATCCTGAAACTATTCTCCATAAATCTGCGTTTAAATCTTAAAATCGAATATTTTTTCCGTGGCTGCCAAATGCGGCCGACGGACCCCCTTGCCGAAATGAAGAAGTCCAGGATATGGAGGACTTTGTGTCCTTGCGGAGGCCATATTTTGGCCAATTCCCATCCGATCCTTTATACAAGACAAGATTCTGAATCCTGAAACTATTCTCCATAAATCTGCGTTTAAATCTTAAAATCGAATATTTTTTCCGTGGCTGCCAAATGCTGCCGACGGACCCCCTTGCCGAAATGAAGAAGTCCAGGATATGGAGGACTTTGTGTCCTTGCGGAGGCCATATTTTGGCCAATTTCCATCCGATCCTTTATACAAGACAAGATTCTGAATCCTGAAACTATTCTCCATAAATCTGCGTTTAAATCTTAAAATCGAATATTTTTTCCGTGGCTGCCAAATGCTGCCGACGGACCCCCTTGCCGAAATGAAGAAGTCCAGGATATGGAGGACTTTCTGTCCTTGCTGAGGCCATATTTTGGCTAATTCCCATCCGATCCTTTAGCCAAGACAAGATTCTGAATCCTGAAACTATTCTCCATAAATCTGCGTTTAAATCTTAAAATCGAATATTTTTTCCGTGGCTGCCAAATGCTGCCGACGGGGACCCCCTTGCCGAAATGAAGAAGTCCAGGATATGGAGGACTTTGTGTCCTTGCGGAGGCCATATTTTGGCCAATTCCCATCCGATCCTTTATACAAGACAAGATTCTGAATCCTGAAACTATTCTCCATAAATCTGCGTTTAAATCTTAGAATCGAATATATTTTCCGTGGCTGCCAAATGCTGCCGACGGACCCCCTTGCCGAAATGAAGAAGTCCAGGATATGGAGGACTTTGTGTCCTTGGAGAGGCCATATTTTGGCCAATTCCCATCCGATCCTTTTGCCAAGACAAGATTCTGAATCCTTAAACTATTCTCCATAAATCTGCGTTGAAATCTGCTGCAAAACTTTTCTGATGGATTCCTCCTCCCCCCCAATCATGACATAACGGGTACAATTGCTCTCAAGATAGTAGGAGTGAATAATTAGTAGCTGAATAATGCATGAAAAAACTATTTTAACATTGTTTTCCTCAGTCACACCCTAATAATCGGCTTGTTATTTATAAACGTCCGACTTTCAGTCCCGTTTTAATATAAAGTGAGCACTATTATTATTTTGAGATGCTGAAAACTGCTGAAAGATGCTGAAAACTGTCAGACAAAACCTGTAAAATTTTTAAATTAAGAAGAGGCAAAGGGAAAAGTATCAATTTTTGCTAAAGAGTATTCATAGGAAAAATACCGGAACAAAATGAAAACCTAAAATGTATACAAGGAAAAATGTTAATACATTGAAAAGTTATTGTGCAAATGCACTTATTATTTTGAGAGCAGCTGTACCTAAAACATACATATCTAAAAATAGAAGCACGCTTGCTGCGATCACTTTTTATTGTTTTATTTGTCTTTTTCTCCACATACATTCTTTTTGTGGTATATGTATATACCACACAAATTTTTATTCCCATATATAGCCATTGAGTGTGCTCTCAAGGGTTCCAAAAAAAGCTCTTTATTATGACTCCCTTTCTGTCTCGCTCTCTTAGAAGAGAGAAAAATCCCTTCTTAGTTGGCGCTCTCTCTCTTCAATTACAAGAGTTCGATCTCTGATGCACTCAAGGTTCCAGAAATAGGCTCTTTTTAAGGCCTCTTCATTTCAAACTCGATCTTAAAAGAGAGAAAATCCCTTATTTGAAAGTGCTCATTCTGCGCAACTTTAACTGAGCCATTTCAGTTCCCATTTTCATCTCGACGTGTGCGCAAGTGTGTTTCCAAGCGGCTTCCGAATAGTTGATAAAATAAAAAGTGTGTTTCAGTGCAAAAGTGAATCAATTATTGAACTGAAAACTTGCAAATCCAGCATTGAACAGAGTAAAGTTATTTCTTTGTATGTGTTTATTGAGGCCAATGACCAAAGTGTGCCTAGCTAGTATATAACGCGGCGGGCTCGCGTGTTCGTTTGTGTGAGAGAGAATGGGACAAAAAACTGCAATAACTTAAATTGACGAAAATGCTTGTGCGATTGCACTTTTAATGGCATTATATTTTTTTAAATACCATTGGAAAAACCATTTACTGTAAGTTTGTAAATATTTTTCTCTAAAGTTACCAAACTTTTAGTACCATATTTTTGGTTTTTTTTTTACTTGTCTGTGTTTATTTCAAAACACTAAAAATTTCAAAAATTTCTTTATTTTTCTTTGTTAACTAAGTAAATTTTTAAAGAATAAGTCAAGAGGTATAAATTCAAGTTTCTTAAGATAATGAGTTTATATTTTAAAAACATTCTTTTAATTTCAGACATATACATAGAATTCAGATGGAAATTGAATTATTTGATGAAAGAACGTTTATCAGTACGACTTGGAAATTTGTAAACATTTATGTATATCAACTTATAAATACTAAGTGAAAGTTGTTGGTAAGTGGAACGATTTTTATTATTATTATAACTTGCTTTATACATATATGCATGTTATGTAATTGGATAACATTGGGTAAATCCAGGAAACTGAGGATTCGGGTCCTTGCAAAAGCCATATTTCGGCCAAGTCCTGTCCGATCCTTTAGCCAAGACATGATTCTGAATCCTGAAACTATTTTCCATAAAGCTGTGTTTAAATCTCAAGGTCGAAAATTTTTTCCGCGGCTGCCAAATGCTGTCGACGGGACCCTCTTGCCGAAATGAAGAAGGTCATAAATTTTTTCCGCAATTATGCGCGTTTAAAGTCGCTGCCAAATGTAAACAAAGGCTTGAAAAATGTAAACAAAGGTAACACATATTTATTTTAAATAAATATTAATAAATATTTAATCAATAAATTAATTTTTTTAATTAAAATTCAGTTAAGCAATAATTCCTTATTAATAATAGGCAAGTTGTTCACGAACGTTTTTCTGTCGCGCGTTATGTACTCTTTTATGTACATGATTTTGTCGTATTGACAGGGCTTTGATATTTAACCATTTAAATCGCGTATTTGTTGTTAAAAGATGAAACAAAATTGCAATACGGTTCGGGCGTCGGTTTGAATTTTCGCGAGTGCTATTTTGCGGGGGCTGGTGCGGGGTAGGGAGAGTCACCGCTCGCAGCTCCCGGCGCACATATGTATGTACCTGCTAGAGCTACATATGTATATGCTCTTTAGGTATGTACAAGCTTAAGTATATAATCGGTTTTTTGTACAGTTAGGTATGCTGAAAAAATTATAAGTGGTTTTGCTTTTGAATTGGAAGGTGGGGTGAAATGCGGTGGCATGTTTATAATAAATATATATGTACAATCATACTATAATAACAGTCCATTTGTTTAAATTATATCAAAATATGTATGTACAATATAAATTAATATAATACAAACAAAAATACTTGATAACTAAAGCTACTAACTTCGATTGCCATTTACTGATTAGTTATTCTATTTATTTTCATTACAGGTACATACATATTTCTTAAAAACTTGAATTGAATATGAATAAATAGAAGCAGAATAAATAATGCATAGAGAAAAGGAAACAAAGAAACAGATGTTGTTATATACTTGAGATGGTAAGTCAAAATTTTTGTACAGTTACAAGCTCTTCTTTTCCTGATTGGCTCTCCCGACAAAGCAGAAAAGGGGAGAAGTTTTTTTTTAACATTTTTGCTCTCATTAGTTCGCTCTCTTATTGGACTTCTTGAATTTGTAGGAAAAGGGGAGCTTGTTAGCAATTAATACAAACATTTATAATGCATTTTAATTGATTAAATATATATTAAATTGAATATATGTTGTTTATTAATATATATTTTATAAACTATTTATATACTAACTATATTTTGCAAATCAATTTATAATCATTTTAGATAATTGCCTTTCATTATATTAAAGCCTGTCTCCATCGCTTTAATATTTAACTATTTAAATCTACATAAATTCCTTTTGTTGTGATTCCAATTGTTCAAATCAAATACTTTCGAATGGCGCGCGCTTCCCACCCCCATTTTTCCCTGTGTAGCGCAAAGTAACGGGATCTGTTATGTGCTAACAAAGTTATTGGTTTTTTTGCCAGTACAGTTGCAAGAAAATTCTTTGATCGTCAGACGTGGCAACAAACGGGGAGAAGTTTGTTTACATATTCACGCTTATTAGTTTGTTGTTGTTGTTTCCCTATTTTGAAATCGGCTGGCAAAAGACGAGCAAGTTAAGGTTGCATATTTAATATAATATTTTTTAGTAGGGTACATGTTAATTTAATAATATAATATAATTTCTTATTGGAATTTAAAATTTTTGTATTTTCTCATTGTAAATTTTAATTTTTGAATATACTAATTTTTGAATTTTTATATTTTAAATCAAATGCTATACATCCGTGGCATCTCTATCAATTTTTGCGAGTGAGAGTAGGCGCTGGGTTGTTAGCGAGTGGGGGGAGGGTGTGGGGGGAGTCCGCCCAACAAATTCTGCCTTTTCAAAGAAAAGTAGCGGGATTTGTTACCTCTTGCAATAAGTGTGCGTTTTTTCCGCCAATTACATGTAGCTAGTTTGTTTGTTCCTTGTTCCGATTGGCTGACTTGAATTGGTGAATGGGGGTTGTTTTCTTTTGATCGGGATTCTTGTGAGTTACATCAAAGTATTGGATAGATTGACTTTAAGTTGCTCTTAAAATATAGAAACTTAAAGCATGTAAATCAGCTTTCGTTCATTATTTTTGGTGAAATTGATTTTTGCATTTCTTAATTAACTTTCGTTCCTGCGAATTTTGCAAACTACTAAGATGCGAATTAGTCGAGCTCGATGTGATCTGAAGCCTGAAACTATTATCCATACATTTGCGTTTAAATCTCATGGTCGAAAATTTTTTCCGTGGCTGCCAAATTCTTCCGACGGGACCCCCTTGCCGCAATAAAGAAGTGAAGGATATAAGGGACTTTGTGTCCTTGCGGAGGCTATGTTTCGGCCAATTCCCATCCGATCCTTTAGCCAAGACAAGATTCTGAATCCTGAAACTATTCTCCATAAATCTGCGTTTAAATCTTAAAATCGAATATTTTTTCCGCTGCTGCCAAATGCTGCCGACGGACCCCCTTGCCGAAATAAAGAAGTGTAGGATGTGGAGGACTTTGTGTCCTTGCAGAGGCCATATTTTGGCCAATTCCCATCCGATCCTTTAGCCAAGACAAGATTCTGAATCCTGAAACTATTCTCCATAAATCTGCGTTTAAATCTTAAAATCGAATATTTTTTCCGCTGCTGCCAAATGCTGCCGACGGACCCCCTTGCCGAAATGAAGAAGTCCAGGATATGGAGGACTTTGTGTCCTTGCGGAGGCCATATTTTGGCCAATTCCCATCCGATCCTTTAGCCAAGACAAGATTCTGAATCCTGAAACTATTCTCCATAAATCTGCGTTTAAATCTTAAAATCGAATATTTTTTCCGTGGCTGCCAAATGCTGCCGACGGACCCCCTTGCCGAAATAAAGAAGTGTAGGATGTGGAGGACTTTGTGTCCTTGCAGAGGCCATATTTTGGCCAATTCCCATCCGATCCTTTAGCCAAGACAAGATTCTGAATCCTGAAACTATTCTCCATAAATCTGCGTTTAAATCTTAAAATCGAATATTTTTTCCGTGGCTGCCAAATGCTGCCGACGGACCCCCTTGCCGAAATAAAGAAGTCCAGGATATGGAGGACTTTGTGTCCTTGCTGAGGCCATATTTTGGCCAATTCCCATCCGATCCTTTAGCCAAGACAAGATTCTGAATCCTGAAACTATTCTCCATAAATCTGCGTTTAAATCTCATGTTCGAAAATTTTTTCCGCGGCTGCCAAATTCTGCCGACGGGGACCCCCTTGCCGCAATAAAGAAGTGTAGGATATAAGGGACTTTGTGTCCTTCCGGAGGCTATGTTTCGGCCAATTCCCATCCGATCCTTTATCCAAGACAAGATTCTGAATCCTTAAACTATTCTCCATAAATCTGCGTTTAAATCTCATGTTCGAATTTTTTTCCGGCGGCTGCCAAATTCTGCCGACGGGACCCCCTTGCCGCAATAAAGAAGTGTAGGATATAAGGGACTTTGTGTCCTTCCGAAGGCTATGTTTCGGCCAATTCCCATCCGATCCTTTAGCCAAGACAAGATTCCGAATCCTGAAACTATTCTCCATAAATCTGCGTTTAAATCTTAAAATCGAATATTTTTTCCGTGGCTGCCAAATGCTGCCGACGGACCCCCTTGCCGAAATAAAGAAGTCCAGGATATGGAGGACTTTGTGTCCTTGCTGAGGCCATATTTTGGCCAATTCCCATCCGATCCTTTATCCAAGACAAGATTCTGAATCCTTAAACTATTCTCCATAAATCTGCGTTTAAATCTCATGTTCGAATTTTTTTCCGGCGGCTGCCAAATTCTGCCGACGGGACCCCCTTGCCGCAATAAAGAAGTGTAGGATATAAGGGACTTTGTGTCCTTCCGAAGGCTATGTTTCGGCCAATTCCCATCCGATCCTTTAGCCAAGACAAGATTCTGAATCGTGGAACTATTCTCCATAAATCTGCGTTTAAATCTTAAAATCGGAAATTTTTCCGGCGGCTGCCAAATTCTGCCGACGGGACCCCCTTGCCGCAATAAAGAAGTGTAGGATATAAGGGACTTTGTGTCCTTCCGAAGGCTATGTTTCGGCCAATTCCCATCCGATCCTTTAGCCAAGACAAGATTCTGAATCCTGAAACTATTCTCCATAAATCTGCGTTTAAATCTTAAAATCGAATATTTTTTCCGTGGCTGCCAAATGCTGCCGACGGACCCCCTTGCCGAAATGAAGAAGTCCAGGATATGGAGGACTTTGTGTCCTTGCGGAGGCCATATTTTGGCCAATTCCCATCCGATCCTTTATACAAGACAAGATTCTGAATCCTGAAACTATTCTCCATAAATCTGCGTTTAAATCTTAGAACCGAATATATTTTCCGTGGCTGCCAAATGCTGCCGACGGACCCCCTTGCCGAAATGAAGAAGTCCAGGATATGGAGGACTTTGTGTCCTTGGAGAGGCCATATTTTGGCCAATTCCCATCCGATCCTTTAGCCAAGACAAGATTCTGAATCCTTAAACTATTCTCCATAAATCTGCGTTGAAATCTGCTGCAAAACTTTTCTGATGGATTCCTCCTCCCCCCCAATCATGACATAACGGGTACAATTGCTCTCAAGATAGTAGGAGTGAATAATTAGTAGCTGAATAATGCATGAAAAAACTATTTTAACATTGTTTTCCTCAGTCACACCCTAATAATCGGCTTGTTATTTATAAACGTCCGACTTTCAGTCCCGTTTTAATATAAAGTGAGCACTATTATTATTTTGAGATGCTGAAAACTGCTGAAAGATGCTGAAAACTGTCAGACAAAACCTCTAAAATTTTTAAATTAAGAAGAGGCAAAGGGAAAAGTATCAATTTTTGCTAAAGAGTATTCATAGGAAAAATACCGGAACAAAATGAAAACCTAAAATGTATACAAGGAAAAATGTTAATACATTGAAAAGTTATTGTGCAAATGCACTTATTATTTTGAGAGCAGCTGTACCTAAAACATACATATCTAAAAATAGAAGCACGCTTGCTTGCGATCACTTTTTATTGTTTTATTTGTCTTTTTCTCCACATACATTCTTTTTGTGGTATATGTATATACCACACAAATTTTTATTCCCATATATAGCCATTGAGTGTGCTCTCAAGGGTTCCAAAAAAAGCTCTTTATTATGACTCCCTTTCTGTCTCGCTCTCTTAGAAGAGAGAAAAATCCCTTCTTAGTTGGTGCTCTCTCTCTTCAATTACAAGAGTTCGATCTCTGATGCACTCAAGGTTCCAGAAATAGGCTCTTTTTAAGGCCTCTTCATTTCAAACTCGATCTTAAAAGAGAGAAAATCCCTTATTTGAAAGTGCTCATTCTGCGCAACTTTAACTGAGCCATTTCAGTTCCCATTTTCATCTCGACGTGTGCGCAAGTGTGTTTCCAAGCGGCTTCCGAATAGTTGATAAAATAAAAAGTGTGTTTCAGTGCAAAAGTGAATCAATTATTGAACTGAAAACTTGCAAATCCAGCATTGAACAGAGTAAAGTTATTTCTTTGTATGTGTTTATTGAGGCCAATGACCAAAGTGTGCCTAGCTAGTATATAACGCGGCGGGCTCGCGTGTTCGTTTGTGTGAGAGAGAATGGGACAAAAAACTGCAATAACTTAAATTGACGAAAATGCTTGTGCGATTGCACTTTTAATGGCATTATTTTTTTTAAATACCATTGGAAAAACCATTTACTGTAAGTTTGTAAATATTTTTCTCTAAAGTTACCAAACTTTTAGTACCATATTTTTTTTTGGTTTTTTTTTTACTTGTCTGTGTTTATTTCAAAACACTAAAAATTTCAAAAATTTCTTTATTTTTCTTTGTTAACTAAGTAAATTTTTAAAGAATAAGTCAAGAGGTATAAATTCAAGTTTCTTAAGATAATGAGTTTATATTTTAAAAACATTCTTTTAATTTCAGACATATACATAGAATTCAGATGGAAATTGAATTATTTGATGAAAGAACGTTTATCAGTACGACTTGGAAATTTGTAAACATTTATGTATATCAACTTATAAATACTAAGTGAAAGTTGTTGGTAAGTGGAACGATTTTTATTATTATTATAACTTGCTTTATACATATATGCATGTTATGTAATTGGATAACATTGGGTAAATCCAGGAAACTGAGGATTCGGGTCCTTGCAAAAGCCATATTTCGGCCAAGTCCTGTCCGATCCTTTAGCCAAGACATGATTCTGAATCCTGAAACTATTTTCCATAAAGCTGTGTTTAAATCTCAAGGTCGAAAATTTTTTCCGCGGCTGCCAAATGCTGTCGACGGGACCCTCTTGCCGAAATGAAGAAGGTCATAAATTTTTTCCGCAATTATGCGCGTTTAAAGTCGCTGCCAAATGTAAACAAAGGCTTGAAAAATGTAAACAAAGGTAACACATATTTATTTTAAATAAATATTAATAAATATTTAATCAATAAATTAATTTTTTTAATTAAAATTCAGTTAAGCAATAATTCCTTATTAATAATAGGCAAGTTGTTCACGAACGTTTTTCTGTCGCGCGTTGTGTACTCTTTTATGTACATGATTTTGTCGTATTGACAGGGCTTTGATATTTAACCATTTAAATCGCGTATTTGTTGTTAAAAGATGAAACAAAATTGCAATACGGTTCGGGCGTCGGTTTGAATTTTCGCGAGTGCTATTTTGCGGGGGCTGGTGCGGGGTAGGGAGAGTCACCGCTCGCAGCTCCCGGCGCACATATGTATGTACCTGCTAGAGCTACATATGTATATGCTCTTTAGGTATGTACAAGCTTAAGTATATAATCGGTTTTTTGTACAGTTAGGTATGCTGAAAAAATTATAAGTGGTTTTGCTTTTGAATTGGAAGGTGGGGTGAAATGCGGTGGCATGTTTATAATAAATATATATGTACAATCATACTATAATAACAGTCCATTTGTTTAAATTATATCAAAATATGTATGTACAATATAAATTAATATAATACAAACAAAAATACTTGATAACTAAAGCTACTAACTTCGATTGCCATTTACTGATTAGTTATTCTATTTATTTTCATTACAGGTACATACATATTTCTTAAAAACTTGAATTGAATATGAATAAATAGAAGCAGAATAAATAATGCATAGAGAAAAGGAAACAAAGAAACAGATGTTGTTATATACTTGAGATGGTAAGTCAAAATTTTTGTACAGTTACAAGCTCTTCTTTTCCTGATTGGCTCTCCAGACAAAGCAGAAAAGGGGAGAAGTTTTTTTAACATTTTTGCTCTCATTAGTTCGCTCTCTTATTGGACTTCTTGAATTTGTAGGAAAAGGGGAGCTTGTTAGCAATTAATACAAACATTTATAATGCATTTTAATTGATTAAATATATATTAAATTGAATATATGTTGTTTATTAATATATATTTTATAAACTATTTATATACTAACTATATTTTGCAAATCAATTTATAATCATTTTAGATAATTGCCTTTCATTATATTAAAGCCTGTCTCCATCGCTTTAATATTTAACTATTTAAATCTACATAAATTCCTTTTGTTGTGATTCCAATTGTTCAAATCAAATACTTCTTTCGAATGGCGCGCGCTTCCCACCCCCATTTTTCCCTGTCTAGCGCAAAGTAACGGGATCTGTTATGTGCTAACAAAGTTATTGGTTTTTTTGCAAGTACAGTTGCAAGAAAATTCTTTGATCGTCAGACGTGGCAACAAACGGGGAGAAGTTTGTTTACATATTCACGCTTATTAGTTTGTTGTTGTTGTTTCCCTATTTTGAAATCGGCTGGCAAAAGACGAGCAAGTTAAGGTTGCATATTTAATATAATATTTTTTAGTAGGGTACATGTTAATTTAATAATATAATATAATTTCTTATTGGAATTTAAAATTTTTGTATTTTCTCATTGTAAATTTTAATTTTTGAATATACTAATTTTTGAATTTTTATATTTTAAATCAAATGCTATACATCCGTGGCATCTCTATCAATTTTTGCGAGTGAGAGTAGGCGCTGGGTTGTTAGCGAGTGGGGGGGAGGGTGTGGGGGAGTCCGCCCAACAAATTCTGCCTTTTCAAAGAAAAGTAGCGGGATTTGTTACCTCTTGCAATAAGTGTGCGTTTTTTCCGCCAATTACATGTAGCTAGTTTGTTTGTTCCTTGTTCCGATTGGCTGACTTGAATTGGTGAATGGGGGTTGTTTTCTATTGATCGGGATTCTTGTGAGTTACATCAAAGTATTGGATAGATTGACTTTAAGTTGCTCTTAAAATATAGAAACTTAAAGCATGTAAATCAGCTTTCGTTGATTATTTTTGGTGAAATTGATTTTTGCATTTCTTAATTAACTTTCGTTCCTGCGAATTTTGCAAACTACTAAGATGCGAATTAGTCGAGCTCGATGTGATCTGAAGCCTGAAACTATTATCCATACATTTGCGTTTAAATCTCATGGTCGAAAATTTTTTCCGTGGCTGCCAAATTCTTCCGACGGGACCCCCTTGCCGCAATAAAGAAGTGTAGGATATAAGGGACTTTGTGTCCTTGCGGAGGCTATGTTTCGGCCAATTCCCATCCGATCCTTTAGCCAAGACAAGATTCTGAATCCTGAAACTATTCTCCATAGATCTGCGTTTAAATCTTAAAATCGAATATTTTTTCCGTGGCTGCCAAATGCTGCCGACGGACCCCCTTGCCGAAATAAAGAAGTGTAGGATGTGGAGGACTTTGTGTCCTTGCAGAGGCCATATTTTGGCCAATTCCCATCCGATCCTTTAGCCAAGACAAGATTCTGAATCCTGAAACTATTCTCCATAAATCTGCGTTTAAATCTTAAAATCGAATATTTTTTCCGTGGCTGCCAAATGCTGCCGACGGACCCCCTTGCCGAAATAAAGAAGTCCAGGATATGGAGGACTTTGTGTCCTTGCTGAGGCCATATTTTGGCCAATTCCCATCCGATCCTTTAGCCAAGACAAGATTCTGAATCCTGAAACTATTCTCCATAAATCTGCGTTTAAATCTCATGTTCGAAAATTTTTTCCGCGGCTGCCAAATTCTGCCGACGGGGACCCCCTTGCCGCAATAAAGAAGTGTAGGATATAAGGGACTTTGTGTCCTTCCGGAGGCTATGTTTCGGCCAATTCCCATCCGATCCTTTATCCAAGACAAGATTCTGAATCCTTAAACTATTCTCCATAAATCTGCGTTTAAATCTCATGTTCGAATTTTTTTCCGGCGGCTGCCAAATTCTGCCGACGGGACCCCCTTGCCGCAATAAAGAAGTGTAGGATATAAGGGACTTTGTGTCCTTCCGAAGGCTATGTTTCGGCCAATTCCCATCCGATCCTTTAGCCAAGACAAGATTCCGAATCCTGAAACTATTCTCCATAAATCTGCGTTTAAATCTTAAAATCGAATATTTTTTCCGTGGCTGCCAAATGCTGCCGACGGACCCCCTTGCCGAAATAAAGAAGTCCAGGATATGGAGGACTTTGTGTCCTTGCTGAGGCCATATTTTGGCCAATTCCCATCCGATCCTTTATCCAAGACAAGATTCTGAATCCTTAAACTATTCTCCATAAATCTGCGTTTAAATCTCATGTTCGAAAATTTTTTCTGCGGCTGCCAAATTCTGCCGACGGGACCCCCTTGCCGCAATAAAGAAGTGTAGGATATAAGGGACTTTGTGTCCTTCCGAAGGCTATGTTTCGGCCAATTCCCATCCGATCCTTTAGCCAAGACAAGATTCTGAATCGTGGAACTATTCTCCATAAATCTGCGTTTAAATCTTAAAATCGGAAATTTTTCCGGCGGCTGCCAAATTCTGCCGACGGGACCCCCTTGCCGCAATAAAGAAGTGTAGGATATAAGGGACTTTGTGTCCTTCCGAAGGCTATGTTTCGGCCAATTCCCATCCGATCCTTTAGCCAAGACAAGATTCTGAATCCTTAAACTATTCTCCATAAATCTGCGTTTAAATCTTAAAATCGAATATTTTTTCCGCTGCTGCCAAATGCTGCCGACGGACCCCCTTGCCGAAATGAAGAAGTCCAGGATATGGAGGACTTTGTGTCCTTGCGGAGGCCATATTTTGGCCAATTCCCATCCGATCCTTTAGCCAAGACAAGATTCTGAATCCTGAAACTATTCTCCATAAATCTGCGTTTAAATCTTAAAATCGAATATTTTTTCCGTGGCTGCCAAATGCTGCCGACGGACCCCCTTGCCGAAATGAAGAAGTCCAGGATATGGAGGACTTTGTGTCCTTGCGGAGGCCATATTTTGGCCAATTCCCATCCGATCCTTTATACAAGACAAGATTCTGAATCCTGAAACTATTCTCCATAAATCTGCGTTTAAATCTTAGAACCGAATATATTTTCCGTGGCTGCCAAATGCTGCCGACGGACCCCCTTGCCGAAATGAAGAAGTCCAGGATATGGAGGACTTTGTGTCCTTGGAGAGGCCATATTTTGGCCAATTCCCATCCGATCCTTTAGCCAAGACAAGATTCTGAATCCTTAAACTATTCTCCATAAATCTGCGTTGAAATCTGCTGCAAAACTTTTCTGATGGATTCCTCCTCCCCCCCAATCATGACATAACGGGTACAATTGCTCTCAAGATAGTAGGAGTGAATAATTAGTAGCTGAATAATGCATGAAAAAACTATTTTAACATTGTTTTCCTCAGTCACACCCTAATAATCGGCTTGTTATTTATAAACGTCCGACTTTCAGTCCCGTTTTAATATAAAGTGAGCACTATTATTATTTTGAGATGCTGAAAACTGCTGAAAGATGCTGAAAACTGTCAGACAAAACCTCTAAAATTTTTAAATTAAGAAGAGGCAAAGGGAAAAGTATCAATTTTTGCTAAAGAGTATTCATAGGAAAAATACCGGAACAAAATGAAAACCTAAAATGTATACAAGGAAAAATGTTAATACATTGAAAAGTTATTGTGCAAATGCACTTATTATTTTGAGAGCAGCTGTACCTAAAACATACATATCTAAAAATAGAAGCACGCTTGCTTGCGATCACTTTTTATTGTTTTATTTGTCTTTTTCTCCACATACATTCTTTTTGTGGTATATGTATATACCACACAAATTTTTATTCCCATATATAGCCATTGAGTGTGCTCTCAAAGGTTCCAAAAAAAGCTCTTTATTATGACTCCCTTTCTGTCTCGCTCTCTTAGAAGAGAGAAAAATCCCTTCTTAGTTGGTGCTCTCTCTCTTCAATTACAAGAGTTCGATCTCTGATGCACTCAAGGGTCCAGAAATAGGCTCTTTTTAAGGCCTCTTCATTTCAGCCTCGATCTTAAAAGAGAGAAAATCCCTTATTTGAAAGTGCTCATTCTGCGCAACTTTAACTGAGCCATTTCAGTTCCCATTTTCATCTCGACGTGTGCGCAAGTGTGTTTCCAAGCGGCTTCCGAATAGTTGATAAAATAAAAGTGTGTTTCAGTGCAAAAGTGAATCAATTATTGAACTGAAAACTTGCAAATCCAGCATTGAACAGAGTAAAGTTATTTCTTTGTATGTGTTTATTGAGGCCAATGACCAAAGTGTGCCTAGCTAGTATATAACGCGGCGGGCTCGCGTGTTCGTTTGTGTGAGAGAGAATGGGACAAAAAACTGCAATAACTTAAATTGACGAAAATGCTTGTGCGATTGCACTTTTAATGGCATTATTTTTTTTAAATACCATTGGAAAAACCATTTACTGTAAGTTTGTAAATATTTTTCTCTAAAGTTACCAAACTTTTAGTACCATATTTTTGGTTTTTTTTTTTTACTTGTCTGTGTTTATTTCAAAACACTAAAAATTTCAAAAATTTCTTTATTTTTCTTTGTTAACTAAGTAAATTTTTAAAGAATAAGTCAAGAGGTATAAATTCAAGTTTCTTAAGATAATGAGTTTATATTTTAAAAACATTCTTTTAATTTCAGACATATACATAGAATTCAGATGGAAATTGAATTATTTGATGAAAGAACGTTTATCAGTACGACTTGGAAATTTGTAAACATTTATGTATATCAACTTATAAATACTAAGTGAAAGTTGTTGGTAAGTGGAACGATTTTTATTATTATTATAACTTGCTTTATACATATATGCATGTTATGTAATTGGATAACATTGGGTAAATCCAGGAAACTGAGGATTCGGGTCCTTGCAAAAGCCATATTTCGGCCAAGTCCTGTCCGATCCTTTAGCCAAGACATGATTCTGAATCCTGAAACTATTTTCCATAAAGCTGTGTTTAAATCTCAAGGTCGAAAATTTTTTCCGCGGCTGCCAAATGCTGTCGACGGGACCCTCTTGCCGAAATGAAGAAGGTCATAAATTTTTTCCGCAATTATGCGCGTTTAAAGTCGCTGCCAAATGTAAACAAAGGCTTGAAAAATGTAAACAAAGGTAACACATATTTATTTTAAATAAATATTAATAAATATTTAATCAATAAATTAATTTTTTTAATTAAAATTCAGTTAAGCAATAATTCCTTATTAATAATAGGCAAGTTGTTCACGAACGTTTTTCTGTCGCGCGTTGTGTACTCTTTTATGTACATGATTTTGTCGTATTGACAGGGCTTTGATATTTAACCATTTAAATCGCGTATTTGTTGTTAAAAGATGAAACAAAATTGCAATACGGTTCGGGCGTCGGTTTGAATTTTCGCGAGTGCTATTTTGCGGGGGCTGGTGCGGGGTAGGGAGAGTCACCGCTCGCAGCTCCCGGCGCACATATGTATGTACCTGCTAGAGCTACATATGTATATGCTCTTTAGGTATGTACAAGCTTAAGTATATAATCGGTTTTTTGTACAGTTAGGTATGCTGAAAAAATTATAAGTGGTTTTGCTTTTGAATTGGAAGGTGGGGTGAAATGCGGTGGCATGTTTATAATAAATATATATGTACAATCATACTATAATAACAGTCCATTTGTTTAAATTATATCAAAATATGTATGTACAATATAAATTAATATAATACAAACAAAAATACTTGATAACTAAAGCTACTAACTTCGATTGCCATTTACTGATTAGTTATTCTATTTATTTTCATTACAGGTACATACATATTTCTTAAAAACTTGAATTGAATATGAATAAATAGAAGCAGAATAAATAATGCATAGAGAAAAGGAAACAAAGAAACAGATGTTGTTATATACTTGAGATGGTAAGTCAAAATTTTTGTACAGTTACAAGCTCTTCTTTTCCTGATTGGCTCTCCAGACAAAGCAGAAAAGGGGAGAAGTTTTTTTAACATTTTTGCTCTCATTAGTTCGCTCTCTTATTGGACTTCTTGAATTTGTAGGAAAAGGGGAGCTTGTTAGCAATTAATACAAACATTTATAATGCATTTTAATTGATTAAATATATATTAAATTGAATATATGTTGTTTATTAATATATATTTTATAAACTATTTATATACTAACTATATTTTGCAAATCAATTTATAATCATTTTAGATAATTGCCTTTCATTATATTAAAGCCTGTCTCCATCGCTTTAATATTTAACTATTTAAATCTACATAAATTCCTTTTGTTGTGATTCCAATTGTTCAAATCAAATACTTCTTTCGAATGGCGCGCGCTTCCCACCCCCATTTTTCCCTGTCTAGCGCAAAGTAACGGGATCTGTTATGTGCTAACAAAGTTATTGGTTTTTTTGCAAGTACAGTTGCAAGAAAATTCTTTGATCGTCAGACGTGGCAACAAACGGGGAGAAGTTTGTTTACATATTCACGCTTATTAGTTTGTTGTTGTTGTTTCCCTATTTTGAAATCGGCTGGCAAAAGACGAGCAAGTTAAGGTTGCATATTTAATATAATATTTTTTAGTAGGGTACATGTTAATTTAATAATATAATATAATTTCTTATTGGAATTTAAAATTTTTGTATTTTCTCATTGTAAATTTTAATTTTTGAATATACTAATTTTTGAATTTTTATATTTTAAATCAAATGCTATACATCCGTGGCATCTCTATCAATTTTTGCGAGTGAGAGTAGGCGCTGGGTTGTTAGCGAGTGGGGGGAGGGTGTGGGGGGAGTCCGCCCAACAAATTCTGCCTTTTCAAAGAAAAGTAGCGGGATTTGTTACCTCTTGCAATAAGTGTGCGTTTTTTCCGCCAATTACATGTAGCTAGTTTGTTTGTTCCTTGTTCCGATTGGCTGACTTGAATTGGTGAATGGGGGTTGTTTTCTATTGATCGGGATTCTTGTGAGTTACATCAAAGTATTGGATAGATTGACTTTAAGTTGCTCTTAAAATATAGAAACTTAAAGCATGTAAATCAGCTTTCGTTGATTATTTTTGGTGAAATTGATTTTTGCATTTCTTAATTAACTTTCGTTCCTGCGAATTTTGCAAACTACTAAGATGCGAATTAGTCGAGCTCGATGTGATCTGAAGCCTGAAACTATTATCCATACATTTGCGTTTAAATCTCATGGTCGAAAATTTTTTCCGTGGCTGCCAAATTCTTCCGACGGGACCCCCTTGCCGCAATAAAGAAGTGAAGGATATAAGGGACTTTGTGTCCTTGCGGAGGCTATGTTTCGGCCAATTCCCATCCGATCCTTTAGCCAAGACAAGATTCTGAATCCTGAAACTATTCTCCATAGATCTGCGTTTAAATCTTAAAATCGAATATTTTTTCCGTGGCTGCCAAATGCTGCCGACGGACCCCCTTGCCGAAATAAAGAAGTGTAGGATGTGGAGGACTTTGTGTCCTTGCAGAGGCCATATTTTGGCCAATTCCCATCCGATCCTTTAGCCAAGACAAGATTCTGAATCCTGAAACTATTCTCCATAAATCTGCGTTTAAATCTTAAAATCGAATATTTTTTCCGTGGCTGCCAAATGCTGCCGACGGACCCCCTTGCCGAAATAAAGAAGTCCAGGATATGGAGGACTTTGTGTCCTTGCTGAGGCCATATTTTGGCCAATTCCCATCCGATCCTTTAGCCAAGACAAGATTCTGAATCCTGAAACTATTCTCCATAAATCTGCGTTTAAATCTCATGTTCGAAAAATTTTTCCGCGGCTGCCAAATTCTGCCGACGGGGACCCCCTTGCCGCAATAAAGAAGTGTAGGATATAAGGGACTTTGTGTCCTTCCGGAGGCTATGTTTCGGCCAATTCCCATCCGATCCTTTATCCAAGACAAGATTCTGAATCCTTAAACTATTCTCCATAAATCTGCGTTTAAATCTCATGTTCGAATTTTTTCCGGCGGCTGCCAAATTCTGCCGACGGGACCCCCTTGCCGCAATAAAGAAGTGTAGGATATAAGGGACTTTGTGTCCTTCCGAAGGCTATGTTTCGGCCAATTCCCATCCGATCCTTTAGCCAAGACAAGATTCCGAATCCTGAAACTATTCTCCATAAATCTGCGTTTAAATCTTAAAATCGAATATTTTTTCCGTGGCTGCCAAATGCTGCCGACGGACCCCCTTGCCGAAATAAAGAAGTCCAGGATATGGAGGACTTTGTGTCCTTGCTGAGGCCATATTTTGGCCAATTCCCATCCGATCCTTTATCCAAGACAAGATTCTGAATCCTTAAACTATTCTCCATAAATCTGCGTTTAAATCTCATGTTCGAAAATTTTTCTGCGGCTGCCAAATTCTGCCGACGGGACCCCCTTGCCGCAATAAAGAAGTGTAGGATATAAGGGACTTTGTGTCCTTCCGAAGGCTATGTTTCGGCCAATTCCCATCCGATCCTTTAGCCAAGACAAGATTCTGAATCGTGGAACTATTCTCCATAAATCTGCGTTTAAATCTTAAAATCGGAAATTTTTCCGGCGGCTGCCAAATTCTGCCGACGGGACCCCTTGCCGCAATAAAGAAGTGTAGGATATAAGGGACTTTGTGTCCTTCCGAAGGCTATGTTTCGGCCAATTCCCATCCGATCCTTTAGCCAAGACAAGATTCTGAATCCTTAAACTATTCTCCATAAATCTGCGTTTAAATCTTAAAATCGAATATTTTTTCCGCTGCTGCCAAATGCTGCCGACGGACCCCCTTGCCGAAATGAAGAAGTCCAGGATATGGAGGACTTTGTGTCCTTGCGGAGGCCATATTTTGGCCAATTCCCATCCGATCCTTTAGCCAAGACAAGATTCTGAATCCTGAAACTATTCTCCATAAATCTGCGTTTAAATCTTAAAATCGAATATTTTTTCCGTGGCTGCCAAATGCTGCCGACGGACCCCCTTGCCGAAATGAAGAAGTCCAGGATATGGAGGACTTTGTGTCCTTGCGGAGGCCATATTTTGGCCAATTCCCATCCGATCCTTTATACAAGACAAGATTCTGAATCCTGAAACTATTCTCCATAAATCTGCGTTTAAATCTTAGAACCGAATATATTTTCCGTGGCTGCCAAATGCTGCCGACGGACCCCCTTGCCGAAATGAAGAAGTCCAGGATATGGAGGACTTTGTGTCCTTGGAGAGGCCATATTTTGGCCAATTCCCATCCGATCCTTTAGCCAAGACAAGATTCTGAATCCTTAAACTATTCTCCATAAATCTGCGTTGAAATCTGCTGCAAAACTTTTCTGATGGATTCCTCCTCCCCCCCAATCATGACATAACGGGTACAATTGCTCTCAAGATAGTAGGAGTGAATAATTAGTAGCTGAATAATGCATGAAAAAACTATTTTAACATTGTTTTCCTCAGTCACACCCTAATAATCGGCTTGTTATTTATAAACGTCCGACTTTCAGTCCCGTTTTAATATAAAGTGAGCACTATTATTATTTTGAGATGCTGAAAACTGCTGAAAGATGCTGAAAACTGTCAGACAAAACCTCTAAAATTTTTAAATTAAGAAGAGGCAAAGGGAAAAGTATCAATTTTTGCTAAAGAGTATTCATAGGAAAAATACCGGAACAAAATGAAAACCTAAAATGTATACAAGGAAAAATGTTAATACATTGAAAAGTTATTGTGCAAATGCACTTATTATTTTGAGAGCAGCTGTACCTAAAACATACATATCTAAAAATAGAAGCACGCTTGCTTGCGATCACTTTTTATTGTTTTATTTGTCTTTTCTCCACATACATTCTTTTTGTGGTATATGTATATACCACACAAATTTTTATTCCCATATATAGCCATTGAGTGTGCTCTCAAAGGTTCCAAAAAAAGCTCTTTATTATGACTCCCTTTCTGTCTCGCTCTCTTAGAAGAGAGAAAAATCCCTTCTTAATTGGCGCTCTCTCTCTTCAATTACAAGAGTTCGATCTCTGATGCACTCAAGGTTCCAGAAATAGGCTCTTTTTAAGGCCTCTTCATTTCAAACTCGATCTTAAAAGAGAGAAAATCCCTTATTTGAAAGTGCTCATTCTGCGCAACTTTAACTGAGCCATTTCAGTTCCCATTTTCATCTCGACGTGTGCGCAAGTGTGTTTCCAAGCGGCTTCCGAATAGTTGATAAAATAAAAGTGTGTTTCAGTGCAAAAGTGAATCAATTATTGAACTGAAAACTTGCAAATCCAGCATTGAACAGAGTAAAGTTATTTCTTTGTATGTGTTTATTGAGGCCAATGACCAAAGTGTGCCTAGCTAGTATATAACGCGGCGGGCTCGCGTGTTCGTTTGTGTGAGAGAGAATGGGACAAAAAACTGCAATAACTTAAATTGACGAAAATGCTTGTGCGATTGCACTTTTAATGGCATTATTTTTTTTAAATACCATTGGAAAAACCATTTACTGTGAGTTTGTAAATATTTTTCTATAAAGTTACCAAACTTTTAGTACCATATTTTTGGTTTTTTTTTTTTACTTGTCTGTGTTTATTTCAAAACACTAAAAATTTCAAAAATTTCTTTATTTTTCTTTGTTAACTAAGTAAATTTTTAAAGAATAAGTCAAGAGGTATAAATTCAAGTTTCTTAAGATAATGAGTTTATATTTTAAAAACATTCTTTTAATTTCAGACATATACATAGAATTCAGATGGAAATTGAATTATTTGATGAAAGAACGTTTATCAGTACGACTTGGAAATTTGTAAACATTTATGTATATCAACTTATAAATACTAAGTGAAAGTTGTTGGTAAGTGGAACGATTTTTATTATTATTATAACTTGCTTTATACATATATGCATGTTATGTAATTGGATAACATTGGGTAAATCCAGGAAACTGAGGATTCGGGTCCTTGCAAAAGCCATATTTCGGCCAAGTCCTGTCCGATCCTTTAGCCAAGACATGATTCTGAATCCTGAAACTATTTTCCATAAAGCTGTGTTTAAATCTCAAGGTCGAAAATTTTTTCCGCGGCTGCCAAATGCTGTCGACGGGACCCTCTTGCCGAAATGAAGAAGGTCATAAATTTTTTCCGCAATTATGCGCGTTTAAAGTCGCTGCCAAATGTAAACAAAGGCTTGAAAAATGTAAACAAAGGTAACACATATTTATTTTAAATAAATATTAATAAATATTTAATCAATAAATTAATTTTTTTAATTAAAATTCAGTTAAGCAATAATTCCTTATTAATAATAGGCAAGTTGTTCACGAACGTTTTTCTGTCGCGCGTTGTGTACTCTTTTATGTACATGATTTTGTCGTATTGACAGGGCTTTGATATTTAACCATTTAAATCGCGTATTTGTTGTTAAAAGATGAAACAAAATTGCAATACGGTTCGGGCGTCGGTTTGAATTTTCGCGAGTGCTATTTTGCGGGGGCTGGTGCGGGGTAGGGAGAGTCACCGCTCGCAGCTCCCGGCGCACATATGTATGTACCTGCTAGAGCTACATATGTATATGCTCTTTAGGTATGTACAAGCTTAAGTATATAATCGGTTTTTTGTACAGTTAGGTATGCTGAAAAAATTATAAGTGGTTTTGCTTTTGAATTGGAAGGTGGGGTGAAATGCGGTGGCATGTTTATAATAAATATATATGTACAATCATACTATAATAACAGTCCATTTGTTTAAATTATATCAAAATATGTATGTACAATATAAATTAATATAATACAAACAAAAATACTTGATAACTAAAGCTACTAACTTCGATTGCCATTTACTGATTAGTTATTCTATTTATTTTCATTACAGGTACATACATATTTCTTAAAAACTTGAATTGAATATGAATAAATAGAAGCAGAATAAATAATGCATAGAGAAAAGGAAACAAAGAAACAGATGTTGTTATATACTTGAGATGGTAAGTCAAAATTTTTGTACAGTTACAAGCTCTTCTTTTCCTGATTGGCTCTCCAGACAAAGCAGAAAAGGGGAGAAGTTTTTTTTAACATTTTTGCTCTCATTAGTTCGCTCTCTTATTGGACTTCTTGAATTTGTAGGAAAAGGGGAGCTTGTTAGCAATTAATACAAACATTTATAATGCATTTTAATTGATTAAATATATATTAAATTGAATATATGTTGTTTATTAATATATATTTTATAAACTATTTATATACTAACTATATTTTGCAAATCAATTTATAATCATTTTAGATAATTGCCTTTCATTATATTAAAGCCTGTCTCCATCGCTTTAATATTTAACTATTTAAATCTACATAAATTCCTTTTGTTGTGATTCCAATTGTTCAAATCAAATACTTCTTTCGAATGGCGCGCGCTTCCCACCCCCATTTTTCCCTGTCTAGCGCAAAGTAACGGGATCTGTTATGTGCTAACAAAGTTATTGGTTTTTTTGCAAGTACAGTTGCAAGAAAATTCTTTGATCGTCAGACGTGGCAACAAACGGGGAGAAGTTTGTTTACATATTCACGCTTATTAGTTTGTTGTTGTTGTTTCCCTATTTTGAAATCGGCTGGCAAAAGACGAGCAAGTTAAGGTTGCATATTTAATATAATATTTTTTAGTAGGGTACATGTTAATTTAATAATATAATATAATTTCTTATTGGAATTTAAAATTTTTGTATTTTCTCATTGTAAATTTTAATTTTTGAATATACTAATTTTTGAATTTTTATATTTTAAATCAAATGCTATACATCCGTGGCATCTCTATCAATTTTTGCGAGTGAGAGTAGGCGCTGGGTTGTTAGCGAGTGGGGGGGAGGGTGTGGGGGGAGTCCGCCCAACAAATTCTGCCTTTTCAAAGAAAAGTAGCGGGATTTGTTACCTCTTGCAATAAGTGTGCGTTTTTTCCGCCAATTACATGTAGCTAGTTTGTTTGTTCCTTGTTCCGATTGGCTGACTTGAATTGGTGAATGGGGGTTGTTTTCTATTGATCGGGATTCTTGTGAGTTACATCAAAGTATTGGATAGATTGACTTTAAGTTGCTCTTAAAATATAGAAACTTAAAGCATGTAAATCAGCTTTCGTTGATTATTTTTGGTGAAATTGATTTTTGCATTTCTTAATTAACTTTCGTTCCTGCGAATTTTGCAAACTACTAAGATGCGAATTAGTCGAGCTCGATGTGATCTGAAGCCTGAAACTATTATCCATACATTTGCGTTTAAATCTCATGGTCGAAAATTTTTTCCGTGGCTGCCAAATTCTTCCGACGGGACCCCCTTGCCGCAATAAAGAAGTGTAGGATATAAGGGACTTTGTGTCCTTGCGGAGGCTATGTTTCGGCCAATTCCCATCCGATCCTTTAGCCAAGACAAGATTCTGAATCCTGAAACTATTCTCCATAAATCTGTGTTTAAATCTTAAAATCGAATATTTTTTCCGTGGCTGCCAAATGCTGCCGACGGACCCCCTTGCCGAAATAAAGAAGTGTAGGATGTGGAGGACTTTGTGTCCTTGCAGAGGCCATATTTTGGCCAATTCCCATCCGATCCTTTAGCCAAGACAAGATTCTGAATCCTGAAACTATTCTCCATAAATCTGCGTTTAAAACTTAAAATCGAATATTTTTTCCGTGGCTGCCAAATGCTGCCGACGGACCCCCTTGCCGAAATAAAGAAGTCCAGGATATGGAGGACTTTGTGTCCTTGCTGAGGCCATATTTTGGCCAATTCCCATCCGATCCTTTAGCCAAGACAAGATTCTGAATCCTGAAACTATTCTCCATAAATCTGCGTTTAAATCTCATGTTCGAAAATTTTTTCCGCGGCTGCCAAATTCTGCCGACGGGGACCCCCTTGCCGCAATAAAGAAGTGTAGGATATAAGGGACTTTGTGTCCTTCCGGAGGCTATGTTTCGGCCAATTCCCATCCGATCCTTTATCCAAGACAAGATTCTGAATCCTTAAACTATTCTCCATAAATCTGCGTTTAAATCTCATGTTCGAATTTTTTTCCGGCGGCTGCCAAATTCTGCCGACGGGACCCCCTTGCCGCAATAAAGAAGTGTAGGATATAAGGGACTTTGTGTCCTTCCGAAGGCTATGTTTCGGTCAATTCCCATCCGATCCTTTAGCCAAGACAAGATTCCGAATCCTGAAACTATTCTCCATAAATCTGCGTTTAAATCTTAAAATCGAATATTTTTTCCGTGGCTGCCAAATGCTGCCGACGGACCCCCTTGCCGAAATAAAGAAGTCCAGGATATGGAGGACTTTGTGTCCTTGCTGAGGCCATATTTTGGCCAATTCCCATCCGATCCTTTATCCAAGACAAGATTCTGAATCCTTAAACTATTCTCCATAAATCTGCGTTTAAATCTCATGTTCGAAAATTTTTTCTGCGGCTGCCAAATTCTGCCGACGGGACCCCCTTGCCGCAATAAAGAAGTGTAGGATATAAGGGACTTTGTGTCCTTCCGAAGGCTATGTTTCGGCCAATTCCCATCCGATCCTTTAGCCAAGACAAGATTCTGAATCGTGGAACTATTCTCCATAAATCTGCGTTTAAATCTTAAAATCGGAAATTTTTCCGGCGGCTGCCAAATTTTGCCGACGGACCCTCTTGCCGAAATAAAGAAGTGAAGGATATAAGGAACTTTGTGTCCTTCCGAAGGCTATGTTTCGGCCAATTCCCATCCGATCCTTTAGCCAAGACAAGATTCTGAATCCTTAAACTATTCTCCATAAATCTGCGTTTAAATCTCATGTTCGAAAATTTTTCCGGCGGCTGCCAAATTCTGCCGACGGGACCCCCTTGCCGCAATAAAGATGTTTAGGATATAAGGGACTTTGTGTCCTTCCGGAGGCTATGTTTCGGCCAATTCCCATCCGATCCTTAAGCAAAGACAAGATTCTGAATCGTGGAACTATTCTCCATAAATCTGCGTTTAAATCTTAAAATCGGAAATTTTTCCGGCGGCTGCCAAATTTTGCCGACGGACCCTCTTGCCGCAATAAAGAAGTGTGAGATATAAGGGACTTTGTGTCCTTGCGGAGGCTATGTTTCGGCCAATTCCCATCCGATTCTTTAGCCAAGACAAGATTCTGAATCGTGGAACTCTTCTCCATAAAGCTGCGTTTAAATCTTATGGTCGAAAATTTTTCCCGCGGCTGCCAAATTCTGCCGACGGGGATCCCTTTGCCGCAATAAAGAAGTTTAGGATATAAGGGACTTTGTGTCCTTCCGGAGGCTATGTTTCGGCCAATTCCCATCCGATCCTTTAGCCAAGACAAGATTCTGAATCCTTAAACCATTCTCCATAAATCTGCATTTAAATCTCATGTTCGAAAATTTTTTCCGCGGCTGCCAAATTCTGCCGACGGGGGACCCCCTTGCCGCAATAAAGAAGTGTAGGATATAAGGGACTTTGTGTCCTTCCGGAGGCCATGTTTCGGACAATTCCCATCCGATCCTTTAGCCAAGACAAGATTCTGAATCCTGCAACTATTTTCCATAAAGCTGCGTTTAAATCTTAAAATCGGAAATTTTTCCCGCGGCTGCCAAATTCTGCCGACGGGACCCCCTTGCCGCAATAAAGAAGTGTAGGATATAAGGGACATTGTGTCCTTGCGGATGCTATATTTCGGTCATTTTTCATCCGATCCTTTAGCCAAGACAAGATTCTGAATCCTGGAACTATTCCCCACAAACCTGCGTTTAAATTAAATGTTCGAAATTTTTTTTCCGCAATTATGCGCGTTTAAAGTCGCTGCCAAATGTAAACAAAGGTTGCTCGCCGGACAATAACTTTGGCACGGTTGCTCGGATTTCAAAATCTTTTGCAGCAGATCGAAGGACATTAAAGACCTGATTCCGAGAAGGTAAACCATTCCCAGATCGGTGCAGGAATCACAAAGATATGAGCGTTTAAAGTCGCCGACTAAATGTAAACAAAGGCTGCTGGCCGAAGGAAAACTTTGCCACGTGTTCGGATTTCAAAATCGAATATTGTGGCCATTTCGCAGTCAATTTAGGAACGGAATACCATTTCGGAATCAGGATTTATTTATCCTTTGATCTGCATCTAAAGTTTTCGAAAGTCGAACAAAAAGTCAAATCTAGATTTTTCGCAATTTAGGAAAGGGGTACCATCACAAAATTTTGCAAAAATCGAGATCCCAACTTTTTTTGGGGTTTTGATGCAGATCGAAGGAAAATGTCCTCCCGAGTTGTTTGGTACCATTCTTTTCAAAATCGGTTCAGAAATGGCCAAATTAGGCGCGTTTAAAATCGCTGCCAAATGTAAACAAAGGATGGAAAAATGTAAACAAAGTTTGCTCGCCGGACGAAAACTTTGGCACGGTTGCTCGGATTTCAAAATCTTTTGCAGCAGATCGAAGGACATTAAAGACCTGATTCCGAGAAGGTAATCCAATTCCAAATTGGTTCAGCAATCACAAAGATATGAACGGACAATCTTGCCGAAAAAAATAGGTGTAGGATATAAAAAACTTTGTTTCCTTGCTAAGGCTATATTTCGGCCAAATTCTATCCGATCCTTGAGCCAAGACAAGATTCTGAATCCTAGAACTATTATCCATAAAACTGCTGTTGATGTTTTTTAATGTATCCCCAAGCAAAACTTAACCGATACAGTTAACCGATAAGTTGTATGAAAAATTATTAAATAGCTATACATCTATTTTAAACTTAAGAATTTTATGCATGGGACAGCACAACCCTATGTTAAAATTTTTTAAATTTAATTTAAATATTTTAAGTTAAAAATTTGTATTTAAAAAATTTATTTTTATTTTCAGATATATATGTACAAGAAGCCATATGGAAATTGAATTATTTGATGGGAGAACAGTTTATCTCTCTGTAGGATTTAGAAATATTAATTGGAAGTTGTTGGTAAGTGGAACGATTTTAATTTTTATTATACTGTTGCATTGCGTTTTTTTTATCAATATTTTCTTTCACTTTAACGGGTGCGGCGCAGAGGAATTTATGGCAGCGCCGCTGCGTCCCACAAATATTCCCTCCCCCTTCATCTTCACATTGCTATTTTTTCTTCCATGTGCTCCTTTATATTGCTCTCTTTCTCACACACGCTTTTGCAGCGCAGCCAATTAAAGGGCGTCGTTCTGCGTCCCACAATTGTTCCCTCTTCTTTTATTTACACGCTGTTTTTTCCTCTCTTTTTCCCATACATGCAAAGCGGCGCAGCCGAGTTAATGGCCGCGCTACTGCGTCTTATAATTGTTCCCTCCCCATTTATTTACACTCTGTGTTTCCTCTCTTTCTCCCATACATGCAAAGCGGCACAGCCGAGTTAATGGCCGCGCTGCTGCGTCTTATAATGGTTCCCTCCCCTTTTATTTACACGCTGTTTTTTCCTCTCTTTTTCCCATACATGCAAAGCGACGCAGCCGAGTTAATGGCCGCGCTCCTGCGTCTTATAATGGTTCCCTCCCCTTTTATTTACACGCTGTTTTTTCCTCTCTTTTTCCCATACATGCAAAGCGGCGCAGCCGAGTTAATGGCCGCGCTGTTGCGTCCTATAATTGTTCCCTCCCCATTTATTTACACTCTGTGTTTCCTCTCTTTTTCCCATACATGCAAAGCGGTGCAGCCAAGTTTATGGCCGCGTTGCTGCGTTTTCATAAACATTACCCCTCCACTTTCCGTGTTTATTTGGTACTCTTTCCCACACGCGCTTGCGGCGCAGCCAATTAAAAAACTTTGCTGCTGCATTTTATAATTATTCCCTTCCCCTTTATTCTCACGCTGTTTTTTATACTTTATTTCCATACCTGCGTTGGCGGAGCTGCCGATGGCTACCAAGGCGTATGAGGCCACCTAGGCCAACCCAGTCGGACGTGGCTGCCCAGCCCACCCCATGTGGATGAAGCTACCCAGCCCTACCCAGGCGGGCGAGGCTACCTAGGCCTACCCAGGCGTATGAGGCCACCTAGGCGTACCGAGGCGGGCGAGGCTACCTAAGCTTACCGAGCCAGACGAGGCTACCTAGGCCTACCCAGGCGGACGAGACTACTAAGGTCTACCCAGGCGGGCGTGGCTGCCTAGCCCTGCCCAGGTGGATAAAGCTAAGCTACCTAGGCCTCCCCAGGCGGACGAGGCTACATAAGCCTACCCAGGCGGACGAGGCTACCTAGGCCTATTCCGGCCTACCAAGGCGAACCAGGCTACATATGCCTAACCAGGCGGACGTGGCTGCCCAGCCATACCCAGGCGGACGAGGCTACCTAGGCCTACCAAGGCGAACCAGGCTACATAGGCCTACCCAGGCGGGGGTGGTTGCCCAGACATGCCCAGGTGGATAATTATTCCCTTCTTCATTATTCTCACGTTTTTTTTTATACCTTATTCCCACACCTGCGTTGGCGGAGCTGCCAAAGGCTACACAGGCGGACGAGGCTACCTATGCCTACCCAGGCGGACGTGGCTGCCCAGCCCTACCCAGGTGGACGAGGCTACCTAGGCCTACCCAGGCGGATAAGGCTACACAGGCCTACCCAGACGGATGAGGCTACATAAGCCTACCCAGGCGGACGAAGATACCTAGGCCTACCCAGGCGCACGAAGATACCTAGGCCTACCCAGGCGGACGAGGCTACCTAGGCCTATTCCGGCCTAGCAAGGCGAACCAGGCTACATATGCCTACCCAGGCGGACGTGGCTGCCCAGCCCTACCCAGGCAGACGAGGCTACATAAGACTATCCAGGCGGACGACGCTTCCTAGGCGTACCCCGGCGGATGAGGCTACCTAGGCCTATCCAGGCGAACGAGGCTACATAAGCCTATCCAGGCGGACGAGGTTACCTAGGCCTACCGAGGCGGACGAGGCTACACAGGCCTACCCAGGAGGATGAGGCTACATAAGCCTACCCAGGCGGATGAGGCTACATAGGCCTACCCAGGCAGACGAGGCTGCCTAGGCCTACCATGGCGGAGGAGGCTACCTAGGCCTACCCAAGCGGAGGAGGCTACCTAGGCCTACCGAGGCGGATAAGGCTACACAGGCCTACCCAGACGGATGAGGCTACATAAGCGCCTACCCAGGCGGACGAAGATACCTAGGCCTACCCAGGCGGACGAGGCTACACAGGCCTAACCAGGTGGGCGAGCCCTGATCGGGTTGCCCTGACCCTTCCTTTTCCTTGAGCCGTCATATCTTTTGCGTACGTCTTGTTGCCCCTGTCCGATTAACCCTGGCTTTTGCCTGGGCCACCCCTTTGCCTAAGCAACCTTGCCTCCTATCGGGACCATGTGACCCATACCGGTGGTATCTTGCTCGCTGCCGGGGCTACACGGCCGGGGGTACACTGCCGGGCCGCCGTGCCCTTGCCTGGGGTATTTTGTTCTTAACAGGCGCACCTGCCCGTGCCAACGAAAGACGCCACTAAGGTTAGTACTTATTTTCTATTGCGCCACTAAACGTTATATTAATTTCAAACACTATGTGGCGCCATTAAATTTAGTACAATATTTTACCACTTAGCGCCACCTATTTAGTACCATTTTTTACCACATGGCGCCACCTATTTAGTACCATTTTATATTACATGGCGCCACCTGTTTAGTACCAATTTTAACCACTAGATGGCGCCACTAATTTATTTTCATTTTCTACCACTAGATGGCGCTACCAATTTAGAACCAATTTCTACCACTAGGTGGCGCCAATAATTTAGTACAACATTTTGCCACCAGATGGCGCCAAAAATTTAATACCACATTATGCCACCAGGTGGCGCCAAAAATTTAGTATCACATTTTGCCACCAGGTGGCGCCAATAATTTAGTACCATTTTCTGCCACTAGATGGCGCCAATACTTTAGTACCAATTTCTGCCACTAGATGGCGCCACCAATTTAGTACTAATTTCTACCAATAGGTGGCGCCAATACTTTAGTACCCATTTTTGCCACCAGGTGGCGCCAAAAATTAAGTACCATATTTTGCCACCAGATGGCGCCAATAATTTAGTATCATTTTCTGCCGCTAGGTGGCGCTACTAATTAAATACCAATTTTTACCACTAGGTGGCGCCACCAAATTAGTACCAACTTTAACCACAGGGTGGCGCCACTAATTTAGTTACATTTTTGGGCGATAGGGGAGCCGCTAAATTTAGTACTAATTGTGTCCAACAGAAGCGCTAGTACACCCTGGATTCAAACCCGTCTTAGACAAAACACAAACCTAGCAATAACAGCGACCTAACCTGAACCCAATCCTAGCAAGGACAACGGACGATCCTGTAGTCAAACCAAGCAAGGACAAGATGCCATCCTGAAATCAAACCAGCAAGGACAACTAACCATTCTGGACACAACCCCATCCTAGACTTATACTTACCGTGGACATACCCGGTTGCTGGTGTATACTAGTTCGAACATCAAACATGTATAGTGGTATAGGACCCAACGTGTAACCTGCCGGGGTGGGTTGCCCTATAAATAGGAGCCAACATCGGCAGAGCCTCAGTCCTTGGCCGGCGGCCGACCGGTTCACATCGGTCGCTGAGGGGGAGGGGGGTATTTTTTTAGTATTTGTTTTTTAGTGTTTTTGCTTTGGTATTTTTTAGCATTATTTTTGTGGTATTTTTGTTGTTATTTTTCTGGTATTTTTCGTATTATTTGTTTCGTATTTTTCTGGTAATATTTGGTATTATTTTTCTGGTATTTTTAGTATTTATCTGGTATTATTTTCTGGTATTTTTTAGTATTATTTTTCTGGTATTTTTAGTATTTTTCTGGTATTATTTTCTGGTATTTTTTAGTATTATTTTTTTGTATTTTTTTAAGTATATTTCTGGTATTTTTTAGTATTTTTCTGGTATTATTTTCTGGTATTTTTTAGTATTTTTCTGGTATTATTTTCTGGTATTTTTTAGTATTTTTCTGGTATTATTTTCTGGTATTTTTTTAGTATTTTTCTGGTATTTTTTTGGTATTATTTTTTCGTATTATTTTTTTTTTGTATTTTTTTTGTAGTAAATATGACTAGGCAAAAAAATTATATGATCCAATAAAACTAAATATGCCTGGTCACGTTTAATTTAAAAAATACCAGGTTTTTATTTGTATTAGGTAGGACCCATTTTAGGGGTATAAAGAATAGTGTGACCGTATCCCGTATAGAAAAATTAGTGTGACCGTATCCCGTATAGAAAAATTAGTGTGACCGTATCCCGTATAGAAAAATTAGTGTGACCGTATCCCGTATAGAAAAATTAGTGTGACCGTATCCCGTATAGAAAAATTAGTGTGACCGTATCCCGTATAGAAAAATTAGTGTGACCGTATCCCGTATAGAAAAATTAGTGTGACCGTATCCCGTATAGAAAAATTAGTGTGACCGTATCCCGTATAGAAAAATTAGTGTGACCGTATCCCGTATAGAAAAATTAGTGTGACCGTATCCCGTATAGAAAAATTAGTGTGACCGTATCCCGTATAGAAAAATTAGTGTGACCGTATCCCGTATAGAAAAATTAGTGTGACCGTATCCCGTATAGAAAAATTAGTGTGACCGTATCCCGTATAGAAAAATTAGTGTGACCGTATCCCGTATAGAAAAATTAGTGTGACCGTATCCCGTATAGAAAAATTAGTGTGACCGTATCCCGTATAGAAAAATTAGTGTGACCGTATCCCGTATAGAAAAATTAGTGTGACCGTATCCCGTATAGAAAAATTAGTGTGACCGTATCCCGTATAGAAAAATTAGTGTGACCGTATCCCGTATAGAAAAATTAGTGTGACCGTATCCCGTATAGAAAAATTAGTGTGACCGTATCCCGTATAGAAAAATTAGTGTGACCGTATCCCGTATAGAAAAATTAGTGTGACCGTATCCCGTATAGAAAAATTAGTGTGACCGTATCCCGTATAGAAAAATTAGTGTGACCGTATCCCGTATAGAAAAATTAGTGTGACCGTATCCCGTATAGAAAAATTAGTGTGACCGTATCCCGTATAGAAAAATTAGTGTGACCGTATCCCGTATAGAAAAATTAGTGTGACCGTATCCCGTATAGAAAAATTAGTGTGACCGTATCCCGTATAGAAAAATTAGTGTGACCGTATCCCGTATAGAAAAATTAGTGTGACCGTATCCCGTATAGAAAAATTAGTGTGACCGTATCCCGTATAGAAAAATTAGTGTGACCGTATCCCGTATAGAAAAATTAGTGTGACCGTATCCCGTATAGAAAAATTAGTGTGACCGTATCCCGTATAGAAAAATTAGTGTGACCGTATCCCGTATAGAAAAATTAGTGTGACCGTATCCCGTATAGAAAAATTAGTGTGACCGTATCCCGTATAGAAAAATTAGTGTGACCGTATCCCGTATAGAAAAATTAGTGTGACCGTATCCCGTATAGAAAAATTAGTGTGACCGTATCCCGTATAGAAAAATTAGTGTGACCGTATCCCGTATAGAAAAATTAGTGTGACCGTATCCCGTATAGAAAAATTAGTGTGACCGTATCCCGTATAGAAAAATTAGTGTGACCGTATCCCGTATAGAAAAATTAGTGTGACCGTATCCCGTATAGAAAAATTAGTGTGACCGTATCCCGTATAGAAAAATTAGTGTGACCGTATCCCGTATAGAAAAATTAGTGTGACCGTATCCCGTATAGAAAAATTAGTGTGACCGTATCCCGTATAGAAAAATTAGTGTGACCGTATCCCGTATAGAAAAATTAGTGTGACCGTATCCCGTATAGAAAAATTAGTGTGACCGTATCCCGTATAGAAAAATTAGTGTGACCGTATCCCGTATAGAAAAATTAGTGTGACCGTATCCCGTATAGAAAAATTAGTGTGACCGTATCCCGTATAGAAAAATTAGTGTGACCGTATCCCGTATAGAAAAATTAGTGTGACCGTATCCCGTATAGAAAAATTAGTGTGACCGTATCCCGTATAGAAAAATTAGTGTGACCGTATCCCGTATAGAAAAATTAGTGTGACCGTATCCCGTATAGAAAAATTAGTGTGACCGTATCCCGTATAGAAAAATTAGTGTGACCGTATCCCGTATAGAAAAATTAGTGTGACCGTATCCCGTATAGAAAAATTAGTGTGACCGTATCCCGTATAGAAAATTAGTGTGACCGTATCCCGTATAGAAAAATTAGTGTGACCGTATCCCGTATAGAAAAATTAGTGTGACCGTATCCCGTATAGAAAAATTAGTGTGACCGTATCCCGTATAGAAAAATTAGTGTGACCGTATCCCGTATAGAAAAATTAGTGTGACCGTATCCGATAGAAAATTAGTGTCACCGTATCCCGTATAGAAAAATTAGTGTGACCGTATCCCGTATAGAAAAATTAGTGTGACCGTATCCCGTATAGAAAAATTAGTGTGACCGTATCCCGTATAGAAAAATTAGTGTGACCGTATCCCGTATAGAAAAATTAGTGTGACCGTATCCCGTATAGAAAAATTAGTGTGACCGTATCCCGTATAGAAAAATTAGTGTGACCGTATCCCGTATAGAAAAATTAGTGTGACCGTATCCCGTATAGAAAAATTAGTGTGACCGTATCCCGTATAGAAAAATTAGTGTGACCGTATCCCGTATAGAAAAATTAGTGTGACCGTATCCCGTATAGAAAAATTAGTGTGACCGTATCCCGTATAGAAAAATTAGTGTGACCGTATCCCGTATAGAAAAATTAGTGTGACCGTATCCCGTATAGAAAAATTAGTGTGACCGTATCCCGTATAGAAAAATTAGTGTGACCGTATCCCGTATAGAAAAATTAGTGTGACCGTATCCCGTATAGAAAAATTAGTGTGACCGTATCCCGTATAGAAAAATTAGTGTGACCGTATCCCGTATAGAAAAATTAGTGTGACCGTATCCCGTATAGAAAAATTAGTGTGACCGTATCCCGTATAGAAAAATTAGTGTGACCGTATCCCGTATAGAAAAATTAGTGTGACCGTATCCCGTATAGAAAAATTAGTGTGACCGTATCCCGTATAGAAAAAATTAGTGTGA